>JAJJWX010001561.1:4532804-5194206 GCA_023529315.1 Papaver bracteatum | reverse complement strand
TCTGGGACCAGCAGCTTGAGCGTCTAAATAATTATGTGATGGCAGTCCAACCTTTAGTGAAAGAACCTCCTTCTTCTGAGATGAGTGCTTCTTGTCCAAGATTGAGAAGTATTTCTGGTAGTGAGAAACGAAAGACATCTCCAGGAAGTTTACCGGTATGTATTTTTTCGTATTCTTCATATAGCTTGTATAATTTCCTTTAATCATCACATCAACATCTTGTTGCAGGATGGTCGTGCTGTGAGATCCCGTAATTGAAGTGAATTTCTCAGAAGCAGAGGCAATTATTCACGGTGGAGAAGGTAGGATAAAGAATTGAAAGTTGGTTCCAAACACCATAAAGTCCCCAGTTGCCTTTCTGGTAAGTTGTTGATACTTTTCCGCTGTGAATTCTTCTACCCGCTTTACCAGGACTAACATTTGTCATTTGGTTGTAGAATTTTGCTCCATCCGTTATTGATGGTCTTCATTTCTCTCATGGTCAAACAACCCAGGGACACAATACTGATGAGGAAGATGATGTAAGTATCCTCCTTCAAATTAAACCACCATGATATGTCTCGGGATGATTTGATGGTGACCATTGTTGATGTATTCAGGAGAAATTTATCGTGGATGAGGAGGATGTTGATGCAACTCCCTCTTCATTGAGTGATAAGAATGTGGAAAGCTCCCAAAATTCTGAACCAAATGAAAATATGGAGAATTCTCAAATTTACGAACCGAAGGGAGATAACGGAGTTGTCGATGATGATTCCATCACTTCCGAGCCCCTAAGTGGTTTGGAGACTCCCATAGTAAGTATTTCTCCTGTGGTTTCTCCATAGAAGTATAAATTTGCTGATTTGTGCATGAATGAATGAAAACCTATGCGACCATGCACATAATTTCGGCGAAATACGTCGTCAGGAAATTTCAAGCTTCAGTTTTTAATGAAAATACCGTAAATCCTTCGTCTGGAATCAAAATTTCAATGTATGCATATGCATTTTCAAGACCACGAAATTTCCAAGCTTTTTCAAAGAAGATTTTTAAGTTCTGAGCAGGTTCAGAGCCTGAAAAAGGAGAAATAGTAAACTTCCAGGAGACTTTCAGAATTTTTCCATATTGCGCATTGCTTAATGTTTTGGCCACACCTCCTTGATCTTTTATCCAATCATCATGAAATTTTGATATGTTGTATAAAACTTACATATGAAGAGAGTGGTATATAACTCAACCCTTTATTATTCACCAATGGCTCCCAGTTCGTCACGTTGTAAAGGGAAGTCTAAAATCTTCTCAGGCGGGCTCGTTGTAAAACATGATTTTATGACTTTCACACCATTTGTTGACATCTAGCATGCATAATGAAAGACTTTGATGATGCTTGACCATTTGTTTTCTCTGTAGTTCATGACTTATTTTGGTTTCATGCTTGGATGATCCTAATCTCATGTAATCTTCGTATTAGGTGCAAAATACCGAAGTTGAGAATGAAGGAACCCGAAATGATGAAGTGAGCGACCCTGAGGCTATTGATAAGGAGGAAACTATATCTTAACTTCAAGGCCGTGAAAGTGTTGTTGATGGAGCCGTGGAAACTCAGATTGTTGTTGCTTCAGTAATAGAAGAATCCAGGACACCAGCGGAAAACACTGAAGAAACTGTTGCTTTGATTGTAGAGGCCGCTCCAGTAATTGAGAACCATATAGTTGTATATGGATATCCAAGTGCAGGAGTTGCCTTTGATCCTCCATTCGATGCCTCACTCCTGTATCATGATTTAGTTGGTGGATTCAGCGTTCCCATTGGATGTGTGGGTTTGTATAAGAAAATATGGGAGAAATTTAGCCACATAATTATTGGCAGGAATCCTGGGCGCGCTTATGCTTTAATAATGCAGGTAAGTGTACTCTTGCGTGTTGTAAGCGATATATGCACTAGAGCCAGAAATGCTATAACTCCAGATGTACTCTTTGATTGGGAGTTCAACTTGGAGAATTCTGAGAGACTTGGTTTTAATGTGAAATGGCTTCGTAAGAAAATGAATGCTATTAAGGATTCATGTGAAAATAACATACCCTTTCCCAATGATGCTGTGAGGGAGAAGGAAGACAAGATTGCCAGACTGACTGAAGAGATGAACAAGGATAAGGCGGCTTTACAGGCTTTGAAGGATGTAGAGGCGCAAAAATCTTTCTTCGCTGATTTTCTTTGATTCCTTTTCCATAATCTCTTGAACTTCTGAATTTCTGAGAGATGTAAGGTTTTATTTGGGTTTTGATATCATGATTTTGGATTGGTAGATGGTTAAGGATTTTCTTTTGGACTTGATAGAGATTTTCTTTTAAGAAATATGAATTGAATTTTTGATAAATTGCTGAATTCAAATACTGATTGCAAGTATTGCAAACGTTTTGGAGGAATTGAAATACAACGAAAGAAAATCCTAAAATGCCAAATCCAGACGTCATGAATGCTTAGACGCCCAATACCTCAAATTCCCAATAGTCTCAGATAAATTCCTTAAGCCAACTCTCGTGAATTATTGGTAAGGTTCGTCCATCCATGTTGATCAGTTTGTAGTATCCTCCGGTGATGGACTTAGCGATCATGAATGGTCCTTCCGAATTAGAGCTCCTTGCAGAATGGAGATCCCTCTTAGTTTCCTTGAGAACCAAATCCCCTTTCTTGAATTTGTTCGGCTTTGCAGTTCATGCCTTGAATATTTTGCGATGATCCCATGGTTGTGGTACATATGGACATAAGGGTAGAGAGGAGTATCCAGCATATTATCTATCATGATTAACTAAGTCTTCAGTAATAAACTTTTTGATGGAGTGATCGGCATGGAGATGCTCTGAATCCAACCAATATGCATAATATTGTCGAGGTGAAGTTATCCATTCGTAACTCTTAGTCATTGCTAAATTGTTCATAGGGAGGAGTCCCTGGATCAACGTAGCATATTTGAACATTGGTAATATTGGAGCATGAGGAGGGATAAGACTTGCCTGATCTTGAAACCTCCTGACAAAGGTGTGTGGATTTTCTCCAGGTTCTTGCGTAAGTCCT
Organism: Papaver bracteatum; assembly: GCA_023529315.1. Taxonomy (NCBI): domain Eukaryota; kingdom Viridiplantae; phylum Streptophyta; class Magnoliopsida; order Ranunculales; family Papaveraceae; genus Papaver; species Papaver bracteatum. Next base: position 5,191,149 of record JAJJWX010001561.1, on the reverse strand, counting down.
ACTAGAGTTTTAATTTCCTCCAGATGCTCAAATAGTGGAGCATCTTCTGCTTCCTCTTCTGACTCAGAGTATTCGTCGGTGGTGGATCGTGCTAAAGGAATCAGAGTTATCCTTCCAACATGTTTCCAAGTCCTTCCAAGGATCATGTCATATCCAGGGTCTTCTCGGATTATGTAGAACTTGGTCTCAGTGCAGACCAAACTCTCCGTAACTTTGAGAATGATGAATCCATATGCGTCTCTGAAAATCCCTTCATGGTCTCTGACTACTATGAGAGCATGAATAGCCTCTTGTCTAGTAATTCCATCAGCCCTGAGGGTTTTCAAAGGGATGATGTTGACAGCAGTACCAACATCAACAAAGGCCCTTTTGAATTCATTTCCTTTAATGTACACTGTGGTGAGCAGTCCCCAATCATACATTTATTTGTCAGTGGCTGAAGGTTTAGAAGGTACATCTGGAATCAGCAGGTGTTTCAGTGGCTGAAGGTACATCTGGAATCAGCAGGTGTTTCCCGGAAACTATGTGATTTAAAGCCCCGAACATGTCTCTTCTTTATGCTTTCGACAGATAGAGAAATTCATTGGCATGCTCTATCAATGACTGAACTGCTTCCTTGACCGGTGCTTCGGAAATGGAGAAAGTCCGAACATGGAGAGGATCTCTGTGCACCCTTTCGGATCCAAGATTAAGTTCTCCTGACTCAACTTTTTCTCTAAATATGCGTTTCAAAACTTTGCAACTACTTGTCGGATGATTCACGAATCGGTGGAACCGACAATAACAAGGATTTTCCATGTCCTCCTCAGTTGGGTCTCTCCTGACGTATGGAAATTTGATTGCACCATCTTGGATCCAGGCATCTAGTAGATCGAGCACTTCTCCAATGGGCAGAGGAAAGTCAGGTGCATCGTCGTCAGGAGCTTTTGTGCGTTGGCCAGGAGTATGTGCTTGTGCCTATGATTTGTCCTTCTTTTGTGTCTCCAGAGGAGCGGCATTATGCTTGTCCATGGATTCGGCTTTGCGCTTGCTCCCTTCTGCAACAGCGTTTGCAGAGGGCTGCAGGTTGTACTGTTTGTTGATCAGACGTCTGCTACCTCGAGTGTCACATGCTTCCTCAGTATTCATGGGTTTTGCTCTTTCCAACTGAGCAGGGGCGGTGGTTGCTGACCTCTTTGCCGCTTCATGAAGTTCTGAGAAAGTCTGGAATTGAAGATTCTCCAGCAGATCTCTGTATACCGGGAGCATGCCGTTGATGCACAAATCTACTAGTTGTTGTTCTGTGATATTTGGTTCATGACAATCCAGGGCTTGGACTCGGAATATTTTCATGTAGCCATTGGGATTTTCACTGACCCTATGAGATATCCTTCCAAAGTCAGATAGAGTGACTTGCTCTGACACGAAAAAGTATTTCCTATAAAAGGCGCTGATCATTTCTCTCTAATTATTAATAGTCCCTGGTGTAATGTTGTTATACCAGGTGTATGCTCTGCCTTTCAATGATTTTGAAAACTCTTTGAGCCGAACAACATGGTTATGTTCATGTTCTCCCAAGGCTTCGAGGAAACGGTAAACGTGTTCTCGAGTATTGCCAGTTCCATCATACAGAGTAAAAGTTGGAGAAATGTAACCTTTAGGAAGAGGAATCCTCTACGTAGCAGCGGGATAAGGAGGTTGGTGACGATGGACATGTGATGTGTTTCCCTTTCCACGGTTCTCCAGAAGACGCTCTAGGTCTTCACGAGTAATGAAGTTTGATGACTCTTTTGTTGATGAATCACATGCAGCTTTACCGGCTTCGTCATCATCCACTGTATGAATTGGAATCACCTCAGGATACGTGTCTGTGGGCTTCTCCTTCTCTTTCCCTTTTCCTTGAGTTCTCTCTGACAGTTTGTCAATAAGGGTCTTCAGATGGTCAAATAATTTCTGCTGTGCCGCAGCCATATCTATCTGATTCTTTGCAATAGTCTCTTGTACTTTGATGAGATCAGTAATGGTAAGTGGTGGACTTCCTCTGACTTCTTCAGGGTGTCGGCCGAACAAAGGGTGTCCTTCCGTGTTGGCGTGAGGAGGAGTAGTGTCACCACCGTCAGTGTTAGTGGCCGGAATAGTTTCTGGGATGTTATCATTGTCGTTGCTGTTGTTGTTGTCATTGCTAGTACTAGCGCCATTGGTATTGGAACCTGTAACTAACCCATACCTAAGACCAGCCATATTGTGAAACCGTGAGATTGCAACCGAGAGATTAATCTCCCACTGTGGTCGCCAATCTGTAGATGGGGAAAAACGATTTGCTGGTTTTTACAGAATTGATGAGTCGACCGTGTGGAGACTCTTTGAACTGAGCGAAATGTTGAACCTAACACAGATGCACTACAAGAAGGGAGTGCTTTTAGTTCAAGAGATCTATCAGTAAGACCCCGGCCTAAACCAAGAATAATGGCCGTTCCATAGTCAATTCTTGGTTTCACTGATTATTCCGAAAAACAATAAAGGGATAAGAATTTGTATGGATTTCACTGATCTAAACAAAGCTTGCCCCAAAGATAGATTTCCATTACCAGACATACCAAAAATGGTGGAATCAGCTGCAGGACATGATAGAGTCACTTCACTTGATGGATATAAAGTGTATAATCAAATATCACTCGCAGAAGAAGATCAAGAACATACTGCCTTTTTTTCTCCAAGAGGTTTGTATTGTTATGTGAAGATGCCATTTGGTTTGCGAAATGCGGGTGCTACATATCAACGAATGGTTGAAAAAGTGTTCGCAAAGTGGATACATAAAACTTTGGAAGTATATGTAGATGATATGTTGATAAAAAGCAAAGAATCCAAAGATCATGTTCAAGATTTGAAGGAAATATTTGAACAAATGAGAAAGTTCAACATCAAGTTAAATCTTGAGAAATGTATAATTGGAGTTGCGTCTGGAAAATTCTTGGGATATATAGTATCAAAGGAGGGAATACAAGTTGATCCAAAAAAAGTACAAGTAGTTCGTGACATGCCAACACCCGCAACAGTAAAGGAAGTACAAAAGCTAAATGGACTCTTGGCTTCACTCGGAAGATTTATTTCGCGAATGTCAGATAAGTGCAAACATTTTTTTCAACATACTTAAGAAGGGAGCAAAATTCAAGTGGACTGATGAATGTGAAAGAGCTTTTCAAGGAATCAAATAATATCTCACAAATACATCCATATTACAGAAACCATAGAAAAACGAAGAATTATTGATATACCTCGTAACAACTCCATATGCTCTAAGTGCAGTTCTGTTGCGAACAGACGCAGGAATAGAAAGGCCCATTTACTACATCAGTAAAACTTTTAACGCAGCAGAGAGAAATTATTCTAAAATGGAGAAGTTAATCTTAGCCCTGGTGTATGCATCATTCAAGTTACGAATATACTTCCAAGCACATGTGATAAAAGTGGTAACCAAGGTGAAAATTGAATCAGTTATGAAGAACACCAAAAGGTCAGGGAGAATAGAAAGGTGGAATGCACAAGTAAACCATTACAAGATAAAATATGAAGTATTATCATCGCAAAAGTCACAAGTCGTCGCAGATTTCTTGGCAGAATTTCCTTTGGAAGAAGATGAAGCAGTAGAAGAAATGATGGATGTTGAAGAAGAGTTTGGGAATCCAAAAGACTTGTTAACATAACCAAATAGATGTGAAATTTTAGTAGACGGATCATCCAACAGTGAGGGTAATGGAATTGGAGTTGTGTTGATCTCACCAGAAGGAGAAAGAACAGCATTCTCATTCAGACTAGAATTTACATCCACGAACAATGAAACAGAATACGAAGCTGTAGTTCACGCATTAAAGATCACAATAGAAAAGAAGCTTGAAAGTATAAGTATAACAAGTGATTCGCAGCTGGTAATTTGTCAAATTAAAGGGGAATATACCTTAAATGAGTCTTCCTTGAAGAAATACAAGAAACTTGTTGCTGAATTATATGCGAAGATACCAAAATTAAAGTGGAGGAATATAACAAGGAAATATAATCGACTCGCATATGCTTTTGCATTCATTCCAAGTATGATGACAAATCCTAATACAAGAAATATCAAAATTCAGACGATTCAACACCCATCGGTGAACAAATAAGAAGAAATTGAGGAGGAAGTTGTGATGGAAGTAGAAAGAAAATTACCAAATAACATCGAAGATTGGAGAAAAGAAATTCATGCATATATTGCAACAGGAGAAGTATCCAGGAACAGACTAGAAGCACATAAATTAAAGAGTCGTGCAACAAACTATGAGCTACGAGAAGGAATTTTATACAGAAAATCTTTCAGTAGACCACCTCTCAGGTGCTTAACTCGTGAAGAAGGAGAAAAAATATTGAAGATGTTACATGGAGGAGAAGCTAGCAATCATAGTGGGGGAAGATCTTTAGTGTATAGAGCAAAGATACAAGGATATTACTGGCCTTATATGCATACAGACATAAAATTGTTCGTACGAAGATGCAAGGAATGTCAACGACATGGTAAAAGAATTCATGCACCATGGGCAACATTAACTTCTTCAACAAGCTGCTGGCCTTTTGGGAAATGGGGGTTGGATATTGTTGGACCATTTCTGCCTGGATCCGGACAAAGGCGATATTTGATAGTCGCAACAGATTATTTCACGAAGCTCGCAGAAGTAAAAGCAGTACATCATATTCGTGATAAATATGTTTTTACGTTCATATTTGAGAACATCATTTGCAGATATGGAGTTCCAGCACAGTTAGTATCTGATAATGGAAAACAATTTGAAGGGAAGAATATAGATATGTTACTAAGTTCTTTTAGGATAAAATGTGGGAAATCAACTCCGTTATATCCACAAGCTAATGGACAGGCAGAGGCAACAAATAAAACAATCGCAGACACAATCAAAAAGAAATTAGAAGGACATCTCAAAGGGTGGTGCGAGCAAGTACCTAGTGCAGTCTGGGCATATAATACAACTAGAAGAGAGGCAACTGGAATGTCTCCTTATTGCTTAACATATGGAGTAGAAGCAGTATTACCAACAGAGGTTGTAATTCCGATAACAAAGAAAGAAGCTTGGGAAAGAAATTTAAGTGCATGGGTAATATTAAGTGAACTGGATGATTTGGAAGAAAAAAGAGAAAAGGTGTTGCACCATATGAAGATTTATCAGGAACGATTAGCTCGAGAATACAACAAGAGAGTCATTGAACGTGAATATCAACCAGGTGATTTGGTCATGCGAGAAACACCTCCATATCAGAAAGAAAATGGAGGAAAATTAGCACCAAAATGGGATGGACCATATGTTATCAAAGAGGTTGTGGGAAACGGAGATTATCGGCTGATGGATCCAGAAGGGAGAGGCATGGGTTTGAGACTTGGTAGACCTTGGAATAGACTGTATTTGAAAAGGTATTATCCATAAAACTCATGATAAATTTTACGAATATTGTTTGCTCACAGGAAATATGCAAAAATTACGAATTTCAAAATTTTTATTGCGATTAACTTTCATTAAAGAAAAACGCACACATTAACTTGCGAAGAAAAGACCGCAATTTGCGAATAAAAGACAGCAATCTGTGATCAGCTTTCAAAAAAGAAAGAAAGCCGCAGAAATATTACACAGGCGAACCTTTGTGGCGTACAACCTAGTTCGCGAAGCAACATTTCGTAAGAGGCAAAGTCCTAAAGTACGTCATTTAAGGGGGTACCTATAAGCATGGCTCAGGGACACCGGAACACCACCAAGGCACCTGAGTACATGGAACTTTACGGGGTACAACCCAATAACGGGGTACCTATCCGGGTTAGACACCTTGGATTCTCACCTAATCTTGCGACATTACGCAATATTATGCGGTGTAACATGATTTAGGTTGGGCGACTAAGGCATACTGTCTTTCTCAAGAAGTGCAGAAAACGATCAAGGCGCCGAGGTACACGGTTGAGTCAAGAGTGTCGGGTGAGCTTGAAGCACATCTGCCATTTTTGACAAGTCTTGGCAAATGATGCATTTGGCCCAAAGATACCCCATAGGGTGCAACCTCGTAACTATAAGCCCTATAGGAAAAAATGATAAGAGGTTGCGATCAAAAGCTGGTTGTTTGCAGAATCGGATGGGAAGAGCTAACCTTGTATGTTCGATGTACGCTTCCTTGAAGGGGCAGCCAAGGGGAAGATAAAGGGCAGCACCCTCCATTAGGGAGATGATACGTGCTATAAGACGCAAATGTCACGAGGCTTCTTGTTTGCAAAAACATAAAGGCTTGTCATATTTGTGCAACAACTGAATTTCTGCGAGCATTCTAAAAATAAAAAATAAAAAAATATATATACGAAGAGAACTCGCAGAACATAACAAAGAAGTTAAGATGCGATCAATGGGTTATTACATGAAAGTGTAAAAACGTCCTGCGATTTCATCGCAAGATGATAATGTCACGAGGTTGTATATTCGCAAGAATGTTCAAACTTGTCATATTATCGCAAATACAAAAATATTATCACAAAAGAGGTGGCAAAATAAGACCTTTACTTAGGAAGGCATGATAAGACCACAGCAATTAATGAAATTTATTCCATCAATATCATTGAAGAATTTTTACAAGAATATATATATCATGAAGTTCTGACAAAGAAGACAGCTCCGTCAATATCATTGAAGAATTTTTTACAAGAATATAAATCATGAAGTCCTAAAAAATAAGACATCCCTATTGAAGAATTTTCATGAAGATATAACAAAAGATGCGATTTTGCTCGCAATAAAAAAAAGATAGTTCGTATTCCGTTAAATTTTACGAGAATTACATACTTCTTATACTTCTTCATATACTGAATATTTCTTCACAACTTGAATACTTCTTATAATTCTTCAAGAACGTCCCATATTTATTATAGTTCTTAAATGGATACTTCATTTTGCGAAGGTTAAAGTACTTATTATACTTCTTCATACATTGAGTAATTCTTCATAGATTGAATAATTCTTATACTTCTTCAGACATTGGATAATTCTTTACAGATTGAATACTTCTAATACTTCTTCAAAGATATTTTATACTTCTTATACTTCTTAAGGATATTTCATAAGAATCTATTCTTATATTTCAAAGGGAGGATTTCTTATTCACAATCGCAACAAGCAGAAGCTTCGTAGGTTAAATTGGAGTAGATGTTCTAAAACTTCCAACAATGTTTAATCATCTGAAGAGCAATAATATGGGGAAAGGAGATACTAAGCTTGGTCTTTAAGTTATATTATTTCTCTTCATATGATCAAATGATGCAAAGAAGGAAAGCATTCAATTTAAGAAAGGCCAAATCATCTTCGCAAAATATAAAATGCACTTCTTAAAAGAACAAAAACAGAGGGCAGAATTGTTTGCAAAAAGAGAACCAACAGTAGCTAAGAGAGAAAATTCAAAAGAAAGGAAAACAAGAGAATCAATGATAATTTGAGAAAGAATATTATTATGCTTCATCAACACTCTGTGCTGGGTCTTTAAGATGAGCAGGGTCATTAGCAGCATTCGACTTTTGCGAAATATCATCCTTTGTAGTGTCTGCAACAGGAACATCTCTTTGAGGAACAGATTCCTTTTCACCATCAAATCCTTCATCATCACTCTCGTAATCAAAATCACTATCAGGATCACGAACAACTTCATCATCAGATATTTCCAGAGGAGTAATCTTCACAGGAGGCAAGGATCTTGATAAGAGAATGTTATTCACAAAGACTTGACCTTTCAGATGACTTTCACGAAGTATAGATTTCTGATGGTTGGTATCTTCGATATCTTTGGAATAAGCAAGGTAGTTGAATCTCTGAGTAGCACGATCACGAGAGTTGATTAAGAGAGTAGAAAGCAAAGCATTTTTCTTACGAAGCTCAGAACAGGAGGCTTCTAATATAGCCTTAGCATTGCGAAGGTTGTTCTCAGATTCTGCGAGTAAAACAAAATTTAAAGGGTCAAAATTGCGAATATAACAAAATTTAAAGATACATCAGAGGCAGTCAAATTTTAATGACTACCTTCTCTTTGAGAAATAAGAGATTGAGCTAAATATAGACAACAATTCTTCATTTGATCCATCGCATTATCAAAACCATCACCAACTAATACTTTAAGTCTAGATTGAAGCTTCTGATCTTTAGAAAAAAGAAAATTTTTATCCTTCGCAAGTTTGGTATTAAGACTTTTTAGTTCAGAATAATCTTCTTCAAGTTGATTCTTCTTAGTACTTAAGATTATATTCTTATTAATAAGGGACTTCTTCTCAACGGCAAAAGAGATTCTCTCCGATCAAGACTTCTTTAATTCCTCAAGTTCACCTTTTAACAAAGAAAAAAGATTTTCTTGATCGCAACATTTATTCTGAATAGTATCTAATTTTTGCGAAGAAACGATCATTGTATTCAAATACGAGCATTTCTCTTATGATAAGGTTTTGTTCTCTTCTAATAAAGTTTTTACTCTCAAACCGGCTTTAGTTAAAGAAGAAGTAAGTTGAGATATGTCATCATTCAAAAAATTTCGGTCGTAAATCAGTTGGGTATTCTCTTAAAAAAGGGCATCAAAATTATCAAGAGCACACGAATAAAGATTAGATAAATGGGAGAATTGGTTCAAGAGGCTTTCATGCTTGGCTTGATATTCTGTTGCATCTGATTCATGGCGAAGTACCAATCTTCTACATTTCTGGATGGATTCTATAAAGGGGAATGGGTTTTAATGGGTGTTTCAAACAAATGAATAACAAAAGTAAACAAAAGGGGAAAATATGAAGATAGTAATCATACCTTTCAATTCATCATTCCTTTTGCGAAGGATCTCACAATCAAGAGAATCATTCTGAAGCTGATAATTCTCTTTGCGGAGATTCTCACATTCTGCTCTTGAAGACTTCAGAGATCGGCGAAGCAATTCAACTTCTTTTTCCAAGGATTGGCGTGAAGTAGAAATATCAGGATTGATGAAACTATTTAGTGCTTCACAAAACTCATATTGCGAACGAACATTACTAGACTTCGCAGTATTATTCGAAACCTCAGATAACATTCGAAAGGTTGAGTAAATTCCATCTCGAATTTCTTGAGGAAGAGGAGAAGAATTTGAAGGAATAAGAGCAAGTTGTAAATTGTCTGGAGCAATAGAACTCAAAGGATTAGGAGTCAAGATAGGCTTTTCAAGAGAAGATGTTGAAGAAGTATTTTGCGAGGGTTGATCTTGAAGAAGTGTTGATAAATTGACATTGGTGGGAGATTGAAAACTGGGTAATAGAGTAGAGGCAGGAGTTTGCGAAGAAGTATTTTTACGAGGAGGAGAGGGAAATTCCTTATCCATCTCATGAAGGAAGTCATCAATTGAAATTATTGGTGTAGGTTTAATCACTCGAGATTTCTTGTTGGGATTGGGTTTTTCACCAGCTTACGTAGGTTTAATATACATAACGTAGTACTCATTAGTTCACATTCCATTGTTTCTAACATAATCTATTTCATTATTAACATTTGATAGTTTTAAAAACATATCCGCACTCGCACATAGAAACCATTTACCTGTTTAATTAGATATTCGTGTGGTAATGCAATGACTGCTTATTGTTCCTTTACACCTGAGGATTGCAGTAATTCTCAGTCTTAATATGGCTGCATAACAACAAAAATAAAATAAAAATGGTTCTAAGATATTCGGTAGTACTTATGTACGTATGACTTAATAAATGATCCATATAGTAAAACAACAACCAGTATAGGTATAGGTTTAAAAAAAAAATCAATAGCTAGCATGATGCATGGTATTATGTATAATACTAATGACTGGTTTATTCACCGATAATCACAGCGGAAATATCACGGAGAAACGGGTCTCTTTGGTCCGAAAACATTCAAGACATTTGGAGAAATGATTTTAGGCGAAGGAAAATTATTAAAGGTGAAATGTAAATCAGCAGACGACCATCTCGGCAAACATGTATTAAAAAATGATGTGGATTAGTGGTATGAGGCCCATTATGGGATACAACATCATTTTGTTGTTATGTAAACTGGATTCTTGGGGTATGTGGACTGAATCGTCTGATATATAAGAGGTACCCAATTTATATTATTTGACCCTGTTCAAAAAGTGCCCAATAATATTTTGGGATCCGTATAAGGAGGCACCCAGGTTATATTATTGGACTCTTCTGAAGAAATACAAAATAAATATTTTGGGACCTCTTTAAAGAGGTACCCAATTATGCTGCGATTTTAGAGTGGTACCTTATTTCGGAGGATATGAACCAAATGAATTTTATAGGAGAAGAAAGGAGATTGAGAAGGCTAGGGTTTCAAGAGGGAAAAAATGTTACTATATGCCTGCACACGACGGTGGGGCGACGAAGAAGAATCACACGAAAATATAACCAATAACTTGCTATTGTTCGCGTGATGGAACACAAAATTTCAGGAGTCATGCAGTGTCCTGTAAATTTTACTCGTACAATTTTATGATGCAGTTAACAAATCACTATTATAACTAGATTTCTCCACCATTAGAACGAATCATTCATGCTTATCAATGATGATCCTAGATGGAAATGAATATCGAAAAGGGGCTTGCATTGTTATATATTGGTATAGTAGTTGGTCAGCAAATTACATAGTAAAGTTATTACTTAGCTCTACCAAGGTCGACCAATCAAAATCCATGAGGCACCTATTATGAGGCATATTCGTACGTGGTGCAGTTGAAAAGTAAGCTTTTTTAACCGAAGAAAAATGTTAAAGTCTGGTCCCCACGTGTTACTATTTTGTGATGCATGGGCAACAAGTGTAATATTATTTCCATAATATAAGGGCATATTGGTAAGAACCGTTAAAAGAAAACCTAGAGCTTAGCATTTCGTCGGTTTATCTTCTTCCTCGTTGTTTCTCCTAATATCTCAGTCTCAACAAGCCAGTCAACTACTCTCTTTCTCCGCTCGTATCCTCAGTCGCTGCTTTCTACCGTTATTGCACCTTACTCATCATCAAGACAATGATGATTACTTTTACCATGAAGAAAATAAAAAAGACCGTTAACGAAGTGTCATCGTGGGTTTTGTTGGTTTCAGTTTTTTTTTTTTCATTTTTTTCTTGGAACACAGATTGTTTTTTTCTTTTCTTTAAAGGTGGGTTTTGTTGGAATGTCCGAAGAATCTGCATTATCACAGTTAGACAATCAATTAAATTTTTCTTTAAGGTGAGTTTTGTTCATCTTCTTCATTCAATTTTGTAGCGTTGTAATGTTTGAAATTGTCATCTTTATTAATTTTTGGACTAGGAAACAATTTCATGATTAACTTTGCATATGAGAATCAATTAAATCAAACTAAAGAGAATCAAACTTTCTGAGAATTGCAAGTACCAATCAATTACCAGTGAATTAAATAGGCAAGGGGAATTGAAGAAGATACTGGACCCATTTGAATCTAACCTAACCAGAGCAGTTTACCTGGCTAACTAGGGAGGGTATTATGGGTATGAATCGGAGCTGGTCACTCGACGGGTTACACTGAGTTGAACTCGCACATTGTTGTTACCTTGTTGCGGGTTTCAACAATTCTTGTACCTTTCCCGAGAATACGTAATATTCATGACCTTCGCTCTTCCGTTTAAACTAATAAAATCCTTTGCCTGGTTAGATCAATCCAATCTATATTACCTAAGTAATAAGATTCGGATTTGTAACAATCAAAATAGAACTCAAGAGAATTATTAGGTGTTACCGATCTCACACGACTAATCAATCGAATAAATCCGATTTTAGTTGGATCCCAGCCGATCAAGGTTTGTGCTACACAAAGATATGAGAAACCAATAAGAAATCTTCTTTAATATTCAATAAAACCTGCACAACACCACTTGAATCTCTTGTGATCAGTCACGCACAGAATGGATCTATTAACAATGAATTATCATAAGATGTCTTTAGATTTACAAAACAGTTCTAAAGATCATGTCGACACTTTGATCTAGTTTGAGTGGATCTTATATCAGAAGAGAAGATTCTCAAGAATAAACAAACAAGGTGCAATCAAAGTTCAACAACCGTTAGTCAATCAAATCAATCGAAAATTAATAAACTGCAATTATCTAGTTTACCACCAACGGTACTCATAGAGCTTCTTGATCCCACAGAAGTCTTTAAACAAGTGGTCGTAAGATATCTTGCCTAATTAAGGTACTTTTCTCTCCGGATAGATGGCTCCACCAGAAACAACAAAAAGATGAAGTTTGCCTGGCTCTTAGGATAGTTTGCTAAAAATGAAAACTTAGGTATTTATAGACCAAGGATGTTTGGACACCAAGGAATTTCCAAAACCAAAATTATTCTCAAGATATGCAATAAATGCCCAAATCGGTTTTCATAATTCCTAGAAATGCTTTGTCCAATATTTTCCGAAATCTCTCAATAGAAAATCTTCAATTAGTAAATGCACATTACTAATTTTTATTCTCTACAGATATGCATTTAATTGCTGGTAATTAAAGCATATAAAACTAACAACCTTAATTAAAAGATTCTTAATTTATTTCGGACCAGGATCTCCTTGAGTAATTAAGGAATATCTTTGAACAATAAAAGATAAGAGTTATTGTTCATGTTCAAAGTATATTGACATCTTTTATTTGTAAATTATCTTTCATATTTACAATCTTGGAATCGATTATGCCACACTTCCAAACAAGTTTAGAATTGGTTCATCTGTATTCCAAGACAACTATGTGATTGTTCAAATATCAAATCACAATCATGGGTTCAATCGGTTCTACCAATCACTAGGATCGGTTATACTTTAATATGGATTACTTGTGATTGGACACACAAGTTACTAGGATCGGTTACGTCAGTTACTAGGTCCGGTTACCATATACTCATTGTATTGCTTGTGATCGGTTACACAAGTCACTAGGATCAGTTACACCAATTACTAGGGCCGGTTACACCAATTACAAGGATCGATTACACAACTCTTTTGTGATCGGTAACACCAATTACTAAGATCGGTCACACCAATTACAATTATCGATCATACCATCTCAAGTGACTACTTAGAATCAGTTACACTAATTAATCAAAACTAGTCATACCAAATCATAAGTCAGGCATTGTGATTAGTTATACCAAGATACATAACAAGTTATGATCGGTTCTACTAACTCACACATATTGGTAATCCAAAGATATGCAATGAATAATAATACCAATAAGCCTAGAGATTTTCCTTTCGATTCATAAAACACGTTCATGAATTTACTTCCTTTAAACAAATGTAAACATTGTTTCCTATGATGAAATCTTCACCTATACCCATACACATAATCACAATAGCATTCATAAGATTATGTCGATGTCATATCTACGAAGTTCAAAAGATAAGCGCCATACTTCTTAGTCTAATTCCTTAATAGTATGATCATATGATCATATCTCACTACTAGAGTAAAATATTCATTCACATCTTTGCAGTTATGTTTTCAATATAGCATGACTTGAAAGATACGTTTGGAATGAAACAGTTCAAGTCAATATTACTAACCTCAAGAGGAAGGATGATGTTGTTTTTGCTGCTCGTTAATTCTTCACGTTCTTTAGGTCTTCGAGTAATACTTGTATGTCTCATATTCATAGACTTTCTAGTCTAACCTATACGAAGTTGGTTCTAGTACATAATCAATCGACTCTTAGATGAGTTTTGGTTTACTAAAATATGACAACCAAACTTGACATACCAACTCTTGGTGGGTTCAACCGAGCCATGATCTAACAATCTCCCCCTTTATCAATTTTAGTGACAAAACTCTTAATACATATGGATAAACAAATTACAAGAATTAATTATTCATAAGCTTTATTCCAAGTTTCAACAGCACAATAACCTGCATATATTCAAATAATAAATACCGATGTTGACATCTGAATAACAAAGCTTATACTCCCCCTAAAGGTAAGATATGTAGATATTCAATCCGAACATCTTTGTTATTCCCCTTTTGTAGTCAAGATAACTACACAACAATATGATATGTTTCTCCCCCTTAGTCAATGCTTTATTCTTTCGTTAGATATAAAGTTTAATCAAAATTGTCCTTTCCTTAGTGATTGCAAATCACTTGTTTACTCCATATATTTCTCCCCTTATTTGTCACAAAATGACAAAGGTTCGAGCAAATAAAGGTCAACCCGAAAGGATCTTACAAATCTAAAAGACTTGTACCACCTATAAGAGTTAAGCACGAAGGTTTCACATACCACTTTAGATAACCAATACTAAAAATGAACTACAAGTAATTTAGTTTTAATATGTTATCTAGGAAATAATTGTCTGAAGCAATTTTCCGTAATAGTTTAACAAATTGACTAAGAAACTTAGTTCCCTTGTTAAACCGATTATAAATATACAATCGCTTATTTCGATAAGACCATCATAAAGATCAGAATTAACTTTGTTTCTCAAGCTTTTGACACAGTAAGTTGGCCTTTTATCTTAGAGGTTTTCATAAGATATGGATTTTCGGAGGATTGGTGTTCTTGGATCCTATGTATTTTGCAATCGGCTAGGATTTTTGTTTTTTTTTTTAATGGGAGTCCGGAAGGTTTTTTCAAGACTGATAGAGGTTTTCGTCAAGGGGATCCTCTTTATCCTCTTATTTTTGTCTTGATTGAAGATGTTTTGAGTAGAAATATTTCAAAAAATTTCAATGAAGGTAAAATGACTCGTATGGTTTCTCGAAAAGGTATTTCTCCTACTCATTTATTTTTTGCGGATGATATTATGATATTTTGCAAGGGTAACATGAAGAGTTTGAGAAATATGGTTGCTTTACTTGATTCTTATCAACAAGCTTCCGGTCAAACGGTTAGTAGATAGAAAAGTAAGTTATACTATGGTGGAGGGTCTTTGGGTAGACGCAACACAATTTTTGATTTCCTTAAGATGAATGTAGCTTCTTTCCCTAATAGATATTTAGGTGTCAAAATTATGCCGGGTTCAGTCAGGTATCAGCATATCAGTAATGAGGTGGAGAAAATTAAGAATCAACTTTCAGGTTGGAAGGGAAAGTCTATTTCTTTTCAAGACAGGGTGGTTTTGGTGAAATTAGTGATTTCGAGTTATTCCATTCATAACATGGCAGTTTATAAGTGGCCTAAGAAGTTTATCCATCAGTATGAAGTGGAGATTCGTAACTTCTTATGGACTGGTGATTCTGGACTTCGGAGAGGCTTTGTGGCGGCTTATGAAAAAGTTTGTGCGCCTTATGAGGAAGGTGTGCTGGGCATTACTCAAATGGGTTATATGAATAAAGCTTTGTTGATGAAACTTTGGTGGAACATTAAAACTTCAAACAAGAGATGGGCGAATTTTTTTAGAGCTAAGTTTATCAACAGAAAAGGTCAACTTGTTGGCTACATTAAATTCACTATTATGCCGTGGATAAAGTGGGTTTATAATGAGGTTAAAAGGAATTCTAGAAGGCTGACTGGTGATGGGAGATCAACTTCTCTTTATTTTGATTCGTGGTGTGGGGAGAATAGCATTGCTTCTGCTTTGGGTGACAATTCATTGGACCGTTCCATTTTGGTTAGTGATATGCTAAACAATGGAATTTGGAATCTTACTGATTCGTGCCTTACTAACATGGTTAATGCAGATATTGATGTGGCCAGGCTACTTGTTCCGCTTGGTGTACTGATCATTGGGTCTGGAAGCTAGAGTATAAAGGTATTTTTAATGTATGTTCAGCAAAACATATTGTGCGACGTCATTATGATGATCTGGAAGGAGCTAAACTTTTGTGGAAGCCAAAATTACATCTTAACCTGGCGGCACAAAATTGGAAGATTCTTAGAGGGGCATGTGCTACTTTAGAAAAAGTAAGAAGTAGGTTTAAAATCCAGGTGATTAACAAGTGTTGCCCGTGTAACAAAGATGAAGAATCGCTTGAGCATATAATCTGGTCGTGCGAGTTTGCGGTAAAGGCTTGGAGGTGGATTGAAGATATTTTTGGAATTCAAATGCATGCAAACATTTGTACAGCATACAAGCCAGCCAAAGGTAAGTCTCGTATGTTTAAGGACTTATGGTTGTTAACTATCGTTGTCACAAGGTCGGAGTTATGGCTGACCAGAAATGATTTCACTTATAACAACAAGAAAGTGAGTTGGAGTTTTTTTCAAAAAAGGTTTTTTAACCGTGTGAATGAGTACTCAGTTAGATTGAAGGGAAATATGCAGAATTCGGTAGAAGACTTGAAGGTGCTGGATTTTTTCAGAGTATCTCATAGAAGAGTTAAGGTTATGGAGCATGTTGAATGTTTTTGGGTCCCTTCTGAACACAATGAGATTATGATTTGTTGTGACGGAGCATCTAGGGGCATTCCGGGAAGAGCTGGAGCGGGTGTTGTTGTACGTGATTCCAATTCAAATGTGTTAGGAGCTATGAGTGTTGGTTTTGGTATCAAAACTAATTATTTGGCGGAGCTTTTTTGTGTTATAGTGAGTTTAGAATAGGCTGCTAAATTTGGTATTGAAGATGTGTGCATCAGAACTGATTCTATGGGAGCTGTGTTGGCGTATTCAAGATATATCAATGAGGCTCCTTGGTTTTTATGGAATAGATAGTTTGCGGAAAGATCTCACTATAATAATGTGCGTTTTGTACAAACTTATAGGGATGCGAATTTTGCTGCTGATACGATGGCTAAAAGAGGTTGTTTGTTAAATAATGACGAAGGAATAAGTTATGAGAATAGACCTGATTTCTTAAGGTCTATAGAATTCCCGAATGTATCTTATTTTTGTTTTAATTAGTTTGTAAGCTTTTTTGAGGCTCTATGCCTCTCTTTTCTTTCAAACTAGTTTGTATTCTTTAGCTATTTATTATTACAATTTGGATTTACCAAAAAAAAATCTAATTATTCAGACAATAACTTAGACCTTTCTCTTTAGACAAGAGAAGTACTAGGTTAGTTAACTAGTATTTCTTGTCAATGTATTCGATTAGACTTGAATAACCGAATCCTTCAATTTATAAGTCTAACTAAGATCAAAATTCACTTAGTTTCTCTTATTCGGAATCGAATTGGACTAAACAAATGATCCCATATTTCGTTAGCCATAAACAATACATACAAATCAAAATAAATTGAATTACACAATTATTTTCTTAACCTGAAGCAATTGAAACAAACATAGACATTATAGCACCGCAATTGCATCGAAATTTCGTTAAGCAAAAACACTTGATACCAAACAATAAAGAAGATACCAAACAATAAGCCAAATAAGTTGACACAGTTTTTCTTAACCGGAAGCAATCGAATCACACACATACATCCATACACACATAAAGGAATATATATCAATTGTACCAAAATTTTGTTAAGCAAAAGCAAAATATATGCAATACAAGCGGGCTTTTCTTAAACAGGAAAACGATTAACTAACAAATTCGTTACCTCAGATTCCGCATCCTCTTCTTCCAGAAAGATATATCATTAAGCGCAAGTTCAAGTTAGAACTCTCCCCAAGTATGTTGTCATCCTCTCGCAAGAACAAAAGAACAACAACAAGAGCAACCTTTACCGTAGAAAGGTTGAAATGATTTTAACTAATGCGTGCCAATAGCAAAAGTTAAAAACCCGAAACACATATGTTTATGCTAAACACAACTCATGTAAACACAAATTGATTCGACACATTGTGACTTTTTACATATGAGTTTCAATCGGAACACCTTATGATCTTTTGATAAAGCCTACCAACATGGGTTAGAACTTAATCCCGCTAAATCAAAAAATCACACAAACCATAAGGTTCACATCATATGAGATCGAATATTAAGGTTATGAAAACTGAAATCAGACATCCCATAAACCGAAAACACATAGCAATAATATAGACATTTAAGCACAGGCTATGTAATCGGAAACTATCACAAGAAAATTATAAAATAATAGTTTTATTCAAAAATAGACCTTATACAATAATCGAAGTAAATCAAAAACTGATGTTTATTTTTCTTGAAAATAAGAGTATATTCTTATTTTATGAGCAACTTAGTCCTTTATATCGGTGTTAGAGGAAGGAAGATTATTACTTTCAGTCTTCAGCTTGTGAATTTCTTCAAGTAGGTAACCTTATTGCTTGACCAGAATTTCTTGCAGTTGCGATGTTTTCGTGAAGGATTATGCAAGAACATATAATTTTGTCTTTGATTGAACACAAAAGGATTCTGCAAGAACATGAATTTCTCCATATTATTACTTTTAGTCTTCAACATGTAATTCTCAATACACTGATCTTTCTTCATCATATTCTCTCTTTCCCAATCTCTCTTTTTTATTTTCCTCTTAGATTTCTCAACATCAAGAGGAGGTGCAGACTTATTCTTAAAGAGATCTTTCAGATCAAACACCTTTTCAAGAGAAGACATCGGATCCCGACTTATAGTTTGGACAAGCAATGACCAAAGAAAGAGAAGGATATTTTTATATTTTTCATACTTACGAAAATATAATATTCCTATAAATACGAATATCTTAAATATATTTTCAATTGCTAGATTTTGTTCCCATAGTCTATACAAGAGTGCCTTGATTTTTACTTCCTCACACACAAATTCGGCACACAAGGTGAGGATGTAATTCTACTACCGATTAGGGTAGTATTAGTATGAGATTTTATCTCATTATGGAATTTGGAACAATCAGTGTGTCCTTGATCTAGTATTGTATGAAAAAATCTTTTTCTTGTTACCTCGAATTAACGAAGTTTCTTGAGATTGGTTGGAGTTGCATACACATCTTTTAGCAACCCTATTTTTTGAAACAGTTATACACTTTGTCCTATTTTTCCCTTTACCATTAGATGATTTTTCAACATCGGAAAAAATGTCTATTTTTAAAATGGTTAAATCACCAATTCAAGGATTCAATGCTAATTTTTTACTTCTGCTACCAAAAGTCAAGAATTCCAAAAGAGCTAATCAATTAATACCTATTGGGCTGATGAATTTTAGTTTCAAGGTGATAACAAAGATCATAACCTCAAGATTTAGCTCTATAATTCAAAAAGTTGTATCACCACAACAGGGAGCATTCATTAAAGGGAGAAATATACAAGAGAAAATTGTACTTGCCTCAGAATTGGTGAATGAACTTGAAGTTAAAATAAGAGGAAACATGGGTCTAAAGCTAGATATAACTCAAGCTTATGACTCCCTTAGTTTGGAATTTTTATTTCAAGTCATGAGAAAATTTGGATTCTCTAAATAAGTAATCAAATGGCTCCACATACTGCTAAAATCTGCCAGAATATCAGTATTGCTGAATGGTGGCACTGTTGGCTATTTCCAAGTTAGAAGATGATTGAGGCAAGGTGACCCCTTATCACCACTCCTGTTTGTAATAACAGAAGACTTCCTGAGCAGAACACTTACTAGAATGGTACTGTTTGTGGGAGAAAACTACTTCTTCCGGTTTAGGTAATTTTGGGTGTGTGTGGATGAGAAGTGAGTTTAAACCTTCAACAAATGTGCTGCACGATGAGCACTTTGATTCGAGAGATAATCTATACAATTCTGGCCTAAACCGAAGACACGGCCGTTCCAGATTTGTTTCGGTCACAGGTGAAGGATGTGAGGTTGATCTTAGGGAGGGAAGCGAAGAAGGTGTTGAGAGTATGAAGGTGAAGGCTATTTGATGACTTGTTAACAGAAGGTTTAGAAGGCTAGCAAATGTTGCAGGCAGGCTCTGGGTGTTGAATACGATTAACACTTGGTTTTCTGTGTTGTTCGAACTTCTGTTTTTGGAAATAGGGAGGAGAACCTATTTATACAAGTCATTAAGCCTTCTTCACGTCTCTCGTGGGAAGTGGAGGAAGTGGAGTGAGGGAAGAGTGGAGTTGTGTGTGAGTGTCACACAATCAGAACTTCCCACTTCTCCCATCTTGACTTAACCGCCCATGTCTTCCTAACACATTCTTGTGATGGCGCGTTGCACGCTGCACGCTGTAAACCGCCAGACCAATACCCCAATTTGTATCTCCCAGTTGTGACGTGATTAATGTCTCGAGTGTGTAGATCACGGGACCCACAGAAAATAGTGCAGGGTGAACCATGAACTTGGTATAAAATCGCATGCAACCATCTTCAGGTAACCGTTTGGAGGCTGTATAGACAGGCCATTCTTTGGTCGGTTACCTTGTGAAGAATAGTGACGGATGGTGGTCATAGTGATACCTTGTTTGTGGGTTGATTCGCACCCTAATCCATTCGTCCAAGCTTGCAAAGCTGGACGGACGAGATAACTCGTAGCCTTGCTTGCGGCCGTTGGATGGGAGGCGCGCATGCTGCCTCTTTCGGCCCAAACGTTTGCATGCTTAGAGAGTTCCAATGGAGGAACCGATCAGCCCTGCATGAAGGTAGTACAATGGTGTTCACGCCCATGCCTGCTTGACTCGCAAAGATTTAATCTAAGCCACTCGACTCAGGCGGCAAAGACGAGTGGTCGAGATTAGAATTTTGGAGGGGCCGTGACATGTCACCTTTGGGCGCACGTACCGAGGAGCTTGATCACCGCCGGTCTTGGACGATCAGCTAGACATGAGGCCAGGCCCATGGTGGTCATGCTAGCATGTTCGGTTCCTTCTAAGTCTCCATCTTGGCCTTCCGTCTAAGCCTGCGAATATGGACGCTCGAGATGTTTTTGCGCCGCAAACCCTAATTAGGGCTTTGGACCGGCCACTTTGGGCGATCGGTTTTGGGTTGCGCGCGCCTATTTTGGGGAGACCGACCATGTATGCAACATCTTGGGTCGACGGTGAGCATGTACATGTTTGCTCTATGACCCTGGGCGCGATATAAGCCATCCAACTATGCCGGCGAAGTCGGATGGTCGTGATCGTTTTGGATCTTCTCAACCTGCATAAGGCGTTAATCTAGCCTTGTTTGGGAAATCATTTCTTGCACCAAGGCTTGCCTATGAGGGAGTCGATCATGTAGGTAGAAAGTGGGCCCGCCAATGGTGTACCATCACTTCACTACTTGTTTTAGGGTATAATCTAAGCCGTCCAACTATGCCGGTGAAGTTGGACGCTCACGATTAAAAGAAACCCTAGCCGTGCGTCATGCTCACTTTGAGCGCACGGTTTGGAAGGACCAACCGTGGTTGGTCTTGACCGTTCGGTCATGTGTGAATGTGGGTCCGAGGTGATCATGGTAGCATGCTCAGGACCCCCTGAATCTATATCTACACCCTCCATCTATGCCTGCAAAGTTGGACGGATGAGATATATTTTTGGGTCTGTTTTTAGCAAGTGAGACTAACATGGGAAGTCTTGCATGCGTTCAACGGGGCTAGTATAACCTGCCGTCAGGTAGCCTACGGGTGTTTGCACGTCGAACACAAGGCTTTAATTAAATCATTAATAGTAATGTTGTATACCTATAGAAAACCGGGATGGTTGCCACATGCTCCGTCGGGATGGTTGCCACATGCTCCGTTCTGGGTATGTTTTAATTCTCAGGGATGGTTGCACATGCCCCAATGAATTAATATGGCGAGAAGTATTCATCGCCTGAAGTCTTTATCCTTTGCAGGACGTCAGCTTACAAAAATTGGTTTTTTACAATTTTTCCCTTTAAATAGAAATCCACCATCAACATTAAGTCCCCTGCCTAGCATGCAATGGTTACACTATTGTAGGGTAGGCATGAGATGGTGACAATTTGCATACAAAAATAATTAAATCCAGAGGAGATACGTGTTTACCGCGTGGGAGAAGGTATGTCACGTGTGTTAAACGCCTTGGAGCTGGTTGAGTTGATCCTTCCAATGGTAAATCTCGGCTAGGGAAGTACATCTTGATGGGTCGACCTACCACAACATTCCTCTTTCGGTGTGCCTTCTCATATGCCTAGCAGGCATCGTGCATTCGATAAGCATTGTTGATCACAATCCCGACTCAAAAGCCTCAGAAAGCGGCAAGGAGGACTTATTTTCTCCTGGGGATCTTATTGGATCGTGAAGTATATAAAGAAGTTTTATGTATTCTTCTCATTAGGCGACCTTCTTCAACATCTCAGGTATTGCTTCACACGTTGATTTTTCGATCGGCGATAGTTGTGATTAGAATATTTTTTATGTGCTGTCGTAACTCAAATTCCTCTCTTTTTGCAGATCATGAAAGGAGTTGGTGATGATAACTCTGCAGCTTCTACAGAAAAAAGTTTTGAAGTTGATAAGCCAGAAGCTAACGCACATGAAGAGGTGATGGCTAAAATTGATTTTCCACTTCGTGAAGTCGTCCATGCTGTACAGGGAATGTCTGTCTTGCATTTAACCATTTTTAGGGGGCGGCTCCATGCTCTTTCAGCTGCAATTGATATGGAGGAGAAACAAAGACATGAAGAAGCGTTGCGAGCGAAGTGGAAACGCGAGGCGTCACAAGCACCAGCAAGTTCGAGAACTGAAAGGTTTGCGGCTCGGTTGAAGAGACGGAGGGTTGAACACAAACGTCATGCGGGTGATGGGAAGTGTGATTACCCAATACGTGGTGGTGTGATAATCCTTGACCCTGATACTGATAAGACTGAACGTCTGAAAGTGATTGGCACGATTTCCACGGTTGCAATGGATTCTGTAGAAAGTGCAGAGGATACGCATGCTGAAGATGTTGAGGCGGTAGCTGCTGTGCCCGAAGAAGTCAAGGCGTCTCTGGAGAAAGCGGCACAAGATGTGGATCCCAACAGTGATGAAGACGCAACCAGCAATTGAGTTTCCCAGTTATTCTTCTTTGTATTTTTTTTATACTCAGTGGCGGCTGAGTTTGAAGTTTTCTTCTTTGCTTTTGCTTGCTTGTCTTGAACAAAGTTTTATTCAGTGCTGCTTTCGAAACATGCATATTTTCCTACTTGTGCCCGTTGACGTGAGTCTGGCTTTGTTGAAGTAGATCACGTAGGATATCTTTCTCCTCCCCTTTTACATGGTTTATTCCTCCCATATTACCAAGCTAGTATGAATATTTGGTATGTGGGTTTAGGGTTTTCTTTCTGGGTAATGGTGGTTTGAAGGTGACTCATAACTTTGTGTGATTTTATGAGAAATTGTAAAAAGAATGAAATCTTGATTACTTGAAGAAATATTGAAACCCTAATAAGTATGAAGGCAAGCAGTGCCATCATTTTGAAGGAATTACAAATATTGTGAAAAGGAAAATTGTTGGAGGAATCCCCCGGGGGGGGATTAGAGAGGCGATGTCGTGTCTTCAAGTAAGGTAGGGCTTGAGCCATCGTGAGTGAACAACCACACCTTAGAGTTTATCTGCATTGATGATCTTGCAGTAACCGCCCAAGATAACATCTGCCACTAACAATATTTCCTCTTCCTTTGCAGGCATATCAGACTGGGCAGTTATCTTTACTGCCATGTTTCCAACTTGGAACGTGGTTACCTTTGCTACCATATCTCCGATTTGAAACGGATTCGGACTTTCCATAACATCTTGCTTCTGACACGTGTCGTTCTTGATTGCTTCCAAGCTTTTGGTGAAGCGCTTAAAGGGGCCAGCACTCCATTCACATCTCTTGGTGGTGGCCCGCCTGTCAGGTGAAACAGTCCCCGGTGGTATAACAAGACAATCATCCACTACTTGCAAAGAGGGTCGTTCAATGAGACTTACTTGGGATCGGAATCTCTTGACGCAAGACGAAGGGCTTTCACCAGGGAGTTGCGTTATGCCTGTGAGTTGTTGATATGGGGGCAACAGGCAGTCTTCGATTCTCCAAGGTTTGTTGGAAATCATCGGAGTTGGCTTGTTGGGGATTCTTTCAGGTACTCAGATTGGTAAGGAATGCGCCTTGTGTACCCACGGGCACCCCAGACTCATGTCGTAATCCGGATATTCCTTAATTATATGGAATCTAGCTTGTGTTGGAGTGTTACCAATCTTGACATCAAGGTCAATGTATCCGTAGACATCCAAAAATTCTCCTGCTGGGCTCTTGATCACAGTCGGACCACGGTAGCCTTCTGCTTTGAGATTTTCGCAGCTTGCAGGGTCTTGATAGTAACGATGTTGAATTCAGAAGCTGCATCGATTAATGTGCTATTGAACTTGACATCTTTCAGATGGGCGACGGTCAAAAGTCCCAGTTTCCTTTGTTGGTGCTATTTTCCAGGGAGGCTTGAGATGCTAGAACGGCTTCATTTTCAGGATAAAAGCGCCTGCCTGACACAATACGGTTGAGGGCCATGAATATATCTTGACGTTGTACCTTGGAAAGGTACAAGATTTCACACAGGTGTTCCATCATGGATTGTACAGTCTTGCGCACAGAGCTTCCAGAGATCATGCAACTTCGGACAGGAAGGGGGTCTGTGTGAACTCCTTCATTTCCCAATTGGAGCTCTCCTGCTGCTATCTTTTCCCTGAATATTTCCTTCAGCTTGTTGCAAT
The DNA here is from genome assembly GCA_023529315.1 of Papaver bracteatum. Lineage (NCBI taxonomy): Eukaryota > Viridiplantae > Streptophyta > Magnoliopsida > Ranunculales > Papaveraceae > Papaver > Papaver bracteatum. The sequence continues at coordinate 5,166,636 of JAJJWX010001561.1, read as the reverse complement.
CCTTAGTTGGGTGGTGTACAAACCTATGATAACGATAGTACTTAGGGTCTGCCACGTCTTTCTCAGTTGGTGGACGTATGATAGAAGGTAGTTTGATAGCATCATCCTAAATCCATGCCTCCAAGAGTTCTATTACTTCATTTATCGGAAATGGGAAGCCTATGTCTTCGGTGCTCTGCGCAGGATCTTTGCCTGTTCCCTTTTGAGGCGAAGCTTTATGCGTTTGAGCCGCACGCTTGGGTAGTTGTTCTGCCGCCGCTGGAGATTTTCTCTTTCCTCTTTCGCTTACTACACTGACAGAAGGGCCAGTATTATATTGCTTGTTGATGAGGCGCCTATTTCCCAGATTATCTCGTGAATCGTCGCTCCGAACGATCCTGGTCCTTTCCAATAATGTTGGGGCGGTAGTGGCCGAACGTTTGGCTGCTTCATGGAGTTCTGAGAACGTTTGGAATCCCAAGTTTTCCATCAGGGCGCGATATATGGGTATCATTCCGTTGATGCATAATTCCACCAGCTGTCGTTCTGTCATATTTGGTTCATGGCAGTCCAATGCTTGTGTTCTGAACCTTTTGACAAAATCATTTGGATGTTCGTTGTTCCGTTGGGAGATTCTCCCCAGGTCTGAGAAAGTAACTTGCTCAGATACAAAGAAGTACTTCTTGTAAAATGCGCCACCATCTCACTCCAATTGGATATCTTTGTCGGGTGCGATGTTGTTGTACCACGTATAGGTTCTCCCGAAAGTGATTTGGAGAATTCCTTCCAAAGTGGAGAACGTGATTGTATTCATGTTCTCCTAAGGATTCTAAGAATCGAGAGACGTGTTCACGAGCATTACCGGTACCATCGTAAAGGATGAATTGAGGGGAGGTGTATCCCCTGGGAAGAGGAATCCGCTGCACGTCTTGTGGATATGGAGGTTGGTGTCGATGCGCGTCTATCGGATTTTCTTTGCCACGATTTTGGAGGAGTCTCTCCATATCTTCACGAGTAATAAAGTTGGACGATTGGCTCCTTTCCCTGAGACGCTCGTCCCTTTCTCTTGCGTGGTCAGCAACATAAGACTCTTCATTCAGGTAGGCTTGCGTAACTGAGGCACCTGCTCCATGTGTGCTAAACGTATTTCTTGTTGGCCCTTGAGGATGTCTCGACTCTTGTGGTAATCGATCGGTTAATGTTTTAAGAAAGGTGAGTACCTCCTTCTGAGTGGTTGTCATGTCTGCCTGAGCTTTAGCGAGGGTTTCTTGTCTCTCCATCAAGTCCACCATGGTGATAAGAGGTTATCCTCCTCTGGGTCCTCCAGATCCTCGTCCTGAAGGGGAAGTAACAGTTGTTCTGGTGACGGACGGAAGTGTCATGCTTGAGGAAATGCCTGGATTTGCGGCCGCTCTGGCTCTTGTAATGGGAGGTGTCACGCCTGTTGGAATGTCTGCTCCTTCTCCACTGGTACTGATGATAGAAGACACGGTTCCACGAGACACATTAGTTACACTGGCGGGTTGCACTGTAACACCAGTAATTGGGATATCAGCGCCACCAGAAGCGTTGTCGGTGCTAACTCCATCGTTGGTTGCTGCTCCAGACCTAAGATCCACCATTCTTGAAATCAGAGAGATTGAATTGGTATTGAAGAAATCGACTTCACAACCGAGAGATTAACCTCCCACTGTGGTCGCCAATTGTTTGTGGGAGAAAACTACTTCTGCAGGTTGAGGTAATTTGGGTGTGTGGATGAGAAGTGAGTTTAAACCTTCAACAAATGTGCTGCACGATGAGCACTTTGATTCGAGAGATAATCTATACAATTCTGGCCTAAACCGAAGACACGGCCGTTCCAGATTTTTTTTGGTCACAGGTGAAGGATGTGAGGTTGATCTTAGGGAGGGAAGTGAAGAAGGTGTTGAGAGTATGAAGGTGAAGGCTATTTGAAGACTTGTTAATAGAAGGTTGAGCAGGCTAGCAAATGTTGCAGGCAGGCTCTTGGTGTTGAATACGATTAACACTTGGTTTTCTGTGTTGTTCGAACTTCTGTTTTCGGAAATAGGGAGGAGAACCTATTTATACAAGTCATTAAGCCTTCTTCACGTCTCTCATGGGAAGTGGAGTGAGGGAAGAGTGGAGTTGTGTGTGAGTGTCACGCGATCAGAACTGCCCACTTCTCCCATCTTGACTTAACCGCCCATGTCTTCCTAACACGTTCTTGTGATGGCGCGTTGCACGCTGCACGCTGTAAACCGCAAGACCAATACCCCAATTTGTATCCCCCAGTTGTGACTTGATTAATATCTCGAGTGTGTGGATCGCGGGACCCACAGAAAATAGTGCAGGGTGAACCATGAACTTGTTATAACATCGCATGCAGCCATCTTCAGGTAACCATTTGTAGGCTGTATAGACAGGCCATGCTTTGGTCGGTTACCTTGTGAAGAAGAGTGACGGATGGTGGTCATAGTGATACCTTGTTTGCTGGTTGATTCTCACCCTAAGCCATTCGTCCAAGCTTGCAAAGCTGGACGGACGATATAACTCGTAGCCTTGCTTGCGGCATTTGGATGGGAGGCGCGCATGTAGGTACTGAATATCGCAGGATAATAGTTCACGAGTATCGTAATAAATAAAGGAGAAAAGAATTATAAAATGATACGATGATAGAAGTAGCGCGGAGAAATATGAAGTTTTGCGAGGATGGAATAATGTTGCGAGTATGAGTTGCGATACTTCGCAACTCATATACAGCTGTATAAGTTTTACTATAAATAGGAGTTCAAATGTAAAATTCGAGAGGTTCTTTTAGTGAGTGTTAGAAAATATCTTAGGAAAGAGAATAGAGAAAGTTGTAACTATTCTAATTCCATTTAGATACTTCTTTGTAATCAATTGAGAACATTAATAAGAAAATTGTTATTCATCATCAAGAACTTCTTGAGTTTTTACTAATTCTATTGAGGGTGTAGTTGTAGGTTATTTTGCAACTACATAATTGGCGCTAGAAACAGGGACTTGAGAATTGTGGTAGCCAAAATTTGAGGGAATTGTGGAAAATTTGAAGATCAAATGAAGTTAGTAGATAGAGATTGTAAAAAAAAAGAATGTAATGTGATCACAAAGACAATGATTGATGAATTTCATAGTAATGTGAAGGGAAAAATATATAAGCGTGATTGTAGAGGAAGAAAGATCATGGAGGAAGAAAAGATAACAACTTTAGAAGAATGGGAAAAGCAGAAAATCACATTTTCAGTAGCAGAAATTCCAAATGAAGACTTGAACCACACTTCACCATTGGTGATCACAATGCCGATCATGCTAGAAGATAAGAAAGCTGTAGAAAAATGGAAATTAAACTGAATTCTGGTTGATACAAGGAGTTCTGTTAATATCATATTCTATCATGCACTTAAGGGGATGGGAATTAAAGATGAAGAAATCACAAATTCAAAATGTCTTATTCATGGATTAGGAAAATCTACAACAAAATCTAAAGGGGAAATCGCGCTGCGAATATTACTGGGAGAAGTCGAAACACATGTAATCTTGTGTGTGATAGATATGGAATCTCCATATAACATGCTGATAGGAAGGCCGTGGATTCATGCGATCAAAGATGTTGCTTCAACATTACATCAGAAAATCAAATTTCCTACACCAAATGGAATACAAGAAATAAAAGGAGATCTTGATAGTGCAAAATTTTGTTATCAAATTGAAGTAACTCAATGCGGAGGAAGAGGAAGAAAGAAACAGCTTCGTAGGAAACTTGCGAAAGAAACAAAAAAGGAAGAAGAATTCCGAGTATATACAATAAGATCAAAGGAAGGGAGAGGTATACCAGATGAAACTCCAGAAAATGAAGGGGAACCAGCAAAAATAATCAAAGAACCAACACCTATGGGGGAGCAAAGTCCAAGCTATGTTGCAGCTGAACCAACTAAAGAAATAAATATTGGAAGTAAAGAGGAGCCTTTATTCTTGCGAATTGGAACAAAGATGGATGAAGAAGAAGAAAAAAGAACTATTGATCTTTTACGAGAATATAAAGATATCTTCGCAGGAAGTGTAGATGAGATACCAGGAATTGATCCATCAGTGGCGTGTCATAGATTGAACATAGATAAAAATATAAGACCATTCAAACAAAGAATAAGGAAGATATCACAAAATTATCATGTACAGATAGAAGAAGAATTACAAAAGATGTTGGATGCAGTGATCATAAGGGAAGCAAAATATCCAGAATGGATTGCGAATATGGTTATTGTTCCGAAAAAGAATAAAGGAATAAGAATTTGCATAGATTTCACTGATCTAAACAAGGCATGTCCCAAAGACAGTTTTCCATTACCAGATATACCACAAATGGTGGAATTAGCTGCAGGTCATGATAGAGTCACTTCACTTGATGGATATAAAGGGTATAATCAAATATCACTCGCAGAAGAAGATCAAGAACATACTGCCTTTTTTGCTCCAAGGGGTTTGTATTGTTATGTGAAGATGCCATTTGGTTTGCGGAATGCGGGTGCTACATATCAACGTATGGTTGAAAAAGTGTTCGCGAAGTGGATACATAAAACTTTGGAGGTATATGTAGATGATATGTTGATAAAAAGCAAGAAAGCTAAAGACCATGTGCAAGATTTGAAGGAAATATTTGAGCAAATGAGAAAGTTCAACATCAAATTAAATCCTGAGAAATGTATAATTGGGGTTTCATCTGGAAAGTTCTTGGGATACATAGTATCGAAAGAGGGAATACAAGTTGATCCAGAAAAGGTCCAAGCAGTTCGTGACATGCCAACACCTGCAACGGTAAAATAAGTACAAAAGCTAAATGGACTCTTGGCTTCACTTGGAAGATTTATTTCGCGAATGTCAGATAAGTGCAAGCATTTTTTCAACATACTTAAAAAGGGATCAAAATTCAAGTGGACTGATGAATGTGAAAAATCTTTTCAAGGAATCAAAAGAATACCTCGCAAATACATCTATACTACAGAAACCAGAGAGAGGAGAAGAATTATTGGTATACCTCGCAACAAATCCATATGCTCTAAGTGCAGTTCTGTTGCGAGCAGATGCAGGAGTAGAAAGGCCTATTTACTATATTAGTAAAACCTTTAATGCAGCAGAGAAGAATTATTCTAAAATGGAGAAGTTAATCTTAGCCCTGGTTTATGCATCATTCAAGTTACGAATATACTTTCAAGCACATGTGATAAAAGTGGTAACCAAAGTCCCAATTGAATCAACCATGAAGAACACAAAAAGGTCAGGAAGAATAGAAAGGTGGAATGCACAAGTAAACCATTACAAGATAAAATACGAAGTATTATCATCGCAAAAATCACAAGTTGTCGCAGAATTTTTGGCAGAATTTCCTTTGGAAGAAGATGAAGCAGTAGAGGAAATGATGGATGTTGAAGAAGAATTTGGAAATCCAAAAGACTTGTTAACAGAACCAGATAGATGGGAAATTCTAGTGGACGGATCATCCAATAGTGAGGGAAATGGAATTGGAGTCGTGTTTATTTCACCAGAAGGAGAAAGAACATCATTCTCATTCAGACTAGAATTTGCATCCACGAACAATGAAACAGAGTACGAATCTGTAGTGCATGCATTAAAGATCGCAATAGAAAAGAAGCTCGAAAGTATAAGGATAACAAGTGATTCGCAGTTAGTGATTTGTCAAATTAAAGGGGAATATACCACAAATGAATCTTCTTTGAAGAAATACAAGAAACTCGTTGAAGAATTATCTGCGAAGATACCAAAATTAAAATGGAGACATATATCTAGAAAATATAATCGTCTCTTCATGAGATGCTTTTGCATTTATTCCAAGCATGATGACAAATCCAAATACAAGAAATATCCAAATACAGACAATTCAACACCCATCAGTGGACAAAGAGAAAGAAATTGAGGAAGCTGTTGCGATGGAAGTATAAAGAGAGTTATCAAACAACATCGCAGATTGGAGAAAAGAAATTCATGCATATCTCTCAACATGAGAAATATCCAGGAACAGACTAGAAGCACATAAATTAAAGAGTCTTGCAACAAACTATGAGTTGCGAGAAGGAATTTTATATAGAAAGTCTTTCAATGGACCACCTCTCATGTGCTTAACTCGCGAAGAAGGAGAAAAAATATTGAAGATGTTACATGGAGGAGAAGCTGGAAATCATAGTGGGGGAAGATCTCTAGCATATAGAGCAAAGATACAAGGATATTACTGGCCTTATATGCATACAAATGCAAAATTGTTCGTATGAAGATGCAAGGAATGTCAACGACATGGTAAAAGAATTCATGCACCAGGAGCCACGTTAACTTATTCAACAAGCTGCTGGCCTTTTGGAAAATGGGGTTTGGATATTGTTGGACCATTTATACCTGGATCTGGACAAAGGCGATACTTGATAGTTGCAACAGATTATTTCACGAAGCTCGCAGAAGTAAAAAAGCGATAAAGATATTCGTGATAAAGATGTTTTTACATTCATATTTGAGAACCTCATTTGCAGGTACGGGGTTCCAGCACAACTAGTATCTGATAATGGAAAACAATTTGAGGGACAGAATATAGAGATGTTACTCAGTGCTTTTAGAATAAAATGTGGGAAGTCAACCCTGTTATATCCACAAGCTAATGGACAAGCAGAAGCAACAAATAAAACAATCGCAGATACAATCAAAAAGAAATTAGAAGGACATCTCAAAGGGTGGTGCGAGCAATTACCTAGCGCAGTCTGGGCATACAATACAACTAGAAGAGAAGCAACTGGAATGTCTCCTTATTGTCTAACATATGGAGTAGAAGCGATATTACCCACAGAGTTGTAATTCCGACAACAAAGAAAGAAACTTGGGAAAGAAATTTAAGTGCGGAGTAATATTAAGAGAATTGGATGATTTGGAAGAAAAAAGAGAAAAGGTGTTGCACCATATGAAGATTTATCGAGAAACGATTAGCTCGAGAATACAACAAGAGAGTCATTGAACGTGAATATAAACCAGGTGATTTGGTCATGCGAGAAACACCTCGATATCAAAAAGAAAATGGAGGAAAATTAGCACCAAAATGGGATGGACCATATGTTATTAAAGAAGTTGTAGGAAGCGGAGCTTATCAGCTGATGGATCCAGAAGGGAGAGACATGGGTTTGAGGCTTGGTAGACCTTGGAACAGACTATATTTGAAAAGGTATTATCCATAAAACTCATGAAAATTTTTACGAATATTGTTTGCTCGCAGGAAATTGGGAAAAGTTACGAGTTTCAAAATTTATATTGCGATTAAATTTTCATTAATTTGCGAATAAAAGACTGCAATCTATGATCAGCCTCCAAAAAAGAAAGAGAGCCGCAGAAAATTTTATACAGGCAAACCTTTGTGGCGTACACCCTAATTCGCGAAGCTATATTTCGTAAGAGGCAAAGTCCTAAAGTACGTCATTTAAGGGGGTACCTATAACGTGGCTAAGGGTAACCGGAACACCACCAAGGGCCCTTAGTACATGGTAAAAATTTAGGGGTACAACCAAATAATGGGGTACCTATCCGGGTTAGACACCTTGTATTCTCACCTAATCTAGCGACATTACGCAATATAAAATGCGGTGTAAGAGGATTTAGGTTGGGCGACTAAGGCATACTGTCTTTCCCAAGAAGTGCAGAAAAACGATCAAGGCGCCGAGGTACACGGTTGAGTCAAGAGTTCCGGGTGAGGTTGAACCACATCTGCCATTTTTGACAAGTCTTGGCAAATGATGCACTTGGCCCAAAGATACCCCATAGGGTGCAACCTCGTAACTATAAGCCCTATAGGCAAAAAGGATAAGAGGTTGCGATCAAAAGCTGGTTGTTGGAAGAACCGGATGGGAAGAGCTAACCTTGTATGGTCGATGTACGCTTCCTTGAAGGGGAAATCAGGGGGAAGATAAAGGGCAGCACCCTCCATTAGGGAGCTGATACGTGCTATAAGAAGAAAATGTCACGAGGCTTCTTGTTTGCGAAAACATAAAGGCTTGTCATATTTGTGCAACAAATGAAGTTCTGCGAGCCTTCTAAAAAAAAAAAGAAATAGAAAAAGAAAGAAAAGAATAAAGAACTCGCAGAACATAATAAAGAAGTTAAGATGAGATCAATGGGTCACTACATGAAAGTGTAGAGACGTCCTGCGATTTCATCGCAAGACGGCAATGTCATGGGGCTTTATGTTCGCAAGAATATTTAGGCCTGTCATATTGTCGCAACACTTCCTGAAGAGGCTAAAATACTATACAAAGAAGTTAAGATGAGATCAATGGGTTTTTGCATAAAGGTATAAGAACGTCCTGTGATTTCATCGCAAGACGATAATGTCACGAGGTTGTATATTCGCAAGAATGTTCAGACTTGTCATGTTATCGCAAATACAAAAATTTACTACAAAAGAGGTGGCAAAATAAGACCTTTACTTAGGAAGGCATGATAAGACCATAGAAATTAATGAAATTCACTTCATCAATATCATTGAAGAAATTATACAAGAATATACATTATAAAGATCTGAAAAGAAGACAACTTCGTCAATACCATTGAAGAAATTAAACAAGAATATACATTATGAAGATTTGAAGAGAAGACAGCTTCGTCAATACCATTGAAGAATTTTTACAAGAAGTCCTATCAAAGAAGATAACATCATTAAAGAATTGTCACGAAGACTTAACAAAAGATACGATTTTGATATCAATCAAATACAGATAAGTTCATACTCGTAAAATGTTACGAGAATTACATACTTCTTATACTTCTCCATATATTGAATATTTATCCAAAAGATTGAATACTTCTTATAATTCTTCAAGAATATCTCATATTCATTATACTTCTTTAACGGATATTTCATTTGGTGAAGGTTAAATAATCATTATACTTCGTCATATGTTACGTAATTATTCACAGATTGAATACTTCTTATATTTCTTCATTTGGTGAATTGAGTACTTCTAATACTTCTTATATCTCTTCATTTGGTGGATCGAGTACTTCTAATACTTCTTATATCTCTTCATTTGACGGATTTGGTACTTCTAATACTTCTTCAAAAGTATTGTATATGTAGTATACTTATTAAGGATATTTCATATATTTTATACTTAAAAGGGAGGATTTCTTATTTACAATTGTAACAAGTTGAAACTTCGTAAGATAAATTGAGGCAGATATTCTAATACTTCAAACAATGTTTAATCATTTAAAGAGAAATAATAGGGGGAAAAGGAGATACTAAGCTTTATCTGTGAGTTATATATTATTTCTCTTCATATGATCAAATGGGGCAAATTTAATTAAAGAAAGGTTAAATTATCTTCGCAAAATATCAGAAAGAAAGGATAAATCATCTTCGCAAAATATCAGAAAGAAAGGATAAATCATCTTCGCAAAATATCAGATGTACTTCTTAAAAAATAGAATTGTTCGCAAAAAGAAAACCAACAGTAATTAAGGGAAGGAATTCAAAAGAAAGGAGGACAGGAGAGTCAATGATAAATTTAAAAAAGAATGTTATCATGCTTCATCAACATTCTGTGCTGGATCTTCAAGATCAGTAGGGTCATTAGCAGCTTTCGACTTTTGCGAGATATCATCCTTGGAAGAATATGCAACAGGAACATCTCCTTGAGGAATAGATTCTTTCTCATTATCAAGATCTTCATCATCACTCTCATAATCGAAATCACTATTAGGCTCACGAACAACTTCATCGTCAGATATCTTCAGATGAGTAATTTTCACAGGAGGCAAGGCTCTTGATAATAAAATGTTATTCGTAAAGACTTGAGCTTTCAGATGACTTTCACGAAGTATAGCTTTTTGATGATTGGTATCTTCGATATCTTTGGAATAAGCAAGATAGTTGAATCTCCGAGTAGCACGGTCACGAGAGTTGATTAAGCAGGTAGAAAGCAAAGCATTTTTCTTGCGAAGCTCGGAACATGAGGCTTCTAATCCAGCTTTCGCATTACGAAGGATGTTCTCAGATTCTGCAAATAAAACAAAATTCAAAGAATAAAATTTGCGAGTATAACGAAATTTAAAGATCTACCAGAGGCAGCCAAATTTTAATGACTACCTTCTCTTTGCGAAGTAAGAGATTGAGTTAAAGATAGACAATAGTTCTTTATCTGATTCATCGCATTATCAAAACCATCACCAACTAATCCTTTAAGTCGAGATTGAAGCTTTTGATCTTTAGAAAGGATAAAATTCTTATCCTTCGCAAGTTTAGCATTAAGACTTTTTAATGACGAATAATCTTCTTCAAGTTGATTCTTCTTAGCACTCAAGACTATATTCTTATTAATAAGGGAATTCTTCTCAATAACAAAAGAATTTCTTTCAGCATCTGAAGACTTCTTTAATTCCTCAAGTTCACCTTTCAACAAAGAAAGAAGATTTTCTTGATCGCAACATTTATGCTGAAGAGTCTTTAATTCTTGCAAAGAAACAATCATTGTATTCAAAAACGAACATTTCTCTTCTGATAAGGTTTTGTTCTCTTCTAATAAGGTTTCTATTCTCAAATTAGCTTTAGTTAAGGAAGAAAAAAGTTGAGATATGTCATCATTCAAAAAAATTTGATCATATATTAGTTGAGTATTCTCTTGAAAAAGAGCGTCAGAGTTGTCAAGAGCACACGAGTAAAGATTAGATAAATGGGAGAATTGGTTTGAGAGGCTTTCATGCTTGGTTCGATATTCTATTGCATCTGATTCATGGTGAAGTACCAATCTTCTACATTTCTGGATGGATTCTATAAAGGGGAATGGGTTTTAATGGATGTTTCAAGCATATGAAGAATATAAGTAAATAAAAGGGAAAATATGAAGATAGTAATCATACCTTTCAATTCATCATTTCTTTTGCGAAGAATCGCACAGTCGAGAGAATTATTTTGAAGATGATGATTTTCTTTACGGAGATCCTCGCATTCTGCTTGAGAAGATTTCAAAGATTGGCGAAGCAATTCAATTTCTTTTTCCAAGGATTGACGTGAAGAAGAAATGTCTGGATTGACGAAATTATTTAGAACTTCGCAAAATTCATATTGCGAACGAACATTAGTAGACTTCGCAGTATTGGTCAAAACCTCAGATAACATCCGAAAAGTTGAATAAATTCCATCTCGAATTTCCTGAGGAAGAGGAGAAGAATTTGAAGGAATAAGAGCAAGCTGCAAATTGTCTGGAGAAATAGCACTCAAAGGATTTGGGGACAAGACAGATTTTTCAAAAGAAGAAGTTGAAGAAATATTTTGCGAGGGTTGTTTTTCAAGAGAAGAAGTTGAAGAAATATTCTGTGAGGGTTGATCTTGAAGAAGTGTTGATAAATTGACACTGATGGGAAATTGAAAGGCAGGTAATGGAGTAGAGGCAGGAGTGTGTGAAGAAGAATTTTCACGAGGAGGAGTGGAAAATTCCTTATCAACTTCAGGAAGGAAATCATCAATCGGAATTAATGGTGTGGGTTTAGTTATTCGAGATCTCTTACTAGGGTTTGGTTTTTCGCCAACCTGCGAATCAAAATGTAGATTAAAAACTGAGGCAACAATATATTGTTCAGGAAAGAGGGAAAAGTATTTTAACTACCTTTTGATTCTCAGATTTTCTTCTTTGTGGATTAAGGCTTGGATTCTTTAGTTGAGATTTCATCTGAGGAGTTATTTTGCTGAAATAAACCAAAATCAGATAACAAATTATACAGAAATCAAAGAGGAGAACAAATGAAATACGTAGAGATAGAAGGAAATTACCTTGGAGAACTCATGAAGATATAGTAGAAGAAAAAGTTGCATAGAAAACAGTAATAGAGAGTATGAGTAGAAGATAGAATTGCGGAAATAAGAAGAAGAAAAGGAAGAGAATATAAAGGAGTTATATAAGGGAATAACTAGAAAAGAACGGTTACAAAAGACGTGTCAAAATTTTAAAAGACTAAGTAACGGTTATGTTCTCACGATCATTTCTTCTTCATATAATTGACATGAGAAGAGGCAAGATGTAGGTACTGAATATCGCAGGATAATAGTTCACGAGTATCGTAATAAATAAAGGAGAAAAGAATTATAAAATGATACGATGATAGAAGTAGCGCGGAGAAATATGAAGTTTTGCGAGGATGGAATAATGTTGCGAGTATGAGTTGCGATACTTCGCAACTCATATACAGCTGTATAAGTTTTACTATAAATAGGAGTTCAAATGTAAAATTCGAGAGGTTCTTTTAGTGAGTGTTAGAAAATATCTTAGGAAAGAGAATATAGAAAGTTGTAACTATTCTAATTCCATTTAGATACTTCTTTGTAATCAATTGAGAACATTAATAAGAAAATTGTTATTCATCATCAAGAACTTCTTGAGTTTTTACTAATTCTATTGAGGGTGTAGTTGTAGGTTATTTTGCAACTATAGCGCATGCTACCTCTTTCGGCCCAAACGTTTGCATGCTTAGAGAGTTCCAATGGAGGAACCGATCAGCCATGCATGGAGGTAGTACAATGGTGTTCACGCCCATGCCTGCTTGACTCGTAAATATTTAATCTAAGCCACTCGACTCAGGCGGCAAAGACGAGTGGTCGAGATTAGAATTTATGGAGGGGCCGTGACATGTCACCTTTGGGCGCGCGTACCGACGAGCTTGATCACCGCCGGTCTTGGCCGATCAGCTAGACGTGAAGCTGGGCCCATGGTGGTCATGATAGCATATTTGGTTCCTTCTAAGTATCCATCTTGGCCTTCCGTCCAAGCCTGCTAAGATGGACGCTCGAGATGTTTCTGCGCCGCAAACCCTAATTAGGGATTTGGACCGGCCACTTTGGGCGATCGGTTTTGGGTTGCGCGCGCCTCTTTTGGGGAGACCGACCATGTATGCAACATCTTGGGTCGACGGTGAGCATGTACATGCTTGCTCTATGACCTTGAGCGCGATCTAAGCCATCCAACTATGCCGGTGAAGTCGGATGGTCGTGATCGTTTTGGATCTTCTCAACCTGCATAAGTCGTTAATCTAGCCTTGTTTGGGCAATCGTTTCTTGCACCATGGCTTGCCTATGAGGGAGTCGGTCATATAGGTAGAAAGTGGGCCCGCCAATGGTGTACCATCACTTCACTACTTGTTTTAGGGTATAATCTAAGTCGTCCAACTATGCCGGTGAAGTTGGACGCTCACGATTAAAAGAAACCCTAGTCATGCGTCATGCTCACTTTGAGCGCACGTTTTGGAAGGACCAACCGTAGTTGGTCTTGACCGTTCGGTCATGTGTGAAGGTGGGTCCGAGGTGATCATGGTAGCATGCTCAGGACCCCCTGAATCTATATCTACACCCTCCATCTATGCCTGCAAAGTTGGACGGATGAGATATATTTTTGGGTTTGTTTTCAAAAAGTGAGACTAACATGGGAAGTCTTGCATGCGTTCAACGGGGCTAGTATAACTGCGCCGTCGGGTAGCCTACGGTGTTTGCACGTCGAACACAAGGCTTTAATTAAATCATTAATAGTAATGTTGTATACCTACTGAAACCGGGATGGTTGCCACATGCTCCGTTCTGGGTATGTTTTAATTCTCAGGGATGGTTGCACATGCCCCAATGAATTAATATGGCGAGAAGTATTCATCGCCTGAAGGCTTTATCCTTTGCAGGACGTCATCTTACAAAAATTGGCTTTTTACAATTTTTCCCTTTAAATAGAAATCCACCATCAACATTAAGTCCCCTGCCTAGCATGCAATGGTTACACTATTGTAGGGTAGGCATGAGATGGTGACAATTTGCATACAAAAATAATTAAATCCAGAGGAGATACGTGTTTACCGCGTGGGAGAAGGTATGTCACGTGTGTTAAACGCCTTAGAGCTGGTTGAGTTGATCCTTCCAATGGTAAATCTCGGCTGGGGAAGTACAGCTTGATGGGTCGACCTACCTCGGCATTCCTCTTTCGGTGTGCCTTCTCATATGCCTAGCAGGCATCGTGCATTCGATAAGCATTGTTGATCACAATCCCGACTCAAAAGCCTCATAAAGCGGCAAGGAGGACTTCTTTTCTCCTGGGGATCTTGTTGGATCGTGACGTATATAAAGAAGTTTTATGTATTCTTCTCATTAGGCGATCTTCTTCAACGTCTCAGGTATTGCTTCACACGTTGATTTCTCGATCGGCGATAGTTGTGATTAGAATATTTTTTATGTGCCGTCGTAACTCATCTTCCTCTCTTTTTGCAGATCATGAAATGAGTTGGTGATGATAACTCTGCAGCTTCTTCAGAAAAAAGTTTTGAAGTTGATAAGCCAGAAGCTAACGCACATGAAGAGGTGATGGCTAAAACTGATTTGCCACTTCGTGAAGTCGGCCATGATGTACAGGGAATGTCTGTCTTGCATTTAACCATTTTTAGGGGGCGGCTCCGTGCTCTTTCAGCTGCAATTGATATGGAGGAGAAACAAAGACATGAAGAAGCGTTGCGAGCGAAGTGGAAACGCGAGGCGTCACAAGCACCAGCAAGTTCGAGAACTGAAAGGTTTGCGGCTCGGTTGAACACGAACGTCATGCGGGTGATGGGAAGTGTGATTACCCAATACGTGGTGGTGTGATAATCCTTGACCCTGATACTGATAAGACTGAACGTCCGAAAGTGATTGGCATGATTTCCATGGTTGCAATGGATTCTGTAGAAAGTGCAGAGGATACGCATGCTAAAGATGTTGAGGCGGTAGCTGCTGTGCCCGAAGAAGTCAAGGCGTCTCTGGAGAAAGCGGCACAAGATGTGGATCCCAACAGTGATGAAGACGCAACCAGCAATTGAGTTTCCCTGTTATTCTTCTTTGTATTTTTTTTATACTCAGTGGCGGCTGAGTTTGAAGTTTTCTTCTTTGCTTTTGCTTGATTGTCTTGAACAAAGTTTTATTCAGTGCTGCTTTCGAAACATGCATATTTTCTTGCTTGTGCCCCTTGACGTGAGTCTGTCTTTGTTGAAGTAGATCACGTAGGATATCTTCCTCCTCCCCTTTTACATGTTTTATTCCTCCCATATTACCAAGCTAGTATGAAGATTTGGTATGTGAGTTTATGGTTTTCTTTCTGGGTAATGGTGGTTTGAAGGTGACTCATAACTTTGTGTGATTTTATGAGAAATTGTAAAAAGAATGAAATCTTGATTACTTGAAGAAATATTGAAACCCTAATAAGTATGAAGGCAAGCAGTGCCATCATTTTGAAGGAATTACAAATATTGTGAAAAGGAAAATTATTGGAGGAATCCCCCGGGGGGATTAGAGAGGCGATGTCGTGTCTTCAAGTAAGGTAGGGCTAGAGCCATCGTGAGTGAACAACCACACCTTCGAGTTTATCTGCATTGATGATCTTGCAGTAACCGCCCAAGATAACATCTGCCACTAAGAATATTTCCTCTTCCTTTGCAGGCATATCAGACTGGGTAGTTATCTTTACTGCCATGTTTCCAACTTGGAACGTGGTTACCTTTGCTACCATATCTCCGATTTGAAATGGATTCGGACTTGCCATAACATCTTGCTTCTGACATGTGTCGTTCTTGATTATTTCCAAGCTTTTGGTGAAGCACTTAAAGGGGCCAGCACTCCATTCACATCTCTTGGTGGTGGCCCGCCTGTCAGGTGAAACAGTTCCCGGTGGTCTAACAGGACAATCATCCACTACTTGCAAAGAGGGTCGTTCAATGAGACTTACTTGGGATCAGAATCTCTTGATGCAGGACGAAGGGCTTTCACCAGGGAGTTGCGTTATGCCTGTGAGTTGTTGATATGGGGTCAACAGGCAGTCTTCGATTCTCCAAGGTTTGTTGGAAATCATTGGAGCTGGCTTGTAGGGGATTCTTTCAGGTACTCAGATTGGTAAGGAATGCGCCTTGTGTACCCACGGGCGCCCTAGAATCATGTCGTAATCCGGATGTTCCTTAATTATATGGAATCTAGCTTGTGTTGGAGTGTTACAAATCTTGACATCAAGGTCAATGTATCTGTAGACATCCAAAAATTCTCCTGATGGGCTCTTGATCACAGTCGGACCACGGGTAGCCTCCTGCTTTGAGATTTTCGCAGCTTGCAGGGTCTTGATAGTAATGATGTTGAATTCAGAAGCTGCATCGATTAATGTGCTATCGAACTTGACATCTTTCAGATGGGCGACGGTCAAAAGTCCCCAGTTTCCTTTGTTGGTGCTCTTTTCCAGGGAGGCTTGAGATGCTGGAACGACTTCCTTTTCTGGATACAAACGCCTGCCTGACACAATAGGGTTGAGGGCCATGAATATATCTTGGCGTTGTACCTTGGAAAGGTACAAGATTTCACACAGGTGTTCCATCATGGATTGTACAGTCTTGCGCACAGAGCTTCCAGAGATCATGCAACTTCGAACAGGAAGGTGGTCTGTGTGAACTCCTTCATTTCCCAATTGGAGCTCTCCTGCTGCTATCTTTTCCCTGAAGATTTCCTTCAGCTTGTTGCAATCTTTAGTTGGGTGGTGTACAAACCTATGATAACGACAGTACTTAGGGTCTGCCACGTCTTTCTCAGTTGGTGGACGTCTGATAACATCATCCTAAATCCATGCCTCCAAGAGTTATATTACTTCATTTATCGGAAATGGGAATCCTGTGTCTTCGGTGCTCTGTGCAGGATCTTTTCATGTTCCCTTTCGAGGCGAAGCTTTATGCGTTTGAGCCGCACGCTTGGGTAGTTGTTCTGCCGCCGCTGGAGATTTTCTCTTTCCGCCTTCGCTTACTACACTGACAGAAGGGCCAGTATTATATTACTTGTTGATGAGGCGCCTATTTCCCCGATTATCTCGTGAATCGTCGCTCCGAACGATCCTGGTCCTTTCCAATAATGCTGGGGTGGTAGTGGCCGAACGTTTGGCTGCTTTATGGAGTTCTGAGAACGTCTGTAATCCCAAGTTTTCCAGCAGGGCGCGATATATGGGTATCATTCCATTGATGCATAATTCCACCAGCTGTCGTTTTGTGACATTTGGTTCATGGCAGTCCAACGCTTGTGTTCTGAACCTTTTGACAAAATCATTTGGATGTTCGTTGTTCCATTGGGAGATTCTCCCAGTGTCCGAAAGTAACTTTCTCAGATACAAAGAAGTACTTCTTGTAAAACGCGCTGACCATCTCACTCCAATTGGATATGCTGTCGGGTGCGATGTTGTTGTACCACGTATAGGTTCTCCCCGTAAGTGATTTGGAGAATTCCTTCAGGCGGAGAACGTGATTGTATTCATGTTCTCCTAAGGATTCTAAGAATCGAGATACGTGTTCACGAGTATTACCGGTACCATCATAAAGGATGAATTGAGGGGAGGTGTATCCCATGGGAAGAGGAATCTGTTGCACGTCTTGTGGATATGGAGGTTGGTGTCAATGCGCGTCCATCGAATTTTCTTTGCCACGATTTTGGAGGAGTCTCTCCAGATCTTCACGAGTAATAAAGTTGGACGATTGGCTCCTTTCCCTGAGACGCTCATCCCTTTCTCTTGCGTGGTCAGTAACATAAGACTCTTCATTCAAGTAGGCTTGCGTAACTGAGGTACCTGCTCCAGGTGTGCTAAACGTATTTCTTGTTGGCCCTTGAGGCTGTCTCGACTCTTGTGGTAATCGATCGGTTAATGTTTTAAGGAAGGTGAGTATGTCCTTCTGAGTGGTTTCCATGTCTGCCTGAGCTTTAGCGAGGGTTTCTTGTCTCTCCATCAAGTCCACCATGGTGATAGGAGGTTTTCATCCTCTGGGTACTCCAGATCCTCGTCCTGAAGGGGAAGTAACAGTTGTTCTGGTGACGGACGGAAGTGTCATGCTTGAGGAAATGCCTGTATTTGCGGCCGCTCTTGCTCTTGTAATGGGAGGTGTCACGCCTGTTGGAATGTCTGCTCCTGCTCCACTGGTACTGATGATAGAAGACGCGGTTCCACGAATCACATTGGTTGCACTGGCGGGTTGCACTGTAACACCAGTAATTGGGATATCAGAGCCACCAGAAGCGTTGTCGGTGCTAACTCCATCGTTGGTTGCTGCTCCAGACCTAAGATCCACCATTCTTGAAATCAGAGAGATTGAATTGGTATTGAAGAAATCGACTTCACAACCGAGAGATTAACCTCCCACTGTGGTCGCCAATTGTTTGTGGGAGAAAACTACTTCTGCCGGTTTAGGTAATTTTGGGTGTGTGTGGATGAGAAGTGAGTTTAAACCTTCAACAAATGTGATGCACAATGAGCACTTTGATTCGAGAGATAATCTATACAATTCTGGCCTAAACCGAAGACACAGCCGTTCCAGATTTGTTTCGGTCACAGGTGAAGGATGTGAGGTTGATCTTAGGGAGGGAAGCGAAGAAGGTGTTGAGAGTATGAAGGTGAAGGCTATTTGATGACTTGTTAACATAAGGTTGAGCAGGCTAGCAAATGTTGCAGGCAGGCTCTGGGTGTTGAATACGATTAACACTTGGTTTTCTGTGTTGTTCGAACTTCTGTTTTTAGAAATAGGGAGGAGAACCTATTTATACAAGTCATTAATCCTTCTTCACAAGTGGAGGAAATGGAGTGAGGGAAGAGTGGAGTTGTGTATGAGTGTCACTCGATCAGAACTGCCCACTTCTCTCATCTTGACTTAACCGCCCATGTCTTCCTAACACGTTCTTGTGATGGCGCGTTGCACGCTGTACGCTGTAAACCGCCAGACCAATACCCCAATTTGTATCCCCCAGTTGTGACGTGATTAATATCTCGAGTGTGTGGATCGCGGGACCCACATAAAATAGTGCAGGGTGAACAATGAACTTGGTATAACATCGCATGCAGCCATCTTCAGGTAACTGTTTGGAGGCTGTATAGACATGCCATGCTTTGGTCGGTTACCTTGTGAAGAATAGTGACGGATGGTGGTCATAGTGATACCTTGTTTTCTGGTTGATTCGCACCCTAAGCCATTCATCCAAGATTGCAAAGCTGGAAGGACGAGATAACTCGTAGCCTTGCTTGCGGCCGTTGGATGGGAGGCGTGCATGCTGCCTCTTTCAGCCCAAATGTTTGCATGCTTAGAGAGTTCCAATGGAGGAACCGATCAGCCCTACATGGAGGTAGTACAATGGTGTTCACGCCCATGCCTGCTTCACTCGCAAAGATTTAATTTAAGCCACTCGACTCAGGCGGCAAAGACGAGTGGTCGAGATTAGATTTTATGGAGGGGCCGTGACATGTCACCTTTGGGCGCGCGTACCGAGGAGCTTGATCACCGCCGGTCTTGGACGATCAGCTAGACGTGAAGCCGGTCCCATGGTGGTCATGCTAGCATGTTCGGTTCCTTCTAAGTCTCTATCTTTGCCTTCCGTCCAAGCATGCGAAAATGGACGCTCGAGATGTTTCTGCGCCGCAAACCCTAATTAGGGCTTTGGACCGGCCACTTTGGGAGATCGGTTTTGGGTTGTGCGCGCCTATTTTGGGGAGACCGACCATGTATGCAACATCTTGGGTCGACGGTGAGCATGTACATGCTTGGTCTATGACCCTGGGCGCAATCTAAGGCATCCAACTATGCCGGCGAAGTCGGATGGTCGTGATCGTTTTGGATCTTCTCAACCTGCATAAGGCGTTAATCTAGCCTTGTTTGCGTAATCGTTTCTTGCACCACGGCTTGCCTATGAGGGATTCGGTCATGTATGTAGAAAGTGGGCCTGCCAATGGTGTACCATCACTTCACTACTTGTTTTAGGGTATAATATAAGCCGTCTAACTATGCTGGTGAAGTTGGACGCTCACGATTAAAAGAAACCCTAGCGGTGCGTCATGCTCACTTTGAGCGCACGTTTTGGAAGGACCAACCGTAGTTGGTCTTGACCGTTCGGTCATGTGTGAAGGTGGGTCCGAGGTGATCATGGTAGCATGCTCAGGACCCCCTGAATCTATATCTACACCCTCCATCTATGCCTGCAAAGTTGGTCGGATGATATATATTTTTGGGTTTGTTTTCAGCAAGTGAGACTAACATGGGAAGTCTTGCATGCGTTCAACGGGGCTAGTATAACCTTCCGTCAGGTAGCCTACGGGTGTTTGCATGTCGAACACAAGGCTTTAATTAAAGAATTAATAGTAATGTTGTATACCTACAGAAAACCGGTATGGTTGCCACATGCTCCTTCGGGATGGTTGCCACATGCTCCGTTCTGGGTATGTTTTAATTCTCAGGGATGGTTTCACATGCCCCAATGAATTAATATGGCGAGAAGTATTCATCGCCTGAAGGCTTTATCCTTTGCAGGACGTCAGCTTACAAAAATTAGCTTTTTACAATTTTTTCCCTTTAAATAAAAATCCACCATCAATAGGTACATACTGGTCAGCTTCAACCAATGGTTTCAAGAAATGGTCTGCAGCCTTCTCATATATTCTTTGTTGATGATATATTCCTATTTTTCAATGGTGATAAGAGAAATGTTAGAAAACTCTTAAGCATTTTAAATGATTATCAAAATTCTTCTGGTAAAGTTGTCAGCCTTGCCAAAAGCAAATGCTTCATTGGGTGGACAAGTGAATTGAAAAAAAGTTTGCTAGCAGCAGAATGAAACATGCCATTGTCAACTTTCCCAAATAAGTACTTAGGGGTAATGTTAACACCATGGTGCATAAAATCATCACATATCTGGAGTTGTGTAGAGCAAATGCAGGAAAGTCTAGCAGGCTGGAAGGGGAAACTTTTATCTTTTCAAGAAAGATTAATATTGATAAAACATGTTCTCTGCAGCTACCCTATATATATCATGGCAGTATATAAATGGCCTAAAAGTGTCCTAAAAGAGTGTGAAAGAATAATGAGAAACATTCTTTGGACTGGAGATCCTTCATAAAAAAAAAAATCACTCTGAAATAGGATTTAGTGTGCACACCAATAAAAGAGGGGGGTTTGGGTCTGAGAAGATTGGAAATACTAAATAAAGCTCTCCTCATGAAGTTACTTTGGAAAATACAGAATATCACTGAAGAATGGGCCAGACTTTTTTCAAGAAAAATTCCTTACCAAAAAGGGAGAATGGATTGGTTATTATAAAAAATCATCTATCCTTCCAGGATTAAAATGGATTGCAGAAGATGTTAAAAACCATATAAGGTGGATAGTGGGAGATTGTGAAAAAATTTCAGTTTGGAATGACAATTGGTGAAGAACAAAGCATTATATGAAATGTTCCCTGAAAATTCTTATATGCTACGATTCCCTAATATGAAGGTTGCAGATTTATTGTTGGAAGGGGAATGGGTCATACCTGCAGAAATACTACAGATGATAGATGTACATGAAATCCCAGTAACTACAAATGAAAAAAACAGAAGAATCTGGAGTGGCACTATCACTGGATCATTCATCGTAGCTTCAGCAATAGAATGCATAAGAAAAAAAATATCCTAAACTTGAATGGACTCATCAGGTATGGCATCACTCTATTCACCCTAGTATCTCAAGTAATATCTGGAAACTAGTTAGAGAAATATGTGCAACAGATGAAAAAATAAAGACAAGAAAATTCCAGCTTGCTTCAAGATGCTACTTCTGCAAAAACTCTGAAGAATCTCTAGACCATATTCTATGGAATTGCAATTATAGTGAAATCATCTTGCATTGGCTAGGAGGTATATTCTGCTTTATAAATCCAAGATCCTTTGATGATGTGTTTAAAGATGCTAAATTTAAAAGCCATGTTGTGAAAGAAGTGTGGAGGACTGCTGCATTCATTACTCTTAGGGAAATTTGGTTTCAAAGAAACAGATGTGCATATGAAGGACAGACCTTTAATGAATCCAATTTCAAGACAAGAATCATGAAACTTACTGCAGATTGTGAGGTAAGAATGAAGGCTATAATGTGGAATATAACTTATGATCTCCAGATTCTAAAAAAATTTGGAATGAAATGTAGAAAGACAAAGCATATAATATCCAAGAGTTAACTTTCAAACTACCACAGCAGGGACAACTTCTTATTTGTTGTGATGGAGATTCAAGAGGAAATCTTGGAGTATCTGGATATGGTTTTATTGCAAGAAACAATGGAGAAGAATGTGTTATAGCAATTACAGGAGGGCTGGGGGTTGCAACCAATTTTTATACAGAGGTTATGGCAGTGATATGTGGTGGTGAATGGGCCATAAGTAATGGATATAGAAGACTACATTTTAGATCCGACTCTAAAACAGTCACTGAAGCTTTCAAGAATCTGAAAATTCCATGGTTTGTATACTTTAGATGGAAAAGAATATGCAGCTTTGTTACAGAATATGAATTCATCCACAGTTACAGGGAGATCAACTTCTCAGCTGACTCATTAGCCAAGAAAGGAGTTACACTAAACAGAGGAGAATACCAAACTTTCTACACCAAACCATCATTCCTGAGGGGTTTAGAGAATGAACATCAGATATACTATAGATTTAAATAGATGATCTCCAAATCTGATTGTATTTTATTTTAGTATTTTGATCATTTTGATCTTCAATTTTGTAATCTTGTAAATATTTTGGTTATCAATAAAAAGTTTATTATCAAGCAAAAAAAAAAAAATCACTAATGGAGGAAGAGGGAATCAAATTAACAATTAGTACGATATTAGATGTTTCCACTTCTTCAGAATCATATGAATTAGATGTCTCGTCTAGAGATACATCTAATGCCTTGCTCCCAGTGTATTTCCTAAGATTAGGACAATCTTTAGCCATATGACCAAAATCTTTACATTGTTATTGATCCAACTCAATATACACGTTTAGGTACGGTTACCCATATATAAATGAAAGTATATTTCATTTGTGTGTAACAAGCTAAGACCATCTAACGGTGGAAATATATTAGCTTGAATCTTAAATCAGGTTTCATCTAATGGTGAATATTGATTGCTTTGTTCCAAATTTATCAAACTCTGATTTGAAGACTATATAAGGGAGAACTCTAGCAACTGGGAAACCTAATCCCCACACCTTTTGTGTGATACTAGTTGCGACTAGAGCTGATTCTCCTTTAACCTAGGTTTTTCTTAAAACCATTATAGGTTAACGACTTGAAGACTTCATTGGTATTCTGAAGACAAACCCAACTATTTTCTCTGTAGTTGCATGTTCTGATCTTACTTGTTCTATCGTATTGAGGACTATCTTCTCTAAGATTTGCTCGAGATTTATCTCCAATAGGTAAAATATAAAAAGTAATCACAAATATTTTCGTCTCATTCTTTGTGATTCCATAATAACTTGTTCTACTACCATATAGTTAAGTTATTGTGAGGTGATTGATATTTCTAGGTTGTTCTTCAGGAATATAAGAGTGGATTATCAATTGGTTCCAGTTCAACTTGATTTATCAAAAGACTGAACAAAAACTTCATAGGTATTTCTGCGGGAGACACCTCTGTGGGAGACAGATTTATCTATCAGAATAGACTTTTATGTGGGGTACAAATTTGTTTATAAAGTCTTCGATTTTGAGTCGTAGCAACTCTTAGTTGTGGGTGAGATCAGCTAAGGGAATCAAGTACGTGGAGTCCTGCTGGTATTAAGAGACGTAAGGAATGCGGTTGTACCTTAATCAATGTGAGATTGGTTAGGGATCAACTACATTCCAGTTCGAAGTTAACTTGTAGTAGGCTCGAGTCTGTAGCGGCTTAATACAGTGTGGTGTTCAAATGCGGACTACGTCCCGAGGTTTTTCTGCATTTGCGGTTTCCTTATTAACAAAACTTCTGGTGTCTATGTTATTTATTTTCCGCATTATATTTTTTTATATAATTGAAATATCATAGGTTGTGCGTAGTTCAATCAATTGGTAAATCCAACCTTTGGTTGTTGATTAAAATTGATTGATACTTGAACATTGGTCTTTGGTACCGTTCAAGTTGTTTCTCATAATAATTAGGCTCGCGGATTTCTATCTGTTTGATTTGCTGATTACATTGAGAAACAGAGATATTACTCTTGGATATATTTTCCATGATTGAGTGACTTGAGTCTGACTGTCTAGTTGATTCTCTTGGAATTATATTGGAGTTAGTCCATACAGATTACCTAACAAAATATTGGGTGTGGTTTTTTTACCCCTGATTTTTCAGATATAACCAATAAGCAGTGACATGGTGCTTAAGCGTCTACTCGTCCTTCTTTACCTTCTATTTTGTCCCTTCAAATGCCTCCTTCAACTTTAACAACTTGAATTTCTTCACCATCTTCTTAAAATATCCATTTTCTTCGTGGGGATTATACTCATCGCCAATTTCAGGCTCCTTCACAGAATGACTAAACTCATATCAGGCCTTTCTTGCATCACATCCTAGACACTTTAGAGCCAACGCATCGACGGGTTGTAGCCTTATCGAAGACATTTACCTTACATTGGTAGGCCGGTGATTCTCATGTAATCATCGGGAGTAATTCCCATCTCGCAAAATGGAAGATGCATGGTAGCTATCTTCGAATAATTTCTCTCCTGAAATACAGATACTCCAACAATGCCAAATTTCTCATGTACGTAATTAATGGCATTCCATAACTCACATTCTTTCACCTTCGCCTGAAACTCATCACACTCTAATGTAAGATCCCATGTGGACGCCTTTTGACGAAGAATAAGACGGAACGCATCATTATGATCCTACAAAAAGAACATCACACTATTAATACTTAACTAAACATATGTCCAAAAAAAAAAAAAACTTGTTTAGTTTGTTAAGAATACCTTTGTCGCATAGATCTTTGTAGCCCACGAGTGTTGTAGCCCAACAATGTTTCCCCTCCGTCATTTGGAGTACCATAAGTTGGTCTCTTTGGTGACAAACACAAATCATCAGGAGGAATGTTTGAATATCTAGGACCAGGCGGGTTCAGCTTCTTCTTATCGGGTTCGGCTTCTTCTTATCTTTAACATGAACAATTTATCGAATTTCTTGTTCTTCAGCCTCTTCCTCTTCCTTCTCTTCCTTTTCCTCTTGTCCTTCTTCTTCTTCGGACTCTTTCTCTCTTTCTTCTTCCGACTCTTTCTATTCTTATCCTTTTTTGCCTTGTAATTGTTCTTCTTCCTCTTCATCCTTTTCATCTTCATCCTTTTGATTTCCTTGCTCTTCTTCATCATATTTTTCTTTTTCAACAACATGATCAATTGTATTTTACACCACCTCTTCATTGACATCTTGGATTAAATTTTGAACATTCTCTTGGTTGACTTCCGGTAACGATCCCCCTCTATGTTTAGCATTTTTTGTACCACTATTTCGGAAATCTAACTATATTCTACCACGAAGGGTGGGAATTTTCAAATCCTCATCTAGGTGTGGATTATTTCTTTTTACTTTGTTCCTAATGAATGAAAACCAAATTATTAGATTATAATATTGTGTTATCAAATAAAATAGAACTAAAGAATGAAGTTAACACAACATTTAGAGTCAATAGACAAAAGTTTGGTTACCTGGTATAAATTATGAGATAACCGAACCATATACTTAGTTGTTACCAGACTAAAGTTCGGTTACCTGATACAAATTATGAGGTAACTAAACTACATATTACCAAAGTTTGGTTATCAAAAAAAAATTATCGACAAAACCAAACTCAGTTTTTCCTTAGGAAAAATGAGTTCGGTTACGAAAGGTTTTTTTTTTTTTTTTGCGAGCTCACCGAACTATTGACGCTGTCGTATGCGTCAAAAATAAATTACACTTTATCTCTACTCAAAATATAAATATAGCAAGGGCAAGAAAGGATCGATCCCAGAGAGAGGTCTAGGTTGTCAAATTGTTTCGGTTTCCTATATAAAACACCGGGGTTTTTTCTGATTTTTATATACTAAAATAAAATAAAAGCAAGACAAAGAAAATAAACATGCAAATCAAGGTTGTGAGAATATTGGATAAAGGTTTGATCTTCAATTGTAAACAAGTGTTGAATATATGAATAGAATTCGTATTTAATCTCGCTATCATCAAAAGCCCTAGAATACCTTATTGCAAGAATACTCCGTAAATTTCTTAAATTTATCAACACACACATTAGAGCTGCGTATGTGAATTCTACCTAAAGAATAACTCAACACCTTACGCTAATAAAGTTCAATTCCTAGGAGCATTAAGTTTCAGAAATAGGCTAATCAATGCAACTATCATACATTGCGCATGACAATTCGAACAAAGGTCAACTTCTACATATGATTACAAGGATGTATCACTATAAACTATAATCATATCATGCTACTCGTATTCAAGGTTATCGCTCGATGAAAACCCTAAAATAGCTATAGATAAAGATGTATGTTCAATCAATTCTAGACTCAACCAAACAAACATTCAATCATATTGCAATACATCAATCATGCAATTATTATAATCAGTAGAAAGTGAACGATGGTTTAGAGAGAAAACTAATTCATAAAGATCATAACTTGTTTTCAAAATCCAACTACATCTTTAACCAATAATAAAAACTTAGTTACTCATGGCATAGGAGTTCATAACAAGAAGGAAGAGAAAAACCTATCATGTTTCTAAACCCTAGAACCCAAAAGTAGAAGCCTCCCTAATGGAGATATCTAGGTTTAGAGAAAAAAGTTCTATTTATATGCCTCTCCCAAAAGGATACCCAAAAGTAGGTCAAGTTCTCAAAATCCGTCTCAAATTCTTCCACCAAGCCCATGTGTGGAAAATACCCGTGTGAAAATCTCTGTCCAAAAGTGTTGCCGGAATTGATGACGATATCGCCGGAATCCGCTCACCGTCGCCGGAATCCGGCTGCCAGAAAACTGTCTCAGGCAAGCTGACATATCAGCCACTGTCTCGTCTTCCCATTTTCAAATCACCATTCCCTGAGTTCATCCCTGGCTCAACACAGCAACCAGTGTGCATCATCGCATTCATACTGTTATTGCTCATACACAGACAGCATCAGTGACGGCTTCATCTCAAATGCAAACACCACCAGAGCAGCAAAACTAATCTGTAGCTCCTTAATCATACCACCAACTGCGGCTATTCCATAATAATACCAAAGACCAATAGCATCAAGATTTCAACACTAGCACTAGTCTCAAGCAACAGATATCTGCCAAAACAGATACAAGCATCCCCACCAGCAACACATCAATCTTAAGCCAACATCTCAGCATCATCTTAACCACCAGCTCTAGCACCCATTTATCTCCATAACATGTAATCCCTTAAGCTCCAGTTGTACTGCCAATTGCAGTCCAATTTCCGCAAATACTTCATCATGCAACCCTGCCATCACCTGCAATGCATTGAAACCAACCAGCTTCAACTCATTCCCCTGCAGTCAATTATTTCCTATGACCTTCAATTCAAGTTCCAGTTCCGTTGCTTCGACAACAGTCACCAAACCCTGGTTTGCTGCAATTGCAGTTGTTCATTCTAGTACCACCCATCTTAATGCCTGCAACTTCATTTCAAGTTCATGACTGCCTCATATCCTTCATTCCAACACCAGCTCCACATCTTCTTCTCTAACTGGAAACAACAACATATCTGCATCTTTACAAACTCACTAGAAACCCATTGCATCAATACCAGACCTCCTCTGCAAGTTCTCAGCCAACAACACAAGTTCATCCCTTGGTGCAGCTCTGCTACTCATCACACAACACAACACCACTTAACCACCTCCATAGATCTCATTGCACCAGCACTCATTATTCATCACTGCACATCCATAATCAAGTTCCCATAAGGCCATAACCCCTCATACCCGTGGCTAGGTGCTGGCAAGGCTGCTCACAGGGTCAAGAAACTCAGGCATACCATCCCACCTTTCTTCCCCATTCTTATCGCTTACAGAACTGTAATGAGACAGTTCTGTCATTCATGAGGTTCTAAAGTCAGTCAAAACCCTTAAAACAATCCCACAAATTTGTAGCACAGATCCATCTCTGCAAAACCCATCTTCTAAATATTCTCAAGCACTCACCAGAACCATGTCAGATTTGGATAAGAAAACTGGTCACATCCCAACTTGAAATGTGAGGTACTGCTCGTTCAGGCAATTATATGAACAATCTGTCTGCATTCTGCTAATGATGGAGATACAACATCGATGTTGATCTCCAAGCCATTCTATACCTCCTTCCCTGCAAACCCGATTCATACACAACATACCCATACATTACTGAACCTTTTGGAACTCTAAAAACACTTCAAAATCGCATCCATTCAACCACACATTATAACGGCAGGAAATGCCATTTCTTGTTATCTTCTCTCTGGAAATTTAAGTTCAAATCCTAACCAGAAAGGCACAGAAACCGTTCACTTGATGTTAACTTGAATATGCAGACAAACCCATTCTCATAAACCATTCACAAACACAAATGGAAACTGCAATTCTTTGTCTTGGACTGACATGTAAGAGAATTGAAAACCCAACTGCTGCAGTTTCTTCTTTAGGCTTCTCTGTGATGTTCTCGGCTTCTGAAATATGCTCGGATGAATCCCGGAATTCAGTCTTGAGCTTGCCGGTGTGGACCCTTGGTACAAATAAAGCGAACTTGATGTGGGAGCTGGTCGTCACTTGAGCTCAGTTCTGCTAGGAATATAAGCTGACCTAATAACTCCTCAGATTTCGGATTTAGTAATGGACATGCAAGTGTCCCTTAATGA
The DNA here is from genome assembly GCA_023529315.1 of Papaver bracteatum. Lineage (NCBI taxonomy): Eukaryota > Viridiplantae > Streptophyta > Magnoliopsida > Ranunculales > Papaveraceae > Papaver > Papaver bracteatum. The sequence continues at coordinate 5,137,920 of JAJJWX010001561.1, read as the reverse complement.
AATGCAGTCTTCCTTTAACAGTTCCCATAATGGTTCACTGGAAGCCTAGAATGTGCTCTAGTAATCCTTTTTGATGCTTTAAAGGCTTGCATCTGCCTATCCTTCGACTCCGCCAATGCTCAATGTCTCCAAGCAATGTATTAAGCTCACATTTTACTTCTTTCTTGTCGCATGACTCCAAAGCACCTACAAAATACGAAAGAAGAGTAATTTACAAAAATACAAGAAAAATAGCTAAGAAAAGCATGAGAAATTGACATTCAAAATATGTATTTTAGGCTCCTATCAAATTCCCCCACACTTCATCTTTGCTAGTCCTCGAGCAAACAAAACAAAACTAGAATACAACAACTCCTTCTCGTTGAGATTACGGTTAATTTTAGCATAAATAACAAGCCTTTAAACCCCTAGGTGTCCCTAGTGGACGATTTATAGTCTCGTGAAGGTTTACAAGAGGTCTACCTACAAAACCTATGTTTCCAACTCCGTCTATTTGTGACAAATCCATGAACGAATCCAAAATGACTATAGGAGGAGGTACCTTTGACGAGCTGTCGAACTCGCAAAAATAAATTTCTCTACTTCTTTTTACACTATCTAGTAGTATAATGTAAGCAGGATCGTCCCAAGGGAGGTATGAATATTAAGTTGTTATGCAATTACTCTTAGCAAGAATGATTGTGTTGTAAAAATTCTGAAAATTGCAAATTGTATTCAAATATGAGATGTAATTGATTAAAGGTTCATTCTAGCCCACGGAAGACAAACCAAATTGATATATAGCCAAGTTCTTCGCATTATCTCGTTACTAACAACCCTAGAATAATTAGTACGCTCAACTATTCCGTTACTATCTCCTAAGCTCACCGGATACGGAAGCGCTCGACTACCGGTTTCTACTTGTCAAGTTTCCTAGAGGTACGCTTACTAGGTGTGACTTAAACAAGTGCTCTAAGTTTTGTGAGATAAGGTTTCTCCTAGTGAAGACTCAAAAGCATGAATCACCTACTAGTGTTGATTTCTACATATAGATACTTAACAAAGTCCCATCATCAGTACCCATATATTGCTACTTGTGTTTATATTTCTAGACAATTACGGGTCGAAGAAAATCTAAACGAGCAATAAGATTAAGAATTAATGATTCAATTTCGAACTTAAACCCTTATCAAATAATCCATAAACAATATTAGCATGGTAGAAATCAATCAATAACATAAATAAATGCAAGAGAACAAGTTATTTCATCAATTATAGGTTCATATTTCGGGCTTCGAAATCGCCCTTAATCAAGAAGAGTTTTAGTTACTCATAATATTGGAGTTCATCATCAAATATAATAAATGAAATAAAGTAAAGAAGATGAATATAAAAATGGAAGCAAACCCTAGTGCGGCTCTCTGAAAAACTCTAAGAAGAATACGTATCTCTAAAGTTGTAGAAGTCTTCCCCTTTTGTAGCTTTTCTCCCTTCCAAAACTAGGTCATATCCTCAAAAGTCCAAGTCCAATATATCCACCAAGCCCATATAGGAGGAAACCCATATAGAGAACATGGCCAGTAAGTAGCCACCGGAGGTCCCAGAGAGTCCCCGGAAAACTGGGTGAGGTGCCTGAAGTTCGCCGGAACTTGGCCGGAACAATCACCGGTCGCCGGTCAAATATCTCAGATGACCTGAACACCGAGTCAGAGTCTAACTTGGTGATTCAAGGTCTGAGTTAGAGTGCTAACTAGACTGACTGGTTCTATTGGCCAAGACATGAGCCATTGCAGGACATAACCCAGTGTTGCACCATCTTGGTGCTTCACAGCCTCCGTTCCAACTCTTTGCAGTTCCATATAGCACCTCAGTTGCAGCCATGGTGGCGCTTCACTCCTCATATTCGGCTCATAATCTTGCTGCTCACTTGCAATACACCTTACAGCTTCCAGATACTCGAGTACAACCCATAAGCACCAGCTCAAGGCCATTTCAGTTTCTCAATAGCAGTTGCATTGCCACCAATACTATCTGAGCTTGTGCATCATCAACCACCTGCTATCAACATTACACCAGTACTATCTCGGTTCACTCATACCATGGTGATTTCTCACCTGAGTCTCCACCATTAAGCAGCATCGGATCTCTACTGCAATGCATCTCAGCTGCAACAGCTTTCCTTTCTGCAATTCATTTAAACGACAAACCAACTGCAACAGCAGTTTACCACAAATCACCAACACAACACCACAGTTCCCCCTCCAATATCAATTTCAGTCACTGCTATCTCTTCCCTGGCTTTGTTCTCGTCTCCACAACTGCAGATGCAACTCTTAATCATATCACCTCAGTTCAGCTACAATTGCCTCCAAAGCTAAAGTCCCAGATGCACAATAATTCCGCGCCCTCGCTTGCAATTCATTGTATTCAGTTGTTGACATCTAGACAACATCACTTCCAACTTCAAGCACCAAGTTTCATAAATGCCAACCATCGCTGACTAGCTATCACAGAACTCCATCCATATATTTGAACTGCTAATGGCTTCAACCTAACTAGTTCGCTCCATCTCTCTAACTCCCAGCAGCACCTGCTTTTTCTGTGCACCTGCAATTTCAACTAACATAAGCACCCTGATAACAATCTCCAAAGATACCACCATTTTTTGCTCTGACACAGCAGCTGCAAAATTATCTTAGCATCTCCATAGATTCACAGCTGGCAGCTTCAATTCCACCTGCGATCATAGCTCAACCGCAAAAAATACATTTGCAGCCAACCATCACAACTTCAGTTCTTCCTTGCTCCAGCTGCAATCACAGCTTGTTCTCAATATCTAACTCTCTCAGCTGCTGTCTCATTACATAGCCTTTAATCCCAGCTGCTGCTAAACAAACCCTGTAATCCTCCAGAACCATCCAACTACACAAACTAACAGTAACCCCATCTACCTCAGTTGCACATCTGTAGCTTCTCCTTACAGTCAAAACTACTTCAAACCACACAACAAGATCAACACCGTGCTAGCACCTCATATCTCTAGTGCCAGTCCATTGCATTTCACAACCACCGACTTATTCCTAACCACAGCTTCACCTCAATGCCAACAACACCATCAAAATCCCATTGCGGTTAATAATAACACTACAATAACACAGTACTACTTCCTCATTATAGCTTCAACTCCTTGCTGCAACTGCATAAGTCAGTTCAAATCCCTGACTGCCATTCATTTCAACCCAACCGCCTAGCTTCACTCCATAACCTGCAAACCAACCATCACCTGATTCAGAAATAAACCCTAGCTTTTTTGTAGAACCTCCAACTACAATTTCGACCAAAACCCATCTTCATTCCACTATCGTATCTCATCACCAGCAGCTCCGCCAAACCCTAACATCCTTCTCCGATTCAATTAACAGAAACAGCACCATCTTGACCCAATTTCTCCACAATTTCTTCTACAACGACAACACCAGTAGTTAATTCCTCATAGATCATTTCGGGATTTCATTGATTTCATTACGCACAGATCCATCTCTTTCTGCCAGCCGCCTTTTACTCATCTCTTTTCTCAATTTCAGACAAAGAAATAAATTAGAAGAGGAATACTGATTTTTAGATTTTGTGTTGGAATGGGAGTGGGTATAGCCACTCAGGTGAATTGGCTAAGGGGGGTACCCAGATGACTCTAGGCACCCTAAGTGTTGATAAGAGCCGCCAAATAAAGACAACTCCTTTTGCTCCACTGTGCTTATAATAGTGCATGTATATTGAAATGACATTTTCGCCTTTCGTTCTCCAAATGGACGCTTTATTTCAAGTTTTTCCTCCAACAGCAGCTGTATTTTACCTCTCAAATCCACTTCTTCTTTTCAATGAGAGTCATCACTAAAGTTGTCGTGCTTTTCAGACAGAAATTTGCATCACTAAAGCCGACATACTTTTCAGACAGAGATGAAGAGATAAAAGCAAATACTGAGAAATAGTTAGTCTCCAACAGCAGTTGCACCTTTTTGCCTTTTGAGCGACGTTTCTTCTTCTTTTGTTCCAAAATGACTCCAAAGTACCTAAACACTCAAAATCAAAACATAAGATACATAAATTACAAGAAAACTAGCAGAGAAAGCATAAACAATAGATAAATATCAAGGTGTTTTAGACACCTATCAACCTTGCGCAAATTCAGTTCATATTCAAGTAAATAAAGCTCTAATTAGATAGTCGAACAAGCCACAATACTCGGAAACTAACAAACCACAATCACAATGAAAAGATTAAGAAGATGGATATAGATGTTAGCGAATGTTCACAAGTGATCGATGTTTCCCATATCTGTCTGAAGGTCACTTCCAAGATGATCCTATGCATCCTATTGGATTGAGCTACTGGTATGAATTCTACATCAACTCATTGGCATATACAAGGGAACCAGGAGTAACTTTATTCAACCAATATAATACTTTCTTTCTTTTCTTTTTCACTTTTTTTTTGTGACAACATGGTTCAATCTTTTGGATCCAAGCGCATGCTTCTTGTCAGCAAGTACGTGATAGTTGTATTGGATCCTGCATTCCACGCTTGTTTAGGCGACGGAGACAGGGACAACGTTTCACACATACTGCTATCCAAGTGTCATTCTTATTCCGTTTGGTCTAATTGGTCGGTTTTTTTTTCTTTTTTTATGTGCAACTCAATCACTCTATTTCATCCTAGCAGTAATAACAAGTCGATGTTTAGTGACCCACCAAAGCACTTAGAGAATAATAGATAAATATGGAAAAATAAAAATAGAATGTGATATGGTGATATTCCGAGATATGGTAACAACTATCATGTTACAGTTAAACCTCTATAATTTAATATCCTTGGGACCACTAAATTTTATTAATTTAAAGAGATATTAAATTATCGATAAATTAATAATTTATTATTTTATAGATAAATTAATAATATATTAATTTAGAGATTATTTCCTATTGATAACGTCAATATATTGAATTTGACTTATTTAATTTGAACGATTTGGAATTTGAAGTGACTACAGAAAATTAGATATTCATTCGTTGGAATATAATTCGTTGCAATATAATAATGCAACTCCGGGTCTTATGAGTGCATTACAAACTATTAGGGATGCAATACAATTACATTTGAACTTCAAAGAAAAACAAGCAACTATTAATTCATAGTTTCCTAAAGTTTGATACATATAATTTTTTTTTTCAATTTTCTTATTAGTAAATATTAATTTATATAATATTTGGGACCTATAAATACTTAAGGGAAATTTTTGAAACGTATTAAATTATTATATTATCGAAATTATTATTTTAGCACTATAGGACCAATAAGGGACTAAGAAATTTTATTATTTTAGCGAGTATTAATTTACAGAGGTTCTACTGTATTTGTGATTTCTAAGCTATGTTCGTCCCTTTTAGTTAATTGGTTCCTTAACTCCTGCATTCAAAATGGTTCCATCCACTAATGGTGTCATCCTAAAGGCACAAGTTTCTAGATTTCGGAGTTCAAAAAGCACAAATTTTTTTCTTGGTTTTTCTTTTTTAAAGGCATAAAACAAACTATACAAACATATAAATGCTCCACCACACTTAGACTTTACATTGTCCTCAATGTAAAATTGAATCGTCCAAAGAAAGTTCAAGGTGGGAAATTCCGCAAATGATATGCAAAAACAAGAAAATAAAGATAAAATGCTTGAAGAATAAAAAGATAAAGGTAAAGATACAAAACCGGTGGGTTGCCTCCCACTTAGCGCTTGGTATAAAGTCATCAGCCCGACATGCAAGTTGAATTCCCCATATACCAATAATCTGAAAAGTTGGGGATCCACCCATAGAACCTGTTTTGTAAACACTAGCTTCACACAAATATTAGTAATATAAAATAGAAACGAAGCTATGAACCGATAAAAGTTTCCCCCACACTTATTCTTGTCCACACATGGAAGTGTATAAAGAATATAGGAGTCGGGTAATTCCATGGTTTCTTGTTCCAAAACATGCATAGTATGAGAATCAAGTATCTCTAATGGTGGATATCGAGAAATAAAGTTATTCAACAATATTCTCGAAGCACATACATTCAAACCAATAAGAGGTAAAGGAGAAGAAACAATATGCAAAGGGTTAGACAAACCTATCACAATTTCTTGTATCACAGAATCCTCTTCATCCTTGAAAAACTCAAGTGAATTATTCACCTCTTGGATATCATGGTCCTCTATTAAACTTTGCAACCATTCTTCGTCCGTTTCTGCCTTAACCAAAATCTCGACATTAACATCATCGCTACAACCATTCACGAGTTGAATTGGGTCTTCCATAATATTGGTCTTAATGGACACATTCTCAACACACTCCTCTTTGTTATAAGGCACGTAATCCACAGCGGATCCAAATTTCGCTATAAGGAACTTTTTTAGAACACTCAAAAATGCTTCATCCTCAAGCTCCACCCTTTGAATAGGCTCTTGATCATTATTAAGATCAATGCTTGAGCAAGATGCACTAGTTTCATAATATTCCTCTTCGTCTTCATCTTGATCCCAAAAAGATTCCATTGTACACTCCTCTTTGTTGTCACCATGAGTCGTTTCAAGCAATGTATCATAATCACCGTCACTTTCATAGTTAACATGAGGTTTTTCGTCGCTGAATTTAGTGTTGATAAACTCTAACTCATCCTTTTGAATAGGCGAATGATCATTATTAAGATCAAGAGTTGAGTTATCTACACAATTATCAATGAAAGTTCCCAAGGATTGGCCTTTTTCAACATTAGCATCAATCAAATATTCATCACAAACCATATGCACATTAGAATTATTCATACCTTCCTTACATTGATCAATGCCTCTTCGCAAGTTAGCAATACGTTCACGAAGTTCTTGGAGTTGCTCTTCTCTAGTCTCTTTAGATTTTTGAAACTCTTGTTGTACAAAGTTGGAAAATTTGTCCAATAAGTTAGAGACTTTTTGTTCACGAGCATAAGAATCCTCCCATCCTTGTGGTTGTTCACACCCATACCCGCCATAAGGTCGTTGAGGAAAACCATAAGGTTCCATGGAATATTGGTCATAACCAATAAATTGGTTTTGATTATACCCCTGGAATGGTTGGAAGTTGTCATGTTGTTGAGGTTGTTGGAAACCGTATCCATTGTTCCAATATGCTCCATCCATGAGAAATAAGTACCTGAAACACGATTCTCAAAACAAGATTAAAAAACAGAAAATAAGAAAAACTAAAAACAAAACAAAAAACAAAAATAAGAAACCAAAAACAAGTGAAAACCGTTGCCTCCCCGGCAATGGCGCCAAAATTTGATCGCTATCGTATGCGTCAAAAATAAATTACACTTTCTCACTACTCAAAATATATAGCAAGGGCAAGAAAGGATCGATCCCACAGAGAGGTCTAGGTTGTCAAATTGTTTCAGTTTCCTATATAAAACACCGGGGGTTTTTCTGATTTTTATATACTAAAATAAAATAAAAGCAAGACAAAGAAAATAAACACGCAAATCAAGGTTGTGAGAATATTGGATAAAGGTTTCATCTTCAATTGTAAACAAGTGTTGAATATATGAATAGAATTCGTATTTAATCTCGCTATCATCAAAAGCCCTAGAATACCTTATTGCAAGAATACTCCGTAAATTTCTTAAATTTATCAACATACACATTAGAGCTGCGTATGTGAATTCTACCTAAAGAATAACTCAACGCCTTGCGCTAATCAAGTTCAATTCCTAGGAGAATTAATTTTCAGAAATAGGCTAATCAATGCAACTATCATACATTGCGCATGACAATTCGAACAAAGGTCAACTTCTACATATGATTACAAGGATGTATCACTACAAACTATAATCATATCATGCTACTCGTATTCAAGGTTATTGCTCGATGAAAACCCTAAAATATCTATAGATAAAGATGTGTGTTCAATCAATTCTAGACTCAACCAAACAAACATTCAATCATATTGCAATACATCAATCATGCAATTATTATAATCAGTAGAAAGTGAACGATGGTTTTGAGAGAAAACTAATTCATAAAGATCATAACTTGTTTTCAAAATCCAACTACATCTTTAACCAATAATAAAAACTTAGTTACTCATGGCATAGGAGTTCATAACAAGAAGGAAGAGAAAAACCTATCATGTTTCTAAACCCTAGAACCCAAAAGTAGAAGCCTCCCTAATGGAGATATCTAGGTTTAGAGAAAAAAGTTCTATTTATATGCCTCTCCCAAAAGGATACCCAAAAGTAAGTAAAGTTCTCAAAATCCGTCTCAAATTCTTCCACCAAGCCCATGTGTGGAAAATGCCCGTGTGAAAATCTCTGTCCAAAAGTGTTGACGGAATTGCTAACGTTATCGTCGGAAGTTGCCGGAATTCGGTCACCGTCACCGGAATCCGGCTGCCGGAAAACTGTCTCAGGTCAAGCTGACATATCAGCAACTGTCTCATCTTCCTAGTTTCAAATCACCATTCCCTGAGTTCATCCCTGGCTCAACACATTAACCAGTGTGCATCATCGCATTCATACTGTTATTGCTCATACACAGACAGCATCAGTGACGGCTTCATCTCAAATGCAAACACCACCAGAGCAGCAAACCTAATCTGTAGCTCCTTAATTATACCACCAACTGCGGCTATTCCATAATAATACCAGCACCAATAACATCAGCATTTCAGTTCACTAGCACTAGTCTCAGCTGCTATATTACTGCCAAAACAGATACAAGCATCCCCACCAGCAACACATCAATCTTAAGCCAACATCTCAGCATCATCTTAACCACCATCTCTAGCACCCATTTAGCTCCATAACCTGCAATCCCTTAAGCTCCAGTTGTACTGCCAATTGCAGTCTAATTTCTGCAAACACTTAATCATGTAACCCTGTCATCACCTGCAATGCATTGAAACCAACCAGCTTCAACTCATTCCCCTGCAGTCAATTATCTCCTCTGACCTTCAATTCAAGTTCCGGTTCCGTTGCTTCGACAGCAGTCACCAAACCCTGGTTCACTGCAATTGCAGCTGTTCATTCTGGTACCACCCATGTTAATGCCTGCAGCTGCATTTCAAGTTCATGACTACCTCATATCCTTCATTCCAACACCAGCTCCACAGCTTCTTCTCTAACTGGCAGCAGCACAAACTCACTATAAACCCATTGCATCAATACCATACCTCCTCTGCAAGTTCTCAGCTAACAGCACAAGTTCATCCCTTGGTGCAGCTCTGCAACTCATCACAGAGCACAACACCACTAAACCACCTCCATATCTCTCATTGCACCAGCACCCATTATTCATCACTGCACAGCCATACTCAAGTTCCCATAAGGCCATAACCCCTCATACCTATGGCTAGGTGCTAGCAAGGCTGCTCATAGGGTCAAGAAACTCAGGCATACCATCCCACCTTTCTTCCCCATTCTTATCGCTGCCAGAACTGTAATGAGACAGTTCAGTCATTCATGAAGTTCTAAAATCAGTCAAAACCCTTAAAACAATCCCAAAAATTTGTAGCACAGATCCATTTCTGCAAAACCCATCTTCTAAATCTTCTCAAGCACTCACCATAACCATGTCAGATTTGGATAAGCAAACTGGTCACATCCCAACTTGAAATGTGAGGTACTGCTCGTTCAGGCAATTATACGAACACTCTGTCTGCATTCTGCTAATGATGGAGATACAACCTCGATGTTGATATCCAAGCCATTCTATACCTTCTTCCCTGCAAACCTGATTCATACACAACATACCCGTACATTACTGAACCATTTGGAACTCTAAAAACACTTCAAAATCGCATCCATTCAACCACACATTATAACGGCAGGAAATGCCATTCCTTGTTATCTTTTCACTGGAAATTTAAGTTCAAATCCTAACCAGAAAGGCACATAAACCGTTTACTTGTTGTTAACTTGAATCTGCAAACAAACCCATTCTCATAAACCATTCACAAACACAAATGGCAACTGCAATTCTTTGACTTGTACGGACATGTAAGAGAATTAAAAACCCAATTGCTGCAGTTTCTTCTTTAGGCTTCTCTGTGATGTTCTCGGCTTCTGAAATATGCTCGGATGAATCCCGGAATTCAGTCTTGAGCTTGCCGGTGTGGACCCTTGGTACAAAGAAAGCAAACTTGATGTGGGAGCTGGTCGTCACTTGATCTCAGTTCTGCTAGGAATATAAGCTGACCTAATAACTCCTCAGATTTCAGATTTAGTAATGGACAGGCAAGTGTCCCTTAATGAAATGCAGTCTTCCTATAACAGTTCCCATAATGGTTTACTGGAAGCCCAGAATGTGCTCTAGTAATCCTGTTTGATGCTTTAAAGGCTTGCATCTGCCTATCCTTCGACTCCGCCAATGCTCAATATCTCCAAGCAATGTATTAAGCTCACATTTGCCTTCTTTCTTGTCGCATGACTCCAAATCACCTACAAAATACGAAAGAAGCGTAATTTACAAAAATACAAGAAAAATAGCTAAGAAAAGCATGAGGAATTGACATTCAAAAGATGTATTTTAGGCTCCTATCAACTATTTTTGCGAGATCACCGAACTATGTAGTTCGGTTACCAGACATTAGCCTACTTCCCCGAAATTTTCTTATTTCTAGAAGTTCAGTTACCAAATCTAGGGTTTGATTAAAAATCTCCTAGCCGAAATATTTACTGTAACTACCATTTTCAATGAGTTTTGATGATTTCTAATTGATTTCTTCAACAAAAAACGAATTAAAAGAAATGGGTATGAAGGAAATTACCCGTGGATTTGCATTTCACTCGAATCAGACTTCTTTTTTCCTATTGGATGCTTGATTTGGTCTCTCAACTTTGCTTCAAGTTGTTTATCAATTTGAGATTGATTTGGGAGATTCGCTATATGTGCGAGTCCCCGACTCAATCCTATAATTCTCGGAGCCTGCTTGGAACGCATTGTTTATAAACGATTGATTAATTGACGATGATTTTTTTTCGAGTCGACGATTAACGACTATATTTGTCTATTACCTCGTTATTTGTATCAGGTAACCGAACTTTAGTCTAAAGAAATATAGTTCCACAAATATAAACAAATACAGTTCCACAAACTTTGGTAATATGTAGTTCAGTTACCTCGTAATTTGTATCAGGTAACCGAACTTTAGTCTGGTAATATTGTCCATACCTAGATATATTCTAACATAAGTATTGTCCACCTTTTTTGTCTACACCGTTATTAATGAATAGTCAAGTATTTGATGTATCCAAATTGTAACCAAATTTTAATTATTACAACCAATAGAATTAAACAAAGTGTCCTCACAATAGCTTCTGCATTAGAAAAGACTTATTTTTGCCAATAGGAATTGAGGGTTTCATCACCGTTTAATGTGAGAGCTTTATTTGTCAAGACCTTTAAGGGGGAAGATACATTCTTTCCATCGCGACTTCAAAGTACTTTGCATGTTACACTCTTTCCATCGCGACTTCAAAGTACTTCGAAGAATTTTATTTTACCGGAAAAACTAAATTCTAGGAATTGTTCTCGATTTTCAAACTCATTTACAGAATCAAATGTTTAGCCATTGTTTTATTTGATGATCGAAAATGTTCGTTATGGTGTTAGAAAAGGCAAATAGATTATTGGATTTTAGTTAACATCATGGGCATATATGATAATTAGGGTACTTCTGTCGATGAAGAAGAAAACCCAGATATTAAACTTACAAGCTTCAAATGTAGTCTTAGCAAAAGCATCTTAATCACGTAAATCCGAATAAATATTTATCTTTGCTGTCATTTAAAAATAGGGATGATCAGCTCAAGGTTGTAACCGACTATAGAGAGATTCAGAGTATACGATGGTGATGGTATTTAAATTGCATCTGTTATCCATGATCTAATATGCTAGAACTTGAAAGGATCAGTTAACCATGTATGTGGAACTATATTTGTTTTATTCTAAAGAATAGATTGAAAAAGTTCTGAGAACCCAAAATCAAAATCAATTTGTTAACATCTTCACAACCCTAATTCTTAGAACCCAAGATCAAAATCCATTGGCTAACATCTTCACAAACCAATATGATTATATTATCAATTTTCGCCTTTAACTTTTTTTTCTTCAACTTGAATTTGACTCGATTTTGAATCTTCCAAATAAGAATCCAAACCCAAATTCACCAATTTGAAATTCTAGCTCCACCCCACCCATCCCTAAAAATTGCTTAAACTTTAAGAAAACTCAAACCTTTATCACCTTCACCCACTCAAATCTCCGTAAGTAATTATTTTTCGGCCAATTTCTTCACAGAACTAGACTCCATATAAACTGAAACGGACATTTCATCATCTTTTTCCATTTCAAACACAATACTTCGAAAAAAATCGTCACATGTAACCAAGCAAAACAAACAAACTCACTCATGTTCTCCCACACTTCACCAATTTTCACTGTCTCGAACATAAAAATCAGATTTCTTTGGGGGAGAGGTCTTGATTAAAAATATAAAAATATTTTGGGGGTTTTCTTGATTTTATTAAATGAAAATAGAGCGAAGGTCATGAATATTACGTATTCTCAAGAAAGGTACAAGAATTGTTGAAACCCGCAACAAGGTAACAACAATGTGCGAGTTCAACTCAGTGTAACCCTTCGAGTGACTAGCTCTGATTCATATCCATAATACCCTCCCTAGTTATCCAGGTAAACTACTCTGGTTAGGTTAGATTCAAATGGGTCAAATGGGTCCAGTATCTTCTTCAATTCCCCTTGCCTATTTAATCTATCGGTAATTGATTGGCACTTGCAATTCTTAGATAGTTTGATTCTCTTTAGTTTGATTCAATTGATTCTCATGTTCAAAGTTAATCATGAAATTGTTTCCTAGTCCAAAAATTAATAAAGATGACAATTTCAAACATTACAACACTACAAAATTGAATGAAAAACTTAATTGATTGTCTACTTGTGATAATGCAGATTCTTCGGACATTCCAACAAAACCCGTCTTTAAAGAAAAGAAAAAAATAATCTTTGTTCCAAGAAAAAAATGAAAAAAACAAAAAATGAAAACTAACAAAACCCACGATGACACTTCGTTAACGGTCTTTTTTATTTTCTTCATGGTAAAAGTAATCATCATTGTCTTGATGATGAGTAAGGTGAAGTAATGGTAGAGAGCAGAGACTGAGGATATGAGCGGTGAAAGAAATTGGTTAACTGGCTTGTTGAGACTGGGAGATTAGGAGAAACAACGTGGAAGAAGAAAAACTTACGCAATGTTGAGCTCTAGGGTTTTCTTTTAACGGTTCTTATAAATATGCCCTTATGTTCTGGAAAAAATATTACACTTGTTTCCCATGCATCACAAAATAATAACACGTGGGGACCAGACTTTAACATTTTTCTTCGATTAAAGAAGCTTACCTTTCAACTGCACCACGTACGGATATGCCTCAGAACAGGTGCCTCATGGATTTTGATTGGTCGACCTTGGTGGAGCTAAGTAATAAATTTACGTATGTAATTTGCTGACCAACTACTATACCAATATATAACAATGCAAGCCCCTTTTCGATATCCATTTCCAGCTAGGATCATCATTGATAAGCATGAATGATTCGTTCTAATGGTGGAGCAATCTAGTTATAATAGTGATTTGTTAACTGCATCATAAAATGATACGAGTAAAATTTACAGGATACTGCATGACTCCTGAAATTTTGTGTTCCATCATGCGAACAATAGCAAGTTATTGGTTATATTTTTGTGTGATTCTTCTTCGTCGCCCCACCGTCGCGTGCGGTCATATAGTAACATTTTTTTCCCTCTTGAAACCCTAGCCCTCCCAATCTCCTTTCTTCTCCTATAAAATTAATTCAGTTCATATCCTCCGAAATAAGGTACCACTCTAATATCGCAGCATAATTGGGTACCTCTTTAAAGTGGTCCCAAAATATAAATTGGGTATTGTTTCAGCGGAGTCCAATAATATAACCTGGGTGCCACCCTAAAGGAATCCCAAAATATTATTGGGAACTTTCTGGACAGGGTCATATAATATAAATTGGATACCTCTTACATATCAGACGATTCAGTCCACATACCCCAAGAATCCAGTTTACATAACATCAAAATGATGTTGTATCCCATAATGGGCCTCATACCACTAATCCACATCATTTTTTAATACATGTTTGCCGAGATGGTCGTCTGCTGATTTGCATTTCACCTTCAATAATTTTCCTTCGCCTAAAATCATTTCTCCAAATGTCTTGAATGTTTTCGGACCAAAGAGACCAGTTTCTCCGTGATATTTCCGTTGTGATTATCGGTGAAGAAACCAGTCGTTAGTATTATACATAATACCATGCATCATGCTAGCTATTGATATTTTTAAAACCTATACCTATGTTGGTTGTGGTTTTACTATATGGATCAGTTATTAAGTCATAAGTACATAAATACTATTGAATATCTTAGAACCATTTTTATTTTATTTTTGTTGTTATTCAGCCATATTAAGACTGAGCATTACTGCAATCCTCAAGTGTAAAGAAACAATAAGCAGTCATTACATTACAACACGAACATCTAATTAAACAGGTAAATGGTTTCTATGTGCGAGTGCATATATGCTTTTAAAACTATCAAATTTTAATAATGAAATAGATTCTGTTAGAAACAATGGAATATGAACGAATGAGTACTACGTTATGTATATTCCATTTCTTATGTACTTAGTCTGGACCTACTTCAAGTTTGTTACAGAACAAACCTAAAAATGAGGTGGAACTTTACTAATGAGTACATGTGCAAAGTTATTACTTAGCTCCACCAAGGTCGACCAATTAAAATCCATGAGGCACCTATTCTGAGGCATATCCGTTCGTGGTGCAGTTGAAAGGTAAGCTTCTTTAACCAAAGAAAAATGTTAAAGTCTGGTCCCCACGTGTTATTATTTTGTGATGCATGGGCAACAAGTGTAATATTGTTTCCAGAACATAAGGGCATATTGGTAAGAACCGTTAAAATAAAACCCTAGAGCTCAGCATTTCGTCGGTTTTCCTTCTTCCTCGTTGTTTCTCCTAATCTCCCAGTCTCAACAAGCCAGTCAACCACTCTCTTTCACCACTCATATCCTCTCAGTATATGCTCTCTACCGTTATTGCACCCTACTCATCATCAAAACAATGATGATTACTTTTACAATGAAGAAAATAAAAAAGACCGTTAACGAAGTGTTACCGTGGGTTTTGTTAGTTTTAGTTTTAGTTTTTTTTTTTTTTCATTTTTTTTTTTTTGGAACACAAATTGTTTTTTTTTTGTTTTCTTTAAAGGTGGGTTTTGTTGGAATGTCCGAAGAATCAGCATTATCACAGTTAGACAATCAATTAAGTTTTTCTTTAAGGTGAGTTTTGTTCATCTTCTTCATTCAATTTTGTAGTGTTGTAATGTTTGAAATTGTCATCTTTATTAATTTTTGGACTAGGAAACAATTTCATGATTAACTTTGAACATGAGAATCAATTGAATCAAACTAAAGAGAATCAAACTATCTGACAATTGCAAGTACCAATCAATTACCAGTGGATTAAATAGGCAAGGGGAATTGAAGAAGATACTGGACCCATTTGACCCATTTGAATCTAACCTAACCAGAGCAATTTACCTGGATGACTAGGGAGGGTATTATGGGTATGAATCAGAGTTGGTCACTCGACGGGTTACACTGAATTGAACTCGCACATTGTTGTTACCTTGTTGCGGGTTTCAACAATTCTTGTACCTTTCCCGAGAATACGTAATATTCATGACCTTCGCTCATGAAAATAAAGGGCTTTCTTATAATTATTGTTACGACCAGATGTACACTTATCATCAACGGTTGAAAGTCATCATATATTATCCTAGCTAAATTGGGGCCTATAGATAGATGGCAAAAAAGGTCATTATAAATTACCTACACACCACCCCTTATCAAAATAATTACCTAATTACCTATTTTACACCTGAATAATTAACACTAATTAATCGTATTATGGGTTAATTTTGTTTTGGATGTAAGATTAACTAATGTTAGAGAGTTCATCAAAACATGAAACATTTTGATTTTTTTTTTCGTAAACAGTATTCATAATCAGTTTATGTTCATTCACTTGTAAACCGATTCTGGATTGGTGTTTACGAATTAACAGAGGACATCTATAATTGGTTAACTTTGACATGTTTATAATCCGATTTTGGTAATCGGATTTTACTTATAACATATATAAACCGATTGTTTCCTTTCATTACCAATTTTTACTCATTGCATTATTATTGTAGGATGCATTTAGCACATGCATCAAGCCTTTAAACCCCTAGGCGACCTTAGTGGACGAGTTATAGTCTCATGAGAGTTTATATAGAGGTTTACCCACAAAACCTATACAAAAACTTCTAAAACCATCAATCTTCCTGTAGTTGCAGGAAATCCTACACTACACCCTTGATAATATCTTACAGTAATTAACACATATTTGATGATTAAAACAATACCTTATTATTTGATTTTTAGAAAATGTTTATAAGTAAAGGAAGAAGATCAAGAATACAACCGCTTTCTTGAATTTTCTCTTTCCTCAAGACTTTCTCAACACTCAAAAATACATCATCCTTTTCTGAATCTATCGGGTCTCTTTATATAGGGTAATTACATAGTGGATGACAGCTAAGTTTTCCTTTTATTTCGGATTTCTTCTGCGATCTTATTGCAACAGTTATAATATGAAATCTCGCGAGTATTGTAACCATCACAGATCAATCACGCTCTTCTTGTGTTTCTTCAATCGTCAGCTATTACGCCATTCTTTGGATCACCCTTTAAGCTATTTTATGACGCTCGCAAAGTGTTATTGAAAAACTCGCGGTGACGCCCGCAGAAGTGTTGTTGATCTTGCAAGAATAATGCCATGGCGATATTCTGGTCCTACATCTTGCCTCTTCTCATGTCTTCTTCGTGAAGTGGAGGGGATATGAGAATCTCCAACTCTTCATAATGCTCGCAGCCTCCTATCTTTCCATATTTTCTTCTCGACAAAACTCCGTGAATTTATATTAACCGCCTATACGTGTTGTAAATTCTCTTTTTACCGGCACGTCACTCCTCAACAGGTCATATCCTTTTACTTATAAAAGGTAGAATTTGGTTAGAGAACTAATTTTCTTATTTTACTCTTCTATCTTCTTTGTTTCTTCATCCTCTGCAAATTTTTCCGATCTGCAATTTTGCTTCTTCTTCATATCAACCTGCTACTGCTTTAATGGAATCTTCAAAGTATTTGTTTTTCTGATGTTACTAAATTTCTTTTTGTTTACTTGAATCATGTTTACTCATATTTTATTAATCTTTTCTATTTGATTCTTCATAATTCCTCTACTATATCTTCTCTTCAGCGAACTTCCCCTAACACCCAGTCTGCAACCCAAAGCCCTAATCTTCTCAAAAAATAAGCTCACAAGAGAAGGAATCTTGCGAGTCATAAGGTAGTAAGAAACATTTACTTATTCTTAATAACAATATTGTTGCCTTTGTTTCTTATCTAAGTTATTATTCGCAGGATGACGAAAGTACTGCTAATCCTCGCAAAATATCTCGCCAAGTTAAAACTCAAGAGGCTAACATTACTATTCCCAAGCTGACATCTGCGAGAGTTATTCCCACAACCTTGCAAATGGAACCTCCTTCTTCTTTTTGCGAGACTATCGCCACTAATATCCCCAAAGTTGATGTCAATGAAACTCCTTCCATCCCTTTATTACCTTCAACTGTTACCTTTCCAAACACTCCTCCTTCTGACGATGCAATCATTGCGAAAATCAAAACCTCCATCTTTCTACCGTCATTATTTCACCATCTGCACCTTCTTCTTCTTCTAAGGAAACTTTGATAGGAGTGGATGTTGCTTTTAAAGTCTTGTCTGATATTTTGGATGAGGCTAAGAGGTCTTCTACTGACCCTGTCAAGTAGGACGTCTGCGAGGTTTTATGTAAGTATCTTGGCTCTAACCAAATGAATTCACAAGCAGATTTATAAAGTGAAGTTGAATCGCTTAAAAGAAATCTCCAAGCTAAGACTTCAGAATGTGACATTCTCTATCAAAAACTTCGCAATTCTTCACTTGATTGCGAGAATCTTCGCAGCAAGAATAATGAGTTAAAAGGTATAATTTTCCTGCCTCTGTCTCTGGTTTTTCTGTTCTAACAAATTTTCATTTTCTCTGTACTCAAACTTCCTTCTTAAATCCTTGGTTCGTATATTTAGTTTTAAATCAGAATCGATTCATGGAGAGACTTAAATTTGAGTCTATCGCTGAAGAAGCTCGTGCTGAAAAAGATTCTTGGATAAACCAGTATAATAGATTAGATAATCTCTACACATATTTGATAGATAGATAATCTTACTAATGAGAATAATCAATTATCGCAAAACCAAAATTTATTAAGTAGCGAGGTTAGTCGCCTCTCATATTTGTTAATCAAGGCTAATTTGGCGACAGAATCTTTATCAGATGAAAATAGAGTTTTATCTCAAGAAAAGCATAGTTTTTCAAGATTGATGGCGATTTCCTCGCAACAATTGAGTAATCTTCAAAGAATATGTGATAATCAAGAGCAATCTCTTCGTTCTCTTAAGGATGAGCTCAAGGAAGTAACTGAATCATCTGCCGCTGAGAAGGATAAACTTATCAAGGGTAGGTTAACTCTTAGTTTAAAGGCTAGCAAGCTTCAAGATCAATACTCCCAATTAGAGGATTCTTATTCATTACTAGCAAAAGAAAATTCGTATCTCATCTCCAAATAAGAAAATATAAAATCTCGCCTGAAGGGTATAGTTGGAGATAATTTTGACGATGCCATGAATCAATGGGAGAATTGTTGCTTAACATTAATTCAAAATTTAACTTCACAAAAAGAAGGTAGTCATTTGACTGCCTCACTTGTTGATATTTCTGTTAAATTTCTATGTTATATTTCTTGCGAGGTTTATATCTGCATATTTTCTTGTCATTTTTGTTTCTCGCAGAATCTGAAAGAAGCATTCACTCTACCATTTCTGATCTGACTGATAAATTGGCTAAAGTTCGCAAAGAAAATGGATCTCTCCTTTCTCGTTATGTTAAATCTCGCGATCGAGCAGAGAAAAGATATGACTATCTTGAGTATTTTAAGAACTTGGAGATTAGAAATTGCGATAAAGGTTTCCTTCGCAAAGTTCATCTTAGTGCTGAAGTCCTTGTGAATGACATTCTAATATCTCAATCTCTTCCCCCTGTATCTATTCCTCCTCTAGAAGTAGATGATGATGAAGTTCCTCTTCCTATGGATAAGGATCTAGAATATGCAAGTGAGGAAGAAAATATTTCTCAAGAAGACCAAACAGAAGAAGAAAAAAGTCCTCTTAGAGAAGTAACCACTGGTGGTGAAGCAACTATTGGCGAAGAAGAAGAATCTCGAATCAATCGCAATGAGAAGAATGTTGGTGAAGTTGATAATACTAACAAAGATGATGAATCTGGCGATATCAATACTGAATCCTGAGTTTTATTTTTGTTCTCTTTGTTTTCTCTTTTTTTTTCTTTCTTGCGAGTAATGTAACTTTATGCTACTTTTGAATTTAATTTTTACTTCTGTTATTTTAAATATTCTCAAGGAAGATAATGAGATTTTATTTATCCACTTCCTTACTTGCCCATCATTATCTTACTTGTAATGGTCAACTATTTCCTGTATCTTCTTTTTGCGAGCTGTGTTGCTATATTTCTTGCGAAATTATAAATAGGTCCGTGTGGTGTGATGAATACTACTGCGATATTTGCTTCTAGTAATCCTGCTCTGCGATTTTGAATAATGTTTTTGAAGAACTCTGAAGGATTTTTGTTTCTCATCATTTTTCCTGCAATGAACAAATCTTTCCTGCACTCTTAAAAGAAAATAGTTAATGTTTGGGATTTTTCTGTTGGTCTTATTTTGCCTTCCTAGTTAAAGGTCTTATTTTGCCAATTTTTCTGTCTGCGACAAAATCGCAGGACATCTTTACATTTGTTTGCAAAAACCCATTGATCTTGTCTTATCTGTATTTTTTCAATTTCTCTTTGACAATATGACAAGTCTAAGTTCATCTTGTGAGAACAGAGCCTCATGACATTGCCGTCTTGCGATGAAATCGCAGAACGCCTTTATACTTTCATATAAAAACCCATTGATCTCATCTTAACTTTCTCTCATGGATTGTTGCCTCTGTATAATATTTTTCACGCGACAATATGACAGGCCTAAATGCTCTTGCGAGCATAAATCCCCATGATATTGCCGTCTTTAGACACTTATCAGCTCCCTAATGGAGGGTGCCGCCCTTATCTTTCCCCTAGTTGCCCCTTCAATGAGAGCACATCGGCCATACAAGACTATCTCCTCCCATCCGGATTTACCAACAACCAGTTGTTTTCGCAGCCTCTTGTCCTTTATGCTTATATGGCTTATAGTTACAAGATTCTACCCTAAGTGGGGTTTTCTTCGGGCCGAGTGCATCATAGCCAAGACTTACCAAGAATGGCTAGGGTAGGTTCGTCCGTTCCGGGCATCCTTGGCTCAATCGTGTACCTCGGCGCCTTGGTCATACTATGCACTCCTTAGAAGAGACCCTCGGTCGTCCAACCATGGTATAACCTTATATAGTTGGAAATCCAAGGTACCTCTCCCGGATAGGTTTTCTTTAACCCCAACATCTTCATGACTTAGGTTCCAGCAGCAGTATAACCTTATCCCTGAGTCACGCAAATAAATACCCCTTAATATGACGTACTTTAGGTCTTACATTTTCCTCTTGCGAAATTGTATTCGCGAACTAGGTGTACGCCATAAAGGTTTGTCTCGTTCTTTGTTTCTTTTGCGTATATCGCAATCTTTCATTCTTTATGTAATCTTGAATAATCTTACGAATAAACTCGCAGCTGTAAAAATTTGCTTTGCCCATTTTTTATTAAAAATTTGTTACTGATAATATCTTTTTAAAAATATTTTGTTCCATGGTACCAAGTCTTTGACCAACATCTCTGCCCTCTGGGTCTACCAGCATGTATGCCCCTGTTCTAACTATCTCTTTAATGATATACGGTCCATCCCATTTTTTCGCCAACTTTCCACCACGTTCTCGCTGGTAGGCCTATCAATATTTATCCGATATCCGGGATCCGTTTCCGATTATTCGATATCCTATAGGATTTTATCCGTTGTATCGGATATCGGATATAATATGTTATCGGATATTTCTTCCTTAACATATCGGAATCGGAATAAGCTATATCTGTTTGTTTAGATATCCGATATGTTAAGGACGTAATTGTAATTTTCCCAAACCCTTATTTCCCCTACTAATTGATGTCTGATTTTCTTTTAATGTTCAGGTTGATAAGTTTGGGATTCGATATCCGATAATATCGAGTATAATATCGGATATTATCGGATTTTGTCGGATAAATATCCGATAAGTGTCAATTATGAAAATGTTTTACAAGGGTTTTTAAGCTTTTTTGGTATAACCGGATATTATCGGATATCTGATAGCTTAACCTATCGGTATCGATATCTGATTTTGATATCCTATAGGATATTATTGGATATCGGATATCCGATAATCCTTAACCTGTCGGATATCGGAATCCTTAATATCCGATGGATATTCTTCCATTGACAGCCCTACTCGCTGGTACTCTGGTGTTTCTCGCAAAACTAAATCGCCTGGTTGAAATTCACGTTTCTTGACTTGCTTGTTATATTCGCGAGCCAACCTTCGCTGGTAATTTTCCATATGTTGTAATGTTTTTTCTTTTCTCTTTTAATTCATCAAGTTCTCTTAGAATCATGCTAGCATTAAGATTCTTCTCTCAAACCTCTCTTTTTGTTGTAGGAATAACAACTTCTGTTAGTAGTACTGCTTCAACACCATATGTTAAAAAAAAGGTGACATCCCAGTTGCCTCTCTCCTGGTTGTGATGTAATCCCAGACTATATTATGGACCTGTTCACACCATGCTCTATGGTACCATTATAATTTATTTTTCAAGATGTCTGTGATTGTCTTATTAGTTACTTTAGCCTGACCATTAGCTTGTGGGTATAAAGGTGTAGATTTTCCACATCTTATCTTAAATGCATTGAGTAGCAATTCTATGTTTTGTCCTTCAAATTGTTTTCCATTATCAGAAACCAACTGCGCTGGAATTCCAAATCTGCAGATGATATTTTCAAAGATGAATGTAAATATATCCTTATCACGAATGTGTTGTACTGCTTTTACTTCTGCCCATTTTGTGAAGTAATTTGTCGCGACAATTAAGTATCTCTTCTGTCCTGAACCTGGAACAAAGGGTCCCAAAATATCTAAGCCCCATTTTCCAAAAGGCTACACACCTTTTGAAGATGATAATGGTGCCCCTGGTGCATGTATCCTCTTTCAATATCGCTGGCAATCTTCACAACGTTTTGATAATTGTTTTGCATCTTCATGCATATACGGCCAATAATAGCGTTGCATTTTTTTTCTATAAGCCAAAAATCTTCCTCCGCTATGATTACCAGCATCACCTCTATGCAACATTTTAAACATTTTTTTCTCCTTCTTCCCGTGTCAAACATCCAAGTAATGGCCCATTAAAATATTTTCGATATAATACCCCATCCCTTAATTCATAATTTATTGCATGGATTTTTAATTTGTGCGCCTCCAATCTATTTCTTGGTGTTTCGCCTGTCGCCAAGTATGCGTGAAGTTCTGCTCTCCAATCTGCGATAATGTCGCTGGAAGATTCTTCTGTGTCATTTTCTATTATCATTACATCCGCCTTTTCTTCTTCTTCTTTATTAATTGAAGGTGATACAAGTGTCTGAATTCTTATGCATATCGTAGATGGGTTTGCCATCATACTTGATATGAACGCAAAAGCATCTGCAAGTCTATTATCTTTTCTTGATATATGTCTCCATTTTATTTTTGGAATTCTCGCAGACAATTCTTCAATAAATTTCTTGTATTTCTTCAGAGATGGTTCATTCGTTGTGTATTCTCCTTTTATCTGGAGAATAACCAATTGCGAATCACTAGTAATCCTTGTATTTTCCAACTTCATCTCTACGGTGAACTTTAGAGCATGCACCACAGCTTCATATTATGTCTCATTATTAGTGGATGTGAAATCCAAACGAAATGACAAAGCCATTCTTTCTCCTTCTGGCGAGATAAAGACCACTCCAACTCCATTTCCTTCCCCATTTGATGATCCATCCACCAATATTTCCCACATGTTGGGTTCCTTTAATAAAACTTTTGGATCTCCATGTTCTTCTTCTATGTCCATCATTTCTTCCACAACTTCATCATCTTCTAGAGGGAACTCTGCTAAAAAATCTGCCACAACTTGTGATTTTGGTGAGGATAGGACTTCATATTTGATTTCAAAGTGCCCTACTTGTACATTCCATCTCTCAACTCTACCTGATCTTTTTGAGTTCTTCATTACTGATTCAGTGGGCACCTTTGTTAACACCTTTATTTTATGTGCTTGAAAATATATGCGAAGTTTAAAGGTTGCATAAACCAATGCCAGAATTAGCTTCTCAATTTTTGAATAATTTTTCTCTGCAAAATTAAACGTTTTGCTGATGTAGTAAATTGGTTTTTCTACCCCTGCATCTATTCGCAATAACACTGCGCTTAAGGCATGGGATGTTGTCGCAAGATAAATCAATAATTCTTCTCCCGGCTCCGCTTTCTGTAAAATAGATATGTTCATTAGATAGTCTTTAATTCCTTGAAAAGCCTTCTCACATTCATATGTCCACTTGAATTTTGTACCCTTCATGAGTATATTGAAAAAATGCTTGCATTTATCTGAAGATCACGAGATAAATCTTCCTAGCGATGCTAAGAGACCATTCAACTTATGTACATCTTTCACTGTTGCTGGCGTTGGCATATCGCGAATTGCCTGTACTTTCTCTGGATCAACTTGAATTCCTTCTTTTGATACGATATATCCTAAAAAAAATCCCTGATGCTACTCCAAAAATGCATTTCTCAGGATTCACCTTGATGTTAAAGAGCCGCATTTGATCAAAAATCTCCTTCAAATCTTGTACACGGTTCTTAGCTTCTTTACTCTTCATTAACATGTCATCTACGTACACCTCTAATGTTTTGTGTATCCACTTTGCGAACACCTTCTCCACCATTCTTTGATACGTTGCACCAGCATTTCGTAATCCAAATGGCATTTTTGCATAACAATATAATCCTCTTGGAGCAAAAAATGCAGTATGCTCTTGATCTTCTTCAGCAAGAGGGATCTGATTATATCCTTTATACCCATCCAATGAAGATATTCTATCATTTCCTGCTGCTGATTCGACCATTTGAGGAATATTTGGTAATGGAAAGCTATCTTTAGGACAAGCTTTGTTTAAGTCAGTAAAATCTATGCAAATTCTTATCCCTTTATTCTTCTTTGGAACCACTACCATATTTGCAATCCATTCCGGGTATTTTGCTTGCCTTATAATTCCCGCATTGAGCATCTTCTGTAATTCTTCTTCTATTTTTGAGTGATAAGTTGTCGCAATTTTCCTTATCCTTTTCTTGAATGGTCTCACATATTTGTTAATCTCTAACTTATGACATGCAACTGATGGATCTATTCCAGGCATTTCATCCATATTCCACGCGAAAATATCCTTATATTCTCGCAAGAGATTTATGGTTTGTTCTTCTTCATCTGCACCCATCTTAATTCCAATTTCCAGCATTTTAGGTTCTTCTTCACTTCCAACGTTTACTTCCTTTGTTGGTTCTTCTGTGGTGTAGCTGGCCTCAGGTTCTCCCATTAGCGTTGGTGTTTCCATGACTCTCGCGGGCTCATCATCTTCTTGCGAGATCTCGATGGGTATTCCTTTTCCTTCTCTTGCTCTTATCACGTAAACTTTAAATTCTTCTTCCTTCTTTGCCTCCTTTGCCAATTTCCTGCGAGCTTTTAGCAATATTGGACGCTCTTCATAGTTTCCCACTTCAATTCGATAACACAGTTTCGCAAGATCAGTATCTCCTCTAATTTCTCCAATTCCACTAGGCATAGGAAATTTAATGCATTGATGTAATGTTGATGATACATCTTTGATTGCGTGTATCCCTGGTCTCCCCAATATCATATTATATGGTGCTTCCATATCCAACACGCATAATGTTACTTGTGTTTCAATCTCTCCTAGCGGAATGCGTACCATTATTTCGCCTTTAGGTTTTGTTATAGATTTTCCAAAACCATGAATGTGATAATTTGAACAAGACATCTCTTCATCCTTATATCCCATCTTCTTAAATGTATGATAGAATATAATATCCACAGAACTTCTTGTGTCCACCAAAGTTCTATTCACATTCTATTTTTCTGCAGATCTTGTTGATTTCTTCTTCTTCACTCGCATAGTAGATACCGTGATTACCAATGGAAATGTATGATCCAAATTTTCTTTTGGTATTTCTGCTGATGTGAATGTGATTTCTTGCTTTTCCCAATCTTTCAGAGGTGATATTTTCTCCACTGTCATAATTCCTTTTCCTTCAAAATCTCGTTTATGAATCTTTCCTCTAATATCTTCATGGAATTGGTTAATCATTGTTTTGTTATCGTATTGCACTCCAACTTCCTGTAATCCTCCTTTGCTTCAATTCTATCTTCAACTGCTTCACCAATTTGTTCAATCATCTTCTTAATTCGAATATTGATCTTTTATCTTGCTTTTTCCTATAATTTTCAACTTTTAATCCCTGTTTCGGGCGCCAAAATGTAGTTACAGGAAATCCTACACTACACCCTTGATAAGATCTTACAGTAATTAACACATATTTGATGATTAAAACAATACCTTATTATTTGATTTTTAGAAAATGTTTATAAGTAAAGGAACAAGATCAAGAATACAACCGCTCTCTTGAATTTTCTCTTTCCTCAAGACTTTCTCAACACTCAACAATACATCATCCTTTTCTGAATCTACTGGGTCTCTTTATATAGGGTAATTACATAGTGGATGACAGCTAAGTTTTCTTTTTATTTCGGATTTGTTCTGCGATCTTATCGCAACAGTTATAATATGAAATCTCGCGAGTATTGTAACAATCGCAGATCAATCACGCTATTCTTGTGTTTCTTCAATCGTCAGCTATTACGCCATTCTTTGGATCACCCTTTAAGTTATTTTATGACGCTCGCAAAGTGTTATTGAAAACCTCGCGGTGACGCCCGCAGAAGTGTTGTTGATCTCGCAAGAATAATGCCATGGCGATATTCTGGTCCTACACTTCCTCCTCCGAAGACGATTGATAGGCGTCTAAAATGCTTTGATATTTATCTATTGTTTATGCTTTCTTTTCGAGTTTTCTTATAAATTTTGTATCTTATGATTGCTTATGAGTTTATCAGGTGCAATGGAGTCATTTGGAGCGAAAAAGATAAAAAAAGTCAAGTCACATGCGAGCTATACTTGGAGCGGGCCAAGTTGTGTTGAGAAAGGAAGTAGCTTGGAAGTTCTGAGAAACTGAAAAGTCATATATGAGCTAGGTGGCCCTTATCTGAGTTCTGGCTGCCTGTGGTGATTTTTATCATTACCAAACCCTGAGAGAGAGATGATTTCTCTCAATCATTTGCTTGAAATTCAGAGAGAAGAGTGTGGGATGATAACTGCAACCAAACGAGATGAAGATCGAGAAGAAATCAGTTCTGCTAATTGAAGTTCTACTGTCATGAATCTATGCCGTTGGAGGAGATTTGAGAGAGAGAGTTAATAGGGGATGAGATAGATGAAACTGGGGTTGATGACAAACTGTTGTTGCTGGTAGAAATTGAGGAGTTTGAAACTGAGATCCAGATGAGGTTGGTAATGAATCTGAGTTTGAGCAGTGGAAGATGATGCTGCTGAATCAAATTTTTATCAAGTATGAATTTGGGTCGAATATCTAAATGGGTTTGAGGTATTGCATATTGGTGTTGCGACTGGAGCTGCAGTATGGCCTCAACTGAATTGCAGGTGGAATTGGTATGATGCAGTGTTGCTAAATAAATAAGGAGTCACGGATGGAAGAGTGTTGTTGCCTGGAAAAACTAGGACATGGATTAGCGATTGCTGTTACATGTGATGGTGCTGAGAAGGGATGGCTCGAGTCTCTGGAGCTAATGTTGTTGAGTACCTGAGATAGAATGAAGCTTTGGAGTGGGTGTTTGAAGGGTTAGAAGTGCTGAGTTCCCTGAATTGAGCTGCAGAAAGGAAGATGGTGAAGCTGAAATAGATGTATGCTTAGGGTGAATGAATGTGACTGAAGTCAATGCAGGGAAGCTGTAAAAATGCATGGAATTGGCCGGGAAATGGTTAGAAAACGGTCAAAACTCGGTCAGGACTTCTTACTGGTGAGTTGACACACCTGTTCCGATTCAACCCATAAAAGAACTTGGACTTGTTTTGATGGGCTTGCCATATGGGATGCGGGAGACTTAGGAATCGAAGTCAAAATTGAAAAGCAATTTAAAAGGGATCAGAAAACACACTTGGGAGAATAATCTTTATCTTCTACTTGTTTTCTAGGGTTTAGAAACATGATAGGTTTTCTCTTCCTTCTTGTTATGAACTCATTTGCCATGAGTACTTAATTTTATTATTGGTTATGGATTAGTTGGATTTTACAAAGCATGTTTCTTGTTCAATAAATTAGTTTTCTCTCATATTATCGATTATGATTCACCATTAATATTGTTACATGATTTGAATATTTGTTTAGTCGAGTCGCGAATCGATTGAGTTTGCTTTCACATCTAATTCTATATTAGGATTTGTTATACGCAAAAGTGATAAATTCCTGATTACAAGTAGCATAAATATGGTTATAGATTGTAGTCATGCATCCTTGTAATCATATGTGAACCATAACCTTTGTTAAATCGGATTAGTGCTTTTACACATTTGATTGCTTTGATTGGCCTGATTTCATAGAACTTAATACATATATGGAATTAAACTTGATTAGTGCTTTTACGCGTTAGGTTGTTCTCTTAGATAGAATTCATATTCGCATCTTTTGATGTGTTTGTTGATGACAAGAGGAAATTAGCGGGATATTCTTGCGATCAAGGTATCCTAGGGCTTTTGATAAAAGTTGAGATTAAATATCAATTCTACTTATTGTTAAAAAGCATGTTTGTGAATGAAGATGAATCCTTAACCAATATCTTTCCTTGTTTGATTTGATTTGCTTTATTTCTTTGTTTTGTTTTGCTTTTATTTTATTTTAGTATATAAAAATCAGAAAACCCCCCATTGTTTTATATAGGAAACCAAAACAACTTGACAACCTATTCCTCTCTGTGGGAACGATCCTTTCTTGCCCTTGCTTCATTATATATTTTGAGTAGTAACAAAATGTAATTTGTTTTTGACGCCTACGACAGAGATCAAATTTTGGCGCCGTTGCCGGGGAGGCAGCGTTTGTCACTTGTTTTTGGTTTTTTTTTTTTTAGTTTTTTTTTTTGGTTTTAACCTTGGTTTGAGAATCTTATTTCAGGTACTTGTTTCTCAGGAAGGAGCATATTGGAGCAATCTATACGGCTTTCAACCTCAACAACATGACAACTATCACCCTTATGGGGAATACAATGAAAACCAATCCTTTTGTTATGGTCAATATTCCACGTACCCTTTTAGTTGTTCTCATACATTCCAACCTTCTTATGGTAGATATGTAAGTAAGCATACACAAGGAGGGGAGAATAGTTGTGCTTCTATTAATATTTCCTCTAGTTTGGTAGATGAAATGCAACAATTTATGGTCAGCATGGAGTCAGTTTGTAGACAACAAAGCGTGGAACCAATTTCATCGACCAAATCTGCTCATAGTATGTTTGGCCCAATTTGTGATCGTAGTTATGATCATTCACCTATTCAAAGGGAAGATAATTGGCCTAGCAATACTGAAGTAAGTGATTCTACTTTTTCCTTGTCGGACGAGCTTTGCCAACAAATGGAACGCTATTTTCAAAATTTGGATAGATCACTCCAATAGCTTCAAAAAGGTGTTTCCAATTTAAGACAAGGCATTGAAGAATACAAAGAGGACATGCAAAATTATGCGAAAGGCCAATCTTTGGGAAGTAGTAGCCAATCTTATGTTAACTATGATAGTGATGATGACTATGAAAATACATCGCTTGAACCAATTTATGGTGACATACCCGGGGAGTGTACAATGGAGCCTTTTTGCGATCAAGGTGAAGTTGAAAAGGAATATGATGACACTAGTGTAGCTTACTCAAGCTTTGATCTTTATAACGATCAAGAACCTTTTGAAAAGGTAGAGCTTGAGGATGATGCAATGAGTATTCTAAAAAAGTTCCTTATGGTGAGACTTGAACCCGCAGTGGAGTATGTGCCTTACAATGAAGAGGAGTATGTTGAGAATGTGACCGTTATGACCAATATTATGGAAGACCCAATTGAGTTTGCAAAGGATTGTAATGAAGATGTTGATGTTGAGACTTTGGTTTAGGAAAAAACGGACGAAGAATGGTTTCAAGGTTTGATAGAGGACCATGATATACAAGAGGTGAATAATTCGCTTGAGTTTTTCAAGGATGAAGAGGATTCCGTAATAAAAGAGATTGTGCAAGGTTTGTCTAACCCTTTGCATATTGTTTCTTATCCTTTAACTCTTATTGGTTTGAATGTATGTGCTTTGAGAATATTGTTGACTGAATTTGTTTCTCGATATCCTCCATTAGAAACATTAGATTCTCATACTATGCAGGTCTGTGAACAAGACACCGTGGAAGTACCCGACTCATATATTCTTTATGCACTTTCAAGTGTGGACAAGAATAAGTGTGGGGGGAGATTCTTATCGGTTAATAGCTTCAATTATGTTTTCTTGTACTAGTATTTGTGTGAAGCTAGTGTTTGCAAAACAGGTGCTATGGGTGGATCCCCAACTTTTCCGATTATTGGTGTATGGAGAATTCGTCTTGCAAGTCGAGCTGACGAATTTAAACCAAGCGCTAAATGGGAGGCAACCCACTGGTTTTGTATATCTATCTCTCTTTTTTTTAAAGTCTTTTATCTTTATTTTCTTATTTTGGATATTTGCATATCAAAACTCCAACTTTTAGAGATTTTTGAACAATCTAGAATAAACACTAGCCTTTCTAAGTAGATGGAATTTTTTCTTGGCGGTGAGGTATATATATTGGCTGAGTTGGGATTAGATGCCAACTAAATAGCTTGTTTAGTGTTTATTCTCTATTGTTCAGAAATAGCTATGAGTTGGAGTATCCCTTTTTTTATCATGCATTTTATTTTCTTATTGTGTATATATATCTTGTTTTGAATTTCCCATCTTGAACTTTACTTTTAATGACTAAATTTTATATTGAGGACAATGTAAAGTTTAAGTGTGGGGGAGTGTTCTCATATAGAGTTTTTAGTCTTTTTAGTTTTCCATTGTTTCAATTAAAAAAAAAATTAGAAAAATAGAAGAAAAAAAGATAAAAAATTGCTTTATAAGCTCCGAAATATAGAGACTTGTGCCTTTAGGATGACACTATCAATCTAAATGGATGGAACCATCTTGTCTGCCGGAGTTGAGGAACCTATTAACTAAAAGGACAGAATTATTCAAGTGTTAGAAATAATATGATAGTTGTTACCATATCTCGGAATATCACCATATCATGTTCTATTTTTATTTTTCCATATTTATATATTGTTATCTAAGTGATTTGGTGGGTCACAAAACATCGAATTGTTATTACTGCTAGGATGAAATTGAGTGATTGAGTTGCTAAAAAAAAAAGACTGACCAATTAGACCAATCAGAATAAAAATGACACTTGGATAGCAATATGTGTGTGTTCTCCCTGTCTCCATCGCCTAAACAAGCGTGGAATGCAGGATCCAAGGGAATTACCATGTAATTTGCTGACAAGAATCATGCGCTTGGATCCAAAAGATCTAATTATGATGTCTAAGAAAAAAAAAAAGTGAAAAAGAAAACGGAGAGACAGAAAGCGGTTTTTGGTTGTTTGCAAGCAGCACATGCCCAAGATTTTCTTCTGGCTATTCCGATTGAGGGGCTAGGGCAGAAGATGTCTCCTTTGGAGTACCGGTCTATCCTCAAATACAGGTTAATGATCCCGCTTTATCCCTCTGACTCTCGCTGCCCTGCTTGCATCACAGGTTGCTTGGATTCATATGGTGAACATGCAGTTCATTGTAAAGTAGACCCTGGTTATAAATATAGACATGATCATGTGAGGGATATTTTGTATGATGTATTGTGGAGGTCTGGCATTTCGGCAAAGAAAGAAGCACCTGTGCATTTCCTGACAGACCCACTTGAAGGGAGATCGACACTAAGACCAGCTGATGTTCTTATTTTTGGATGGGCTAATGGGAAACACACATGTATTGACCTCACCGGGGTATCTCCTTTGGTAGGAATTGGACATGGCACCTTTACAGTCGGGCAAGCAGCGCTAAAGGCTGCCTCAGGTAAGATATCGAAGCATGAGAAAGCATGTGTTGACAATGGGCATGCTTTCGTCCCCTTTGCTTTTGATACTTTTGGCTATTTGGCTCCAGAAGCAGTTGGACTACTCAAGAGGGTCCAGAAAGTCATGCGCAGCAATGTAATGACCCCTGGATCACGAGATTTTATTTTTAACAGGATAGGTTTTGCTATTCAAAAAGGGCTAGCGGCACAGCTTGTCGCTCGCTTGCCTAGTATGTAATTTTTATCTTTTAAAGCAGGATGGAATTTTTTATTTTATTTTTGTAAACCCAATGTTATAATGGATATATTAATTATAATGTTCATACGTTTTAGAAAAAAAAGAAAAAATATATATTATTGTTTAATAAAGTCGACTCCTGGTTCCCTTGTATATGCCAGTTGAGTTTATGTAGAATTAAGATTGTTAACCGTTGGTTCCCTTGTATATGCCAGTGTGTTGACACTAGAATTCAGACCAGTAGCTTAATCCAATAGGATGCATAGGTTCATCTTGGCGGTGATCTTCAGACAGATATGGGAAACACCATTCACTTAGTAAACATTCGCAAACATCTATCTCCATATCCATTTTCTTAATCTATTCATGTGTGATTGTGGTTAGTCAGATTCAGAGTATTTTGGTTAGTTCAACTTTCTGAGTAGAGATTAATTTACATATATATTAATTTGGATTCGCATCAGGGTACCTCCTCCAATAGCCATTTTGGATTCGTTCATATATTTGTCACAGGTAGCTGGAGTTGGAAATATATGTTTTTTAGGTAGACCTCTTGTAAACCTTCACGAGACTATAACTCGTCCACTAGGGACACCTAGGGGGTTCAAAGGCTTGTTATTTATGCTAAAAGTGACCGTAGCCTCGATGAGACGGAGTTGTATGTATGTTTTAAAATTATTTTGTTTGATTTGCTCGAGGACTAGCAAAGTCTAAGTGTGGGGGAATTTGATAGGCGTCTAAAACGCCTTGATATTTATCTATTGTTTATGCTTTCTTTTCGAGTTTTCTTGTAAATTTTGTATCTTATGATTGCTTTTAAGTTTATCAGGTGCAATGGAGTAATTTGGAGCGAAAAAGATAAAAAAAGGTCAAGTCACATGTGATCTATACTTGCAGCTGGCCAAGTTGTGTTGAGAAAGGAAGTAGCTTGGCAGTTCTGCGAAACTGACAAGTCATATATGAGCTAGGTGCCCCTTATCTGAGTTCTGGCTTCCTGTGGTGATTTTTATCATTACCAAACCCTGAGAGAGAGATTATTTCTCTCAATCATTTGCTTGAAATTCAGAGAGAAGAGTGTGGGCTGATCACTGCAACCAAACGAGATGAAGATTGAGAAGAAATCAGTTCTGCTAATTGAAGTTCTACTGTTATGAATCTGTGCCGTTGGAGGAGATTTGAGAGAGAGTTAATAGGGGATGAGATAGATGAAACTGGGGTTGATGACAAACTGTTGTTGCTGGTAGAAATTGAGGAGTTTGAAATTGAGATCCAGATGAGGTTGGGAATGAATCTGAGTTTGAGCAGTGGAAGATGATGCTGCTGAATCAAATTTTTATCAAGTATCGGAAGATGGGACTATGGTGGATGAATCAGATGAGGTTTGAACAACAGATTTGATAAACACTTAGGGTTCCTGATGAAAAGAAGTAAATGAATTTGTTGGCATGGCTGAATCATGGATCTAAGGTCTGAATTTGGGTTGAATCTCTAAATGGGTTTGAGATATTGCAGATTGGTGTTGCGACTGGAGCTGCAGTATGGCCTCAACTGAATTGTAGGTGGAATTGGTATGATACAGTGATGCTGAATGAATAAAGAGCCACGGATGGAAGAGTGTTGCTGCCTGGAAAAACTAGGACATGGATTAGCGATTGCTGTTACATGTGATGGTGCTGAGAAGGGATGGCTTGAGTCTCTGGATCTAATGCTGTTGAGTACCTGAGATAGAATGAAGCTGTGGAGAGGGTGTTTGAAGGGTTAGAAGTGCTGAGTTCCCTGAATTGAGCTGCAAAGAGGAAGATGGTGAAGCTAAAATAGATGTATGCTTAGGGTGAATGAATGTGATTGAAGTCAATGCAGGGAAGCTGTAGAAATGCATGGAATAGGTCGGGAAATGGTCAGAAAACGGCCAAAACTCGGTCAGGACTTCTTACTGGTGAGTTGACTCACCTGTTCCGATTCAACCTAGAAAAGAACTTGGACTTATTTTGATGGGCTTGCCATATGGGCTGCGGAAGACTTAGGAATCGAAGGCAAAATTGAAAAGCAATTTAAAAGGGAGCAGAAAACACACTTGGGAGAATAATCTTTATCTTCTACTTGTTTTCTAGGGTTTAGAAACATGATAGGTTTTCTCTTCCTTCTTGTTATGAACTCCTATGCCATGAGTACTTAATTTTATTATTGGTTATCGATTAGTTAGATTTTACAAAGCATGTTTCTTGTTCAATAAATTTGTTTTCTCTCATATTATCGATTATGATTCACCATTAATATTCTTACATGATTTGAATGTTTGTTTAGTCGAGTCGCGAATCGATTGAGTTTGCTCTCACATCTAATGCTATATAAGGATTTGTAATACGCAAAAGTGATAAATTCCTGATTACAAGTAGCATAAATATGGTTATAGCTTGTAGTCATGCATCCTTGTAATCATATGTGAACCATAACCTTTGTTAAATCGGATTAGTGCTTTTACACGTTTGATTGCTTTGATTGGCCTGATTTCATAGAGCTTAATGCATCTAGGGAATTAAACTTGATTAGTGATTTTACACATTAGGTTGTTCTCTTAGATAGAATTAATATTCGCATCTTTTGATGCGTTTGTTGATGACAAGAGAAAATTAGCGGGATTTTTTTTTTTTGACACATAATTAGAGGGATATTCTTGCGATCAAGGTATCCTAGGGATTTTGATAAAAGTTGAGATTAAATATCAATTCTACTTATTGTTAAAAAGCATGTTTGTGAATGAAGATGAATCCTTAACCAATATCTTTCCTTGTTTGATTTGATTTGCTTTATTTCTTTGTTTTGCTTTTATTTTATTTTAGTATATAAAAATCAGAAAACCCCCCATTGTTTTATATAGGAAACCGAAAAA
Organism: Papaver bracteatum; assembly: GCA_023529315.1. NCBI lineage: Eukaryota > Viridiplantae > Streptophyta > Magnoliopsida > Ranunculales > Papaveraceae > Papaver > Papaver bracteatum. Next base: position 5,103,137 of record JAJJWX010001561.1, on the reverse strand, counting down.
ACTTGACAACCTAGTCCTCTTTGTGGAAACGATCATTTCTTGCCCTTGCTTCATTATATATTTTGAGTAGTAAGAAAGTGTAATTTATTTTTGACGCCTACGACAGCGATCAAATTTTGGCACCGTTGCCGGGGAGGCAGCGGTTGTCACTTGTTTTTGGTTTCTTATTTTTTTGTTTTTAGTTTTGTTTTTGTTTTATTTTCTGGTTTTTAACCTTGGTTTGAGAATCTTATTTCAGGTACTTGTTTCTCAGGACGGAGCATATTGGAGCAATCTATACGGCTTTCAACCTCAACAACATGACAACTATCACCCTTATGGGGAATACAATGAAAACCAATCCCTTGGTTATGGTCAATATTCCACGTACCCTTTTAGTTGTTCTCATACATTCCAACCTTCTTACGGTATATATGTAAGTGAGCATCCACAAGGAGGGGAGAATAGTTGTGCTTCTATTAATATTTCCTCTAGTTTGGTAGATGAAATGCAACAATTTATGGTCAGCATGGAGTCAGTTTGTAGACAACAAAGCGTGGAACCAATTTCATCGACCAAATCTGCTCATAGTATGTTTGGTCCAATTTTTGATCGTAGTTATGATCATTCACCCATTCAAAGGGAAGATAATTGGCCTAGCAATACTAAAGTAAGTAATTCTACTTTTTCCTTGTCGAACGAGCTTTGCCAACAAATGGAACGCTATTTTCAAAATTTGGATGGATCACTCCAAGAGCTTCAAAAAGGTGTTTCCAATTTAAGACAAGGCATTGAAGAATACAAAGAGGACATGCAAAATTATGCGAAAGACCAATCTTTGGGATGTAGTAGCCAATCTTATGTTAACTATGATAGTGACGATGACTATGAAAATACATCGCTTGAACCAATTTATGGTGACATCCCCGGGGAGTGTACAATGGAGCCTTTTTGCGATCAAGGTGAAGTTGAAAAGGAATATTATGAAACTAGTGTAGCTTACTCAAGCTTTGATCTTTATAACGATCAAAAACCTATTCAAAAGGTAGAGCTTGAGGATGATGCAATGAGTGTTCTAAAAAATTTCCTCATGGTGAGACTTGAATCCGCAGTGGAGTATGTGCCTTACAACGAAGAGGAGTATGTTGATAATGTGACCGTTATGACCAATATTTTGGAAGACCCAATTGAGATTGCAAAGGATTATAATGAAGATGTTGTTGTTGAGACTTTGGTTAAGGCAGAAACGGGTGAAGAATGGTTGCAAGGTTTGATAGAGGACCATGATATACAAGAGGTGAATAATTCGCTTGAGTTTTTCAAGGATGAAGAGGATTCTGTAATAAACGAGATTGTGCAAGGTTTGTCTAACCCTTTGTATATTGTTTATTCTCCTTTACCTCTTATTGGTTTGAATGTATGTGCTTCGAGAATATTGTTGATTGACTTTGTTTCTCGATATCCTCCATTAGAAACATTAGATTCTCATACTATGCAGGTTTGTGAACAAGACACCGTGGAAGTACCCGACTCCTATATTCTTTATGCACTTCCAAGTGTGGACAAGAATAAGTGTGGGGGAGATTCTTATCGGTTAATAGCTTCAATTATGTTTTCTTATACTAATATTTGTGTGAAGCTAGTTTTTGCAAAACAGGTGCTATGGGTGGATCCCCAACTTATCCGATTATTGGTGTATGGAGAATTCGTCTTACAAGTCGGGCTGACGACTTTAAACCAAGCGCTAAATGGGAGGCAACCCACTGGTTTTGTGTATCTATCTCTATTTTTTTATTTTTTTAGGTCTTTTATCTTTATTTTCTTATTTTGGATATTTGCATATCAAAACTCCAACTTTTAGAGATTTTTGAACAATCTAAAATAAACACTAGCCTTTCTAAGTAGATGGAATTTTTTCTTGGCGGTGAGGTATATATATTGGCTGAGTAGGGATTATATGCCAACTAAATAACTTGTTTAGTGTTTATTCTCTATTGTTCAGAAATAGCTATGAGTTGGAGTATCCGTTTTTTATCATGCATTTTATTTTCTTATTGTGTATATATATCTTGTTTTGAATTTCCCATCTTGAACTTTACTTTGAATGACTAAATTTTACATTGAGGACAATGTAAAGTTTAAGTGTGGGGGAGTGTTCTCATATAGAGTTTTTAGCCTTTTTAGTTTTCCCTTGTTTCATTAAAAAAAAACACAGTATTTCAATGAGAGTCAAATTAAAAAGAACAAAAACCATGAGAGAGAGTGTCAGAGAGAGAGGAGAAAATCCTATCTTGGATTCAATTACTCAAATTGAATCAAAATCTTTTGAATTTTTGTCTCAAAGATTAGGAAAACAAGATGGTTTCAAGATCATTGAACGTAGAGCAAGTGGTCTCAACTTCAAAATTATCTTCTCAGCTTATATTGGGGATTGGATTCTTAAAACCTTGGGTAAGATTACTCACTCTGACTCTTTCATTAACAAAAAATGGCCAGTAAGAGAGGGCAATTTCGCATTTCTGATAGAGAGTCTCAAAAATCCCAGAGGAGAATTTATCAAAATTCAAAGAACAGATAAAAATAGGGGTCAAAATAAATCTTTATTTATTCCGAAAGGAAAAAATCAATTTGGTTGGTTAAGATTTATAGATATACTCAAAAATCTCTTGGGGAAAACAGATATCTACCAACAACAACTCCCAAATGATGAGGATTTTCCGGTCAATCATAACTCTATCATCAATCAAAGACCTGGCCGTACTTTTTGTTGTGTAGCTTATGGTTCTATCTCTTGGAATCAAGTAACAAAAGAAATTGCAACTAAACTTAAATGGGATCGGCACCTGAACATTAATATTTTTAATGACAATATGGTAACATTTCATCCAAACAATGATTGGGAATGGAACAAATGTTGGAGACCGATCAAATGGAGCTTTAAAGACACAACAATGGAAGTCAGAATATGGATTAATGATGATATCTCAATAAATGCTAGATCCCTTTCACTAGCTCAGAATTGGGTAAAAATAAAAGGCTTACCGGTGCAACTTTGGTCTAAAGAAAATCTGGACAAGATAGGTTTACAGATGGGTGGCTTAGCAGAGGTGGATCATTCTACAGCGGAAAGGAATTCGGCCTGTTGTAGATTGAGAGTCAAATGTATTGCTCAACAGATCCCAGCAGCAATCCATATCGAACTGAGTGGCGTATTCTGGGTGTTAGCAGTTGAATGGGACTTCAGTTATTCTCCGACAAAAAGATCAACGGTAAAATCTTACTGGAACATCATCTCTCAACTGGAGAGACCGATAGCTCCGACATCCTTTCAAATTTCAAATTTTGAAAATCTTGATTTTGGTACGGGAAAATCCTTAGAAGACAGACGAGATACAGGGATAAGGTTGTGCCAGGTGGAGAAAGGGCAGAGGGTATTAACCGATATTTTCAAAAATAAAGTCAATGGAAATCAAAGTCCACTCTTCAAAAACAAAGGGCATAATGGGCATCTTCAAACAAAACTTCAAAACCAAACTCCAGAGCTTTCATCAATCAACACAGAATGGGAAGGAAGAACAAGATGCAGTTACATAACCCTCAATTTTCTCGCCCGGATCGGCGAATCAACAACAATTAATCATTATTCAAAACCCAGAAGTAGAAAGAGTGCCGGAATCCCTCCGATAAATCTAAATAATGTAATTGAGAAGATTAACTCAATCCACAATACTGTGGATCCAATTATGGAAGCAACACTTAATGTAGGTGCGAATTTCGGGGGTCAAGACTCTAATATCATAGGATTATTCACCAATATTGTGGCCAAGCACGCTGCTTTCAATGATGAAAGAAACAAGAAGAAGTCAATCCCAAGTGACAAGGCAGTTATAGTTGAAGACTCAATCCAAAACTCATCGGAGGAGGGTCAAGGAGATGTATAAATTTTTGAAGATGTATAAATTTGGGATCAGATGGACTTAATGGATATTAAAGTTTTGGTGTGGAATATGAAAAGTCTCACGGCAGTAGATAAAATAGATTCTCTTAAGGATTTAATCAGAAAAACAAAACCAACAGTCTGTTTAATACATGAAACGCATATGATGAAAATGAATAAATGGTGGGTAAATAAAATTTGGGGAAACGATCAAAATAAATGGAAAACAGTTCCATCTCAAGGCTTGTCAGGAGGTTTATTAACAATTTGGGATGATAGTTTACTTGATTGTGTAGATGAAGTTTTTGGCCCCAACACTCTCTCTCAGAAATTCAAAAGTAAAGTTGAGTATTATGAATGGACTGTAACTAATGTGTATTCTCCTTGCACTTATTGGGAAATAGAGGAATTTTAGGAAGAAGTAGATGATTTGTCAGGTTGGGCAAATGAGCATTGGGTGGTGGCTGGTAATTTCAATGCCATAAAAAGAAGAAGAGAAAGAAATAAGCCTGGAGGTTCTAAAATAAATACAAGATTGTTCAATGATTTCATGGAAAGTCACGACTTAGTGGACTTACCATTGAATGGAGGGTTGTTCACATGGAGCAATATGCAACATGAGCCATTACTTTTCAGATTAGATAGTGTGCTAGTCTCCCCTCTTTTTGAAAGCAAATTTCCTCTACTCACTCAAACAGTGCTCTCAAGAACTTTATCAGATCAGTCAGCAATTCTCCCCACAACAACAAATTATGCTTCAAGTAAACCTCCTTTCAAAGTGGAAAGCTACTGGTTCTCACATCCCGATTTCCTCACAAATATTAAAATATGGTGGGATGCTTTGGTATTTCAAGGTACTCTGATGAGTGCCAAATATTGCATATTCATACACCTTTTCATTGGCACTTAACTCATCTTTCGCGCTTCAAAGTCATATATTATCCCAAATTCTGCATTCTTACCATCTTCAAGAATAAATATTTGTATTAATTAATTTTGTGTTTTTAAGTACTTAATAAAGCTTGGAAGAATTGAGAAGACAAAAGAGAAGAAAGTTGGAAGCGTTGCAACCCGCTTGCGCATCAGTGGCAACCTGTTTACAAATTCATGGGATTAAACAACCCATGATCCAAAACCCAAGACCCAAATCCATTTCCAGCTCACCCCCATTGGATTCTTTCCAAAACATCCACCTCACCCCCATTGGACTCTTTCCAAAACATCCACCTCACCCCCATTGTATTCCATTATATCCATCAATTAAGAAAACATGTTTTGTTTAATTGTTGAGTGATTGCTACAGTGAAATTCGGATCCCAAGTGTGAGAGAATTTTTGTGTATAAATAGAGAGGGTTGTTGTGTTGAAAACTCATCCAAGAATAGCTTGTTCATGTTAGTTTATCAAATTTCAATTTTGTTGTAATGTTCTTCATGTTCTAATTTCATTTACTAGGGTTTAGATGAAGCCCTAATCTCATTGGTATGTATTCATATCTTGTATCTTGTTCTTGAAAGTTTAGAATTGTTTAAAGATATAATTTAATCCAAGTTTTTCAACATCTTGCTCTCACAATGTATGCCATGTATCCATTGTAGTTAGAATATCTCTATGTTGATTATGCTACAACTCATGCTTAACCAAATATTGATCTTTAGATTAGTTGTGCTTAATTAGACAATTAATGCTTTGGAGAAATACTTTAGTTGTGATTAAATTATCCATTGGAGAAACACCTTAGTTATACGGTAGACTTGAATCTACTATAAGGACAAGAATAATATTACAAGTTGAATGCATATCATAGGTTATTGGTGGATTTGAATACCCTAGTATCCATATTATCATTGTTTACATATCTTGTTATTTGCATCTTTTACTTTTATTATTTCAGTCACTTGAAAATCATATCGTCGTGTCGAAAAAATCAAACCCCTTTTGGTTACTCTCTGAATCAGGATTTAGAATCAACTTCTACACTCTCCAAGTCTCTGTGGTTCGACATGTGCTTGCCCTGTGTTGCTTGTCGACACTGTGCACTTGCAGTATACACAATAGTAGGTATCTTTCCGAGCCTACCAAGTTTTTGGCGCCGTTGTCGGGGACTCGGTAGTGGTGTAGTTCATTTTTCATCTCATGTCACTATTCATTTTTCATCTCCTGGAACTGTTCACATATTACTGGCCACATATCACTGTTCACATATCACTGTAGCAGTGCACTATTCACCGTCAATTTTACACTTAATTTTGTTATTTTTTTTAAATTTTTTTTTGCTTTTGCTTTAAAACTTCGAAACCCTAACTACCTCTTTTGAGCTCAACAGGTGCCGGAGTAGCTGTTGTAAAGGCGAAGGAAAGGAAGCGAAAGAAGTTTTTATTTTAAATTAAAAAAAAAAAAAGTTTATTTTATTTATTTTTAGATTGTATTAGGATTCCTCTACTCTTGTAATTTTCTTTTTCTTTTGCACTTTATTTTGGACTTTGTACTTGGACATTCTATTTTTATTTTTATTTTTATTTTTAAACCCTACGGAAGGGTATTATTAAATATCAACTGTTTGCAGAGAAGGACGGTGATTACAATATCACCTCGGCCCCTCGGGTTCGTTCATGACATATGAGTCGTGGCCCGAGTCGACAACAACGGTTCATCCCCCGTCTGGAACGGGAGGTAAGTTTGTCAAAACACTCGCGAATCCCTTGTTAGCGAGTTACTGTATTCCTTCGTTTGCATATATGTTGAGGAATTGAATACGGCTGCTTTATTTTCCCAGTAAAGGGAAAGGACTGGCCATACAAGATAAGGGTTCGGATTTCATCACCGTTCTCTTCTTGCCCGCCTTAGGAAAACAATACCTAACGTGAACCTAAGCATTAAAATTTGAAATAAAAGGAGACCTATAAGGTAACGAGCTTAGTAGGAGAGTCGTTCGAAAAATATTGGTTACTCTCTAAGCATACTTCGAAGTTCATGACGGTTTCTGTAAATTGAATGCGTGACTGCGCCGCCTTGGAATGCGGTGAGGCCTTGGGTATCAAAGATCCTGCAGCTTCCCTCGCCTCTATTCAATTTACTTAAACTCGGATTGATTCCATAGGAGTTTGCTCAGATTGTAACGAATTCCATTTCGAAGGATTAGAAGCTGGTCTAGAAAACAATCTAAGTGGATCCATCATGCTTTTTGTTTGCTAGAAATCAGTAGGTATATTTTGGTGAAGTCAGCCTTGTTTATGATTGCATAGAACTCCCCTTCCGTTTATGATTTTTCTTCTTTTATTTTGTTTTTCTAATGTATGCCGTAATTAGAGAACGGGCTTATAAAAAAAAAATAAAAAAAAAAACCAATAATGAAAAAAAAAAAAATTGGTCTGTTTTCAGTGTGTACATCCCAATCTATGCAACAAGCCTAGTGCTAGTTAGAGATCATGTCAGGATTCTGGTCTGCAGGTGGGGATGGAAACAAATCCATAAGAGAGCTTGCTTATGGGCATGCTTCACATTATGAAACTCCAACATACCATGATGTCAATAGTTATAGGGATTTTTATGGACATTTTCACAGTCCTGAGCATCAATACATGGACCCTATTAACTACTCACACATGTATCATCCACCACAGGGTGAAAATGAACACCTTTACAGTGCCCAACTCTCACAATCATCACTTTTGGACCAGTTAGAAGCTGGAACTGCAGCTTTAGAAATGCAAATGCATGAATCTGTCGTATATAATTCGTCTAGGTAATCTGAAATCTATGCTTGTACCTTATGTGGAGGCTTAGGCCATCCTGCTGAGAATTGCTATATTTTGCATGATTTTAGGCAATCTAGAGAATATCATGAAAATCCAAAATATGAAATGCCAACAGATTACAAAGCTGATAGTCATTGGGACCATAATCAACCTTTCGAAGGTTGCGATCAGTATTTTATAGACCCTAATTACCCTGCACTCATGTATCATCCACCACAGTGGGAAGTTGAACAATTTTGTACTTCTCAATCTGTGGAGGAAAATCTCATCGAACAAAATAATGCTAGGAGTGTATTGCATGATAAACCATATAGCATTGATTATGAATTTCCTACTATTGATGACTCTCCTTTCATTGAACAACATAATGAAATTTTAGAATTTAATCAAAACCTTGTGCAATATCAAACGTTAACTGACCAAAGGTTTGCGAGTTTAGAACTCAAAATGAGTCAAATCCTTGATGCACTGAATGAGGAGAGGGAGGAATTTCAGGGTGAAATGAATGTTAGTCCTAATGAATTGCATTCTGAAAATAGTGTGTTTAGTCCTACTCAGGATGCTAATGTTAAAAATGAGCCTAATCTAGAGGTAAATGACTGGACTAGAGACACTAGGGTTTTGAATAGGACATTGCATTCATGTATTTTTGATGATGAGTATGATGATGATTTTATGTTAGAAGAACATGTTTTTGCTTAAAATATTGTCGACCTTTGGGTTCAGAGACATTTGGCTTCTTTGCCTCGAACTTAATGAATGATGTTTCTTCTAGTGTTCCATATACATGTGATACTGATCTTGAGCCTGTGGAATTGTCCTGTGAAAAAGAGCATGACACATATCTTGTGTCTGACTTAGAAAATGTTGAATCTTCTGTAGACACCAATGATATTATGCATGAAAATAACTTTGATGTGTCTGATTCTATGCCTAAGTCACACTGTGATGTTTCTTGTGATATTCCTATGCATGAAACTAAAGTTGTAGTGGATGATTGTGAATTGGGGCTTATTGATTTGTTTTATGAGCATGAGCATGATGTTGTACTTGTGTCTGACATATGTAGTGTTGAATCTCCTGTCAACACTAATGATCTTATGCATGAAAACATAATTGACGTGTATGATTCTCTGCCTGGGTCACATTGTGATGTCTCTTTGGATTTGTCTATGCATGAGAATAAAACTTTGGATGAGCATGATACTTATTTGGGTCTTGATGGATTGTTCTATGAATGTGAGCATGCTGCGACACTGGAAAATGATTTAGGAGTTATAGATGCGCCTAATAATGATGTGCCTACCTCCCTGCCCATGTCACAAACTAGTAATCTTGCACCCAACCTAGATTTGGTTTGTAAAGTTATTGTTAAACCTACTTTTCTAAGAGTACCTAATCTAGGATTGGAACTGTGTGCCTCTCAAGTCCTCTTGGACTATTTTGCAGTTAAATATAATACCTTTGATGAGCCACAATTAGAGTTCACTCATGTATCTCCATCCATCCCTGACAAAATCCACTTTGAACTAGATCTTGTGCATGTTGCACCCCTGAAATTGTTAGATTTTGTACCCAAAAGTATATCTATTGAAAAATCTAGGTTTGGGGGTAACTCATTCACATATGCAGTCTCACTTGCATTGCTGTCCTGTTATAATTGTGTAAGGCTGTTGATGTTTCCGCACTACGTCTTTTGGGTTGATCCTCAACTTTTTAGATTATTGGTACATGGTGAGTCATCATTGTATAATCTAGTAGGTAAAATTTTGAATCTTGTTGATATATTTGTGTGCTAACCAAACTTTTTGTCTTGCGCTCATATTTTTTGCTTTCAAAGCATTCATTCAATTATGGTTAGCACCACCCTTTTTGGCATCTGGTAATCTCTTTCCTTTGAATCTGTTTTGTTCTCATGTTTTGTTGTTTCTGTTCTTTTGAAACATTGAGGACAATGTTAGATTTAGGTTTGGGGGAGTATTTGCATATCGTCTTCTATGACCAGCTGTGGAGCGGGTCTTTTGTAGAGTGTTTTCTATGACCAGCTGTGTAGCGGGTCTTTTGTAGGATCCTTTGTAGTCTTTTGCAATTTTTGAGTCTTTTGTTGTTATTTTTTTATGACCAGCTGTGGAGCGGGTCTTTTATAGGATCCTTTGTAGTCTTTTGCATTTTATCAATTTTTGAGTCTTTTGTTGTTATTTTTTTATGACCAGCTGTGGAGCGGGTCTTTTGTAGGATCCTTTGTAGTCTTTTGCATTTTTTTTTTGAGTCTTTTGTTGTTATCTTTTATGACCAGCTGTGGAGCGGGTCTTTTGTAGTGTGTTTACTATGACCAGCTGTGTAGCGGGTCTCTAAAATAAAAAAAAAACAAAAAAAAAAACAAATTATGATCAGCTAGCTGTGTAGCGGATCTAAAAAAAATTTTTGTCAAGGTTCTACGAAATTCCGAAGTTCATCATCTACAGTTGAAGACCGAAGACGAAGACATTTCTATGATGCTCTGAAATTGGAGAAGGTTTTGTGGGTACATCTTTGGTAGGCCCTCACGAGACTACAACTCGTCCACTAGGGACACCTAGGGGTTTAAAGGCTTAGTGCATACGCTAAATGCATTCGAGAGACCAGCGACAGTGGTATAGTTAGGATTTCTGGATTTCTGTTTCACTTGAGGACAAGTAAAATTCAGGTTTGGGGGTATTTGATGAGTGCCAAATATTGCATATTCATACACCTTTTCATTGGCACTTAACTCATCTTTCGCGCTTCGAAGTCATATATTATCCCAAATTCTGCATTCTTACCATCTTCAAGAATAAATATTTGTATTAATTAATTTTGTGTTTTTAAGTACTAAATAAAGCTTGGAAGAATTGAGAAGGCAAAAGAGAAGAAAGTTGGAAGCGTTGCAACCCGCTCGCGCATCAATGGAAACCTGTTTACAAATTCATGGGATTAAACAACCCATGATCCAAAACCCATGATCCAAAACCCAAGACCCAAATCCATTTCCACCTCACCCCCATTGGATTCTTTCCAAAACATCCACCTCACCCCCATTGTATTCCATTATATCTATCAATTAAGAAAACATGTTTTGTTTAATTGTTGAGTGATTGCTACAGTGAAATTCGGATCCCAAGTGTGAGAGAATTTTTGTGTATAAATAGAGAGGGTTGTTGTGTTGAAAACTCATCCAAGAATAGCTTGTTCATGTTAGTTTATCAAATTTCAATTTTGTTGTAATGTTCTTCATGTTCTAATTTCATTTACTAGGGTTTAGATGAAGCCCTAATCTCATTGGTATGTATTCATATCTTGTATCTTGTTCTTGAAAGTTTAGAATTGTTTAAAGATATAATTTAATCCAAGTTTTTCAACATCTTGCTCTCACAATGTATGACATGTATCCATTGTAGTTAGAATATCTCTATGTTGATTATGCTACAACTCATGCTTAACCAAATATTGATCTTTAGATTAGTTATGCTTAATTAGACAATTAATTCTTTGGAGAAATACTTTAGTTGTGATTAAATTATCCATTGGAGAAACACCTTAGTTATACGGTAGACTTGAATCTACTATAAGGACAAGAATAATATTACAAGTTGAATGCATATCATAGGTTATTTGTGGATTTGAATACCCTAGTATCCATATTATCATTGTTTACATATCTTGTTATTTGCATCTTTTACTTTTATTATTTCAGTCACTTGAAAATCATATCGTCGTATCGACAAAATCAAACCCCTTTTGGTTACTCTCTGAATCAGGATTTAGAATCAACTTCTACACTCTCCAAGTCTCTGTGGTTCGACCTGTGCTTGCCCTGTGTTGCTTGTCGACACTGTGCACTTGCAGTATACACAATAGTAGGTATCTTTCCGAGCCTACCATACTCCAAGTTATATCATGTCTAAAAAGCTGCAAAATCCGAAATTTTTCCTTAGAAGATGGAGCAAATAAACTTATGGCAAGGTGGCTGATAAAAAACAACAGTTGACTTCCAAAATTGATTCTATCAACATTCAAGAGGAAAATGGTGCTCTAACTTCTCAACAATTTATTGAGAGAGTGGAAAGCAGGTCCAAACTTAAACAATTGAATCTGAATAATGCTAGAAAATGGTTGGTTAGATCCAAGACTATACACTTCAAAGAAGGTGATGCAAACACAAAGTACTTCCACTCTTTAGAGAATGGCAAGAGAAGAAGGAATACAGTACAAAAATTAGTTATTGAAGGTGAAGATAACTTTTGTCAAGCTGACATAAGAGAGGAAGTCTCCAAGTATTTCTTTAACTTTTTCCAAGAAGAGCACAAATTCAGACCTCAGATGAATGAAGAATTTTTCACTAAGATATCTTCAGATGAAAGCATATGGGTGGAAAGACCATTTCAAGAAGAATAAGTTTGGTTAGTAATCAAGAATTGCAAGAACAATAAATCTCCTGGGCCAGATGGATATAAATGGAATTCTACAAAGCAACTTGGGAAGTAACCAAAAAGGATTTCATGGCAGTCATAAGAGAATTTGAAGAACAACAGAAAATTGATTGGAGGGTCAATTGCTCTTTCATCATCTTGATTCCAAAAAAGGAGCAGGTAGGAATCCCACAAGATTTTAGACCAATTACCCTAGTCAGCAGCATATACAAGGTGATCTCTAAAACTCTCACCCAAAGATTCAAAACTGTTCTCCCTAGTCTTATCTCAGAAAATCAAGGAGTTTTCATTGCTGATAAACAAATATTGGATAACATATTAATAGCAGGAGAACTTATTGATTCAAGACTCAAAAACAAAGTCCCAAGAATCATTTGCAAGCTGGACATTCGAAAAGCCTTTGACAATGTTAGTTGGCACACTATCAGTCAAGTCTTACACAGTTCTGGATTTGGCCATAAGTGGATTAATTGGATTTAATGGTGCACTTCTTCAGCTCAACATTCTTTACTGATCAATGGTTCCTCCACTCCTAAATTCAAACCTCAAAAAGGTCTAAGGTAGGGGGATTCCCTTTCACCTTTCCTCTTAATTTTAGTGGCTGAAATCTTTACAAAACTAATGAACAATGATGTGCATCTAAACATGATATCCGGCTTTTCAGTTAACTCTATCAAGGTCTCTCATCTCCAATTTGCTAACGATACTCTAGTCTTTTTGGATGCCAAAGAAGAAGAAGCTGAAAATCTTATCCTCATGCTGTAAATCTTTGAAGCAATTACAGGTTTGAGTGTCAACCTCAGTAAGAGTGTTGTCATCATCATTGGTGTAGATCACAAAGTTGATGCTATTGCAGATATACTTAGTTGAAGAGTAGAAAAATTTCCTCTCAAATATCTGGGAATTCCAATTGGTGCTGCAGCTAGAAGCACAACAATTTGGGATGTCATTATTGAGAAATTCTTGAAGAAATTAGCTCCTTGGAAGAGGAGATTTTTAAACAAAGCAGGTAGAGTGGTCCTCATAAAAGCAACTCTGTCAAGCTTACCAATTTAATTTATGTCCATTTTCCCTATGCCTGTGAGTGTGGAGAAGAAACTGGATCAGATTATGAGGAATTTTTTCTGGGGCTCCTCAACTGATTCAAGGAAAATAAACTGGATTACATGGCATAGAATATGCAAACCAAAGAGAATGGGGGGCTTGGGAATCAGAAACCTGAAGATCACAAATAAATCTCTTCTCTCTAAATGTACATGGAGATATTTCAAAGAAAAGCAGCTCCTTTGGAGAAGAATTGTTCAAGAAAAGATGAGTGCAAAGCCAGAACATCTTTGGGTGAAGGATTTTAACAAACCTTAAGGAAGAGGCTTGTGGAAAGGAATGCAGAAGCAAAACATTTTGGTGGAAAATATGCCAGTCACTCAAATTAGAAAGGGGGATGCGATTCTGTTTTGTTGGGACAAATGGCTAGGAAACCTAGCACTGAAGCACAAATTCTCCAATATCTACAAACAATCTACACAGAAAAATGCAGCTATAATTGAAGTGATTGTAAATACTGCTTGAAATCTCAAATTCAGAAGAAATCTGAATCAAGCAGGACTGCCTGAAATGTTAGCTTTGCTTGCAGATATTGGAAGTCCTCATTCACTAGATGAAAATGCAGAAGATGAGGTTTTATGCACCTTGGTAGATGGCTTCAAGGTCAAAACTTGTTATAACAGTCTGATTCAACAACTTCCAGCAGATCCAGTGGTCCTTCCAGTGAATTGCATTTAGAGAAAATTTGTTCCACCTAAAGTGCAGATGCTAATGTGGCCAGCTGCTCAAAATGTTATTGCCACATCAGATAACCTCCATTATAGAGGATGCACTTTTCAAAACCCCATATGTCCTCTTTGTAACCTGCAACAGGTATCATTGCACCATCTCTTGTTGCATTGTGAGTTTACTCATACAATATGGAATTATTTTATTTAGGGTTACAATGTCAGATAGGCTCAGGCAGGTTCTATTATTGGTCTCTTATAAGCTTGGAAGCTCAGTAGGGGAAGACACAGAGGCAGGAAAATTTGGCCTTTTATACCTTTTGCTATTGTTTGGGCAATTTGGAATGAGAGGAACATGAGAGTCATGTCTCATAAAAGACCAAAGACATCAGGAAGTCATCAATGAAGTTAAGCTACTAATCTTCATATGGGGTTCAAATCAGAATTAGTTTGGACATTATATTTTTTTAGAGGTCTTGTTACTCATTGGAAGGTTATGATCGATAGAATGTAATTGTTTAAAATGTCTCAAAATGGGGGCATTTTGCCTTGTTACATTTTTCTTATTCTAATATATTCAACCTTTCTCCTCAAAAAAAAAAAATAGAAAAAAAAAAAAAATAGAAGATAAAAAAGATAAAAAATTGCTTTATAAACTCCGAAATATAGAGACTTGTGCCTTTAGGATGACACTATCAATCTAAATGGATGGAACCATCTTGGATTCCGGAGTTGAGGAACCCATTAACTAAAAGGACATAATTATTCAAGTGTTAGAAATAATATGATAGTTGTTACCATATCTCGGAATATCACCATATCACGTTCTATTTTTATTTTTCTATATTTATCTATTGTTATCTAAGTGATTTGGTGGGTCACTAAACATCGAATTGTTATTACTGCTAGGATGAAATAGAGTGATTGAGTTGCTAAAAAATAATAATAATAAAAAAGACTGACCAATTAGACCAATCGGAATAAAAATGACACTTGGATAGCAATATATGTGTGTTCTCCCTATCTCCATCGCCTAAACAAGAGTGGAATGCAGAATCCAAGGGAATTACCATGTAATCTGCTAATAAGAAGCATGTGCTTGGATCCAAAAGATCTAATCATGCTGTCTAAGAAAAAAAAGGTGAAAAAGAAAAAAAAAATATTATTGTTTAATAAAGTCGACTCCTGGTTCCCTTGTATATTCCAGTTGAGTTGATGTAGAATTAAGATTGTTAACCGCTGGTTCCCTTGTATATGCCAGTGTGTTGACACTAGAATTCAGACCAGTAGATCAACCCAATAGGATGCATAGGTTCATCTTGGCGATGATCTTCAGACAGATATGGGAAACACCATTCACTTAGTCAACATTCGCAAACATCTATCTCTATATCCATTTTCTTAATCTATTCATGTGTGATTGTGGTTAGTCATATTCCGAGTATTGTGGTTTGTTCAACTTTCTGAGTAGAGCTTAATTTACATATATATTAATTTGGATTCGCATCAGGATACCTCCTCTAATAGCCATTTTGGATTCGTTCATAGATTTGTCACAGGTAGCTGGAGTTGGAAATATAGGTTTTGTAGGTAGACCTCTTGTAAACCTTCAAGAGACTATAACTCGTCCACTAGGGATACCTAGGGGTTCAAAGGCGTGTTATTTATGCTAAAAGTGACTGTAGCCTCGACGAGACAGAGTTGTATGTATGTTTTAGAATTATTTTGTTTGATTTGCTCGAGGACTAGCAAAGTCTAAGTGTGGGGGAATTTGATAGGTGTCTAAAACACCTTGATATTTATCTATTGTTTATGCTTTCTTATCGAGTTTTCTTGTAAATTTTGTATCTTATGATTGCTTTTGAGTTTATCAGGTGCAATGGAGTCATTTGGAGCGAAAAAGATAAAAAAAAAGGTCAAGTCACATGCGAGCAATACTTGGAGCGGGCCAAGTTGTGTTGAGAAAGGAAGTAGCTTGGCAGTTCTGCGAAACTGACAAGTCATATATGAGCTAGGTGGCCCTTATCTGAGTTCTGGTTGCCTGTGGTGATTTTTATCATTACCAAACCCTAAGAGAGATGATTTATCTCAATCATTTGCTTGAAATTCAGAGAGAAGAGTGTGCGGCTGATAACTTCAACCAAACGAAATGAAGATCGAGAAGAAATCAGTTCTGCTAATTGAAGTTCTACTATCATGAATCTATGTCATTGGAGGAGATTTGAGAGAGATTTAACATGGGATGAGATAGATGAAACTGGGGTTGATGACAAACTGTTGTTTCTGGTAGAAATTAAGGAGTTTGAACTGAGATCCAGATGAGGTTGGGAGTAAATCTGAGTTTGAGCAGTGGAAGATGATGCTGCTGAATCAAAATTTTATCAAGTATCGGAAGATGGGTCTGTGGTGGATGAACCAGATGAGGTTTGAACAACAAGTTTGATGGAGATTTAGGGTTCTTGATGAAAATAAGTAGATGAATTTGTTGGCATGGCTGAATCATGGAGCTAAGGTCTGAATTTGGGTTGAATCTCTAAATGGGTTTGAGGTATTGCAGATTGGTGTTGCGACTGGAGATCCAGTATGGCCTCAACTGAATTGCAGGTGGAATTGGTATGATGCAGTGTTGCTGAATGAATAAGGAGCCACAGATGGAAGAGTGTTGCTTCCTGGAAAAACTAGGACATGGATTAGCGATTGATGTTACATGTGATGGTGCGAAGAAGGGATGGCTCGAGTCTCTGGAGCTAATGTTGTTGATTACCTGAGATAGAATGAAGCTGTGGAGTGGGTGTTTGAAGGGTTAAAAGTGCTGAGTTCCCTGAATTGAGATGCAGAGAGGAAGATGGTGAAGCTGAAATAGATGTATGCTTAGGGGTGAATGAATGTGATTGAAGTCAATGCTGGGAAGCTGTAGAAATGCATGGAATCGGCCGGGAAATGGTCAGAAAACGACCAAAACTCGGTCAGGACTTCTTACTAGTGAGTTGACTCACCTGTTCCGCTTCAACCCAGAAAAGAACTTGGACTTATTTTTTTGGGCTTGCCATATGGGCTGCGGGAGACGTAGGAATCGAAGGCAGAATTGAAAAGCAATTTAAAAGGGAGCAAAAAACACACTTGGGAGAATAATCTTTATCTTCTACTTGTTTTCTAGGGTTTAGAAACATGATAGGTTTTCTCTTCCTTCTTGTTATGAACTCCTATGCCATGAGTACTTAATTTTATTATTGGTTATGGATTAGTTGGATTTTACAAAGCATGTTTCTTGTTCAATAAATTAGTTTTCTCTCATATTATCGATTATGATTCACCATTAATATTGTTACGTAATTTGAATGTTTGTTTAGTCGAGTTGCGAATCGATTGAATTTGCTTTCACATCTAATGCTATATTAGGATTTGTTATACGCAAAAGTGATAAATTCCTGATTACAAGTAGCATAAATATGGTTATAGCTTGTAGTGATGCATCCTTGTAATCATATGTGAACCATAACCTTTGTTAAATCGAATTAGTGATTTTACATGTTCGATTGCTTTGATTGGCCTGATTTCATAGAACTTAATGCATATAGGGAATTAAACTTGATTAGTGCTTTTACACGTTAGGTTGTTCTCTTAGATAAAATTCATATTCGCATCTTTTAATGTGTTTGTTGATGACAAGAGGAAATTAGCGGGATATTCTTGCGATCAAGGTATCCTAGGGATTTTGATAAAAGTTGAGATTAAATATCAATTCTACTTATGTTTAAAAAGCATGTTTGTGAATGAAGATGAATCCTTAACCAATATCTTTCCTTGTTTGATTTGATTTGCTTTATTTATTTGTTTTGCTTTTATTTTATTTTAGTATATAAAAATCAGAAAACCCCCCATTGTTTTATATAGGAAACCGAAACAACTTGACAACCTAGTCCCCTCTGTGGGAACGATCCTTTCTTGCCCTTGTTTCATTATATATTTTGAGTAGTAAGAAAGTGTAATTTATTTTTGACGCCTACGACAGCGATCAACGATACATCATCCAAGTAGTCCGGGTTATCCTCTGGGATTCTTTATGCCAAGAAGTGATAGATTGCATCGAAAGCGAATGCTTCCCCCTTTTCCTCCAAGTAGCGTGCTTTCACGACTTCATGCTACAAAAACACAAAAACAAACTTACATTTGTTAGTGGTGTTTCATTGAAAGATAAAACAACATGGGTTATGTAAAAAAAAACAAAAAAATTACTTACAAATTGTGCAATGGACAAGGTGAAGGGGCGAGTGTTAAAAAGCCGAGGTTGGAGAGCCAAAAAAAATAAGTATCGCTTTTTCGATGACTAGGTACCTAGCGTGGATTTGTTGAACACTTCTTGCATTACTATTCCCAAACTCCTGGAAAATTTGTTGTGTACCCTAGCCCAAAAGGTTGTGGAATCCTCCCTTTCAGAGGATTGACGTCTAAGTCGATTTTCAGCATACCATGCTTTGGTGATTGCCAAATCTTCCGCGGAGTCAAACGATGCCATTTTTTGTATGTATATGTATGAAATGAGTAGTTGTGGAGTATATGGAGTGAGGGGGGATAAAATGATCAATTTTGGGGCAAATGGGGTCCAAGGGTGAGGTCTCTATTTATAGAGAAGTCCCTAACGACTATTTTTTTTTTTTTTAAAAGCGTGGAATAATTTGCTATAATCGGTATTTTAAGAGCTCTGTAAAACCCGATTGTGTTGATATGCCACAAGGAATCGGTTGTTCTTGTTCCAACGTAAACCGATTAGAGATCTGTTAGATTTTGAATTTTCACCGACAATAATCGGTTTATATATTTTAATATGTGATCCGATTCTGGCTTGAAAAACATCCAGGAAAAATGGCTTGCCGAATCGGTTTACGTTGGCATATCGAGTCGACCGATTGTTGGCATGTCAAGCTAGAATCAATTTAAACATTAAGTGCATTAAGTTCAACACAAAGATCAACCAAAATAAAAACATCAACCACACAAATATCATCCAAAATACAAACATAAACCATCCCAAAAAACTTAAAACAAAAAACAACCACAAGTCTTATAAACTTAAAGTTTTAATATTAAAAAGTTAAACTTAAAAACTTAAGGAGCACCAGGAGCATTTGCAGCATGAACAACATCAGGAGCATCAACACCACCACCAGCACCACCATCAGGAGCAGCTGCAGCACCACCAGCAGCAGCTTCAACCATTTCTTTAAGCATACCTTCCAATTCTTGGTGGCGATCCCTCTCAGCTGAAATAATGTTTCTCCTCATCCGAGCGAACCTGATGACCTCAACAAGCTCTTCCAGTGCCATCTTATCAATCAATGCCAACGCTTGTTCAAGATGGGTCTCACATCCGAAAGCAAACTTATATAGGCTTCTCTCTGGAACTCTTTGTGGTTTCCTCAGAACATCCTCCAAGGTTACCTCTCGATTGTAAAATGCTAGGTGTCCGAAGTCCATTCTACACAAAAATTCAACAAAAATCAAGTAAAAATCGGTACATATAGAAACAAAAGTAACCCGATTCTGAAGAGACTACAAGAATCGGGTTATGTGGTACATGTATAAAACCCGATTCTGACAAGGAAGATGAAAAGACTACGTAATCCGATTATACATATTACATATATAAACCGATTCTGGTGATGTATTTTCATATTTCATTTCTAACACAAAATCGGTTGATGTTAATCATCATGTAAGCCGATTACTGTGCATGCTCTTCATGGCCGAAAACAAAACCCATAATCGGTTTATTCGATATGTCAATAAAAACCGATTCTGGGTGTAATCAGAGTTTTGATTTGTCAAAAAACGAAGATTTAAACATGTAAATCAATAAGATATGAACAATCATAGAATGGGTTGATGGAGATTTACCTTTTGCTTGTGTGGATCGAAGATTCGTTGGAGAAGAAGATGAAAATTAAGGTTTGAAGAATTTGGAAAGATTAAGATGAAAATAGAAAGTTTTTTTAGGTTTTTGGATTTACTGAAAATGGAAAGATTAATATTTATATGAGAGAGTTTTAGAAATTAATGTGGGAGTAAATTAGTATTTTTTAGAAATTTGGGTGCCCAAAATAATTTGGTGGTGTGGGAAGGAAAATTTAATAAGCCTAGCTCGTTATATTATCATCCAAGGGCGCTCAACCCGCTAGCTTATAAAAGCAACGTGCGCGACAGTGCGGGACAGCATTTCCCATCTTCAAAAAGCTCTATAATACCCTATTATATCTCTTTTAACCAATAAATAAGAGACGTCGTCTCCTAACGAAGGAAATGGCCGTAATTATTGCTGCCACTTCTCTCTTGTTTAACTCCCCAACCTCTTCTATCCTCCTCACTAGGTTACGTCCTTTCCCACATATCTTGCGTTTCTCTCGTTCCTCTTCTTTCCCTCTGTCTTCTCCTCCTCCTCGTAGATTGCGCATGGCTCACACTCTCACTCAGGCCACTCTTGGCCTCACTAAACCTGCAAATATCGACTTTCCCAAGGTCTATATCTCTTTTATCTCTCTATGCATATTTTCTGTGGTTGTTTTTTTTTTCAGATTCTTTTTTTAATGGATTGTTGATTATTATTTTGGATAGTTGTTTTTTTTTTTTTTGTGGCCTTTTCTTTGGATCTTGTTATCATAAAAATGCGTACGAGCTTGCTGTTACGTAATGCTATTTTATTGTTTATACTTCGGATGAAAGGAGTAAGATGTTGGGGTAGGTGTCTTTATAAATTTATCTGGATATATAATTTTTTATGTTTTCATCATGGTTGGGTTCTGTACAGATCAGTTTTGTAAATCTTGATTGCTGTATGATTGTTTTTGGTTTTGTTGATTTCGAATTGATTTTCTATCCTCTGTCGCACTGTCTGTCTCTAGATCATAGATTAGCCTTCGTAGTATCAAAGTTGGATCGAATTAAGCCAGTGTGGCACCCACAAACAAGTCTACGCGGCTAAGTATTTTCTAAATCATCAAAGTTGGACTATATGTCTGGCCACCCCACATTAACTTTCTTGTAGCCAGAGCTACGATTAAATTCATCCAAAAAAAATCCCATTTTTATCGTTGGCTTAAGTAACCATTTCATGCTTCAAAAGAAAAAGAAAGTAACTATTTCTGTGCATTTGGGTAAAGAACAAAGAAGAAATGGAGTGGACTTAACTGCATCTTTTTGAAGGAATGAGTATATGAACTCTGATGCGGACAACCAATCTTATACATGGCCAATGGTCAATGTTGGATGTAACAATTCTTTCTGCATTAATGTTAATATATCTTTCTCTTTTTTGTTATGGTTTTATGTTCAATTTTAGTTCTGAGTGCACGTTTAAATGTTTCTGAAAATCCAAATTTGACTACAGATTGCTTTTGCTGCTAAAGAGATTGATTTGGTGGAATGGAAAGGAGACATACTTGCCGTGGGGGTTACAGAAAAAGACATGATCAAGGATGAGAACTCTAAATTTGTTAACTTGATCTTGAGAAAGTTAGATACCCAATTGGGTGGTCTTTTAGCTGAAGCATCGGCAGAAGAGGATTTCACGGGGAAGGCTGGGCAATCTACAGTCCTCAGGCTTCCTGGTTTGGGTTCAAAAAGGGTTGGTTTGATCGGTCTTGGGCAATCCACCACATCTTCTACAGCGGCTTACAAAAGCTTAGGCGAGGCTGTTGCAGCTACAGCAAAGGCTTCTCAAGCAAGTAATGTCGCTATTGCACTTGCTTCTTCTGAGGGTCTCTCAAAGGTTAACACTGCTTCAGCAATAGCATCTGGTATGTTGTTATTGTCGGTGCAAAGTTTGGAACTATCTTTGATGCGTTCCTTCTTTTCACACATGGATATTGATTATTTTGGATGTTTTTATTGTTTCAGGAGCCGTGTTAGGTGTTTATGAAGACAATAGGTTTAAGTCGGATTCAAAGAAGCCATTGCTTAAGTCCGTAGATATTATTGGTCTTGGTGTTGGACCTGAACTTGAAAACAAGCTCAAATATGCTAGTGATGTTTGCTCAGGGGTTATTTTTGGGCGAGAACTAGTTAATGCACCAGCGAATGTGCTCACCCCTGGTTCGTAAGAATTATCAGTTCTTTTGCACAAGATATGCACCTGTCCGCATCACATTTAATTAACCTATTCCTATGAATGTCTAAAAAGATTTTCACACAATTCACACAGAGCCCACCAACTCTCCCATGCATTTTTTGTTTTATTGTGGGGTTAATATTTCATCTTACTTTAAGTCTTTAAAGTATTGTTTGTCTGAATCTTATGACACAGGTGAACTAGCGAAAGAGGCTTCAAAAGTAGCTTCCATGTATAGCGATGTTTTTACTGCCAAAATTTTGGATGTTGAACAATGCAAAGAATTGAAAATGGGTTCGTATTTGGCTGTTGCCGCCGCTTCTGCAAATCCTCCTCATTTTATCCATTTATGCTACAAACCTCCTAGTGGGACTGTCAAAACCAAACTGGCTTTAGTTGGGAAAGGATTGACATTTGACAGGTATTTTTCTCCTTAAAAAAATGCCATCTGTGATGTAGTTTCTCCAACCACGTGAATTAACAAGCAAGGAATTTTTAACATGATACTGAATTACTTAGCACTAGAGAAGTTTAAGGGTTAGTGGACTACTTTAAGTTCTAAGCCCGTAATAAGGATGCTAGCCGGTTTTTAGTGAGAGTAACGCTAACATACTTTTCTTATTAAATAATTCTGTCAATTTGAAGATTCGAAAGTACTTGTAATTTCATTTGTTCAGTATTCTATTTTGATTATTCAACCTTTTGTTTTCTAGTGGTGGTTACAATATCAAGACAGGGCCAGGCTGTTCGATTGAACTCATGAAGTTTGACATGGGAGGCTCTGCTGCAGTTCTAGGTGCAGCAAAAGCCATTGGTCAAATCAAACCTCTAGGAGTAGAGGCAAGATATATTTTCTTGTTATTCTTTCTGGGTGCTTGAGGAATGGAGTATAGTTGATGAGTTGAAGTGCTCTGGTGGTCAGCATTTTAACATAGCTAGTATTTGAATTTCCAGGTTCACTTCATTGTCGCAGCTTGTGAAAATATGATTAGTGGCACTGGCATGAGACCAGGAGACATTGTCACTGCTTCCAATGGAAAGACAATTGAGGTACCTACCTTCTCTTTTCAATCATTGTAGTTCAAGTTAACTGAAGGATTTTATATGTTTTGGTGTCATGATGCACTCCACACTCTTTGGTTTCTTTTCATAGCCTCAGGGTTGTACCATCTGCTCCATTTACTCATTTGTATGTTGATAGTGTTAGTTTGTTGTTGAAACATGATATCCAAAAACAGTTATTTGGTTATAATATCAGCTGTAAAATTTACCTGGTTTGGCTTGCTGCATTTGAATCAGATGGTTAAGCTGGCCAAATGGAACTGAGTAATTTTTTTCTTTAACATTTGACAAGTAAACACAAAAAGTAATCAGTCATCAATAGCTGGCTTGTGGCTAATGCCTACTACTTGATTTAAGGAATTTCTCACTCCTTGATTGTGTTTGGCATTACTTTTGATGAGTGAAATTTGGGATTTAGGGCTTTGCTTTGCCGTCTCGAGGATCCTGATTATTTTCTTTGAACCTGCAGATGAACATTTCAAAACTTTGTCACATGGGATTCTGTCTATTTTGCAGGTAAACAATACTGATGCCGAAGGCAGACTTACACTAGCAGATGCTTTGGTATATGCTTGCAACCAAGGTGTCGATAAGGTACACACGCGTGAAACTTCAAACAAAATCTTAAAAGAAGTTTGAGATAGGTTACAATGTTGGGTGAAGACCATTAATTCAACACTAACTCTGCGTGTTTGCACATATTATATGTTCAATCTAAGAAAGGGCTTTAGTATACTAAATACTTGGATCTGATTCTTCTATCAACATTCTGATTATTTCTAACCCCCTACTGACAACTATGTTTGTAGGTCGTTGATTTGGCAACGTTGACCGGGGCTTGTGTTGTGGCTCTTGGACCCTCTGTTGCAGGTAGATTCCATTCTCGACATTTTTAACACTTTATTGTCTTGCTATTATAAAATCTACTGGTAGAACCAACAAAAGCATTTTTTATGCTTGAAGCTTTGGTCCTGCAACTAATCAGTCGGTTCCAGGAAGAGCTTTTCTTTTCTCCTTTTTTTGTTAATGGGTTTAAGCTAATTTATTTTTGCTATCACTCTATTTTGAAAAATATTTTTATCTAGGAATCTTCACTCCGAGTGATGATTTAGCAAAGGAGGTTACGGCAGCATCAGAGATCTCAGGAGAGAAGTTTTGGAGATTGCCATTGGAGGAGAGCTACTGGGAGTCGATGAAATCAGGAGTTGCTGATATGGTCAACACTGGTAGTCGGCCAGGTGGTTCAATCACTGCTGCACTCTTCTTGAAACAGGTTATTATTTCAATAATTCATTTTTATCCTCTTGGACATTCTCCACTTCACTAGCATAAGAACGAAATTAAATTACAAAGAGGACTTTATAGATTAGATTGTGTTACACTGTGAGCATCCTTTGAAGAAATGTGTTTGGGCTTTCTAGAATTTTATTATGAACACAATTTTTTTTCCTTTTACAGTTTGTGGATGAGAAGGTTCAATGGATGCACATAGACATGGCAGGCCCTGTTTGGAATGACAAGAAACGGGCAGCAACAGGATTTGGTGTTTCAACTCTCGTAGAATGGGTTGTGAAAAACTCTGTTTCGGTGAAATCGGTGAAAATTACAGCGTGACCTCTTTTCTTTTTATTAAATTAAGCCCCTGGGCAAGCTTGGTGGTTGGAAAAAATGTTTACCTACTGCTTCAGAATTTGTGAAATAAAAGAGAGCAGAGTAATTAGCTTCAGTTATCAAATTATCGAGTAGAATCAACTGACACTTGTGTGAAATATTGTATTCTGAACTCTTGCTTCCGTGTACTCCAATCATAAACCAGTGATGATAAGGTAACTTGACCGAACTCTCGCTTCCGTGTACTCAGCCATAAACTAGTGATGATAAGGTAACTTGACCGTGTTAAACTCCTTCCGATCACTTATATAAAATAATAAGTTTGGGACCAAGATTTGTAACTTTATAGAGATTATATCATTGACTAATTACAACACAAATATACAAGCACTCTAAGTGTCAATCACACGTTAACACTTATTGCAATGCAACAACTCCTGATTTTTTGAGTGCAACTATTACAACTTTACTTAACTTCACTTCAGTTTCAAAGAAAAATAAACCAAATAATATTTTGAGAAAATTTTATATCTAGTAGCATTATTATTTTATATTATCTGGGACCTATAAATATAAATATTTCGGGAATTTTTTTGAAATGTATTATTTTGTGATTTTATCGAATTTATTATTTTAGCACTAAGGGTTGAGTCGGGACTAGGAATTTTTTTTATTTTAATAAGAATATTAATATTATCGAGTATTATTTTAAAGAAATTATATTGTAGTTTGGTTATCAGATATTAAGCCGCTTTCATTCGGGAGGCGGATTAGCTTATCATTTTGACCAAAGGGTCCGGGCATCGTCCCTGGAACTGTGTTAATCATAGAATTTGTTAAAATAACAACATCGCTAATTGGGTTGGGGTGCGCCAGATTATTGTGGAGGGTACCAAAACCCATATAGGATGGAGAAATTTCTAGTCGGGTATATTAATTAAATACCTTTATATTTCACACCCAACAAATAAAAATCCCCGAAATAGCAGATTACTATTATACCCCTGCATATATTTCAGGATTATAAAGTTACGCCTCATTTACTACCCTAGCCGTTTCTAACCATTCCACGTTTTCTCTCTCTCTCCTGCTTTCTTCTTCACCTGAGATTGGAAAAGAAACTGAAAAAAACCCTGAACAAAACCATCGCTCAGAGAAAAATGAATCATTTAGATCATATATAGTTTGAAGAACATCAAAAATCGTCACAAAAATCATTCAATTGAGGTTTGATCTTCATTCAAACGATTTACTGATTTTGAAGATTGAAAGCAAGATTGAATAGGTCAAACACGAATTTCTCTTCTATTTACTCCAATCTATGATTTTGGTTTTGATTTTGATTTCTTACGATTTTGATTTTGATTTTTTATTTCTGAAAAAATTGCTTCATGTATGATTTGTTGTCGATTACTGCTACTAATTAGTCTGATTTGGTTCGGTACCTAATTAGTTTTGTATCTAATTGTTTGATTTTGATTGACTATTTCATGTTATCGGAAAAAAAAAACTGTGGAAATTATATAAATAACCTTCCTTTTGATGGGCTTCACAATTACCATTATCCATCAATAATTATACCCTTACCTTTTTAGAAGGGATTCCATTTAATCAATAATCCTACAGACATATCTACCACAACTCTCTCCAAATTCCTCTGCATAACCGTTTTTTCTAAACAATTATCCAAACCTATTTTTTTCTTCCAAATCTTCTTCTTCAAACCTAGATTTACTAGGAATGAATCTGATTTATCAGATTTTCTGAGTAAATTTAGGTTTGTAATTGCATAGTTATTTCTTGCTTTCAATAAAAATCACTTTGTGATTTAGGTTTTAGAATTTCTTTTTATGTTTCTGATTTTGTAAATACAATGGCTACTTCATGCCTTCAAATAATTCCAATTCTAATCGCCATTAATGCGTATCGTTACAGCCCTTGGGCTCTTGTATTGAAATCCGGTGAGAGATTGAAGCATATCTTTGAAGATGATAAATTCCGATGTGACGATGATCAATATTCATACAAAGAAGATCAATGTCTATTGGAATGGATCGTGATTACGAATATTAGCATAAACTACTTCTCCTGTAAAGTATTTTATCTTAAAGAGGAAGAAATCTCTAAATGGTTGAAGATCAATCAATATACCATTATTCAGATTAATTCTTCCATTTTATTGGGTTTCATGTAGTTCAAAATATTCACATTGTAAATTGTTTGTATCAATATGCAATGTATAATGATGAAACAGAAGGGTATGGCTGTCTACCACTTCTATTATGTAACAATCCAAACCTCAATTTGAATGAGGTAATCAAATAAATAAATTTTGGGTTTTTCAACCTAGCATTTTTAGGGGAGACTCCAAAATAATTAGGGGAGACTTAATCGGTAGGCAAGTTCACAATCGGTAGATAATGTCCGGGGCGTTTTCTTTAGTGGCCAAACTACCCTTTACAATCGGTAGATAACCTACGATCGGAAATTAATCCATAATCGGGAGTCAATTTAGTTTATTTAACTTCCGAATATAAAGTATCCCAAAATAAAATCCTCTATCTTTTGAATTTTGATTATCCTATAATCGGTAGTAAATAAAGTTATCTTGACTCCCGATTAAAGTAGACCTTTGGATAAAATGCTACCATAATTGGTAGTGTATTTAGGTATGTAACTCCCAAATATAGAGTAGCCCCAAAATGAGATTTTGCCAAAATCTTATTTTTTCCTGAACTTTGGTTGAGCCTATAATCGGTAGTAAATGAAGGTATCTTGACTTCCGATTATACAGTGGCTCTCTTTGCCGAAATCCTACCATAATCAGTATTCAAAATAGTTCATATAACTACTGAATATAGAGTTTCCCCAAAATGAGATTTTGCAATTATTTTATTTTATTTTATTTTGGTTAAGCCTATATTCGGTAGTAAATGAAGTTATCCTGAATTTTGGACGCTGTCTCGCACTCTGCCAGGGGTGCTGCCCCTTAGACCCCCGCGACCTGACATGTCAAGTCGAACACGTCCGGAAGGGGCTACGCCCCCAGACCCCCTGTATATCGTACCAGAATTGTATTCATACCACGTCCATGCCCGCACCGATCTTTTTCAACTGCATTGGTTGAGCCTATAATCGGTAGTAAATGAAGGTATCCTGACTTCCGATTATACAGTGGACCTCTTTACCGAAATCCTAGCATAATCGGTAGTCAAAGATAGTTCATATAACTACCGAATATAGAGTTGCCCCAAAATGAGATTTTGCAAAAATCATCTATTTTTATAATTTGGTTGAGCCTATAATCGGTAGTCAAAATAGTTCATATAACTACCGAATATAGAGTTGCCCCAAAAATGAGATTTTCCAATCGGTAGATAAAAAATAACTAAACTACCGATTATGAAGGGGAATATAAGTATTTTCAACCTATTTTGTCTTTTTGTGTCGCCCCTAATTATTTTGGGGTTGCCCCTAAAAATGCTAGGTTTTTCAAGCCCCTCTTTCCATCAAAAAATAAAAATAAAAATAATCCTACAGATGCCCTCCATATATCATTCGTCGCTGCTCATTTCTTATTTTAATTTAATCAATGCACATATAATATAAAACGAATTTGTCTCTCTTCTCTCTCTGCAACCATCACTACCACCACCATTACCACCTCTGTCACAACCACCACCTTCGCCGCCGTCAACTAATTTGCTATTCCAGTTGAAAACTATTACCAGCAAAGATGATTCTTGTTCTGAAAGACCTTCTTATTCTACCGATTAATTTTTAAAATCAGATTCGAAGATACGAGATCTGATTTTTAGGTTTTAGTTTCTGGTAAAGTTAGAAGTTAACTTGTTCGAATTATAGAAGCTCAGGAATTAATGATGATGGTGATGGTGGTTTTGGTGGTGGCGGCGGTGGTGGAGGAGGTATGTATTGGAATCTATTTCTACTCCATTTTTTTTATGTTTGTTACAGATTTATTAGGTTTAGTTTCTCAATTAAAAGTTCTTCTTCTTCTCAATTGATATAACAACAAACTCGAATTTCAGATCCATTTGATACAACAACTAATATTTAAAAAATAGGATTAGAAGATGATTTATTCAATGCTTATATTGATTATTAACAGATTTGGATCTATAATTAAAGATGGTGGTTGTAATATGAATCTGGAATTAGTGATGTCAATCAGAACAATAATACGGTGGTGATACTAATGATAGTGGTGTTTCTGCATGGATGGGTCTCAGTGATTTATGCATTTTAGTTTTGTAAAAATGAGTATCAAAATAGAACCAGTAAGATGAGTTGGTGGTGTTGTAAATCCTGGTAATAGTGGTGGTGTAGTGGTGGAGTGAGAAAGTATCATCAACAACAACATTCGTGGATTAGAATTATTTCGCACTTGCTATAGCTGGTGGTATTGTTGATGTCGTTTGTAAAACTTACACTACTCCCTTTGCTCGTCTCACTATCCTTTTCCAGGTTCATTCCCTATTCAATTTGATATTTTTCTAAATTTCTACTATATTTATATGTGATTTGCTGACACTTTTATCTAAGTAGTTAAAATTTTGGGTTTAAAGAATGCTCATTAGGTTCATACATTATATACAGGGTGAACATCAAATATGTGTTGCTTGAGTGATGAAAATGTGTAGTTCCTTGACTGTTTAATTACTTGAGTAATGAAAATTTGAATTTTGAACTAAAATTGGTGCAAACAAATGGAGGCGACGGTGATGGATTTTGTTGCAGTAATGAGGGTGATGGTGTCGATGATAGCAACTTTTTTAGTTATGAGTTAATTGAGTAAACGTTTAAGCCATCCTGTCTGCTAGTTCATTTTCAAGTGAAACTACATAAGACATATTTGCTAATAATATGCTTGTTATATCTTATTACTTCCATACATGTTCTACAAGAGATTGATCAATGCCAGTTCCCAAAAAATCATTGTTTGTTTACCAAGTTCATATAATAGCATCCTTTAGTATTTTACTAAAGATGCTACTCCTCTATGTCGAGGAGCATATTGGACAAAAAATGGAAATTATGGAAATGCAAAGTAGGAACAGAACCTAACCATTTTAATTTTCTCTTTTCTATTTATTTTTTGTAGTCTCACGGAGAGTTTCTTTTTTCTGTATGCCGATAAAGTAGCTTTGTCGCGGAAACTTAGAGGTACTTCCTTTTGTTTTTTTAATGAAGCAATTATGTTTCCGACAGTTTTAATTAAGATCTTTAATAGGTTGTATTATATTTGCATCTTATTAAGATAACTATTGGTTTTTGGAGTATCATCTTTTTCAATGATCACATTATGAGGCCATTTTTTGCCTATATAACAAATATCTTCAACTTATTTAGTTTACTACAGTAGAACTAAATGAAACTGACTTAATCCATTGCCTGTGTAAGTACTTTATTTTGAACTAAACGAAACTATTGGTTTTTGGAGTAAGTGAACCTTGTTCTCACTTGTTAGATTCATTATTTTAGTTCCATCTGCAATATACCTACTTAATGTTCCACCTCCAGTAAAACTAGATTATAAAGCACTCATTAATTTTTCATTTGTAAATTAACTCTTTAGGAAATTTCATACCCTTTCCTACTACTTCAGAACGCATGTGCCAAAAATAAGTTCCTTGCATTAGTTTCTTTTAAGGGAGCTAAATGTTTGCAGAAGAGTCATTCCAATTGAACTGCAAAAACATTAAGGTAGCTATATTTAACGAACTTGTGGTGTAAAGTAACACACTTGGATCCACGTCAGAAGACGCATGTTTGATTCACGCCAGGTTCACTAATTTTAGTATAATAATTTTTGGGATCAACTTTGGTTTTTGACACTAGTTTTTTGGGATCAACTTTGGTTGTTGACAACATATATTGGGATCCAGTTTGGTTGTTGACACCATATATAATCTGAACATTTTCTGAAGTTTTAATTTTAGGATTAACTTTGGTTGTTGACACCACATTTTGTGATCAACTTTGGTTGTTGACACTATATTTTGGGATCAACTTTGGTTGTTGATACCATATATAATCTGGACATTTCTGAAATTTTAATTTTTTGGATCAAAGTTGATCCCATATATAATCTGGACATTTTCTGAATTTTTAATATTTTGGTTCAACTTCGGTTGTTGACACCATATTATTTTATATTCTGATTTTTTTTGGGGATCAACTTTGATTGTTGACATCATATTATATATTTTTCTTATTTTCTGATTTTTTTGGGGATCAACTTCGGTTGTTGACACCATATTTTTTTCTTCTTATTATTTTCTGATTTTTGTCCTTAAGGTCAACTTCAGTTGTTGACACCATGCTGTTTTTTAATTATTTTCTGATTTATTTTGTTTGGACCAACTTCGGTTGTTGACACCCCCACGGTGGTGGTGGTGGTGGTGGTGGACCGATGGCGCCGCCGGTAGCAGTGGTGATACTAGTGGTGGTGGATTGGTGGTGGCGATGGTTGTGGCGAACTGTTGATGGTGGACTGGTGGTGGTGGTGGAATACTGGCGGTGGTTGTGGTGGAATGGTGGCGGTGGTTGTGGTGGAATGGTGGCGGTGGATTGCTTGTGGTGAAATGAGATTTTTTTTTAATGAAAAAATATGTTTGTGTGATAAAATAAAAAAAGATTATATAATAGAGGGTATTAATGTAATCTATCTTTAAGTGGATAAGGTGAGGGTACATTAATTATATACCCCTAGTTTTCAAGACCAACAAACATACCCCTACTGCATAATAAATATACCCCTCGCCTTATCCACTTATTAAAGATAGATTACATTAGTGGAAAATTTATTGTTTGGTCCTAAGCCCAAACAAGTATTTATAGTAGGGTCCAACCGGAATGTAACCTTATTCTAGGGTCCAAAAATATCAAATTACCCTTCTACCCTTATTTTTCATACGTGTGGTAATGATAAAATCTAATAAGATAAATTTTCTCTCCCCATTGAAACAAATCCATCACCTCTTTTACTATTCCGCGAGATCCAAAGTTGAAAATCACCAAATGCATCGCAGAGATTGATTAGTTGCAACCATCTCCAGATTTGTTGTTTCTTTTGCCCTAATTAGTGTATAACTAGGTTTTCTCTTCTGTTTTGTTTCATTTTTTCAATAGATTGCTTCAAAAGATTTTTTCATGGATCTATTGGAAGTGATTAAAATTTAGTTGATTGATGATGGCGAGAACAAGATCGAAGAATAAAGAGAATACACAAGAAAGTAACAAAATGGAAGTGGAAGAAGAGATCGTATATAAGAACTAGATGAAAAAGAAGTTTTACAGTTTGATCTAGTGGTACATATATGTTGTACTGAAGAAACTGATTAGATTTTGTGATTTCTATAGATTCAACACTTATTTTTACATTTTAATTGATTTTTACCGCATAATCCAATAGTACATGTATGTTGTACTGAACAAAACTTGTTGGATTTTGCATCTTTCATATATTCAGCACTTATATTAATATTGTAGTAGGTTTTTATAGCATGATTCAACAATACATATACCTTGTACTAAGAAAACCTGGTTAAATTTTCTTATTTTCATAGGTTTAACGGCTTAAATTGTCATTGAAGTTGTTATTTACAGTATAATTCAGTAGTACATATATGATGTACTGAAAAAAATGGTTGGATATTGCGATTTCCATAGATTCAACACTTATTTTGACATTTTAATTGATTTGTACAACATGACCCAGTAGTACATGTATGCTGTACTGAACAAAATTGGTTGGAGTTTGTGAGTTTCATAGATTTAACACTTATTTTGACATTGCAGTTGGTTTTTACAGCACGATCTAGTAGTATATATAAGTTGTACTGAATAAACTTGTTGGATTTTGTGATTTTCCATATATTCAATACTTATTTTGACATTGCAGCTGGTTTTTACAACATGATCTAGTAGTACATATAAGTTGTACTAGACCAAATTGATTGGATTTTGTGACTTTCATATATTTAACATTACTTTGACATTGCAGTTGTTTTTTACAACATGATATAGCAATACATATATGTTGTATTGAAAAAACTGGTTGGATTTTGTGATATTCCATAGATTGAACACTTATTTTGACATACTAATTGATTTTTACAGTTTGATCCCGTGGTAATATAACTAAAGATTAATATACTCTGATAACAAAGGTTTATAACGGTTTCAATAGATAAATGTATCAGTACATATCTGTTGTACTGCTTCGATTTTTATTGTATTGTAAAAAAGAAAACTGACAAAAGATACTGAAATTTAATCTCTGACTAAAATAAAAATAATATTTCAATCTAAAATAAAGCAGTGAATAAATTCTTCACTTCATACAAAGAATGTGTCCATAAAAAAAACAGTACACAACGGCAAACAATAAGTAAGCGAAATAGAAATTTCAGAAGCTTGGTGTTTCACTAGGTTATCCAGTTCAAGAACTTCATTTGGAAGATGCTTTAATGGGAGTCTTCCTCTAGTGGTTCGCCAAATAATACATTGTTTAACACTGTCTTTATTAAGTTTTACCGACACATGGAAGATGTAGGTGTAAATTATCCACAGATCCATGTGGAAACATCTCAAGCCTTGGCGCACCTAAAAACGAAGGAACGCGAAGCATAGGGTGAAGACCAGCAGGCGCGAAATTTAAGGTGCCGCGTGGATCGGGCGTGCAGCTGTCGGACAAGACTTGACCCAGACCTCTGACAAAGCTGACAAGACGGGACAGGGTGGGACAAACGAGGCGCAACGGTCAAGAGGATAAGAAAGTACGTGATGCATCAGCCCATTGCTAAGGCGACAGATATGGCAGGCGACATCGTGTCAAGAGAACACCCGAAGAGATAGGCTCAGACGAGAGACGGGCGAGGAATCAAGATACGTCGGCCATATGAGACGACATGAGTCGGCCCGAGTACATAACTGTAAAAGGGATGTAATATGACCAACACCCTAACTTGGTTGTATGAAACTTCTCTTATAAATAGAGTGACTTGTATTCAAGAAAGGTAGGTTTTATTTTAAGGAGAGAGAGACTCGAGTTTACACCAAGGAAAGGAGAGTGAGAAGTAATTTCATCTTTGTAAGGAAATCCGACTAAGAGCAACACCTTTGTAACACTTGGAAGTAATAAGATTCACCATTTCACCCCCGTGGACGTAGGTAATCATACCGAACCACGTATATCTTGTATTCATTGTTAAGTGTTTACTTTCATTCGACTTGAGTAGAAGATTTCTATCCTTTGGATGTAGTTGGTAGTAAAATGCATCTACATTCTGGCGCCGACTAAGGGGATGACGACTAAGATCTTCGGATACCTTGCCGTGGAGACCTTCGGAGACGATCAAAAGCTCCCAAATACATGTTAATGTGTCGTGATTGAAGCTATGATGAACTCTGTTGGCCGAAATAATGTTTGCTTTGAGTCATTTGCTGTGCATGTAAAGCTAGAACAGTTGTAGTATCTTTGAAAGTAACAAGTTCTCGTATTTTCTTCGCTCGTCAACAGTTCGATCAGCAAAGAATCTTCATAAGCTCACCAGCGACTAACAGTTCGGGTTAGAAGCTAGATGAAGAATCTGTTGAAAGGACGACTGTTTGTTTCCGATAGTTGGGTGATCTGTGACGTCAAGCAAGTCGTTCTCTAGCTACGTAATGGAGTTTATCGTTTAGATTTACCAAGAGTACACGATTTATATATCTCCTAGTGTGTTAAGATGCTAACCGATTAGAGATTTTGACGGCGGTGTAACATAAGTAGTCGGAAAGGTCATGATTAGGTCTCGAGAAAGTGGAGCCATCACAAACTTAGTTTTAGTCTTGGGGTTGCGGGCCGTACCATTTAAGCATCATGTGCATAAGTTCAATGATTTGGAACATGTAGAACAAAGGACAAACTAACTTAAATGCATAGGTCGGGTACTGAAAGCGACGTCGTACGGAGAGATGCGGACTAATGAGAAAAGACTAACACAGATTTAGCGCAAGATCAGAACATGATAGATAGGTGGACCCACCCGAGTAATAGGAAGAAATTTTGTCATCAAGGGCAGGCGTAGAAGTAGATGTGGTGTCAGTTGAACTTTTAGGTCTTTTGTTTGAACTTATATTCTAAAAGTCAGGTCAAAGTAAGGTGTTCTCTGTATTTGCTGACGTAGGTTGGGGCGATACTCAGATGACTACGCAAAGTACCCGATGGCTAGCACTTCAGGAACGAAAAGGATGTTGAGGAATCGTACAATAACTAGCAGCAGCATGCAGGCAGGGGTAATCAAGCCGAGGCAATAAGACAGTCGACAACCACCGCCGAGGAATCTCATGCAGCTGCGCGAGGAATGACAACTGTCGATGAGGAGGTCGATCTGGGGAGAGACGATAACACCCTACCCTTGGACCAAGTTATTTTAACTCAGAGAAGAGTTGAACAAGTTGATGGGCTTACAGCTTCAGACACCGATGACGATGAGGTGGTGATTGCAGCACAAGCCCAGAGACAAATAGCGAGGAAGCAAGTAGAGTACCAGGAAGCCCTAGCGAAAGAGAAAGAGCGTCTCAGGCATATTTAGCTGGGACGAGGAACATCTAGCAATATTGTCCCAACACTTGTTCACACGACTGGCCACGTAATCGGTCCGATAATACCCCCTTCTGTACAGCCTCGGCCACATAACCCAAATGGGCATTCTAGTCATGAAAGCAAGGACCCGACATTATTGGCTATTTTGGAGAGTCAAAGGAGACAAGAAGCGTCACTAAGAGAGCTCCAGCAACGGAACCTCACTTTGGAATATGAGAACTATCAGTTGAGGAATCAGAGAACCAGATCAAGAGGCTCGTCCAGCCGAGGAACATCGATCTACCATGACCGATCAGGTCATGCGCCACCTATGATGGGGCCGAGCAACCCTAATCAGTCCGGCCGATCAGGACAACCACCATCGCCTCCGGTACCTCCCACGCAAAGGTATGGTCCACCCGAGGACTCGTCCACTGATGAGGATATGCGAGGTAGAGACGGGCGACATGAACGAGCGACAGAGGCCAAATTCAAAGAATTGGAGGCAAAAATCAAAGTGCTCTCGGGCGGAGGCGAAGAGAACAAATTGGCAGAAATCATGAGCAAAGCCGAGAAGACGCCCTTCTCTCAAGAACTCAAACATATGCCGTTCCCACCAAAGTGTACATTACCTACATTTACTTCTAGGTTCGACGGAACAGGAGATGCGATCGAGCATCTGAAGATGTACACCATGTCGCTAATACAATGGAAGAACAACCCGGTAGTCATGTGTAAAATTTTTACAGCCAGCCTGGAGGGCGAGGCACGAGACTGGTTCTATTCGCTTCCACCTGGGTCGATTAATGGGTATGAGATGTTAGTCGAAGCCTTCCTTGAGACCTATATGCACAACAGTCGACCTCGGCCTAGATTAAACAAGTTGTTTACCCTCGCCCGAAGATTCAGGGAGCCTTTAAGAACCCTGACCAATAGGTAGAGGAAGCTATGTACTGACATTGGAAAGGTGCCTGTAGATCAGGCCATCTTTGGGTTTGAAAACGCGTTAGGGAGATCGGACCCTATCTGGATAGCCATGTTCTCCGAGAAGCCAAAAACCTTAAAGGAAATGAGAAAAATGCAGGAGCATTACATCGCCTTGAAAGAAATTCAGGCCGAGTCAAGAGATAAAGGAATACAAGAAGCTAGTGCTGAAGTGGGTATCGAAGCTAAAGCGGTCACAAACGACCCTATTAGGCAACCAGAAAAGAGATAGGATCCACCCCCGAGAAGCAGTGAAAAGAGAGAGTGGATCGCTAAATGGAAGAAGCCGAGGTAGGAAGCCCGATCGTATACCCCCTAAATGATACCTTGGAGGAGGTATTCAAGGAAGTCGAGAAGAGAAACGATATCAACTACCCAGCGTCGAGGGGAGTTCAGTTCCAAGAGACCATGGAGCACCCCGAGTACTGTCACTACCATCAGTATAGGGGCCACTCCACCAAAAACTACCGAGAAGTAAAAGATATCGTTCAGCATCTCATCCGAGATGGGTATTTGAGGCAATTTGTCCGACATCCACCACAGCCGACGGCAATGCCCGATGCACCGGTTCATCAAGTTCATATCAATAGAACAACTCAGTTCGTGAGCACCATTTCACACTCTGCTATTCAAGACTATACCCTCGGCCCAGTAATCACCTCTAGGATCCATAAAAGGGATCGTGAGGGAAAAGAAATATTTAGCGTAGCTAAAGCCATGCCTATGGAACCTTGGATGGTGCAACCCATTTCGTTCTCGGCCAAGGATGCCCCAGCAAATGGACAATCACACAGTGACCCATTGGTCATCACCTTACTGATAGAAGATTGGGGAGTAAGAAGGATTCTGGTGGATAGCGGAAGCTCAGTCGAGGTGTTATTCTACGACACGTTCAGAAGAATGAAATTATCAGACGACGTGCTCGTCCCCTCAATGTATCGCATCTACGGCTTTAATAGCGCAATAACTATCCCTAGGGGCGAGGTAACTCTAAGGGTTTCAGATGGTGGAGGCTTCCTCGATACACTAACTACCTTTTGTGTGGTCGACGTCGCCTCACCTTATGAGGCAATTATCGGGCGCCCATGGATAGCTGGGATTAAGGGAGTAGTGTCGGAATACCATCAGAGGTTAAGGTTCCCAACTTGCAAGGGGATAGAAGAAGTTATAGGCGACTCCCAGGCGGCACGACAGTGCATGAAAATCGATGTAGAAATTAATGAGGAACGACGAGCTCGACAAAGGCGAGAGAAGACCAAATCAAAGGAAATTCAGACGGCAAGAAAATTGGAAGAGGTGATTTCACAAGTGGTCATGGAAAATGAAACTCAAGAGAAAGACCCTTTGTAGCAATTAAAGGAAGCGTCCCTATCTCGGGAGGCCAAATCGAACTTCTCGACGGTCGAGCCGACTCGGGAAGTAAACTTGGGGACGGTAGAGGCGCCAAAGGTAGTAAGGATCGGGACGTTGTTATCGGACGAACAAGCAAGTCAACTCACGATGGTATTAAGAGAAAACTTAGACGCATTTGCCTGGGAGGTGCGCGATTTGGAGGGAATTGATCCGAAGGTCAGCTGTCACCACTTAAAAATTGATCCAAAGTTCAAACCAGTTAGACAAAAAATGAGGCGCATCGCACCAGAATTACAGG
This sequence comes from Papaver bracteatum, assembly GCA_023529315.1. Classification (NCBI taxonomy): domain Eukaryota; kingdom Viridiplantae; phylum Streptophyta; class Magnoliopsida; order Ranunculales; family Papaveraceae; genus Papaver; species Papaver bracteatum. The sequence goes on along the minus strand of JAJJWX010001561.1, from coordinate 5,065,244 downwards.
CAGCAGTCGAGGCCGAGTTGAAGAAGCTATAGGAATCCGGAATAATAAGAAAATCTCACTACCCACAGTGGATATCTAACATGGTCGTGGTGCCAAAAAATAAAGGAGGGATCAGAATATGCATTGATTTCAGCGACTTGAACAAGGCCTGCCCGAAGGACAGTTTCCCACTCCCTAGCATAGATCAGCTAGTAGAATCGATAGTCAGGTACGAGGCGATGACCTTAATGGATGGATACATGGGCTACAACCAAATACCATTGGCGCACGAGGACCAGGAGCATACTTCTTTCTTCACACCGAGGGGATTGTATTGCTACACCAAAATGCCATTCGGACTTAAAAATGCAGGGGAAACATACCAGAGATTGTTAGGGGACATGTTTGAAGATAATATTCACGACACCATAGAAGTCTATGTGGACGACATGCTAGTCGTCGCGCTAAGAACCATGTCCGAGACCTTCAGGAGATTTTTCAGACAATGAGAAAACACAAGATGAAGATTAACCCCGCCAAGTGCGACTTTTGGGTCACGTCAGGGAAATTCTTGGGGTATATCATCACCCCTAGAGGAATAGAAGCGGATCCCGAGAAGGTCCGGGCAGTCCTTGAAATGCCGTCTCCCGCGACGGTAAAAGACGTGCAAAAACTAAATGGTTGCATAGCAGCATTGGGGAGATTTGTATCACGATCGTCGGACAAATGCAAGGCCTTTTAAGACATCTTGAATAAAGGAGAAAAATTCCAATGGACGGATGCTAGCGAAGAGGCCTTTCAAAATATCAAGTTGCACTCAGCTAGCCTCCCGGTTCTTCAGAGGCCCGAGCCGTCAGAAATTCTCACCATATACTTAGGGGCGACACCTTATGCCATTAGTGCGGTGCTAGTAAAATTAGAGGGGAATGTGGAGAAGCCAATGTATTTCACTAGTAAAACATTAAGCCCGGCCGAGAGAAACTATACAAGAATGGAGCAGATGGTACTCGCGCTAACCTTTTCTGCCTCTAAGATCCGAACATATTTTCAAGCTCATCGAATACGGGTGCTCACCAAATCGCCTGTTGAAGCAGTATTGGATAGTGATGGACGATCAGGAAGAATCTCCAAGTGGGGATCCATAATAAAACAATACGACGTGGTGTACGAGACGAGGACCGCGATAAAAGGACAAGTGGTTTCCGACTTCTTGGCAGATTTCCCCCTTAGTGATGAGGATGAGGTAGAAGGTGTACCGGGAATGGTGGAGGAACAAGAGGAACCAGCGGACTTATTAGCCGCCAATAGCCCTACTCGATGGGAGGTCTTCGTCGATGGGGCATCAAACAAATATGGATCGGGCATCGGGCTAGTATTTACCACACCAAAGGGGAGGAAGATCGTGCATTCGTTCAGACTAGAATTCAAAGCAACAAACAACGTCACCGAGTATGAAGCGGTGATCCATGCCTTACGAATAATTGTGGAGATGGGGCTGCAATAGGTCCGCTTGACTAGCGACTCACAACTAGTAATTCGATAAATTACGGGCCAATACGCTACCCATGATCCTGTGTTGCAAAAATATTAGGAGCTCGCTCAATTTTACATCAAGCAAATACCCAACATTAGATTCCGCCACATCTGCCGAAAAGATAACAGGCACTCGGACTCTCTGTCATACATTTCCTCACAACTAGTAGACCCCGAGCATCGAAGGCATACGTGTCATGAGGCTTCTTATCCCTTCCATCCCAGAAACACCAGAAGTACGGGTCGAGGTGGACATTAACACAGCCGAGAGTTACAAGGAAGGCGACTGGAGAAAGCCAATACATCAATACTTAGAGACGGGTGAGCTACCTAAGGGACGACCTGAGATAAACAAAACCAAAAGCAAGTCGGGCGCCTACGAGCTGCGGGAAGGGATTTTATATAGAAAATCTTACCTAGGACCACTCCTACGATGCTTGAGTAAAGAAGAAGGCCACATAATCCTTCACGAACTACACTATAGAGCGTCCGGAAACCATAGCTCGGGAAGAAGCTTGTCGGCCAAGGCGAAAAAAAATGGGCTACTTTTGGATATACATGAACGAAGATGCGAAGCAAATGACGAAAGCTTGTGAAGAATTTCAGCGTTTCTGGAAGAAAATCCATGCTCTCGGAGTACCTTTAAACTCAGTTATAAGCTCGTGGCCCTTTGCTAAGTGGGGTATATACATTGTCGGGCCATTACATGTGGGAACAGGGCAAAGGAAGTATCTTATTGTGGCCACGGATTACTTCACCAAATGGGTAGAGGCGGCACCGTTAAGACATATACGAGACAAAGACGTCTTCAAATTTATCTGGGAACATATCATTTGCCGCTTTGGGGTCCCTGCAGCTATTGTATCGGATAATGGAAAGCAACTACAAGGCGAGAACATCGATCTTCTGTTCAACACTTACAACATCAAAAAGAGCAAAGCTACCCCGATTTACCCCCAGAGTAATGGGCAGGCCGAGATCACTAACAAGACTATCGCCGATAACATGAAGAAGAAATTTGATGGGGAATATGGAAACTGGTGTGAGGAGTTATATAACGTCCTATGGTATTACAGAACCACATGAAGGGAAGCTACAAGATTCTCCCCATTTATGCTTACCTACGGAACCGAGGCGATCTTACCAACAGAAGGCATGATCCCTACCACAAGAACGGAAGCTTGGAGGCGAAACGTCTCGTCCGATCTGATTTTGGATAAACTCGACGATCTGGAAGAAACAAGAGAAATGACGTTACAAAAAATGGAAAATTATCAAAGGAGGTTACAATGAGAATACAACAAGATAGTTCGACCAAGAGAATTTAACCCAGGGGAACAAGTATTGAAATTTCTGGCTGAATGGGAGTGAGACAAAAAGGGCGGGAAGCTAGCGCCAAAATGAGGCGGACCGTACATAATTGTGTCTAAGGCGGGCGAGGGATCGTACCGATTACTGCGACTCGACGGAACAAAAGAGCTCAAACCATGGAACATCAAGTTTTTGAAACTCTACCATCCTTGACGGGCGATACGGAAAAACGGTAAGCATGCATGTCTCCTATCTCTATGAAACCGTGAGTGGTAAGGGATAGAACGTGAGCGACTAATGGTCATTCGTACTCGGGGAAATGCCAGTGTGGAAGTGCCGAGGTGACTTACACTCGAATGGTCATTTGTACTCGGGGCAAAGCCAATGTAGAAGTGCTGAGGTGACTTACACTCGAATGGGAATTCGTACTCGGGGAAACGCCAGTGTGGAAGTGCCGAGGTGCCTTACAGTCGCCTAGCTATTCGTACTCGGGGAAGTGGCAGTGTGCAAGTGCCGAGGTAGCCTAAGGGTTCTGGTGGTTGGAAACCAGTTCCAAAGGTTGTTGAGACGCGAGGTCTCCTCAGCTAGGTGGCCTACTTACATTTGAAAGGTCGCCCCCATCGCAAGTGGCCGTGTCCACTTGCCCGAGACTGGTTGGTCGATAACCACTCGGGAATGTCGCGCCTAGAACTAGGTTGACTGGTACCCTTCCAATGAATCCAAAGAGATAGTGATGAGATACCCCAATCAGGACATGGCATTGGGCCCGATGACCCTCCTTGTTGGGCGTGTTCGACAGAAATTATTAAAATACTAACTTACTTGAACAATAATTGCAGGAATAACATGCGACACAAAGGACAATTCGATTGCGTCAAGCGTCTAAGTAAGAAAGTACGAAAAATATCGTGTAACCGTACGGAACGAAGAATTTAACGGAAATAAAACAAACAACGTCGGCGACGCAGCACCCCCATAAAAACAAGCAATCAATGTAGCAGAAATAAAAAAGGGGACAAGTGTTCAAAGCGATTTACAGACCGACGGAAAAAGGCAACTTAGTGACGCAGCACTACAAAAGAGGAGTTCAAGCCTTTGGAGGAACAGTGACGGCCTTCTTCTGTGCGACCTCGCGCCGCTTGTTCTCCACCCACATCTCAATACCCTTCTGGACCTTCTCGTCTATCTCGTCCGCATAGGAGACATGTTCATTCTCGAGTTGTTGGGTGAGCTGAGAAATATTCCCCTCGGCATAGGCTAGCTGGGAGCTCAAATCGACCTCGACCTGCTTTAATCGATGGACCTCCTGATCCAGCTCCTGAGAATGTTTTTGCTCGGCTGCAAAACCACAAAGACAAAACATTATTCGTCAGGAAAGATTTAACAATTTCGTAAGAGTAAGACGTAGTTTAAATCCAAGGAGCGGCCCCAACACATTGTCTAAGAGACCTGAAATGGCTGGCAACACCGACTGAAGCGACTCTGCCGACTTAGACAACTCATCCTCGGCCTTGGATAACTTCATGGTCAACTCACTATAGTGTTGTTCGTTGAACTCGTTACTGGGGCAATATTTCTTATGCTCACTCCAATCCTCCATTAACCGATTGTGCGATGCCTGGAGCACAGCCAACTGCGATCTATTCCACTCTATCTCGTCCCTCACTTTATCAAACTCACTCACTCGGCCTAGCAGATCATTATTAGCTCGCTCCACCACATCTTTGTCTCTTAATATTCGACGACGATCTTCATGTAGGTCTCGATTCTGTATTTGCAAAGCGTTTACCCGTTGCTCTAGATTCGTGGACAGCGTACTTTGTTCAGCAGCAAGGCATTGGGAAGAGCCCAGATGAGCTCGTAAATTGTCTATCTTAGCCGGGTTGTACTCAAACTGACGATACCTTTCTATTTCCTCCTTGAGTTCTTCGATTTATCCAGCCTGTCGATCCATTTTGTCATCTTTGTTTGCCATTCGCCGACGGAGATTCTCTACCAAATCCTTCTCAATATCCCATTTCCTCTGCATGATCCTAAACTCTGAAGATGCGTCTAAGCCTACACTGGTTACCTCGGCTAGCAGAAGGATACCCGACTCAGGATACTGGCATGATAAATTCAATCAACACAAGTTATGATTTCAAGAATAACCATCTACCTTGAGCATCGGCGAGTTTGATCTCCAGCTCGTTCGCGTGATTCTTCTCATTCTGAAGTTGAAGTTGGAGAGATTCTATCAAATGCCTGTCTCTGTGGTGATTGGCGGCATCTAAGCATACACGGTTCAGAATCTAACACAAGCAAACGAGTTTACACCGTAAGCGATAACTAGAACAGAAATCAGAATATGGGCATCACCACATTCAGACAAGTCGCTCACCACAGTGTCAAGTGTCAGGGCGATGTCGCCGTACAGGGGCACTGCTTTTAGCATCTCCTCATCCGTGTATTTTCCAAAGTCGGAGGAATTAAGCGCACCCAGAGAGTTCATGATAGGGCCAGAGACAGTAAAGGAAGTTTCAGCGCTAGAGGATGATCCCGCAGTAATCTGGGGCACGTAAGGAAGCTCCACCGGTATATCAGTAATAACCTTCTCCGCGTCGGGCGTCTCTAGGAGCTCCTGTTGGTCGCCCCTACCCTTCTCGTCGCCTTTGTCATCCGAGACATTCTCACCAAATAGCTCATATTCATCGGAAAGTTCAATGACTGGGGCCTTCTTCGGCAGTGTCTTAGCGACTTGTTTACCTCTGAGGGGATTGCGCCTAAGAGGATGAGGGTCAACATCACCTACATCATCATCATCATCGTGCCTAGGGTGTTTCTGCACAAGGTGTCTCGTCAGAACATGTGAAGGCAAAAAACAGGGGCAAGTACATTACTTATAAGAAAATCATTGTGTTTGTTACCTTCCCCTGGTCTTCCTCAACCCTTATGCCAGCACCTCTTTTTCTAGATCCGACAGTCTTGGTGGATACGACCTGAGATTTTCAAACAACAACAAATGACTAACTGACGCCCGAAGCTAACAAGATAAAAATCAAGAAAAGCGCATACCTTATCAGCCTTGTCATCATTAACCACCCAGAAAGAATAGGGCTCGACGGGAAAAGTAGGCGACGGGAAGTCACCATGAAGGATCGGACCTCGGACAAGAAGCGGAACTCGGGGATAAATCGGGTCATTAGAATGAAGGGCTCGCTTGTTGGAACCCTGGCCGATGGGATCGGCATCCAGCATCATCCTTTCAACACCCTCGGGCATAGTTTTGACCCGATGAGGACTAGCAGCAAAACCGGCAAGATTGCCTAAGGTTGAAGTACCAGCTCGATAGTTGACAAGGAAATTGGCAACGGTATACTCAGGAGCGTCCTCGGGCTTGTAGGTCAACCACTCGGCAGTAGAACCATGACCATCTCGGCGATCCCTCCATTCGTTCATAATTCGGAAAGTATTGCCAGTCCATTGATCCAAAGCACGAGAAGGCTTGATCTGAGAAAGGATCTCGTAACAAAAAGGGATATCAGGGTTGTACAAGGGAAGACGAATGCCTAGCTCTAGTTGGCCCTGGGTGATGACCACACAATCAGCCGATTGCTCGTGCTTCTTCATATCAGACTTCTTCAGGAGACCGTTTCAGCCCGAGAGAAGGGTAACTTCTTAATTTTTAAGATCACACTTCTCCTTCAGCTGCTCAATGAACTCTTCATCAGAGAGATCTTTCACCCTTTTCTCGGACCTGCACGAAAGAGAAGGAGAACTATCAAAAAATATAGAGCTCATGGCGCGGTCATCGTACCTGTAAGGACTATTAAACGAAAACAGAGAAGCAATAGAGAAAGCATCAAACTCGAAAAAAACATCATCGACGGACCTTTTTTCAGTCATGGAGGGAGAAGAAGCCATTAACGGAGATAGTGCAGAGCTCAATTTTCGACGAAGAAAGAAGAGGCGACAACAACTACTATATCAATCAGTGAGGGGGAGATGGAGGAAGAAAATCAAGAAGGCTAGGGTTTTCGGAAGCACAAAGTAATGAAGAAATCTGGGAAAAGAAGTTATAGTGGCGGACAGAAAAAGAAAGGATGAAGAAGAAGAAGGAGAAAAAGAAGCGGGCTATTTAAAGAGGAAAAGCTGTAACCGACGCCGACGGTTACAGGTAATAAAATGCAGTTAGTGGGGCATTGCATGGCGGGATTCGTGGCATGAACGCAGACGTGGGCAGTTGGGACGACGTTCTTCCACTCGTGTCTCCCACATGAGCGAAAGAAGGGGCATAAATGTAGGTGTAAATTATCCACAGATCCAGGTGGCAACATCTCAAGCCTTGGCGCACCTAAAAATGAAGGAACGCGAAGCATAGGGTGAAGACCAGCAGGCGCGAAATTTAAGGTGTCGCGTGGATCGGGCGTGCAGCTGTCGGACAAGACTTTACCCAGACCTCTGACAGAGCTGACAAGACAGGATATGGTGGGACAAACGAGGCGCAATGGTCAAGAGGATAAGAAAGTACGTGATGCATCGGCCCATTGCTAAGGCGACATATATGGTAGGCGACATATTTTCAAGAGAACACCCGAAGAGATCGGCTCAGACGAGAGACGGGCGAGGAATCAAGATACATCGGCCATAGGAGACGACATGAGTCGGCCCGAGTACAGAACTGTAAAAGGGATTTAATATGACCAACACCCTAACTTGGTTGTATGAAACTTCTCTTATAAATAGAGTGACTTGTATTCAAGAAAGGTAAGTTGTATTTTAAGGAGAGAGAGACTCTAGTTTACACCAAGGAAAGGAGAGTGAGAAGTAATTTCATCTTTCTAAGGAAATCCGACTAAGAACAACACCTTTGTAACACTTGGAAGTAATAATATTCACCCTTTCACCCCCGTGGACGTAGGTAATCATACCGAACCACGTATATCTTGTGTTCATTGTTAAGTGTTTACTTTTATTCGACTTGAGTAGAAGCTTTCTATCCTTTGGATGTAGTTGGTAGTAAAATGCATCTACAGAAGATTTACAACTTTACATTATGAGTACGTCATTTCTTAATTTTAGCAATTGGTATCCAGAACTTGGGTTTCTTACTTCTTCAGCTTGCTCCTGATTCACAATCCCACCTCTCTGCACATTCAAAAACTTGGTTGCTGCTCCCTGAAATCAGTTGGTTCTCGTATTAGTCCAGACTCATCAATAGGCACAAAACTCATTCCAAAAAAATCACAAAAAGTTTTGTAAACATGCAATATTCTTATGAAGCTTATGATACAATGGATATATGGTTAAACACCCAAATAAAACGAAGATGAAACACTCTCACTAAGTTGGATCACCTAAGTTACACAATGAATAAACAATGACATCCAAATATAACTATAAAAGATTTGTAACCGAACATAATTGGGTTAAGCAACATTAAATTTCCAAAGTGATTCACGTTGCCAAATGCGGTGCATCAACTATACAATCAATTTATTCTTGGTACATCAAATGTACACTCACTTAGTTCGAGTATATATCCGCTATACTTCGAGTGCATATCTGTTGCACTAATTGAAATAAGTAATGTAAACCAAAACTCAAAGTGAACTACATTTTAATTTGGATACCACTATCACACAAAGTCAAGATTATACCAAAATAAGAGTCAAAGTTCAAGCATTTACAGAAAGTTTAAATACAAAAAAACCAAACTTGAGACAATTAGTTATATCAGTAAAAAAATAACTTGAAACCAATGTAAGCATGAATCTGATACCTATTGTATGCATAAAACATGTGGAATTCTTTCCTTCTGTGGAAGCTACATTAGAAGAATTGATTTCCGAAACATAATAGGCTGAATAACTAGTGTATGCCTATACAATTCATAACCAGCAGGGCCTGCTCTAATACTCTTTAAATCACCTAATCTTATTGTGTACCCATACAACTTTTGAAAATGTTGTTTGCTATTGTTGGTAAATGAAATTTTCTGGTACGTGCATTCTTTTTCTCAGTTCCTAATGAGATGTCATGTATAAATCAAATAGTTGAGTAATTATTGAAACAATAAAATCTATTATTAACCGTCGTCCAGTAAAATATACTATTGACACCAGTTTGGTCATTTATAGTACACCAAATATGTACTCCAAAAAACACTTGAAATTAAATTGAATTCAACTTACACACAATTGATGGATACTATAAATTTTGAAAATTATATTATCTTGAGTACAACGTATGCACTTTTGTATCATATTCTCAAAAATAAATTAGGTTTTTGCGAGTACGATATATATGTACTGAAAATTTAATATAAGACCTATATAATTCCACATGAAAAAGAAGAAAAAAACCTCAATCAAAAGCACTTACTAAACTGTAGGTTTTTTGCAGTTCACAGATTGAAAATCAATAAAACTATTTCAAGAACAAGTCGCCTATAACACTTACCGTGTCACGATAATTGTAATTTTTTGCACCTAACATGTCGAACTTCTCTATTGCACTCAATTTAATGCTAGTTCATTTCATTACTATAAATAAAAAAGTTCATGAGAATACATTACATCTATTACGTGTTCCATCAAGGACACTAAAAATGCATGAGAATGCAGTATATGCACTACGCACTCCCATAAAACACACTAAAAATGCATGAGAATGCAGTATATGCATTACGCACTCCCATAAAACACACTAAAAATGCATGAGAATGCAGTACATCCATTACATACTTCCTATACGAGTTCTGCACTAATTAATAAGATGTAAAACTTACAGATCTTAGAGACATTTAGATATATTTTTTCAATCTCTTCAATGCATAACATATTAATCTGATACTAAATTATCCTTACACAACCAACACAATTTCTCCAATGCAGAACACATTAAATCATTCTTACGTTACCAACTGTATCATAGAGTATGGAATAAAGGAACATTTTAAAGTACCTGATAAGTGTCCATAACACAAAAGAGCAAGAGTTATTCGTATACAATTAATTGCAGCACCGTGATCCTTAGTTGTACCTCTTCTTACAAGAAATTTCTACAGTTAACACAAATAAAAAAATAATAAGCTAACAACTAATAATTAATGCAATATCTAAATAGAAAATTCCAATAATTGGTAAACTATATTTCTTGTCAGTACATAATATATGTACTGTTGTTTCATACCAAAAAATAAACAAAAACATATGTGAATTAGTAAAAATAACCTAGGTTTTTTTCAGCATGGCATATATGCATTCTGGGATCATATTATCAAAATAAACAAGGGTTTTTATCAGTACATCATATATGTACATACAAGGTAATAAAAAACCAACCTAATTTTTGGATCAATCTCAAAATAAAGAAAAAAAAACAACATTCTGTAGAAAAAATAATCTCGTTGGCAGAAGATTCCTAAAATCGATGAGAAAATCTAAGAATCAATGAAAATCAATCAGAAAACACAGTACATCATATATGTACTGATGATTCATACACAAAATCAAATTGAAAACAGACCTAAAACCAGCAAAATGAACAAAAACAAATCAGATCTACTAAAGATTTGAACATAAATAATGATTATCTAGATCTGAACTATCTTCATCAATAATCAAGTAAATAATTAACTAATCAAGCATGAATATCGTAAAGACCAAAAAAACGAGCTCGATTCCTTTTTCAGAAACCCTAAACTCTGATTTTTGAATTTGTTTTCATGAAATCAAGAGATTCAGATTAAGATAAAACCAAGAAGAAACCTAAAATAAAAGATCAATAATGAATAAATAAACTTACCTGCATATAATCAATATGTATTGAGTTTGCAAATCCCATGAGCTCAAGAACATTTTTATCGCTGGAGCTGCCTTGAGACAGAAAATGAGAGAAATGAAAAGAATTTGATTTTAGAATCTCGGTTGTTCTAATATTTTATATATATTAGGGATATTTTTGGGATTCTAGACAAAATTCACACATGTGCTAGGACCTGCGAATAATTTTTATAAAAAAAAGGACCTCCGGTTGTTGTTTCTTAATGGATGAACCTGCCATTACATAGGCCCATTATATTAGTACCAATTGGTAATTCCTACTACATTAATACCCTCTATTATATAATCTTTTCTTAAAATAATGCAGGTAAGAAATTATTGCATAGCATTGAACCTGCCATTACATAAGCCCATTATATTAGTACCAATTGGTAATTTCTACTACATTAATACCCTTTATTATATAATATTTTCTTAAAATAATGCTGGTAAGAAATTATTGCATAGTATTGTTCTCTCTCTCTCTCTGTGTGTTCTTCAATAATTCAACAGTTGCAGTTAATAAAGCAGGAAACATCAAAATAATGCAGGTAAGAAATTATTGCATAGTATTGTTCTCTGTGTGTGTGTGTGTTCTTCAATAATTGCATGTTGATTCTATAATATTTGTTGAATGTTGATAATGATTCTACAGATGAACAATGTTACATTATTTGTTGTTGAATTTTGATTGTACCGAATTAGTTTTGTATCTAATTGTTTGATTTTTATTTTGATTGACTGTTATATGTTATCGGAAGAAAACTGAACTCAGCAGTTGCATTTACTAAAGCGGGAAATATCAAAATAATGCAGGTAAGGAGTCATTGCATAGTATTATTCTCTCTCTCTATGTGTGTGTGTGTTCTTCGATAATTGCATGTTGATTATACGGTATTTGTTGAATGTTGATAATGATTCTACATATAAATAATATTACAGTTGTTGTTGATGCTAGAATTTTTATCCAACAAGCAAAAAGTATATGGTGTCAACAACAGTAGTTGATCCCATAAAATTGTGTCAACAACAGGAGTTGATCCCAGAAGTGTAACTGTTATTGTTGTTTAACTATTAATGAATAAGAATGCTAATTATTATTGTTGTTTGAAATAGGATGAACAAAGAAATGAGGAGATCTCCATGGTTTAAACCGAAAAATCAAGAAGAAGATGAATCGCAACATATTGAAAAATTTGAAGCAACCAAACGAAAAAGGGTGAACAAGAATATATTGGAAGATGGACAATAAGCAAAGGTGAAGAAGAATAAGAAAATTGAATAAGAATAAAGACAAAGAGGAAAAAAGAAGAACATAATTGAAGAATCAAAAGAAGAAGTACAAGAAGATTCTGAAGAAGAGGGACAAGAAGATTCAGAATAAGGAGAATTGCAATATATTGAAAAAGTTACAACAACCAAACAAAAGACGGAGAACAAGAAGAAATTTTACGATGAACAGAAAGCAAAGGTGAAGAAGAAGAAGAAGAAGAAGAACAAGAAAAAAAAAATGAAGAAGAACCAATACATAAAGGAAAGGAGAAGAACATAATTGAAGAATCAGAACAAGAAGATTCATAAGAATAGGGAGAATCAAAATCAAAATAAGGAGAATTAGAGGAAGAAGAAAAATAATCAAAAGAAGAAAAATAAAAAGTAGCCGAAGATGGAAAACCGAACAAAGTCCTCAAAGGTAAAAACATTGAGTTAAGTTGTACGCTGCTATGTCATTAAGTTGTTTAATTATTAAAAAATAATAATCAATGATTGAGTTGCTTGTATACAGGTAGGTTAAGGGGGGAAGAAATTAAATACAAAGGAGGTCTCAAACCGTTGGTTGAAATGGAGAGTTTTATACACGAGAAATTTGAAGTAGAAGATGGAGAAAATAAGAAGAAACCGATCTTTGCAGAAGCACTAAAGTCCACTCCTTTCTGGGACTTCTTCAACAAATTTTAAAGAGTAGACATCAACGATATAATGACTAAAAATTGGTTAGATAAAATCAATCTTGCAATGCGGCTGCTGCTTAGTTGATTTAATAAAGAAACCAAGAAGTTTACATTTGGAACTTCCAAAGAGTGCTCTCTAGAAGCAAGGGATTTCATTTTGATATTTAAAATGAGAAGAATTATAGAGAGTGACTATTGAAGAAGTTGTTGAAATCAAAGAATGTAACTGACTACAAAACACTCTTAAATACCAAGTTCAGACCAGAGAGAAGAGCCAGATAGTAAGACTAAAATAACGAAGGCTGAAGTTGGAAAAAAAACTAAGAATTGCAACTGAAGATGAGTCAGACCCGAAGCATTTTGTCATACTTTTTGCTATATGGTTATGTGCGGTATGTTTCTTCCCAGATTCTGGAACAACAAGTGATGAGTGCCAAATATTTCATAATTCTATATCTTTTAATTGGCATTTATCTCATCTTTTGTGCTTTAATTCTCCATTTTATCCCATATTCTGTATTTTCATTATTTTCAAGAATAAATACTTTTACTAATTAATTTTGTGTTTTTAGGTACTAAATAAAGCTTGGATGAATTGAGAAGCCAAAAGAGCAGAAATTGGTTGCCTAAGGCGCAAAGGCAATGAGAAACGTAGAAGGAATATCACATGAAAGGCTATTGCAATCCGCTTGCGCTCATATTGCAATCCGTTTGCGCAACAATGGGCTTCATGAAAGGTATTGGTTCAAAGAAGATATGGGCTTAGCATAATCAAGAGATCCAAGACCAAAAAGTATTTTTATACCTGATACATAAATTATGATGTAGCTGCCTAACTCCCAACAACACTTCCGTCAAAACATAAGATTGGATACACCCGCTCCACACCCAAGCCACCTTTTCTTTTCTTCCCTATCGAGAAGAAACCAAACCAAACCCATCTCCATTTCCTCTCTTGTTCAACAATACCAGTACCACCTTCATTCCCTTCAATAACTCCATCGTCCCACCTCTACCACCATCTTCAATGCCACCAATTAAACTTCTAATCCCTTTCTCTCTCAACCTTATCTTCCTCCTTATCAGAAACAGTAAACCTAGAAGGTAGGTTTGAGAGAGTTAGGTTTAGGGTTATCCATTAACAGTTGGAGGAGCAGCAGATTAATGAAATTTCATAGAAGAAACGACATAGGGGACACGAAATTCATGCAATTATGGTGAGTGGGTGGATATTTATTGTTGAATTAAAACTCAATTGGGGATTTTTGTGCATAAATAGAGAAGAGATTGTGATGTAAAACACATGCCCGGATTAGCCGGTGCACCAAACAGTAGTTTATTTTCAGTATTTCTATCATGTTCTAATTTAATAACTAGGGTTCATATGAAACCATTAATCTATTGCTAAGTTTGATTGATGTTCAGATATTGTTCTTGTCGTGCTTTATTTTTTAGGATAGATTTAATATGAACACTTCATCCTTTTACTTTCACAGTGTATTCCATGCATCCATTGTAGTTAGAATACTTCTATGTTGAATGTGTTGCAACTCGTGCTTAACAGAGTGTTTTTCGATCCTTTGACTAGTTGTGCCTTAATCAGACAGTTAGTACTTCAGAGGGATACTTTAGTTGCGATTAGAATATCTATCTTAGGTAAGCTTTAATCATCTAAGTGATTGATCTGTGGTTAGTTGTATTGTGAGACGACATCTAATACTAGGATTAGGTAATTATCTTAGTTGACACTAAACCATCCATTTGAGACTACCCTGGATAAACGACAGATTAGAATCTTGACCGGTGTCCATTACAAGGGACAAGAACATTATTGAGACTGAATTGACTTAGTGTAGGTTAAGAGGTGGATTCGACTACCCTAATACCTTTGATTTGCATTCTTGTTTTCGAATTTTTGTTACATATACATCATCTAGTTGTATCGACAACCCTTTTGTTTCTAAATTAGTGTTAGTAGAACTGAGAAGTTTAGCTTCGCATAGTAACAACTGCCTATGGGATCGACCCCTATTTTCCATATCTATGTTATAGACATTGTGCGCTTGCAGTATAATTGTAGGTACTATTTAAAGACCTACAAACAAGATTTGCGAGGAAATGGTTGTCTCATGTTTTACTCATGGAAAAAGTGTCATGGCCGGATCACATTGTAGAATTTTTGATTTCGAACATTAAAAGTAACCTCTTTTGTTTCTCTGCATCCAGTATTGGTTCTGCGAGCATACCTTATACTACATCAATAAGAGGGAGGGTTTTGAAAGTTCAACTCCGAGATTCCTAAGATGGAACCAACACACATTGTGCAAGAAATTTCGAAAATATTTTTACGACAAAATTAAAAGGGAATAGACATTTCTTGATTTCAACATCAGGTAATTTTTGTTTTTACTCTTATTATATTTCCTACTACATGATACTGATGTGAAAAAATATTACATTTTTTTTGTCAACAATAAAAGTTGAATCCAGTATATGGAGTCAACAACCAATGCTGACACAATAAATAAAAAATATTCAAGATTTTGCGTATCAACAATGGAAGTTAATCCCAGTAATGGAGTCAACAACCAAATTTGAAACAATAACTGAAATATACTCCAGATTTTTTGTGTCAATAATGGAAGTTGATCCCAGTGAATGGAGTCAACAAACAAAGTTGACACAAATAACTGAAAAATATTTCAGCTTTTGTGTATCAACAATTGAAGTTGATCCAATTATATGGAGTCAACAACTAAAGTTGACACGATAACAAAAGCAATTTTCCTGCAAAAAAAAAGAAAAAAAAAACAGACTAACATAGCATTTAACTACAAATTCATATACGTCGCACCTCACTCTGCGCCCCCTCGTGAAAGATATATTAACTGTAGAATATGAGAAAAATTTAAATAAAAACTATTTTATTGTACAGAAAATACTTGGTCACTGTATTGTACACCAATTTTCAGATTCAAGAAGATTTTGTTGATCCAGTGTCACAAGAAGAATTGTATTTGATTGATCTATCAGCATCCACACGACAATTAGAACAGAAGTGCCAGAAGAACAAAATTATGATCTTCTTGAGAAATATTATTGAGAAGAACAAAGATAAAATTCCGTTGCAACCTGGAGATTTGGAGAGACTTAATGGTATTGACAAACACTTAAGGGAATGAGAGGAAAAGGAAATAACTGTACATAAAGCAAGAAGATCATTGAATACTTAAAAGGAGTTTTATGCAACAACCACACATTACTTACAAACTGAGTTTACTCAGAATCCAAACGGAGAATCATCTGGAAAGGAGGATGTAACTTGAACGATGCAGGTAACAAACTAAAAACAGATGGAATGAATGTGGATAAAGAACTAGAAGCAAGTCAACTCAGTGTGTCATTGTATGATGCAAGTGCAAGTAATATGGAAATGTGCTATGTGAGGGGTTTTGAAAGCGGAATGAGATTCCAGGTAAACCCATTGATGAAGGAATGTTTGGCGGAGTATAAGGTGGTATTCAATGCAATAATAGAAGGAAAAAGAAGGCAAGACACATGGTTTCAAATCAGTTCTGTAATCACAGACATTAGGAGTTCAGTTTCATTGGTAGAAGAGGAGAATAAAGTTCAACACGAAGAAAAGAGTATAAATATGGAGGCGGTGGAGATGGTGGGAGATATGATTGTTTATACAACTCCTCCAATTAAATCTATACATCCATATGAATCTGATTATGTCTCTACTGGTACTACCACAAACTTCAATGCAATACTTGTCGCATTAGATGCTAGTCCAATACTGGAAATGGAAAAGGATGTTTCTTCCACTCCAGCGAAAGATGAAGTATCAGAAGGGCTGAGAGTAATATACAATGTAGATACAATTGAAGTTCCAACTGAAGAGGAAGAATCATGCATCCAAAGCGATGATTCTGAAGAAGCACAGAGCCAAAACAATATGTGTAACACTACTGAAAGAGGAGTGAAATATAACACAAGGTCAAGGAAGGGGAGAAATGATATGAAACAGTTCACACTTGAAGAAGGTAAAGCCACAAGGAAGAAGGCAAGGAAAATGGGGAAAATGGAAAGACAAAGAAGGGGTAGGTGTTGAAATAATCAACCTTGATGATTACATTGATGTGACGCCCTGATAGGTGTTTTAAACGCCTTGATTTATTATCAATTGGTTATGCTTTCTTTGCTATTTTTCTTGTGAATTATGTATATTATGCTTGTTTTGCATTTTGTAGGTATTTTGGAGTCATTGGAGTAAAAGAAGACGCAACAGGTGTAAAAGGAGCAACACTGTCACTTTATAGGCAAGTGTTATTTGGAACCCGTGGAGGTTAAGGGGTAACCAGCTGACAGAATTACTAAAGACAGTCAATAGTTCGTTAAGGGTCACCTATTTCTACTTTACGTTTTGTAGCTACGAATTGGTCGATATTTTCATAACTCTGTTTCCATCCCAACTCAATAACTCAATCATGAAGACCAACTCTGCACCCAAGTAATATCGTCGTTCGAGCAATGATTCTCATGGGAGATTTCCAAGAGAATAGACATGAAATTGAAGCTAAGATGGACACAAAATTTGGTTCAAATCCATTTAGTTTTGAAGTTCAGTTCTAAGCTGAGAAAATACAGGGAAAATGAGTTTTCTACCACTGACTCACACTGATTGAATGGAGGAGATCGATGAGATTAAGGCAGGTATTCAGAGACAAGATGAAGATGAAATCTGGATTCGTATTTCCAGCAAAGGAGAAGAGTTTTGTGCATATTTCTGTCGAGAAACAACCAACAAGAGGAGCTGTATAGCCTTTGATTTATGATGATGATAAATGGTTTGATCGATGAAGTTTTAGAGTTCTCATGCAGTTAAGAGAAATGGGTTTGTGTTTGAATGTGAATTCTGAGCAGGGAAGGAGATGGAATCATCATACAAATCAAGTATGAGTTCATCTATAAATTACCAGTTTCTGGCACACAACATGTTCATTTAAAAACCTGAACCACTTAGCTCTTGGCAACCTCAACGGAACCTCCATCTTTAATTCCACCAGTTGTGCCATGTTCTTTATGGGATGTTATAGAAGGATCAGTTCCTTGTAGGAGATGCATGTTATGGTGAATGTGCAGCTACAATAAGGTGGTTGAGCTGGTGGTGGTTGCTGGTATTGAGGATACGAGTATATGGAGATGCTAATGGTTGTGACAATGGGTCTTGAGAAGCTGAAGCTAAGAAATATTGTAGGGACATGATGGATAAGACTGAGATGAAGGTAAGAATGAATGTGATGGTAATGATGGTGCTATAAGGCGAAGTGCAGCTGCAGTGAGGAACTGGTGGCGACATTCCTGGAGAATGGGTTATTAGATTTCATAAATGCAGTAGCAATGGTATTACAAGCAACTGCAGGTGTGAACTTGAAGCAGTTGGAGCTGGTGATTGTCATGGTATAAGAAATGGCATTTTGATGGTTATAATGGGTTTGTTGCTGTGCAATAGTGGAATAGAAGCACTGCAACAGATGTATGCTAGGAAAATGCTTGCAGGGGAGATGGCCAGCAGTTGGAAGAGGTAGTCTTATGTCATGAGAAGTTGAAGGTGTTAGTGCAGTGGCTAGGCAGAGTATCAAGGATTTGAGCTGCAATGAAGCCAAGATAAATGGAATAATGGCAGGTGGTGATGCTGGTGACAGATATATAGGATATGGCTACATACGAAGGTCTAGGTGGCTGAGTTAGGTTAACAGGGTATGGAGATGAATAATGAGGAATTGAATATAGAAACCGTGCAAAACGCAGTAAGAATGGAGAGCCAGTAAGACTAGCCCGGATTAGAGTGTGGGTCGTAAAGTTTCATTGAATCGTGAAGGGAGTATGTGTTGGATACAAGAGTTGGCCGCTGGACATATGAGCTACGGGTCACGCTTTTGGGTATGTTTTCGCAAGAAACAAGGAATTGGCTGAGATGGTGTTTGTGAATGTTTGAACTGCAGAGAAGTAGAGTTGAGCTCCCGAAATTATACATTTGCCTGGTGACATCTTATAATGACTCAAGTGGCCTGAGATAATTTTCCGATGACAAATTCCGGCGACCGGATTCCGGTGATGATGTCAGCAATCCGGAAACCTTGTTTTGGACCCATAAATTTCATAAGATATGTTTTAACACATGAGCTTGGTGGACCACTTGGAGATGGACTTTTGAGAAGAATGAGGTGTGACCTAGTTTAAAAAGAGTATCCTTTATGGAAATTGAGAAACATATAAAAGAGAAGATTTTTCTCTATTCGAAGGATATATCTCATATATCTTTTATCTCTTCTTCTACTTTTGTTCTAGGGTTTAGAAACATGAAACTTCTTTTTATGCTTGTGATGAACTCCTTTAACATGAGTACTTAATTTTATTATTGGTTAATAATTAAGTTGGATTTCACATAACATGGTTCTTTGATTCAATATATTAGTTTTGTCTCATATTTATCGTTCATGATTCTCTGAGAATATAGTTGTATGATTGACGTATTACAACATGATGGATTGTTTGTTTTGTCGAGTTGAAAATTGGTAGAAATTTTAATCACATCTATAGATAGTTTAGGGTTTATCATCGAGCGATATCCTTGAACACAAGTAGCATAATTTGGTTATAGCTTATAGTGATATATCCTTATAATCATATGTGAACCATGACCTTTGTTCGAATTGTTTGCGCAATGTATTTCAATTGCATTGATTAGTCTAATTTCATGAATCTTAATGCTCCATGGGAATTGAACTTGATTAGTGCAAGGTGTTAGGTTATTATTTTGGTAGAATTAATACTTGCATCGTTTTACATGTATGTGTGATGAAATCAGGAAATTGCGGAATATTCTTTCGACTATGTATCCTAGGGCTTTTGATAAAGTAGAGATTAAATATCAATTCTAATTATTATGACAAGAATATGTTTGTGAATGAAAACAAAATCCTTAACCAATGCTTTCACATCTTTGAATTTATTTGTTTACTTTTCTTTACTTGCTTTTATATTCATTTTAGTTACATAAAACAGAAAATCCCCCTGCTTTATATAAGAAACCGAAACATACTGAAAACTTAGTCCTCTATGTGGGAACGATCATTTCTTGCCCTTGCTTCATTATATGTTTTGAGTAGTAAGAAAGTGTAATTATTTTTGAAGCCTATGACAGCGATCATGCCCACCTGAACCAAGAAAGCTGAAAAATCCCGAAAAACTAGAACTCTGGAAATCCTACAGTGAGGTAGAAGAAAACATCCTTCGTCCATACTTTGAGAATATGACAGAATGGTATGAAACCCTACAAAAACTTACCTATTTAATTAGTGTCAACAATCAATTTTGATCCCACAAAAATATGCAAAAAACGATTGTAATGCAAGTTACAGTTAAATTTCTATTATGTTATTTCATGATAATAGTATATTCATTTGGTTACTTTTGACAAAGCTTATAGATTTTATTTCCTCAATGAGGTGTAAAAAATCATCATTGGAAGGCATATCCAGTGTCTAATGGTAAACATCAACATTCACAACGAGATTGCTGATAACTACATCAACATGCTGCAATCAAAGATGGAGAATCCAAATAAACCGAGAGACTACGATAAGAAGCAATTGATTCTTTCTACAAATTCTTATGTAAGTAATGAAAACTCTTAATCTCTTAATCTGTATTTTCAGTAACTTGTTATATCAAATAGATTACCAACTTACTTAGGTCTATAAATGGTAGTTGACATCTTATTTAGGTCTGATGAAATAATTTTTTGTGGTAGGAATGATACAAGTATACAAATCTGCATACAACATGAATGAATGAATGGCTTATTATTGGTTTGTTATAATACAAACTGTGCAAACTTTTTCCCTTTTTGAGTAACAACAAACAGAGTTTATACAAAATAACTGAAATATACTCCAGTTTGTTTTGTCAACAATGGAAGTTGATCCTAGTAAATGGAGTCAACAACCAAACTTGACACAAATAACTGAAAAATATTCAATTTTTTTGTATCAACAATGGAAGTTGATCCCAGAAAACTGATGTCAACTTCTAGAATTTGAAGAAATGTGTTTGGGCTTTCTAGAATTTTGTTATGAACTCAATTTTTTTTCATTTTACAGTTTGTGGATGAGAAGGTTCAGTGGATGCACATAGACATGGCAGGCCTTGTTTGGAATGACAAGAAACGGGCAGCAACAGGATTTGGTGTTTCAACTCTCGTAGAATGGGTTGTGAAAAACTCTTCTTAGTTTAGCCTATTTAGGTGAAATCGGTGAAAATTACAGCGTGACCTATTTTATTTTTATTAAATTAAGCCCCTGGCAATCTTGGTGGTTAGAAAAAATGTTTACCTACTGCTTCAGAATTTGTGAAATAAAAAAGAGCAGAGTAATTAGCTTCAGTTATCAAATTATCGAGTAGAATCAACTGACACTTGTGTGAAATATTGTATTATGAACTCTTGCTTCCATGTACTCCAATCATAAACCAGTGATGATAAGGTAACTTGACCGAACTCTTACTTCCGTGTACTCTGCCATAAACCAGTGATGATAAGGTAACTTGACCGAACATAAACATTCAGTGTTAAACTCCTTCCGATCACTTATATAAAATAATAAGTTTGGTACCAAGATTTGTAACTTTATAGAGATTATATCATTGACTAATTACAACACAAATATACAAGCACTCTAAGTTTCAATCACACGTTAACACTTATTGCAATACAACGACGACTCCTGAAGATTTTGTGGTTATAGAAGATTCTCGCGAGCACCATAGCAGAGCCTGCGAGGAGCATAGAAGAGCCTGCAAGGAGCATAGCAGAGCCTGCGAGGAGCATAGAAGAGGTCCTAAAATATGGGAAATATGAGTTGAATGTGAGATGTCATCCACCATGAAGATACCTATATAAAGAGAATAGCAGGAGAGCGAAAGGGAGAGACAATTTTAGGAGAGAGAGAGAGATTTTGCGGAGAGATTTTTAAAGAGAGAATGTATTTTTCTTTATCATCTTCTTCCCCAAAACCAGATTTAGAACTCCATTAATGGAGATTATCAATGTAAAATCAAATGTTAATTTTAACAATCAAAGTGAAGAATCA
The DNA here is from genome assembly GCA_023529315.1 of Papaver bracteatum. Taxonomy (NCBI): domain Eukaryota; kingdom Viridiplantae; phylum Streptophyta; class Magnoliopsida; order Ranunculales; family Papaveraceae; genus Papaver; species Papaver bracteatum. The sequence continues at coordinate 5,043,506 of JAJJWX010001561.1, read as the reverse complement.
TGGATGTAGATCAAATTGATCGAACCATGTAAAAAATCTTGGTGTCTGTTTATAATTTTAGCAATTTTACTACCATTTCTATATGTAGATCTAGAAATTAATATCAAGATATGATAAGGGGTGTGTTGTAGGATTTCCTGCAACTACATTTTGGCGCTAGAAACAGGGACAAACCTTGTTGGTTTAAGAAAGTTTAGAAAAATTGGTTACTGTTGGTGACGAATTCTACCGGATCTATGAACTTTGAAAACAGAAATGGAAGTTCCAGGAGTTTCTGCATCTTGAAACAACAAACGCATCTTAGTAGTTCAGGAAGAGAGATGTGGATATGGGGAAGTCGTCGAGCAAAGTGAAATTTATACAAGAAGAGAGATGTCGACATCAGGTAGCTATAATGTTAAAATTTATGGTTTGGTTTTGTTTGTGAAGTTAAGAATGATCCATTAGAGATTTCTGATGTTTTCCCTGTTTTGATGTTTTGTCCCTAGGATGATATATGTCATGCATATCAAGTCTTAAAGAAAGGAGGACTAAAAGATGAGAGCATAATAGTTTTCATGTATGATGATATTGCATTCAGTGAGTACAATCCTAGACCTGGTGTTATTATTAACAACCCTCATGGCGAGGATGTTTACTATGGAGTTCCAAAGGTATTATTCATTTAATTTATAAGTGCAATTTATAAAATAGATCTTAATTATTTTGATTTAGTTAGAGACATATATATATTGTGTGTTGGTTTCAATTTCAGGATTATATCAAAGAAGACATAAATGTTGGTAACTTTTTAAATGTTCTACTCGGAAATAAATCTATACATTATATATATGTCAACAATTGCTTCCAAAAAGGACAAATCCCCTTTCATATTCTCACCTTTCTTTTTTGCTTTATGTTTCATATCTAGGAGATTTTAAACAAAAGTTTGAAGAAAAGAGCCTTTCCAAACTTAATTTTTGTTTGATTCCAAAAATATGAAGTTTATTAAAATTTTATAAAAATTCCGCTGGTTTTGTGAACTACAAAATTTTACCAAAGTATGATGAGTTTTTACAGCTAAGATTTCGCTGAAATACTAAAATTTTCAATCAATTTGAGGGTTTCTACTGTAAATTGGGTTTTCGGTGATGATACTCATTTTCCATAAAATTAATATGTAACTTATGACGTATTGTATTGTATTGGGTTTTCGCAGATAAAGATTCTCTGTGTGAGGGAAGTCATAACTCAAGAAATGTGCATATCTCATTAGGTCAGTCGTAAGGAGAAGAGGGAAAACACTGCAGCTCATGCATTTAATCACCCGCAGAGAAAAGCATTCATTAAGGCATATAGTTTAGTACAAAATATAGAACAACATTCTCAGGGTTCAGAGAATAAGGAGCGAATGACAGGGGAACAACATGCCAGAAGAAAACATAAATAGTTAACAAACCAAGCGAAGAGGACAACACGGGGAACATGAGGGCAAGATGAACAAATAATAGGGACAATGAAGCACGGTTTAAAGCATGAAATGCCAGCAGCGAATAAGAAGAAAGGGAAAATGAAGTCATAAACCATCAGCAAATAACTCCACCCAATGGAAGTAAATGACAAGAGTCCAAAAGTCACGAATGAGCAAAGCTTCAATAACATCAACTTAACAACATCAGTTCGCAACAAACTTCATCACCAACTCAAGAAACACAATCAAAGAAGCTGCGAGAAACGCAACTAAAGAAGCTGCGAGCAACGCAACCAAAGAAAGAAAGAGAGTTAACTTGACCAACAGCCTCCTCAGAATACAACAATTGATTAATTTGTAAAGGCAAGATGACATTTCATCACCGAAATTCACATAGATGATATCTTCACAACCATCTAAAGGGTGAAATATAATTGTGCCAGCAGTATTTTGCGAAAGAAAAGACAGTAACAAAGAAAAGCAGTATTCTTCTCTAATCATCGTCTTTGCAATATGAGGCAAAGGCTAAGAAATGCTACACAGAAGCAAAATTTCTGCGAAGAAAGCAATAACTAAAGTCAAAATTTCGCAGCACCCGCGATGACAAAGGTCCCTTTTGCGAAGAAAACTGCAATTAAAGAGGTTGGCACGTCACATCAGTTAGTAACAAGGAAGAAAAGTTTAAACAATGGAGATATATTTCTACAATAGTGAGGCAAGACACGCTATGCTATCAAGGAAAAAGAAGATGGCAGGTAAATTAATTGTTATAAATATGTTGGCTGCTTAGGCCATCGTTGGCATGAAGAACAAGTGGAGAGAACATAAAAGAGATATATTCATAGCAAGAAGATGAAGGGTCCCCTGTTGGAAGGCAAAGTTGGCTGGAAAAGAAAAAGGACGAAAAGTAGAATCAAGATTACAACGTGAAAATCAAAGACTAAAAGACTAGTTCAGAAAAGACAAAGGAATGTGACTACAATATGACTACAATGCGTTATGAATCATTTTGCAGCGAGATAAAAAGAGTGTACGACGATCATTGTTAAGAGCAAGATTACCAAATACAGTCAGTTCACATCATCAACCTTTCTTGCGAACAAAAACAACATGGCAAAGGTAAAAGAGAGAACATAGAAAAGGCGAAGAAGGGAAAAGATAAAGTCCTCTCAAAAGGACGCAAGCATGAAGCAATATTAACCTCAAAAGGGGACACAAAGATAACCAAATCCATATTATTTCGTCAACTAGTGTGAAGAATTTTACAGAAGCAACATAGGCAAAGAAAAAGCTAATAACAACGGATCCAACAAAGATTCTAAAATCCAACAAGATCAATTAGTAGTTAGCAAAATATTCATCAAGACGTTTACCTCGCAGACTCACTCCCAACAGAGAATATCGACAATGAAGAACTGAGGGTAATACCCGAGAGAATCTTGTAGTTACCAGCGAAGAGAAGAATGCGGTGACCTTTGCTCAACCAAATTAAGTTAACTGACGAAGAAAATTAACTACATCATTAGCGAAGAATAGAAACACATCAGTACAGTTTACTACGATGTAAATTAAGTTTACTAAGACACAGCAGTTCAGTTTACACAACCTTGGTAGATCAGTCGGCAAGCGAGAAAGGCATCACGAAATTAAATTTTTTTTTTTATTACAGACGAAGAAGAGAGTATATCGAAATGATCACTAACAGCAACCAAGAGGTAATGTTAAGAAAGAAGCGAACGGGAACCATTAATTAAACAAGAGTTAAAAAGCTTCTCAGACGTGAAACGTTAAAGACAAGCAGTCTACCACAAGAGTATTGCTACAACGTACAGATAGTCAAATATCAAAAAAAGAGGTGGACCAGGTTCATGAAGTTCGTGGAGAAGGGTGCTGGTTTAACTCGCAGCTCCCGCGAGTTTTTCACATACTGTTTGCCAGGAGGTCAAATTCCAATAACATATGTTTCTTTCGCAAACAGAAGCCAGAACTGATGGTCATAAGTGAAGAATATAATATTGAGTTCGAGTATTTCCCATCGCAAAGAATTTTTTATTTTTTATAGACGTTTATCTGGCATACATTTGCAGCAAGAATAAACAGTTCGTCCAAATACCAGCGTGAAGAAGAAATGATTAGCAAGAAAATTGGTTAAATATTCCAAGACTAGTTCGTCCAATCCCATTAAAGTTCACCCAGTAGTAAACAAAATATTAAGGTTTAAGTTTGCACAGAAATTATATAGTTACGAGAATCATTGCTACAAAGTTTCATATACAATTAGTTGGTTAGAGGAATGAATTTGGTATTTCATTACTTCACAAAATTTTGGATTATTTCTCATATGAAGAAAGTTGATGATTGTTTCGCAAGTTAATTTCACAAGAGAGGTTAGCATGGTTGGTATGTTGCCAGAATATGAAAGATGCAGGTCAAGAATTCATTTCTCATTTCTTCTCATTTCACAAGCAAATCTTATACTTCGCAAGAGATGACAACAACACAAGATAACATGAAAGCTAAGTACCGTTTTCCTAGAATATTTTACTTACAGAAAATAAAAGATTTTTTATTTAAAGCGGTACAATCGCAAGATTTCAAAGAAGAATTCTAAGATTTCAACAAACGAAATTATCGCAAAAATTTCTAAGATTTCTAAGATTTTTGATTTAATTTCCAAAAAGCGATACAATCGCAAGACTTCAAAGATTTCAAAAAAAAAAAATCGATTTATATATTTCTCTAGAATATTTCTTTTCCAGAAAAATATTTTTGATTTAACAATCGCAAGATTTCAAAAAAGAGTTTTAAGATTTCTCTAGAATATTTCTTTTACAGAAAAAGATTTTTTTTACCAACGCGATACAATCGCAAGATTCCAAAGAAGATTTCTAAGATTTCAAATGATTTTAAAGAATATCTACTTCACATATGATGTTATGAGAATGAAAGAAAGGACATAAATGCAATAATAAAGAAACGCAAAGATATCGCAAGAAACGCGAATACAACTTCGCAGAGATTTATAGAATGGGGCGAACCTTTATGGCGCACACCCTAGTTCGCGGGCACAATCTCGCAATAGGAAAATGTAAGACCTAATAGTGCGTCATATAAGGGGGTATCTCTTTACATGATTCAGGGGTAAGGTTATACCGCTGCTGGATCCTGAGTCATGGAGATGTTTGGGTTAAAGAAAACCTATCCAGGAGAGAGACCTTGGATTTCCAACTATATAAGGTTATACCCTGGTTGGACGACTGAGAATATCTTCTAAGAAGTGCAGAGTATGACCAAGGCACCGAGGTACACGGTTGAGCCAAGAGTGCCCGGACGGACGAACCTACCCTGTCCATTCTTGGTAAGTCTTGGCTACGATGCACTTTGCCTGAAGAAAACCCCACTTAGGGTGCAGTCTTGTAACTATAAGCCATATATGCATAAAGGATAAGAGGCTGCGAAAAAAACTGGTTGTTGGTAAATCCGGATGGGAGGAGCTAGTCTTGTATGGCCGATGTGCCCTCCTTGAAGGGGAAACCATGGGGAAGATAAGGGCGGCACCCTCCATTAGGGAGCTGATAAGTGTCTAAAGACGGCAATGTCATGGGGCTTTATGATCGCAAGAACATTTAGGCCTGTCATATTGTCGCGTGACAAAAATTATACAGAGGCAACAAGCCATAAGAGAAAAAAGATAAGATAAGATCAATGGGTTTTTACATGAAAGTGTAAGGACGTCCTGCGATTTCATCGCAAGACGGCAATGTCATAAGGCTTTGTCCTCTCAAGGGAACTTAGACTTGTCATACTGTCGCAGAGAAATATACAAAAAATGGATAAGGCAAAATCAAAGAGTTTTTACATGAAAATGTAGAGATATTCTGCGATTTTGTCGTAGACACAAAAAATTGGCAAAATAAGACCTTTAATTAGGAAGGCACAATAAGACCAATAGAATAATCTCAAACATTAACTATTTTCTTTTAAGAATGCAGGAAAGACTTGTTCATCGCAAGAGAGATAACAAGTACTATTTAGAATCTCTCAGAAATACTATTCAGAATTTCTCAGAAGTATTACTCAGAGTCTCTCAAGAGGATTATCTACAATCTCGCAGTACTATTCATAATCTCGCATCACTATTCATCATCTCGCAGCACTATTTCACGAGCACTATTCATAATTTCGCAGGGTTATTCAGAAACTCGTAGACACATTTAGAAACTCGCAAATACATTTAGAATCTTGCAGACACATTCAGAAACTTGCAAACTAATTCAGCATCTCGCAGACTCTTCCAGAATTTCGCAGGAAATGTGATTATTTCGCAGAATATGATTATTTTATCGCATGAGGCAGAGGCAAGATAATAATAAAGAAACAATTCGTTCATTTAACATTTTCTCAAGGATTACACCTTCATAGATTAAGAACAGAGGCAACTATGGATTACCAAGAAAACATTTTATGTTCTTTATCTACTCGGCAGGAATCATTTCCAAAATGGACAAGAATTCTCACCAAAAATAAAGTAATAATTTCACATGAACAGAGGCAATACTTATAACTTTCATTCAAGGACGGATACTTCTTATATTTTGAGAATTGAGTACTTCTTATATTTCTTCAAGGATACTTCATACTTTGCATACTTCAAGAGTTAATACTTCTTATTTACTTAGCAAAGATATGGAACTTCACAAAAGAATAGAGGCAAGTACGTACTTTTCAAGTCCAGTATTCTTTCGCTCGTTCCTTCATCAACAAAGATCAAAGACCACCACAACAATTGATTTTTCCTTAAAGATCGCTCTTCAAGCAATATTCAAGGAAAAAGAGGCAAGATGTAGGATCAGAATATCGCCACAACAATATTCTTACGAAATTGTTAACAACATTTATGTGAGTTCTTCAACAACACTCTGCGAGCATCGCAAAATAATTCAAAGAATGACGTAATAGACAACGACAACATAAAACATGAGAAAGATGTGAAGATTTTGTAGTTGGAGAGAATGCTCGCGAGAACAAGGCGGGAGCTCGCGAGAACAAAGCAGGAAATGAAGATTTTGTGGTTATAGAAGAGTCTCGCGAGCACCATAGCAGAGCCTGCGAGGAGCATAGCAGAGGTCCTAAAATATGGGAAATATGAGTTGAATGTGAGCTGTCATCCACCATGAAGATACCTATATAAAGGGAAGAGCAGGAGAGACAATTTTAGGAGAGAGAGATATATATATTTTGCGGAGAGATTTTTAGAGAGAGAATATATTTTTCTTTATCATATTGTTCCCCAAAACTAGATTTAGAACTTCATTAATGGAGATTATCAATGTAAAATCAAATGTAAATTTTAACAATCATGGATGTAGATCAAATTGATCGAACCATGTAAAAAATCTTGGTGTCTGTTTATAATTTTAGCAATTTTACTACCATTTCTATATGTAGATCTAGAAATTAATATCAAGATATGATAAGGGGTGTGTTGTAGGATTTCCTGCAACTACAAAGCCGCTTTCATTCGGGAGGCGGATTAGCTTATCATTTTGACCAAAGGGTCCGGGCATCGTCCCTGGAACTGTGTTAATCATAGAATTTGTTAAAATAACAACATCGCTAATTGGGTTAGTGGTGCGCCAGATTATTGTGGAGGGTATCAAAACCCATATAGGATGGAGAAATTTCTAGTCGGGTATATTAATTAAATATATTTATATTTCACACCCAACAAATAAAAATCCACGAAATAGCAGATTATTATTATACCTCTGCATATATTTCAGGATTATAAAGTTAAGCCTCATTTACTGCCCTAGACGTTTATAACCATTCCACGTTTTTTCTCTCTCTCCTGCTTTCTTCTTCACCTGAGATCGGAAAAGAAACTGAAAAAAACCCTGAACAAAACCATCGATCAGAGAAAAATGAATCATTTAGATCATATATAGTTTGAAGAACATCAAAAATCTTCAAAAAAATCATTCAATTTAGGTTTGATCTTCATTCAAACGATTTACTGATTTTGAAGATTGAAAGCAAGATTGAATAGGTAAAACACGAATTTCTCTTCTATTTACGCCAATCTATGATTTTGGTTTTGATTTTGATTTGTTACGATTTTGATTTTTGATTTTTGAAAAAATTGCTTCATGTATGATTTGTTGTCGATTACTGCTACTAATTAGTCTGATTTGGTTCGGTACCTAATTAGTTTTATATCTAATTGTTTGATTTTGATTGATTGTTTCATGTTATCGGAAAAAAAAATTGTGGAAATTATATAAATAACCTTCCTTTTGATGGGCTTCACAATTACCATTATCCATAAATAATTATACCCTTACCTTTTTAGAAGGGATTCCATTTAATCAATAATCCTACAGACATATCTACCACAACTCTCTCCAAATTCCTCTGCATAACCGTTTTTTCTAAACAATTATCCAAACCAATTTTTTTTCTTCCAAATCTTCTTCGTCAAACCTAGATTTACTAGGATTGAATCTAATTTATCAGATTTTCTGAGTAAATTTAGGTTTGTAATTGCATAGTTATTTCTTGCTTTCAATAAAAATCACTTTGTGATTTAGGTTTTAGAATTTCTTTTTATGTTTCTGATTTTGTAAATACCATGGCTACTTCATGCCTTCAAATAATTCCAATTTTAATCGCCATTAATGCGTTTCATTACAGCCCTTGGGCTCTGTATTGAAATCCGGTGAGAGATTGAAGCATATCTTTGAAGAAGATAAATTCCGATGTGATAATGATCAATATTCATACAAAGAAGATCAATGTCTATTGGAATGGATCGTGATTACGAAGATTAGCATTAAATACTTCTCCTGTAAAGTATTTTATATTAAAGAGGAAGAAATCTCTAAATGGTTGAAGATCAATCAATATACCATTATTCAGATTAATTTTTCCATTTTATTGGGTTTCATGTAGATCAAAATATTCACATTGTAAATTGTTTGTATCAATCTGCAATGTATAATGATGAAACAGAAGGGTATGGCTGTCTACCACTTCTATTATGTAACAATCCAAACCTCAATTTGAATGAGGTAATCAAATAAATAAATTTAGGTCTTTTCAACCTAGCATTTTTAGGGGCGACTCCAAAAGAATTATGGGCAACTTATGTAGGAGTAGAATCTCGCAACAACAACGCTCTTGCGAAAACTTCTACCACATATGGCAAATGACGCAAATTAATTACAGAAATGACGTAATAGACTACGACAGCATAAAACACGAGAAAGATGTGAAGATTTTATGGTTGTGTAGATGGTGGATTTTCGACAAAGGCTAAAATCGTAAACCCATAATTACACGAACCTCTGACTTAGCAATCATGCGTGAATATGGAAATGGGTCTCTCATCGAATCCTATGACGGAGAATACTTTCTCTCAGAGTGCATATAGATATGTAGTCTCACAGCTGGACAACGACATATCTCATGAGTACTGAATACTTCAGTCATAATTTCTATCACAGGATGAACAACTCCCGAACGACTTGCTCTGCTAGTATAAAGTCATAAATTAATCATTCCTAAATTCTTGGATTCATCCGCAGAATTCCTGAAAATATTCAAATATTTTCGCAGATATCTCATTACGCAAACCATGGTTCTTCCCAGCAGAAGTACATGGATTAGTAATATTGGATGCACGGGCATCAGTGCTACTACCGAGCGAGCCCCGTCTCAAACCTAAATTCTTGGATTCGTCATGAATTGCTGAAAATATTCAAATATTTTCGCACATATTTCATTACGCAAACCATGGTTCTTCCCAGCAGAATTCCATGGATTAGTAATAAATATTGGACGCACGGGCATCAGGGCTACCGCCTGCGCAAGCCCTGTCTTAAACTTAAATTCTTGGATTCATCCACAGAATTGCTGAAAATATTCAAATATTTTCGCACATATTTCATTACGCAAACCATGGTTCTTCCCAACAGAAGTCCATGGATTAGTAATAAATATTGGACACACGGGAATCAGGGATACCTCCTGAGCAAGCTCTGTCTCAGATGGTGCAATTGTATTCAATAATGATACATTAACAACCACCGCACGAGCAAGAATTTCAAAATACGACGAAACGATGAACCTATGCAAAATAGGACGAAGAATAACAAATAAATAAAAATTGACCAAGGCGCTGGGAGCATGGACCCATTGACCGGCCGACCGTGTCGTGGTCAATCCCACACCAGTCTCATATTTTTATCATATTTTGTTGTTATTTCTGAGTTCATGAAAAAACCTTTCGCTTGAACAAATATCCTTTTGTTTTGAGGAAACTCCTCAACTTCATGGTTCTTCCTCCGCGCGGAGGAAATAATATAAAATCAAGGAGAGCATGAGGGGGCGTGACCATTGGCCAACCGGCCATGCCTGGTCCCAGCCGGACCCACACCTCATATTTCCTCATTATTTTATTAATTTCCCTAATTTCATGAAAACTCCTTAATCTCATGATTTTTCCTTCGTCCCATGAAAAATAATAAAACTTAGGAAACCCGTGAGCACGAGTCATGGTCGGTCGACCAAACCATAGATGGATCACACGTCCCACTCTTTTATTAGCATATTTTTCATGTTTTCATAATCCCATGAAAATTCCCTGATTTCATGATATTTCCTTCAAATTATGAAAATTCATTCAAATCATGAAATAATGCATAAAATAGGGAAAACGCACGGGACAGGGCCTTGGTCGGCCAGTCATGCTCTAAGCCGGTCCCACACGCTCACACATCCCTTATTTTATTATTTATGATTTTTGATGTTTCCTTCGTCTCATGGAAACTCATTTATTTCAACAAAACTCCTTTCTTTCATCATATTAGGAAAAATGTTATGGGACCGGCCCCTTTGATTTTTCCTGAGTTTTACTCTCTGGCTATTTTCACCTCCCGAAAGAGCTTAAAACCTAAATACTCACACGTTGGGAGATAGGAAATTCTTTTCCGTATGTAATGGAGGGGCGGACCAGCAAAATCCGAGTTCGTATGAGAAATCTATGCTGATTCTACCAAAGGACGCTGATTAGGGTTTCAACCAATCTGGGAGTGCTCGAACGATCAACATTTGATCCCGTGACCACCCAGGGCCGGTTTCATGACCCCTTGGTCGGTCCCTCACCTCTTCATAATTCCTTCACTTTTCATTATTTTCCTTCATCCGATGAAGTTTTGTCGGTTTTATCAGAAAACCTTAATTTTGTCATATTTTCTCAAATGGTCGCTCAAACGAGCACCAGAAAATATCAAAATTCTCGAGAACTGAGACACGGACGTCTCAACGACGAAATCATGTTACCTTGACCGACCAAGGTTGGCTTTGTGGCTCTCAATGAGCCAATCCCACGTGTTTCTCACAATCTGACCTAATTTGCACAATTGCACGTATTAGGTCCAAAAACTCTCCAAACAATTTCGGAATTCGACGGAGCGATCGTAATTTGATCCCGTGACCACCTAGGGATGGTTTCACAACTCCTTGTTTGGTCCCTCATGTTTTAATAATAATTAATTAGGTTCTATCACCTAATGCTGAACCCAGCAGTAATTCAGTAAATGATTAAACCAGCATTTAATCATTCTTTCAAAAACCCACCAACTCTTCAAGGAGGTCTTGGATTTCGCTCACGTGAGTATATGAGAATTTCATGGTTGATCCACGGTCCCATGAAGCCGGTTCTCCTTCATTCTATGGTTAATTTCAAATAAATCATCAATTGGTCATCAATTGATCAAATTAGGGTTTCTGAATCCAAGGATCATGATTCCATATTCAAACACTAATAATTTCACACTGATCTCATGATCAATATTCTTATTAATTATGATCGGTTAAATTACCAACGCTTTAATTAATATTTTATTTTGGTCACGCTACAAATATTTCATCGATTTGTTAACACTTGCTCGGATGAGCAATATTTACTCAAATATTTCATCGCACGAGCAACACTTTCTCGTGTGAGCAATATTTACTCAAATTAACTAACTATCAATATTAAATAAATTAGCGAGCAACACTTGCTCTCCTCAACGTGAGGATCCTATCACTGTCTCAAATAGACACGTTCGATTCATGAGTTGCAGAACATTTTACAAAATCATGTTTAACTCAGCAAATACGTGGACTCATCTTCCCACGAAGTCATGAAATCAGCAACTGACTTAATTAACCACGAGACATCAATCGTGTCACTTGGGGGGATATCAACTAGGGTTTTTGTTTGGCGGTCTACGACACGTGTGTTCAAACACACGATGAAATGTGAGCAAGTCGTGCAATCAGTTGAGGAAGTTAGAAAATTAGTGGGTGGAAAATCAACCAAGTCTCCGCACGATGAGCGCAACTGGTTTTGAGCATTATTTCCATCTCTCCACTCCTTCACTCCATCAACTGTCACACTTCATGGGATCATGGTGTTTTCAACTCCGGCATTATATAATGTTTCTGAATCCCGATTGAAGGACAAGATTCGAAGGGTTCTAAAACATTCGAACAACAATCGTCTGAACGAGCAATTTCTTAACAAAGTTCATACATATGCTCATTCGTATACACGAACTCACAAAAATCACTCTTAATGAGGCAATATTCAATCATTCAGTGCATTACACGGAAACCATAACACACCTACAATCTCAGATCACCATTGATCTCACACATTTCTCAGCTTCCCTCCTACAGACCAACCCATCCTCTCTTGTGACCGAATTTACTCTGGAACGGCCATTGTCTTGGTTTAGGCTGGAGTACTACAAATTGGTCTCTCGAACTAAAAAGCACCCCCTTCATAGCAGTGCATCTGTGTGAGGTTGAATATTTCACTCGGTTCAAGGAATCTCCTCCGCACGGTCGTCCTCAATTCCGCAAAAAACCAGAAGATCGTTTTTCCTCATCTACAGATTGGCGACCACAGTGGGAGATCATTATCTCGGTTACAATCTCTCATTCTCACAATATGGTTGGTCTAAGGTCAGGATTGGTCACAAACCCTAACGCAAAATCTCTAGTACTAGCAACAATGAAGACATCCCGGAAACCGTTCCGGCCACTAACACTGACGGTGGTGACATCGCTCCTCCTCAAAACAACGTATAAGGTCATCCTTTGTTCGTCCGACAGCCCGAAGAGGTTAGAGGAAACCCACCACCAACTATGGCTGATCTCGTCAAAGTGCAAGAAACTCTTGCAAAAAATCAGACAGATATGGCCGCGTCACAACAAAAGCTATTTGATCACTTGAAGACTCTTACCGCCAAACTGTCAGAGAAAACTCCAGACAAATGGAAAGAGAAGGAAAAATCCTCAGATGTTGCTGACCCTGAGGTAATTCCAATTCACACCGTGGACGACGATGAAACCAACAAAGCTACAAGAAATTCATCAACAAAGAGTCATCAAGTTTCATCATTTGGGAAGACTTGGAGCGCCTTCTGGAGAGTCATGGGTAAGACAAGACACAACATGTCCATCGTCACCAACCTCTCTATCCTACCGCTAACATCACTCCTCCCAGCACTGATGCTCTAGTGATCACCCCTGCAAGTGACGGCACTGGCGCCATCAACAATCCTCCTTTCGGTTGATCTCTTGAAGAACCAAAGGAAATCAGCCTACCATAGTTGATCCCATGAGGGTTCAGACTGACGTAGATGCATTACAGAAATAGTTGTGTGCTCATCTCAAAACTCTCACAAACAAAATTGCGTCTGAACGAACTCAACCTCAACACGAGAAAGGAAAAGCTAAAGAAACATCTTCAACTGCTGATCCTGAAATCTCTCCAATCCATGTTGAACATGATGAAGAATTCCGCAAAGCTGCAGATGACTCTCCAGTAATGGAACCCGCATATTTCATCACACGTGAAGACCTGGAGCACTTATTTGAGGATCGGGGAAAAGACAAGGCATCATCTGCCCATCTTCATCAACCTTCATATCCTGCTTCCATACATAGGATTCCTCTTCCAAAGAATTATTGGGCGAACACGAGCACAACATGTCGTCCGTATGAAGGAATTTTCAAAGTCTCTAATAGGCAGAGCATACACCTGGTACAACAACATCGCACCGGGAAATATCACCTATTGGAGAGAGATGATTGACTGCTTTGTGTAAGAGCAAATCACTCTCTATGATCTATAAAGGATGTTTTGAAGGAGCAACGAACATCCTGATGATTATGTGAAAAGATTCAGAGTCCAAGACCTGGATTGTTATGATCCAAATGTCACAGAACAGCAGCTGGTAGATTTGTGCATCAATGGCATGCTCCCGGTTTATAGTGCCTTACTGGAAAATCATCAGTTCCAGACTTTCTCAGGGCTCCACGAATCCGCGAAGAGATCAGCAACCACTGCACCTGCTCTGTTGGAAAGAACAAAATCCACAAAGACTGAAGAATAGCGAGACACTTTAGGAAGTAGGCGTCTGATCAACAAGCAGTACAACCTCCAGCCTTCCACAAACACTATTGCAGAAGGGAGCAAATGGAAAGCCAAACTTCCGCGCAAGCATACCTCAGCTCCTTTAAAGGCACAAAGCAAGAATAATCAAGATGCACAAGCCTATGACCAACACACAAGAGTTGTTGATCAAAAGCACATGACTTTCCTTTTCCATTGAAGAGGTGATCGAACTCCAAGATGTATGGATCCAAGATGGTGCAATCAAGTTGTTGTATGTCCGGAAAGAACCAACTGAAGAAGACATGGAAAGTTTTCGTTACTGCCGCTTACACAGGTTCGTCAATCATCCCACAAAGCAACTGTGCATTTTTGAAACACATTCTCAAAGAGAAGGTTGATCCGCAATATCTTCAATTGGGGACTGAAGGAGTACACAAGAATCCTCTCCCAGTCAGAACCTTTACACTTTTTGGACAACCTATCAGATAAGCAGTTCAAGATGTCAAGAAGTCCATACCGAAAATACTTCTTGAGCCTCCATCCACATAGCAAGAGATGTACGACTGGGGACTTCTTACCACAGTCAATCTCAGAAGAAACGAATTTGGAAGAACATTGATCGATATCGAGACCACCATCAACAACATTCCAGTAAAAACCATCGGATCCGCATGCATCACTCGGCAAGAAAGTAATCGTTATCCATATCAATCAGAAGACCTCGAAGGAGCGCTCGGAAATACTCATGGCTACATCACTCTCATAGTGAACATAAGTCCAACCTAGACAAAAACCAAGTTTCGCATAATCAGGAAGATCAAGGATATGACATATCCTTCAGACGAGCGTAGGTCCACACTGAAAATATGGATACTTACGGAGCATCTTTGGTTACACATTCCTCCAATGAAGGAAGTTCTGGTCCAGAAGGTTTGACGGACATTCCATCATCAGAGTACTTCGAGGAATTTCAAACTTCGACGAGGTTGAAGCAAAAACCTACAAAAGATGCATAGATATTCTTCAAGAGGTTTCACACTCAGGCAAGTTTCATTCACTTCATTTCTATGTCATTTATTTCCTCACATGCCATCCTAGCACGGGGACTCAATTCTTCTAGAAACTCCGCAAGATGTTATGAATGGTAGCTTCACCGGATTATCATTTTACCAAGTGGTTGAATCTGACACTTCAACGCTAGAGCATCTAAGGAGTCTTCAAATTGTACTCCCAATCAAAGAGTACACCTTCGATAATGATGCCTCTGGCTTCAGCATAAATACATCGAGGACGACATACTGATTCACCACCAGCGTAATTGAAGTGCAACTAAACTACAATCGCTGAGTCTTCACTATCTCCATGACAAGACTTCTGAAGCAGATGCAATATTATTCACCCATGGAAGGCACGAATTCCTTCAACATACGCTGGGGACTTGATCTTACTGGGACTTGATCTTACTGGAGAAAACGGTTTTATTTTAATAAATGTTATCCACATAACAAGTTATTGCAACCAAATGTGATTCCATGAAACTTCATCAATGGGATCTCCCTACATCACAAGCTCCTGCACGACTGAGGAACTTATTCTCTTCACCGATCACACCCAGAATGAAGGCTATCGATGCAATTCCGCCGCAACATCGTCGACTCACTGACGAATCTAGTTCACAGTAAAATCATACTGTTCAGGAGAATTCATGTTGAACTCCGAGAACACCTTCATCTTAGAGATGCTCAACCTACCAAAAGACTCGCTGGATGGAGGAGC
The DNA here is from genome assembly GCA_023529315.1 of Papaver bracteatum. NCBI lineage: Eukaryota > Viridiplantae > Streptophyta > Magnoliopsida > Ranunculales > Papaveraceae > Papaver > Papaver bracteatum. The sequence goes on along the minus strand of JAJJWX010001561.1, from coordinate 5,027,826 downwards.
AACTACTGTGTCTATAACCATGGTTTTATCCTTTTCGGTCTTTGAAGCAACTTCAACCGTGGTATCATCATCAACAATAATCTCTAAGGGAACACCATCCATGATCTCAACATCGACAAATATCTCTGGAGCATGATCATTCATGGTCTGAACACCAACAACGGTCTCAGGAGCAACATCCTCAAAGCTTCATCAACTAATCATTCTCTGGAGTAGTACACATGAAGCGAACTTCTCTAAGAACCAATGATTCATATCAATATGTGTAGACCTGATAACATGCTCACATGAAGTCTTCCCAAAGCTGGCACGACTGGTGGGCATTATCCAAAGTCTTCTACAATATGTTCTCGTCACCTCTACAGATGAGGTACAACACACTTCAGGTCATGGGTTTGAAAAAAACGTTCCAATGGGTGAGGAATGGGACATTACTTCCTCAACAAAAGATGTTCGCTTGTGTATCTTCAACAACATACCAAAAGGGCGCATTAATTGGACATACAAGCTGAAAGATATGGCCTTTACCGTCAGGTCTACGAAACCTAAAAAATTTGTACGGGATTACAAATTGCAAATGTGCACGCTTCGTTGGCGGACTTTTACAACTCCAGATTGAGTGATTCTTCTATCATTTAATAACTCAGTCTCTTAGCCTCAAAAGTTGGGGTCAATCATTGAATTCCGACGCCGTGTGAGGTTCCTACGGCTCCCAGAACATACTAAATGCAAGATTTCATGGACGGGATTCATAACCTCTACAGTCGATCGATGTCCACCAGGTCTTTCGCTAAGTCCTTCATCAAGGTACCTCCAGCCTCCTGGTTAGCTCGTCTACTTCATATTCTTCAACACAACATCACTAGTAGGAAAAGGAGCGTCACCCTTTTTCTGCTTTCTTGATAACTTCAAGTCTTTCACGGAGCCACTTCATATTGAAGACAAGTTCTTCAGCATTCTTCAAGTTTTACTCCCAATCAAAGAGTAAATCTTGGGAAACAACGTCTCTGGCTGCAATCCTAATATCATCTATAACACACAAGATAGCCTCTACTTGTTTCGTCAAGAAATAACTACGTCCTGGATCCCGAGTAACAACAATGTGTCCATACATTTCCTATAGTTCCTTGTATATAGAAACATATCCGATGGGAACGCTAAAACCTCCAACAAGCTGGTGATATAACTCACTAAATTGAGGATAATGGAAATGCCTGCAATAGGATACTCATGCACTATCATCTGGTTCCCAGTTACTGGAGCAGTGTCATAGAGACAACTTCAGGGGAAGTATCTTCTGCTATGTCGGGTTCGGGTTCCACCGTCTGATGCACAATTGGAGTTTCCACCACCTCCACGGCATCAGCGACCGACACTTCATTATCCTGAGGTGCAACTATGAAATTCTTGTCACCAACGACTCCTGGATTTCCCAAATCATCATTATTGGATCCATGATTCCCAACTTCGTCGTTTGGCACCTAATGCGAAGATTACATGGGATTAGAATGATTCAAATGAGATATACTTACTGGGGAATCTCTAAATCATTTGAAGGCTCGTAAATACTGGAATTTCCATTAGCAAAGCCGATATCTCCATTCGGTTCGGGATTTCGGGAATTCTCCATATTCCCATATCCCAAAGAAGAGCACGCTTCATCAGCATGATGATAATCTACAATTATTTCTTCATGGATTCATCATCAACAATTATTATTACTTCATTCAAGGAGATTCCAAGATCACCTGCACGAAAATATACTTACATCAACTTTTTCATCAGTGCTGGATTCATGAATTGCTTGTCCGGGAACAAGTTGAAGACCATCAATCGATGGAGAAAAGTCTAGAAGAAGTAACAAACCTTGGTCTCATAATCCTAATTGCACGGGCAAAGTCATGACACAAGGAGCGCTAACAACTCGTCAAAGAAACGGCTGGGGACTACACGTCATTTGCTAGCATCATGTAGTCCTCACTTCTGGGTTCTCCGCTCCTGTAGACTTTCTTCCATTTCTGTGGAGTCAACATCTGTCCAGGATTCCACTATATGATCATCCTGTGGAAACCTAATGAAATTAGCAGAAGTACAACTCAGTATTAAGGATCACTTACCATCACTCAGAGGTCCCAGAAGCACCATTTCTTGAAGCTGCATCTGTAGAGATATCATCTATGGAAATATCATCTTTGGAAGCATCGTCATGAGAACCGGTCATTCTTGAAAAGTTGCTATGACGTCCATACAACATTCCTACTTCAGTATATCATCCGTAGATGCAGATTTCATCAAAGCAGTGGAATTAAAGCACAACAAATGATCGATGCTCACACCAGCATCTACAAAAATGGTAATTCTTAACTCTTACCTTTTTACGCTTCCACTAACAAGAGGAGAGTAATGCTAGAGTTAATGCTCCAAAATCGTCTGCTTCTTCAAGACCTACAAAAGACGTTCAAGAACTCAGATTTTTCATAAAATCATCAACTTTTCTACTGAGTGAACATTCACCATAGAATTATAGAAACTAAAACATTATTTCATCATAAATAATTTTATCTCTAAGCAACATCACACAAAATTCAAGTTTTGATTTTAGAGAAACAATATATATCTGCATATATATATATAAACAGAACGTTTATTTACTCACGTAAATAAATGAATATTTTTCAACGTGAGCCAAGCTCATAAAAATAAATCATGGATACTCCACAGTTTCAAAGAAAAAAGAACTTTTCCATGAACCGACCATGTTTTTACAAGAAAACTCTTTTCCTTCGTGCCGTCATACGTATTTGAAACGAAGGTTTATTTCAATTTTGTGAGAACTCGCACATTACATGATAAAGTTTTACATGAAATCTCATACACAAAATTTTATCACTGGACACAAGTTCATATATACATGAAGAGGAGAACTCTCTTCTCCACATCATCGTTATTCTTTTAAACGAAGATTTTACTACGGTTTTGTGAAAAATTCACTTTTGTGATAAAACTTTGGATCACGTGAAAGCTCATCAACATAGTTTCATCATTTAACCTACATATTCACATATGAAGGAAAACCTCTCCTAAATCAGGGATTATTACTAGTTTTCAAAAACTAACGATCAAACGAACATATGTTTTCAAAAACGAGGGTTTTCGATGAAACCCACTCATATATACACGGGTATATAATTTTATCATGAAAAATATGTGAACAACCCATATAACTCATGAACATTAACAAACATCAGCAAAAAAAAAAAAAAAAAAGTTCGGACGCATACCTGTCGGCGCCGCCATTAAACGGCCGGACGGTGGCGACGGCGGCGCTGGTGGTCCGACAGCTTTTCCTCCTCTTGATGCTGGCGTGAAGGTGACGGATAGGTATCATCCCGCGAATCATAAACGACCAAGGACCCGTCTTCCAAATTAGCGGTTCAACACCAATTCATGCTCATTAAATGACGCTCTAGCATGCCGCTGGAATCTTCATTCAAGTTATGGTATGCTCGTACGATAGAAATCCGGTAACATCTTAACTTACGACTGAGTTCAATTACTTGTATTGTTATGACTGGAAAATCACCATTCAATGATGACTGAGGAACACATCTTTCCTCACTAAGCATGGGACTTAATGTAGATGGTGGATTTTTGACAAAGGCTAAAATCGTAAACCCATAATTACACAAACCTCTGACTTAGCAATCATGCGTGAATATGGAGACACGGGTTTCTCATCGAATCCTCTGACGGAGAATACTTTCTCTCAGAGTGCATATAGATATGTAGTCTCACAGCTGGACAACGACATATCTCATGAGTACTGAATACTTCAGTCATAATTTCTATCACGGGATGAACAACTCCCGATTAACTTGCTCTGCTAGTATAAAGTCATAAATTAATCATTCCTAAATTCTTGGATTCATCCGCAGAATTCCTGAAAATATTCAAATATTTTCGCAGATATCTCATTACGCAAACCATGGTTCTTCCCAGCAGAAGTACATGGATTATTAATATTGGACGCACGGGAATCAGTGCTACCGCCTGAGCGAGCCCTGTCTCAAACCTAAATTCTTGGATTCATCCGCAGAATTGCTAAAAATATTCAAATATTTTCGCACATATTTCATTACGCAAACCATGGTTCTTCCCAGCAGAATTCCATGGATTAGTAACAAATATTGGACGCACGGGCATCAGGGCTACCGCCTGAGCAAGCCCTGTCTTAAACTTAAATTCTTGGATTCATCCGCAGAATTGATGAAAATATTCAAATATTTTCGCACATATTTCATTACGCAAACCATGGTTCTTCCCAGCAGAAGTCCATGAATTAGTAATAAATATTGGACGCACGGGCATCAGGGATACCGCCTGAGCAAGCTCTGTCTCAGATGGTGCAATTGTATTCAATAATGATACATTAACAACCACCGCACGAGCAAGAATTTCAAAATACGACGAAACGATGAACCTATGCAAAATAGGACGAAGAATAACAAATAAATAAAAATTGACCAAGGCGCTGGGAGGATGGACCCACTGACCGGCCGACCGTGCCGTGGTCAATCCCATACCAATCTCATATTTTTATCATATTTTTTTTGTTTTTTCTGAGTTCATGAAAAAACCTTTCGCTTGAACAAATATCCTTTTGTTTTGAGGAAACTCCTCAACTTCATGGTGCTTCCTCTGCGCGGAGGAAATAATATAAAATCATGGAGAGCATGAGGGGGCGTGACCATTGGCCAACCGGCCATGCCTGGTCCCAGCCGGCCCCACACCTCATATTTCCTCATTATTTTATTAATTTCCCTAATTTCATGAAAACTCCTTAATCTCATGATTTTTCCTTCGTCCCATGAAAAATAATAAAACTTAGGAAACCCGTGTGCACGAGTCATGGTCGGTCGGCCAAACCCTAGATGGCTCACACGTCCCACTCTTTTATTAGCATATTTTTCATGTTTTCATAATCCCATGAAAATTCCCTGATTTCATGATATTTCCTTCAAATTATGAAAATTCCTTCAAATCATGAAATAATGCATAAAATAGGGAAAACGCACGGGACCGGGCCTTGGTCGGCCAATCATGCTCTAAGCCGGTCCCACACGCTCATACGTCCCTTATTTTATTATTTATGATTTTTGATGTTTCCTTCGTCTCATGGAAACTCATTTATTTCAACAAAACTCCTTCGTTTCATCATATTAGGAAAAATGTTATGGGACCGGCTCCTTTGATTTTTCCTGAGTTTTACTCTCTGGCTGTTTTCACCTCCTGAAAGAGATTAAAACCTAAATACTTCCGCGCTGGGAGATATGAAATTCTTTTCCGTATGTAATGGAGGGGCGGATTAACAAAATCCGAGTTCGTATGAGAAATCTATGCTGATTCTACCAAAGGACGCTGATTAGGGTTTCAACCAATCTGGGAGTGCTCGAACGATCAACATTTGATCCCGTGACCACCCAGGGCCGGTTTCATGACCCCTTGGTTGGTCCCTCACCTCTTCATAATTCCTTCACTTTTTATTATTTTCCTTCATCCGATGAAGTTTTGTCGGTTTTATCAGAAAACCTTAATTTTGTCATATTTTCTCAAATGGTCGCTCAAACGAGCACCAGAAAATATCAAAATTCTCAGAACTGAGACACGGACGTCTCAATGACGAAATCATGTTACCTTTACCGACCAAGTTTGGCTTTGTGGCTCGCAATGAGCCAAACCCACGTGTTTCTCACAATCTGACCTAATTTGCACAATTGCACGTATTAGGTCCAAAAACTCTCCAAACAATTTCGGAATTCGACGGAGCGATCGTCATTTGATCCCGTGACCACCCAGGGCTGGTTTCACAACTCCTTGGTCGGTCCCTCATGTTTTAATAATAATTAATTAGGTTCTATCACCTAATGCTGAACCCAACAGTATTCAAGAAATGATTAAACCAAAGATTTAATCATTCTTTCAACAACTCACCAACTCTTCAAGGAGGTCTTGTATTTCGCTCACGTGAGCATATGAGAATTTCATGGTTGATCCATGGTCCCATGAAGCCGGTTCTCCTTCATTCTATGGTTAATTTCAAATAAATCATCAATTGGTCATCAATTGATCAAATTAGGGTTTCTGAATCCAAGGATCATGATTCCAGATTCAAACACTAATAATTTCACACTGATCTCATGATCAATATTCTTATTAATTATACTCGGTTAAATTACCAGCGCTTTAATTAATATTTTATTTTGGTCACGCTACAAATATTTCATCGGATTTAGCAATACTTGCTCGTAGATGAGCAATATTTAGTCAAATATTTCATCAGACGAGCAACACTTGCTCAGGTGAGCAATATTTGCTCAAATTAACGGAACTATCAATATTAAATAAATTAGCGAGCAGCACTTGCTCTCCTCAACGTGAGGATCCTATCACTATCTCATCAGACACGTTCGATTCATGAGTTTCGGAACATATTACAAAATCATGTTTAACTCAGCAAATACGTGGACTCATCGTCCCACGAAGTCATGAAATCAGCAACTGACTTAATTAAACACGAGACATCAATCGTGTCACTTGGGGGGATATCAACTAGGGTTTTGGTTTGGCGGTCTACGGCACGTGTGTTCAAACACACGATGAAATGTGAGCAAGTCGTTCAATCAGTTGAGGAAGTTAGAAAAGTAGTGGGTGGAAAATCAACCAAGTCTCCGCACGATGAACGCAACTAGTTTTGAGCATTATTTCCATCTCTCCACTCCTTCACTCCATCAACTGTCACACTTCATGGGATCATGGTTTTTTCAACTCCGGCATTATATAATGTTTCTGAATCCCGATTGAAGGACAAGATTTGAAGGGTTCTAAAACATTCGAACAACAATCGTCTGAACGAGCAATTTCTCAACAAAGTTCATACAGACGCTCATTCGTCTACACGAACTCACAGAAATCACTCTCAATCAGGCAATATTCAATCATTCAGAGCATTACACGGAAACCATAACACACCTACAATCTCAGATCACCATTGATCTCACACATTTCTCAGCTTCCCTCCTACAGACCAACCCATCCTCTCTTGTGACCGAATTTACTCTGGAACGACCATTGTCTTGGTTTAGGCTGGAGTACTACAGATTGGTCTCTCGAACTAAAAAGCACCCCCTTCATAGCGGTGCATCTGTGTGAGGTTGAACATTTCGCTCGGTTCAAGGAATCTCCTCCGCACGGTTGTCCTCAATTCCGCAAAAACCAGCAGATCGTTTTTCCCCATCTACAGGTTGTTATAAACAAAGCTCGCTATAATAAGGCGGGAGCTCGCGAGAACAAGGCGGGAGCTCGCGAGAACAAGGCGGGAGTTCGCGAGAACAAGGAGGGAGCTCGATAGAATATGGAGAAAGCTTGCGATAGTGTGGAAAGGGATCCTAAAATAGGGGAAGTATGAGCTGTATTTGAGTTGTCATCCACTATGTAAACACCTATATAAATAGGAGAGAGAAGGGAGAGAGACAATTTTTATAAGAGAGAAAGAGATATTTTGCAGAGAGATATTTTTAGAGAGAGAATGTATTTTTATTTATCATCTTCTTCCCCAAAAACTAGATCTAGAACTTTACCCATTAATGGAGATTATCAATGTAAATCAAATGTAAATTTAAACGATCATAGTGAAGAATCATGGATGTAGATCAAATTGATCGAACCATGTAAAAATCTGTTTGTCCATTTACAATTTTAGTATTTTAATCATCATTTTCATATCAAATGAGTTTAGATCAAGAAATTATTATCAAGATATTACAAGGGGTGTGTTGTGGGAATTCCTGCAACTACATTTTTGGCGCTAGAAACAGGGACGAGTAAAGGATTTATCCTTCCTGTAGTTTGATTGGTTCAAGAGACTTCCATGAATATTTGCTACTGTTCATAGTTTTCTAGATTTAAAAAAAAATTAGGTTCAAAAATGGAAATTTCATGGAAGAAATTACACTTTCAGGGAGTAAACATCATCAACAATTCAAAGACATGAAAAGAAATTAAGAGCATAATCTCGCAACAACAACACTCTTGCGAAAACTTCTACCACATATGGCAAATGTCGCAAATTAATTACAGAAATGCCGTAATAGACGACGACAGCATAAAACACGAGAAATATGTGAAGATTTTATGGTTTTTATAAACAAAGCTCGCTAGAATAAGGCGGGAGCTCGCGAGAACAAGGCGGGAGCTCGCGAGAACAAGGAGAAAGTTTGCGAGAGTGTGGAAAGGGATCCTAAAATAAGGGAAGTATGAGCTGTATGTGAGCTGTCATCCACTATGTAAACACCTATATAAAGAGGAGAGCAGGAGAGATAAGGGAGAGAGACAATTTTTGTAAGAGAGAGATATATTTTGCAGAGAGATATTTTTAGAGAGAGAATGTATTTTTCTTTATTATCTTCTAGCCCAAAAACTAGATCTAGAACTTTACCCATTAATGGAGATTATTAATGTAAATCAGATGTAAATTTAAACGATCATAGTGAAGAATCATGGATGTAGATCAAATTGATCGAACCATGTAAAAATATTTCTGTCCATTTACAATTTTAGTATTTAAATCATCATTTTAATATCAAATGAGTTTATATCAAGAAATTATTATCAAGATATTACAAGGGGTGTGTTGTGGGAATCCCTGCAACTACAACTTAATCGGTAGGCAAGTTCACAATCGGTAGATAACTTCCGGGGCATTTTTTTAGTGGCCAAACTACCCTTTACAATCGGTAGATAACCTTACAATCGGAAATTAATCCACAATCGGGAGTCAATTTAGTTTATTTAACTTCTGAATATAAAGTATCCCAAAATAAAATCCTCTATTTTTTGAATTTTGATTATCCTATAATCGGTAGTAAATAAAGTTATCTTGACTCCCGATTAAAGTAGACCTTTGGATAAAATGTTACCATAATTGGTAGTGTATTTAGGTTACGTAACTCCCGAATATAGAGTAGCCCCAAAATCTTTTTTTTTTCCTGAACTTTGGTTGAGCCTATAATCGGTAGTAAATTAAGGCATCTTGACTTCCGATTATACAGTGGCTCTATTTGCCGAAATCCTACCATAATCGGTAGTCAAGATAGTTCATATAACTACCGAATATAAAGTTGCCCCAAAATGAGATTTTGCAATTTTTTATTTTGGTTAAGCCTATAATCGGTAGTAAATGAAGATATCCTGAATTTTGGACGTTGTCTCGCACTCTTCTAGGGGTGCTTCCCCTAGACCCCCGCGACCTGACCTGTCAGGTCGAACACATCCGGAAGGGGCTACGCCACCAGACCCCATGTATAGCGTACTAGAATTGTATTTATACCAAGTCCATGCCCGCACCGAGCTTTTTCAACTGCATTGGTTGAGCCTATAATCGGTAGTAAATGAAGGTATCCTGAATTCCGATTATACAGTGGACCTCTTTACCGAATCCTAGCATAATCGGTAGTCAATGATAGTTCATATAACTACCGAATATAGAGTTGCCCCAAAATGAGATTTTGCAAAAATCATCTATTTTTCTAATTTGGTTGAGCCTATAATCGGTAGTCAAAATAGTTCATATAACTACCGAATATAGAGTTGCCCCAAAAATGAGATTTTGCAATCGGTAGATAAAAAATAACTAAACTACCGATTATGAAGGGGCATATAAGTATTTTCAACCTATTTTATCTTTTTGTGTCTCCCCTAATTCTTTTGGGGTTGCCCCTAAAAATGCTAGGTTTTTCAAGCCCCTCTTTCCATCAAAAAATAAAAATAATCATACAGATGCCCTCCATATATCATTCGTTGCTGCTTATTTCTTATTTTAATTTAATCAATGCACATATAATATAAAAAGAATTTGTCTCTCTTCTCTCTCTGCAACCATCACTACCACCACCATTACCACCTCTGTCACTACCACCACCTTCGCCGACGTCAACTGATTTGCTATTCCAGTTGAAAACTATTACGAGCAAAGATGATTCTTGTTCTGAGAGATCTTCTTATTCTACCGATTAATTTTAAAATCAGATTCGAAGATACGAGATCTGATTTTTAGGTTTTAGTTTCTGGTAAAGTTAGAAGTTAACTTGTTCGAATTATAGAAGCTCATGAATTAATGATGATGGTGATGGTGGTTTTGGTGGTGGCGGCGGCGGTGGAGGAGGTATGTATTGGAATCTATTTCTACTTCATTTTTTTTATGTTTGTTACAGATTTATTAGGTTTAGTTTCTCAATTAAAAGTTCTTCTTCTTCTCAATTGATATAGCAACAAACTCGAATTTCAAATCCATTTGCTACAACAACTAATATTTAAAAAAATAGGATTAGAAGATGATTTATTCAATGCTTATATTGATTATTAACATATTTGGATCTATAATTAAAGATGGTGGTTGTAATATGAATATGGAATTAGTGATGTCAATCAGAACAATAATACGGTGGTGATACTAATGATAGTGGTGTTTCTGCAGGGAGGGGTCTCAGTGATTTATGCATTTTAGTTTTGTAAAAATGAGTATCAAAATAGAACCAGTAAGATGAGTAGGTGGTGTTGTAAATCCTGGTAATAGTGGTGGTGTGGTGGTGGAGTGAGAAAGTATCATCAACAACAACATTCGTGGATCAGAATTATTTCACACTTGCTATAGCTGGTGGTATTGTTGATGTTGTTTGTAAAACTTATACTACTCCCTTTTCTCGTCTCACTATCCTTTTCCAGGTTCATTCCCTATTCAATTTGATATTTTTCTAAATTTCTACTATATTTATATGTGATTTGCTGTATTTTTATCGAAGTAGTTAAAATTTTGGGTTTAAAGAATGCTCATTAGGTTCATACATTATATACAGGGTGAACATCAAATCTGTGGGTTATATGTGTTGCTTGAGTGATGAAAATATGTAGTTCCTTGACTGTTTAGTTACTTGAGTGATGAAAATTTGAATTTTGAACTAAAATTGGTGCAAACAAATGGAGGCGAGAGTGATGGATTTTGTTGGAGTAATGAGGGTAATGGTGTCGATGATAGCAACTTGTTTAGTTATGAGTTAACTGAGTAAACGTTTAAGCCATCCTGTCTGCTAGTTTATTTTCAAATGAAACTACATAAGACATATTTGCTAATGATATGCTTGTTATATCTTATTACTTCCCTACATGTTCTGGAAACGTAAATGTATCAATGTGATATTTTGATACAAGAGATTGATTAATGCCAGTTCCCAAAAAATCACTGTTTGTTTACCAAGTGCATATGATAGCATCCTTTAGTATTTTACTAAAGATGCTACTCCCCTATGTCGAGGAGCATATTGGACAAAAAATGGAAATTATGGAAATGCAAAGTAGGAACAGAACCTAAACATTTTAATTGTCTCTTTTCTATTTATTTTTGGTAGTCTCATGGAGAGTTTCTTTTTTCAGTGCATGCCGATAAAGTAGCTTTGTTGCGGAAACTTAGAGGTACTTCCTTTTGTTTTTTTAATGAAGCAATTATGTTTCCGACAGTTTTAATTAAGATCTTTAATAAGTTGTATTTAGTCGCATCATATTAAGATAACTATTGGTTTTTGGAGTTTCATCTTTTTCACTGATCACATTATGAGGCCATTTCTTGCCTATACAACAAATATCTTCAACTTATTTAGTTTACTACAGTAGAACTAAATGAAACTGACTTAATCCACTGCCCGTGTAAGTACTTTATTTTGAACTAAACAAAACTATTGGTTTTTGGAGTAAGTGAAACTTGTTCTCCCTTGTTAGCTTCATTATTTTAGTTCCATCTGCAATATACCTACTTAATGTTCCACCTCCAGTAAAACTAGATTATAAAGCACTCATTAATTTTTCATTTGTAAATTAACTCTTTAGGAAATTTCATACTCTTTCCTACTACTTCAGAACGCATGTGCCAAAAATAAGTTCCTTGCATTAGTTTCTTTTAAGGGAGCTAAATGTTTGCAGAATAGTCATTCTAATTGAACTGCAAAAACATTAAGGTAGCTATATTTAACGAACTTGTGGTGTAAAGATAACACACCTGGCTCCACGTCAGAAGACGCGTGTTTGATTCATGCCAGGTTCACTAATTTTAGTATAGTAATTTTTGGGATAAACTTTGGTTTTTGACACTAGCTTTTTGGGATCAACTTTGGTTGTTGACAATATATATTGGGATCCAGTTTGGTTGTTGACACCATATATAATCTGAACATTTTCTGAAGTTTTAATTTTGGGATCAACTTTGGTTGTTGACACCACATTTTGTGATCAACTTTGGTTGTTGACACTATATTTTGGGATCAACTTTGGTTGTTGATACCATATATAATCTGGACATTTTCTGAATTTTTAATTTTTTGGAACTGTTATTGTTGTTTAACTATTATTGAATAAGAATGCTAACTATTATTTTTGTTTGAAATAGGATGGACAAACATATGAAGAGATCGCCACGGTTTAAACCGAAGAATCAAGAAGAAGATGAATCGCAACAGATTGAAAAATATGAAGCAACCAAACGAAAAAGGGTGAACAAGAAGATATTGGAAGATGGACAATAAGAAAAGGTGAAGAAGAATAAGAAAATTGAATAAGAATAAAGACAAAGAGGAAAGAAGAAGAACATAATTGAAGAATCAAAAGAAGAAAAACAAGAAGATTCTGAAGAAGAGGGACAAGAAGATTTAGAATAAGGAGAATCACAACAGATTGAAAAAGTTACAGCAACCAAACAAAAGACGGAGAACAAGAATAAATTTGACGATGAATAGAAAGCAAAGGTGAAGAAGAAGAAGAAGAAGAAGAAGAAGAAGAAGAAGAAAAAAAAATGAAGAAGAACCAACACATAAAGGAAAGAAGAAGAACATAATTGAAGAATCAGAACAACAAGAACAAGAAGATTCAGAAGAAGAAGGAGAATTAGAATCAAAATAAGGATAATCAGAGGAAGAAGAAAAATAATCAAAAGAAGAAAAATAAAAAGTAGCCGAAGATGGAAAACCAAACAAAGTCCTCAAAGGTAAAAACATTGAATTGAGTTGTATGCTGCTATGTCATTAAGTTGTTTAATTATTAAAATAAAAAAAATCAATGATTGAGTTGCATGTATACATGTAGGTTAAGTGGGAAAGAAATTAAATACAAAGGAGGTCTCAAACCGTTGGTTGAAATGGGGAGTTTTCTACACGAGAAGTTTGAAGTAGAAGATGGAGAAAATAAGAAGAAACCGATCTTTGCACAAGCACTAAAGTCCACTCCTTTCTGGGACTTGTTCAACACATTTTAAAGAGTAGACATCAACGATATAATGACTAAAAAATGGTTAGATAAAATCAATCTTTCAATGCGGCCGCTGCTTAGTGGACTTAATAAAGAAACCAAGAAGTTTACATTTGGAACTTCCAAAGAGTGCTCTCTAGAAGCAAGGGATTTCATTTTGATATTTAAAATGAGAAGAATTATGGAGAGTCACTATTAAAGAAGTTGTTGAAATCAAAGCATGTAACTGACTACAAAACACTTTTAAATACCAAGTTCAGACCATAGAGAGAGAGAGCCAGATAGTAAGGCTAAAATAACGAAGACTAAAGTTGAAAAAAAACTAAGAATTGCAACTGAAGATGAGTCAGACCCGAAGCATTTTGTCATACTTTTTTTCTATGTGGTTATGTGCGGTATTTTTCTTCCCAGATTCTGGAACAACAAGTGATGAGTGACAAATATTGCATAATTATATATCTTTTTATTGGCATTTATCTCATCTTTTGTGCGTTAATTCTCCATTTTATCCCATATTCTGTATTTTCATTATTTTCAAGAATAAATACTTTTACTAATTAATTTTGTGTTTTTAGGTACTAAATAAAGCTTGGATGAATTGAGAAGCCAAAAGAGCAGGAAATTGGTTGCCTAAGGCGCAAAGGAAATGAGAAACGTAGAAGGAATATCAAGCGAAAGGCTATTGTAATCCGTTTGCGCAACAATGGGCTTCATGGAAGGTTTTGGTTCAAAGAAGATATGGGCTTATCATAATCAAGATATCCAAGACCAAAAAGTATTTTTATACTTGATACATAAATTCTGATGTAGCTGCATAACTCCCAACAACACTTCCATCAAAACATAAGATTGGATACACCCGCTCCACACCCAAGCCACCTTTTCTTTTCTTCCCTATCGAGAAGAAACCAAACCAAACCCATCTCCATTTCCTCTCTTGTTTAACAGTACCAGTACCATCTTAATTCCCTTCAATAAATCCATCGTCCCACCTCTACTACCATCTTCAACGCCACCAATTAAACCTCTAATCCATTTCTCTCTCAACCTTATCTTCCTCCTTATCAGAAACAGTAAACCTAGAAGGTAGGTTTGAGAGATTTAAGTTTAGGGTTATCCATTAACAGTTGGAGGAGCAGCAGATTAATAAAATTTCAGAGAAGAAACAGCATAGGGGGCAAGAAATTCATGCAATTATGGTGAGTGGGTGGAGATTTATTGTTGAACTAAAACTCAATTGGGGATTTTTGTGCATAAATAGAGAAGAGATTGTGATGTAAAACACATGCCCGGATTAGCCAGTGCACCAAACAGTAGTTTATTTTCAGTATTTCTATCATGTTCTAATTTAATAACTAGGGTTCATATGAAACCATTAATCTATTGCTAAGTTTGATTGATGTTCAGATATTGTTCTTGTTGTGCTTTATTTTTAGGATAGATTTAATATGAACACTTCATCATTTTACTTTCACAGTGTATTTCATGCATCCATTGTAGTTAGAATACTTCTATGTTGAATATGTTGCAACTCGTACTTAACAGAGTGTTGTTCGATCCTTTGACTAGTTGTGCCTTAATCAGACAGTTAGTACTTCAGAGGGATACTTTAGTTGCGATTAGAATATCTATCTTAGGGAAGGTTTAATCATATAAGTGATTGATCTGGGGTTAGTTTTATTGTGAGAAGACATCTAATACTAGGATTAGGTAATTATCTTAGTTGACACTAAACCATCCATTTGAGACTACCTTGGATAAACGACATACTAGAATCTTGACCGGTGTCCATTACAAGGGACAAGAACATTATTGAGACTGAATTGACTTAGTGTAGGTTAAGAGGTAGATTCGACTACCCTAATACCTTTTATTTGCATTCTTGTTTTCGAATTTGTGTTACATAGACATCATCTAGTCGTATCGACAACCCTTTCGTTTCTAAATTAGTGTTAGTAGAACTGAGAAGTTTAGCTTCACATAGTAACAACTGCCTGTGGGATCGACCCGTATTTGCCATATCTATGTGATAGACATTGTGCGCTTGCAGTATAATTGTAGGTACTATTTAAAGACCTACCAACAAGCTTTGCGAGGAAATGGTTGTCTCATGTTTTACTCATGGAAAAAGTGTCATGGCCGTATCACATTATAGAATTTTTGATTTCGAACATTAGAAGACAGTATGAAAAAAATAAGTGTTATTGGATGCACAATTCTCCTACCGGTATGTAAAGACGGTCATTTCGTTAAAAGTAAAATATTTATTTTTATAGAGAGTAAAATGTATATTATATGTCAAAAGTAACCTCTTTTGTTTCTCTGCATCCAGTATTGGTTCTGCGAGCATACCGTAGACTACATCAATAAGAGAGAGGGTTTTGAAAGTTCAACTCCAAGATTCCTAAGATGGAACCAACACACATTGTGCAAGAAATTTCGAAAATATTTTTACGACAAAATTAAAAGGGAATAGACATTTTCTTGATTTCAACATCAGGTAATTTTTGTTTTTACTCTTATTATATTTCCTACTACATGATACTGATGTGAAAAAATATTACATTTTTTTTGTCAACAATGAAAGTTGAATCCAGTATATGCAGTCAACAACCAAAGCTGACACAATAAATAAAAAATATTCAAGATTTTGCGTATCAACAATGGAAGTTAATCCCAGTAATGGAGTCAACAACAAAATTTGACACAATAACTGAAATATACTCCAGATTTTTTGTGTCAATAATGGAAGTTGATCCCAGTGAATGGAGTCAACAAACAAAGTTGACACAAATAACTGAAAAATATTTCAGCTTTTGTGTATCAACAATTGAAGTTGATCCAATTATATGAAGTCAACAACTAAAGTTGACACCATAACAAAAGCAATTTCACTGCAAACAAAAAAAAAGAAACCAGACTAACATAACATTTAACTACAAATTCATATACGTCGCACCTCACTCTACGCCCCCTCGTGAAAGATATATTAACTGTAGAATATGAGAAAAATTTAAATAAAAACTATTTTATTGGACATAAAATACTTTGCTCACTGTATTGTACACCAATTTGCAGATTCAAGAAGATTTTGTTGATCCAGTGTCACAAGAATAATTGTATTTGATTGACATATCAACATCCATAAGACAATTAGAAGAGGAGTGCCAGAAGAACAAAATTCTGATCTTCTTGAGAAATATTATTGAGAAGAACAAAGACAAAATTCCGTTGCAACCTGGAGATTTGGAGAGACTTAATGGTATTGACAAACACTTAAGGGAATGAGAGGAAAAGGAAATGACTATACATAAAGCAAGAAGATCATTGAATACTTAAAAGGAGTTTTATGCAACAGCTACATATTACTTACAAACTGAGTTCACTCAGAATCCAAACAGAGAATCATCTGGAAAGGAGGATGTAACTTGAACGATGCAGGTAACAAACCAAAAATAGATGGAATGAATGTGGATAAATAACCAGAAGCAAGTCAACTCAATGTATCATTTTCATATACAAGTGCAAGTAATATGGAAATGTGCTATGTGAGGGGTTTTGAAAGCGGAATGAGATTCCAGGTAAAATCATTGATGAAGGAATGTTTGGCGGAGTAGAAGGTGGTCTTCAATGCAACGAGATAAGGAAAAAGAAGGCAAGAAGTAGGGTTTCAAATCAGTTCTGTAATCACAGACATTAGGAGTTCAGTTTTATTAGTAGAAGAGGAGAATAAAGTTCAACACGAAGAGAAGAGTATAAATATGGAGGCGGTGGAGATGATGGGAGAGATGATTGTTCATAAAACTCCTCCAATTAAATCTATACATCCATATGAATCTGATTATGTCTTTACTGGTACTACCACAAACTTCAATGCAATAATTGTCACATTAGATGCTAGTCCGACACTGGAAATAGAAAAGGATGTTTCTTCCATTCCAGCGAAAGATGAAGTATTAGAAGGGCTGAGAGTAATATACAATGTAGATACAATTGAAGGTCTAACTGAAGAGGAAGAATCAGGCATCCAAAGCAATGATTCTGAAGTAGCGCAGAGCCAAAACAATCTGTGTAACACTACTGAAAGAGGAGTGAAATATAACACGAGGTCAAAGAAGGGGCGAAATGATATGGAACAGTTCACACCTGAAGAAGGTAAAGCGACAAGGAAGAAGGCAAGGAAAATGGGGAAAAAGGAAAAGACAAAGAAGGGGGAGGTGTTGAAATAATCAACCTCGATGATTACATTGATGTGACGCCCTGATAGGTGTTTTAAACACCTTGATTTATTATCAATTGGTTATGCTTTCTTTGCTATTTTTCTTGTGAATTATATATATTATGCTTGTTTTGCATTTTGCAGGTATTTTGGAGTCATTGGAGTAAAAGAAGAAGCAACAGGTGCAAAATGAGCAACACTGTCACTTCATAGGCAAGTGTTATTTGGAGCTCGTGGAGGTTAAGGGGTAACCATCTGACAGAATTACTAAAGACAGTCAATAGTTCGTTAAGGGTCACCTATTTCTACTTTACTTCTTGTAGCTACGAATTGGTCGATATTTTCATAACTCTGTTCCCATCCCAACTCAACAACTCAATCATGAAGACCAATTCTTCACCCAAGTAATGTCGTCGTTCGAGCAATGATTCTTGTGGGAGATTTCCAAGAGAGTAGACATGAAATTGAAACTAAGATGAACACAGAGTTTGGGTCAAATCCATTTGGTTTTGAAGTTCAGTTCCAAGATGAGAAAAGACAGGGAAAATGAGTTTTCTACCACTGACTCACACTGATTGAATGGAGGAGATCGATGAGATTAAGGCAGGTATTCAGAGACAAGATGAAGATAAAATCTGGATTCGTATTTCCAGCAAAGGAGAAGAGTTTTGTGCATATTTCTATAGAGAAATAACCAGAAAGAGGAGCTGTATAGCCTTTGATTTATGATGATAAATGGTTTGATCGATGAAGTTTTAGAGTTCTCATGCAGTTAAGAGAAATGGGTTTGTGTTTGAATGTGAATTCTGAGCAGGGAAGGAGATGGAATCATCATACAAATCAAGCATGAGTTCATCTATAAATTACCAATTTCTGGCACATAACATGTTCGTTTAAAATACTGAACCACTCAGCTCTTGGCAACCTCAACGGAACCTCCAGATTTAATTCCACCAGTTGTGCCATGTTCTTTATGGGATGTTGTAGAAGTATCAGTTCCTTGTAGGAGATGCAGGTTATGATGAATGTGCATCTACAATAAGGTGGTTGAGATGGTATTGAGGATATGAGGATATGGAGATGCTAATGGATGTGACAATGGTTCTTGAGAAGCCGAAGCTAAGAAGTATTGCAGGGACATGGTGGATAAGACTGAGATGAAGGTAAGAATGAATGTGATGGTACCAATGGTGCTGTAAGGAAAAGTGCAGCTGTAGTGAGGCACTGGTGGCGACATTCCTGGAGAATGGGTTATTGCATTGGACAAATGCAGTGGCAATGGTATCACAGGCGACTGCAGGTGTGAACTTGAAGCAGTTGGACCTGGTGATTGTCATGGTATGAGAAATGGAATTTTGATGGTTATAATGGGTTTTTTGCTGTGAAATAGTGCAATGGAAGCGCGATAATAGATGTATGCTAGGAAAATTCTTGCAGGGGAGATGTCCAGCAGTTGGAAGAGGTAGTCTTATTGCATGAGCAGTTGCAGGTGTTAGTGCAGTGGCTAGGCAGAGTGTCAAGGATTTGAGATGCATTGAAGCCGAGATAAAGGGAATAATTGCAGGTGGTGATGCTGGTGACTGATATATAGGATATGGCTACATACGAAGGTCTAGGTGGCTGAGTTATGTTAACAGGGTATGGAGATGAAGAATGAGGAATTGAATGTAGAAACTGTGCAAAACGCAGTAAGAATGGAGAGCCGTTGATCCTAGCCCGGAATAGCGGAGTTCAGGGATTAGAGTGTGGGTCGTAAAGTTTTATTGAATTGCGAAGGGAGTATGTTTTGGATACAAGAGTTGGCCGCTGGACATATGAGCTACGAGTCACGCTTTTGGGTATGTTTTCGCAAGAAATAAGGAATTGGCTGAGATGGTGTTTGTGAATGTTTGAACTGCAGAGAAGTAGAGTTGAGCTCCCAAAATTATACACTTGCCTGGTGACATCTTCTAATGACTCAAGTGGCCCGAGACAATTTTATAGTAACAAATTCTGGCGATGATATCAGCAATCCAGAAACCTTGTTTTGGACCCATAAATTTCAGAAGAGATGTTTTAACACATGAGATTGGTGGACCACTTGGAGATGGACTTTTGAGAAGAATGAGGCGTGACCTAGTTGAAAAAGAGTATCCTTTATGGAAATTGAGAAACATATAAAAGAGAATATCTTTCTCTATTCGAAGGATATATCTCATATATCTTTTATCTCTTCTTCTACTTTTGTTGTAGGGTTTAGAAACATGAAACTTCTTTTTATGCTTGTGATGAACTCCTTTAACATGAGTACTTAATTTTATTATTGGTTAATGATGAAGTTGGATTTCACATAACATGGTTCTTTGATTCAATATATTAGTTTTGTCTCATATTTATCGTTCAGAATATAGTTGTATGATTGACGTATTACAACATGATGGATTGCTTGTTTTGTCGAGTTGCAAATTGGTAGAACTTGTAATCACATCTATAGCTAGTTTAGGGTTTATCATCGAGCGATATCCTTGAACATAAGTAGCATAATTTGGTTGTAGCTTATAGTGGTATATCCTTATAATCATATGTGAACCATGACCTTTGTTCGAATTGTTTGCGCAATGTATTTCAATTGCATTGATTAGTCTAATTTCATGAATCTTAATGCTCCATGGGAATTGAACTTGATTAGCGCAAGGCGTTAGGTTATTATTTTGGTAGAATTCATACTTGCATCGTTTTACATGTATGTGTGATGAAATCAGGAAATTGCGGAATATTCTTTCGACTAGGTATCCTAGGGCTTTTGATAAAGTAGAGATTAAATATTAATTCTAATTATTATGACAAGAATATGTTTGTGAATGAAAACAAAATCCTTAACCAATGCTTTCACATCTTGGAATTTAGTTGTTTACTTTTCTTTACTGCTTTTATATTCATTTTAGTTACATAAATCAGAAAATCACCCCTTGCTTTACATAAGAAACCGAAACATATTGACAACTTAGTCCTCTATGTGGGAACGATCATTTGTTGCCCTTGCTTCATTATATGTTTTGAGTAGTAATAAAGTGTAATTATTTTTGACGCCTACGATAGCGATCACGCATACCTGAACCAAGAAAGCTGAAGAATCCCGAAAAACTAGAACTCTGGAAATCCTACAGTGAGGGAGAAGAAAAGATCCTTCGTCCATACTTTGAGCATATGACAGAATGGTATGAAACCCTATAAAAACTTACCTATTTAATTAGTGCCAATAATCAAATTTGATCCCACAAAAATATGCAAAAGACGATTGTAATGCAAGTTATAGTTCAAATTTCTATTATGTTGTTTCATGATAATAGTAGATTCATTTGGTTACTTTTGACAAAGCTTATAGATTTTATTTCCGCAATGAGGTGGAAAAAATCGTCATTGGAAGGCATATCCAGTGTATAATGGTAAACAACAACATTCACAACGAGATTGCTAACTACATCAACATGCTGCAATCAAAGATGGAGAATCCAAATAAACCGAGAGACTACGATAAGAAGCACTTGATTCTTTATACAAATGCTTATGTAAGTAACGAAAACTCTTGATCTCTTAATCTGTCTTTTTAGTAACTTGTTACATCAAATAGGATAACAACTTAATTAGGTCTATAAATGGTAGTTGACATCTTATTTAGGTCTGACGAAATAATTTTGGGTGGTAGGAATGATACAAGTATACAAATCTGCATACAACATGAATGAATGACTTATTATTGTTTTGTTATAATAAAAACTGTGCAAAGTTTTTCCCTTTTTGAGTAACAACAAACAAAGTTTATACAAAATAACTGAAATATACTCCAGTTTTTTTTGTCAACATTGGAAGTTGATCCTAGTAAATGGAGTCAACAACCAAAGTTGACACAAATAGCTGAAAAATAATTCAACTTTTTTGTATCAACAATGGAAGTTGATCCCAGAAAACTGATGTCAATAATGGAAGTTGACTCGCAAAATATGGAATCCGGGAATACTAATTTCCAGATTAATGTGTCAACAACCAAATTTGACAAATATTTATGATACACTTTTTGTTCTCTAATATGCCAAACAACAAAATATCGAAATATTGATGCAACAACTTTTGAGGAGCGCAATAGCCACCAAATATGTGAAGAAAGTAAAGAATTATGGGATAGGAGAAAGGATAAGGCAGGATTACACAGGGAATGTTGAAGACACATACTTGTTGATACCAATGTGCCTGATGGACAAGGAAAGTAGACCATACCATTGGGTGGTGCTTGCGGTACTAAAAAAAAAGATGACTAGTACTGAACTCTGGATATCACAATCCAGGATACAATAAATAGTATACTGTGATGGTAAAACCATTGAATGATTTTCTGAATGAAATGGTCAAAAGAGATGCCGAAATAGGTGAAGCAATAAGTTCGAAATTTGAGCACTGTCATGTACCAGTACAAGTGGGGTTGGATTATGCAATGCACATTTGCTTATACCTAAAGTGTTTAGTAAAGCATGGAAATTGCAAGGATTTACCGGGAAATAAAGAATTCCATGAGAAGCTGAACAAGAAAAGAGTGAAGATGACATCAAGATTGTTGGGAGAATTGGGTGCATGGAAACCGGTTGCAGAAATTACTGATTCAGCTACATAACTTAAAGAAGATCAACAACTTACCGACTCCATTGAAGAAATTAAGGAAGTCCAAAAACTTACTGACTCAGTTGAAGAAATAATCAATTTACAAGACTCAGTTGAAACATTGGATTAGTGTAACTATGCAAGTGTTCATGGTCTAACAAGAAACATTTTAGTGTAGTTTAACAGATCCTAAAGTAATGTAGGCCTGCTCATTGGTAGTTTAAAAATCATATGCAAGTCTGTTTATGTTCTGACCAATTTGAATGCCCTATTAGTAAATTATCTATTTATTTTATTAAAATAATCTCTAATGATGGGTTAAGACTCATTATTAAAATTATTGGTTTACTAATTTTTATCCATCCATCATTCAATACTCTAGTAGTTAGACTTGGTCATGACATTATGATCAAAGGGTCAAGGAATTTATTGAATTACGAAGTATAACGCTTATCTTTTGAACTTCGTAAATACGACATCAACATAATCTATTGTATATAGTTGTTTGATTATGTGTGCATCATATAGGTATGATTTCACCCTAGGAAAAAATGTTCCATAACATTTTTTTAAAGGAAGTACATATATGAAGTTGTTTCATGATCGAAAGGAAATCATGATTGGTCAGGTTCTTTATTGAATATATTTTGAATGACCAATATAAGATGACAATGTGGAACCTATCTTAAATTCTTAATACTTATGGTATAATCGGTCATAACCTATATAATATAGTTAGTTGTAATCAATCATGAGCTACATTGGAAATCAAGGTGTAAAGGATCACAAGCTATATTGGAATGCAAGTAGTAACTGATCACAAGTTACTTTGGGATCCAAGGTATAACCGGTCACAGAAGGGAGGGATATTTTCCAGTTTAGTCTTGGAAGACTGAACCTTAAAGGTTTGAAACTTAATGAGGTCCAAAAAACTTGGAAGAACAATGGGGTTTTGGTGATGGAATATGCAAGCTTGTTCCTATGACTAAGGGTTTTTTCATCATCAAGTTACTTTCTGCGGAAGATAAAGAGCGTGTATGGCATGGAGATTCATGGAAGGTTCAGAATCAAACTCTTAGGATTACTTTTACCCTAATTTTGATCCTGAAAAGCAAAACACGTCTCATGATACAGTTTGGGTGAGTTTCCTTGGCTTATACATTAAATTATGGACCAAAAGAATTCTTCTATCTCTTGCAAGAATTCTTGGTAAACCAATTGCTATAGACCAGAAAACGTTGGATCACGACGTCAGTAATTATGCTGCTGTTCTTATTGACATTGATTTTGGAAAAGAGATTCCTAAAAGAATACATCTTAAAGCCAATGGTAAGGAGTTCTGGCAATATGTGGAAGTTCAAGATATGGAGAATATCAAGTTTTGTTCTCATTGCAAATTTATGGGACATAAATTTGAGAATTTTCTGGCAGCTCGTAAGATATTAGGGAGTTCAGTTATGGATGGGATGCGGGTTTTAAAGGATACTTCATTTAACAAAAAAGAGTGGCAAGTTAAAAAACCTAATACTGACGTTATTGCTTCCCATGAAGACCATGCAGTTAATGTCAGTAAGGATGATGTTCAGTCCGGGAAAGATGATAATAAGGGAAAGGGTGTTTATTCAAACCAAGAGAAAGAGTTAGCTGAGGATAAAAAGTTGGAGGAAGAGCTTAATAATTCTTTTGTGGAATACCGTGAAGCTCAGCTCAAACTGTTAAGATATAAAAACGCAATTGTTGCCAAAAAGGATCTTGCTGCACGTACAAATTATGTTCATGCAGATCATGCACTTGTTCCGCCAGAGAAAATCAAGCAAACATCCGTGCAGAGTAATGTTATTTAACCAACTTCCGTGAATCAAAGTAATTCTGGGAGCAAGTCCGTGTCAAACCAAACTAAAAAAATCCGTGAATTCTCAGGGTTTGATTACTCAGTCCGAGACCAAGAAGAATTCTGAGATTATTCAGGACGTGAACTCTCAGGGCTTGACTACAAAGTCCAAGCCTAATTCTGCAGCTCAGCAAGAGTATACTTCTGCGTTTATTTCTAAACCAGGGTCTTCTAAATAGGATTGGAAAACAATTAAGTGTAAGAACTCCCCTAATAAGGGAATACCTTTTAAATTTAAATCGCTTGAAACTCCTTATGTGGATGATCTTTTTCAAACAGAATTAGTGGTGAAAAACAAGTATGATTCCTTAGATTCTGAGTTTGTTCTTGCTAATGATTCTAGTGAGGATTTGGTGGAAGAGGAACAAGATGATTCTAGTGACTCAGATAATAGTATGGGTTCGAAAGATTGGGGTGAAGTGGATGCAGATACTCTGGCAAGGAAACAAGCTAGAAAAGTAGCCAAGCAAGCTTCCAAGATCATGGCTATTAATTCAAAAGAGGATACTGTTTTTGATCTTGATAATATTTTAACTAATGAGGAACTAGAGGTGGCAAGTACTATTCATCTTGATGAAGTGCGTGCTAATTCCATTAGAGACCCGGCTTTTAGACAAGACTTTTTCAAGGAAAAAAAAGGAGCAAATGGATAGAATTTCACCTAAGAATAAAGCTCAATCTCCTATTAAACTTATTACTGGTGGTAATTATGCTTCATATGAGGATGCATATGAATATGATGATTTTTATGAAGAGGAATAAAAGGAACCTTATGGAGATCTTGACTTGACCCAAATAATTGCTGGTTTTCATTCCAAGAAAAGGAATTTTAGAGTTGGAAACAAGGGGCGCAAATGATATTAATGTTCCTATTTTTCTCTTTATGTTATTTATTTTGTGTTTATGAGCTTAATTTATGAGATTTTTGAGTTTTCCTGCCCCTTTGGTTTATGGGGGTGGGGAGGCCTTGAGCCTCCCAACTTGTAATTCTTGTAATAATGTTTTTTTTGTTATAATAAACCTTGGACTTAGCCAAAAAAAAAAAGTATAACCGGTCACAAGATGAATTGGGAAGTTAGTTGTGATCTATCACAAGCTACCTTTGGGAAGCAAGGTGTAACCGATCACAAGCTAACTCAGGAAGTAAGGTGACCTATGGGAAGCAAGGTGTAACCGGTCAGAACCTGGTTTTGGAAACATGGTATCACCGATCACAACTTACATTGTGAGGTTGGTACAACCGATCCCAAGGAGAAAAACCGAGTTTCAAATATTCACATATCTCTTTGTGTTTTGTGTGAAGCTTGAAATTAAGGTTTGCTAAGAAATTTCTAGATGTCGACAGTTTTTAACATATATATAACTCTTATCATCTATTGTTTAAAGATATTCCTTGATACTCAAAGTGATCCTATGTCTGAAAAAGTGAAAAGCATTTAATTATGGTTTTCATCATATGCGTTTTAATTACCAGCAATTAAAGCATATCCTCTCAAAAA
Organism: Papaver bracteatum; assembly: GCA_023529315.1. Taxonomy (NCBI): domain Eukaryota; kingdom Viridiplantae; phylum Streptophyta; class Magnoliopsida; order Ranunculales; family Papaveraceae; genus Papaver; species Papaver bracteatum. The sequence goes on along the minus strand of JAJJWX010001561.1, from coordinate 5,002,241 downwards.
TATTATTAGTTAATGTGGTAGACTAATAATAGATTTTTCAAAAATATTGGTTTGCCATTTATGTGGATTTAGGAAAACCGAAATTAGGTATTTTAATGAGAATATCTTGGGAATATTTTCAGTTTTGGAATTTTCTTGTTGTCCAAACAACCTTGGTGTATACATACTTGATTTTGTATTTTTTTAAACTATCCTAAGAGCCAAGCAAACTTTATTCTTGTTGTTTCTGGTTGAGCCGTCTATCTAGAGAGGAAAGTATCCTAATTAGGTGAAATCTCTTACAACCACTCGTTTAAAGAATTATGTGGGATCAAGAAGCTCTACGAGTACCATTGGTGGGAAACTAGATAATTGCATTGTTATTGTAATTAACGGTTGTTGAAACTTTGATTGCACCTACTTTGTTTATTTTTGAGAATCTTCTCTTATGATATAAGATTCACTCAAACTAGACCAAAGTATTGACGAGATCTTTAGAACCATTTTCGAATCTAAAGACATCTTGTGATAATCCATTGTTAACAGACTCCGTTCTGTGTGTGATTGATCACAAGAGGTTTCAAGTGGTGTTTTGTAAGTTATTGAAGACAAACGAAGATTTGAAGACGACGATTTTTTTTATTATTAGTTTTCATCTTGTGAACTGTGTGCACAAACCTTGATCGGCTGGAATCCATCTAGAATCGGTTTATATTTGATATATTTGATGATTAGTCACGTGAGATTGGAATTACCTTATAGTTTCTCCTTGAGATCTATATTGATTTATTGTGAATATATAGTTTGTTTATTTCGGTAATCAAATGATAGATTGATCTAACCAGACAAAGGAGTCTGTTGGATTAAACAGAAGAGCCTTTGTGAATGACACAAAATATATTATTGCCAAGATTGAATAGAGTGGTTACCAAACAGATTTATCCTTTACTGTTTGGAGTATGATCTAAAGGATTGGTGATTCACGTACGTGAATCTAGAAGTCGGAGGCGCAGGGATACTGAGGAAACTAAGTAGCTTGGGGTAGTCTGCTTGGTTTCAACTATACGAAGTTGGTATTAGATTTTGTATAATGGGTTAATTCTGAGAGTATTCAAAAGTGGACAAGGTCCCAGGGTTTTTCTGCAATTCCGGTTTCTTCATTAACAAAATCTTGATGTGCCATTTAGTTTATTATTCAAAATTTATATTTGGTTTATATAATTTAAAGTAAATTGCACTTGTATGTTAATCCGTAACACTTGATATTGATCCTATAGAGTTTCGGTTATTACCGAACCTATTATCAAGTGACCACTTCATTGACGTGTTGTCTCGATCTTGAATCCATAGTCAATCACACAAGTGTTCTTGTTATCGTATTGTCTCGATCTCATATCCATATACGATCACATGAAATGTGTACTGAAGTTTTTGTATTGTCTCGACTAAGTCCATAGACGATCACACTTTGTAAAGGACTTATAGGTTGATACATAAAAGATTATGGTGTATTTGGGTATGCTCATCTTTTCAATTGGTATCATAGCAGGAAAACACGAAAAGATCTAACAGTCTGTATTTAGTGCGATCCAACCTATAATATTTGAATCAATGTTTGATTTAGTTAACGTATTGCAAGACCGTGAATACTCAAAACTTGAGAATGATACTATATATCTAACTCATAATCTAGGAGTTAAGACGATTAATAATACATCTGGGTCCAACTCTGATTTCAAAGAAGATGCTAAAAAAGAGTTGGTAAAACTTCTAAATCCTAACAGATCTCTGTCTACCAGAATATTATTATTAAAGACAAAATATAATCTTCTTAGACAAGAGATCAGAGAAAAGGACATACAACTAAATATTCTAGCCAAAGATAATATGGATCTCACCGTCAAAGTAGAAGCTCTTGATAAAACTTAAGAACAAAGAGTTAAGTCAAAGACTCTGACTAATGATTTTGTTATAATTTCTTCGGATGAAGAAACCAAAAGTCCCTCCTCGATTTTTACGGATCGTGATGACAAAAATTGTTTAATCACATCTAAAACAGATCATGATGATGAAGGTAGCATACCTAACTACATCAAGTCAGTAGATACTGAAAAACCCCTTTATGTATCTACTAATGATCAAACGATATCTAGTTCAAGAGAAATATTGAATCAGTTCCGTGAAAAATATCGTAAGGAATTTATTTTTCAGTCACTTGACAAGAAACTGGTGCTTCTACAAAATACTGTTATAAAAGTATTAAAATAAGTATCTTGTCTTAAAAAAACTGAAAGATCATTCCTCAATAGAAAGACATAATATGCCCCAAACTGATGAAATGAACTCAAAAGGTGATGAAAGAGTTGATAATCACTTCTGGAAAAAGGTTCCACCTCACTCATGTCGAAACAATCTTTGTTCACATGAAGGTAGTCTACTTACTGAACATTTCCAGAAGAGAGAAAAAGAGATAATTTCTGCTAAGAAAAGCAATCAGAAAAGTATTCGGAAAAATCCCTCAATTATTTCTGATGACCAAATTGATATGAATTATAAGGAAATTCTTATGATGAGAAGATCATATGAAAATATCATTAACAAAATTAAAAGGGATTTGTCTATCTCTGAAGATTCTCAGATCAGTTTATTTTCTCCACATGATCAAACTTGCATCATTAGTAAAGATCAGATTTCTGAGAGAAAATACTTTGGGCAGAAATCTCCAAAGAGAAACATGAACGATGATTCTGATACTCGTTGTAAGCACAACAAGGCTTACTCAAATACTTAGTTGTATGGAGTCGGTGCATTATCATCTAGATTTGTGCTCATAATTTTGGGATGAGGAAGGACATAAACGAGAGCACATATTTTCTTTTATGAAACTAATAAAAAAAATTATGACAATTTTTGGGTAACTGCGAATCCATTTTTGTTCATGTTTGTCATTGATCTTCCATAATTAGGGTTGATTTAAAAATTTGAATTTTAATAAAACTTCCAGCATGAGAGTTTCGGACAAAGGAAACAAAATATATTCTATGTATAATTACGGAAGTCTTTGGGTATTTTCGGTCCGAATGTTGTCTCTTCCAATAAAAAAACTCTCTCTTGCTTGTATTGAGAAATCCTGATTAATTCTTATTTAAATCCTTGAGCATGCCTCCAATAACTCGCAGTATTACAATGGTTAATAATGAGGAATCTCTTAAGGTTAAGAACTGTTTGGGAATCGATACAGACAGGAAGAGGAAGATCATATCAAAAATCATGTCTGATTACGAATCAGAGAGTTCTGCTGGATCACAAGATGAGTCATGTATTCTGGCTTTCAACTATCAAGATCCGAAAGAAACCAAGTGGATACCTACTAAAAGTATGGTAAACTTTATCAACGGTTTTTAAGAACTAAGAACCAATCTCATAACAATGGTACGAAATCAGGATTGGCTAAACGAAAGAACTGAAGAAAAAAAAAGATGATCTTGCAGACATGAAGGAACAAGTTCAAAAACTTGAAAAAGAAGAAGTGGTTGCTGACAACTCTATGGAGACATGCTTAAAAATCTTAAACACTGAAAAAACCTCAGTGAACAATCAAAGCACCACTAAGGATTAAGTCATATGCTGAGATACTTGATTCAGAAAAAATAGACATCAATTTGTTGATTTATTTCAATATTTTGTATATGGTATATTTGAATAAAACTATTAATATTTGTTTATGAATGAATAAAATTATTATTTTATAATCTTGTTTGATTATTTGATAGTTCTGATTGCATATCATGTGTATGGATGCTTATATTTTTGCTATGTGATTTCGGATTTATAAGATGTTTAGTTTCGATTTTGATTAATCTAAATATTCGATCTCATATGGTGTAACCATTATGGTTTGCGTGGCTTTGTGATTTAGTGGAATTAAGTTCTAGCCCATGTTTGTAGGATTTATCAAAGGATCATAAGGGATTCCGATTGAAATTCATATGTGAAAAGCCACAATATGTTGATAATCAATTTATGTTTACATAAGTTGTGTTTAGCATACCATATGAGTTTCGGGTTTAAACTTTTTCTATTTACATGCATTAGTTAAAACCGATTCAACCTTTCTATGGTAAAGGTTGCTTTGTTGTTGTTCTTTTGTTATTGCGAGAGAATGACAACATATTAGGGGAGAGTTTTTATTGAACTAGTGCTTAAGCGTTATATCTTTCTGGGGAGAAGTGGCTACGAAAATTGAGGTAACGATTTTTATTGGTTGTCAATCGTTTTTCCCGTTTAAGAAAAGCTTGAGTTTATTGCATATATGTTGCGTTTACTTAACCAAATTTCGGTACAATTGGGATGTTCCATTATGCTGTGTGGATTGATTTTTATGATTTAATTGTTTCCGGTTAAGAAAAACGGTGTCAATTTATTTGGATTATGAATTGGTCTCTTCTTTATTGTTTGGTATCAAGTGTTTTTGCTTAACGAAATTCGGTGTAATTGCGGTGCCTACAATGATTATATTTGTTTCAATTTCTTCCGGTTGAGAAAAACAATGCCAAGTCAATTTCTTTTGGTTTGTATCTATTGTTTTTGGCTTAACAAAAAATTACGGGATCATTTGTTTAGTCCATATGATTCCAGATAAGAGAAACTAAGTTAATTCTGATCTTAGTTAGACTTATCAATTGGAGGATTCATTTATTCAAGTCTAATCGAATGCCTTGACAAGAAAAACTAGTTAACTAACCTAGTGTTTGTCTTGTCTAAAGGGAAAGGTCTAATTTATTTTCTGAAATAATTAGAGCATGATGAGAGAAAAAGAGTTAATTCTGATATCTATTTTGGTCTTGTCGAAACAAGCGATTGTACATACGTGATCGGTTCGACAAAAGAATTAAGTGTCTTAGTCACTTTGTCGGACTATAGGGAAAATTGCTTCGGGCAATTGTTTCCGTGATAACATATTAAAATTAAAATTACTCTTGTAGTATCAGTTTTAGTATTGGTAATCTAAAGTGGTATGTGAAACCTTCGTGCTTAACTCGTATAGGCTGTACAAGTCTTATATATTTGTAAGATTCTTTCAGTTTGTCCTTTGTTTGCTCGTACCTTTGTCATTTTGTGACAAAAAGGGGGAGAAATATATGGAGTAAGCAAGTGATTTTTAATCACTAGGAAAGGACATTCATGCTTAAACGTTCTATCTAACGAAAGAGTAAAGCATAGATTAAGGGGGAGAAACATATCATAATATTGTGTAGTATTTCATACTACAAAAGGAAAATAACAAAGATGTTCTGATTGAATATTTACCTAGCTTGCCTTTAGGGGGAGTAAAAGCTTTTGTTATTCAAATGTCAAAAACGGCATTTATTTATTGAATATGAATATATGCAGATTATTGTGTTGTTGAAACTTGGAATCAAGCATATGAAGAATGGGTTATTTTGTAATTCGTTTAACTCCAAATGTAATAAGAGTTTTGTCACTAAAATTGACAAAAAGGGAGATTGTTAGAGCATAGCTCGGTTAAACCCACCTTTTTTTTTTTTTGTAAATCCAAAATTTATTAATAGATAGGAGACCTCAAAAACTTATAAACTAAGAAAAACGATAATACAATACATTTGTCAACTCTATAGAAGAATGAAAATGAGGCCTTCCTTCATAGATAATCCCTTCTCCATTGTGTAATAAGCAACCACATTTTGCCATGACATCAACACTAAAATTTGCCTCTCTAAAAGTGTATTCAAACACAGTGCAATCATATCTCGCCTTGACTGCCCTCCACCGACTTCTTAAGAACCAAGGTACGACCGTTTTTTTTTTTTTTTATGAAGCATGGTATGGCAGTTTCTGAATTAGAGGAGAAAACTACCACATCACTCATTGAATCAGTGCGAATTCTAACTCTATTCACTCCCCATTTAGTTTCCCATTCCAGGCCCACTAAGCAAAAAAAATTGTAATCACCCCTAAACCAATACATTTCGCTCCTAGGTAGTTCACCTCACTGTCCCTAACAATCACGCCAGCTCCTCCAATCCATGGGTTCCCACGAGCAGCTCTATCATAATAAAGTAAAATCTCATCTTCTCTTGGCAGCAAGCCAGCAACCACACACACTCGTCTTTTCAAAGTGCACACTTTATCGTCGTATCGTCTCGATTTTGTATCCATAGTCAATCACACTTAGTGTGAACCGAATTTGTTGTATTGGCTCAACTCTGTCCGTAAATAATCACATTCGGTAAATGGCATCAATGTGGATAATTAAAAGATTGTGGTGTATTTGGGTACTCTTGTCTTTACACTCAGTGTGTTGTTGGTCAGACCAAATTAGCTAGGTCCTACAGCCACGGCCGTGACCCCTTAAATTATTTAAAAAAATAATTTTTGGCGTTAAGTAGTCATTTTTAATTAGTAAATTAAGTTAGATTAATAAATTTAATTATATTAGGAAACTTAATCACGACAAACCCAAAATTAGCCGTGTTTAAGATTAATATCCTAGATTAGCTTTATTCCGGACCACGGTATAATCCCAACCGTCTATAATAATAAAATTCTAACCATATACACAACGAACAGACGGATATACATGTCACAAACTAACGATCCCTGCCGCAGGATGACTTAAATCAAGGGTCGTCTCTATCCCACAACAAACAACCTCACCTTGGTTATTATTAGGAAGTAAACCATAGGTTGTTGAGTTCTGTAATGACACCCCCCCTCCTTCCACTGATATTGTCCCCACTTAGCCACTGCAGTCATCCGACAGTGTGGGGTTTTCAATGGGCATTGCTGCAGTAATCCAGAAGAAACTTCCCGGATGGTCACCCTATCCCTGGATTACTCATGCCCGAGCACGCTTAACTGTAGAGTTTTCTACCAACTCTGGAGCCAATTATGCTGAAAATTCCTCGGTGTTAGGAAAGGACAAATCATTACTTATATTCCATTCGGCCAACCACTGCCGAATATCGGGGTATTATAAGTTCAATCTCGAATTCTTATTGTAAAAATGCCTTGCATGATTGAGAAGACACGTAAAGGAACATTCGTTATATATATATATATATATATATATGACAAAGAAAATAGATTATCAATAGTAGATTAAGCTATCACACACACATAATTTTGATTATAGTTTTATTATCTTGCCAACGTCCGGGGCTCAACCTCTATCGAGTTTTTGTTGTTGTTTGTATCGTCCGCTTTATATCCTCTAACCAGTATTTAAATAGCTAAATAATAGTATCGTGTTTAGTTAACCAAGTCATAATAACTGGGACCTGCGACCCCAACCATTAGGAATGACCTAGTGACTAGCCAGGGTATGTGTATCTGGTATTTTATTTGCCGGGTCAAATTAGTCGGGGTTCATGGATTATAAAATCTATAGATACATTGTATAAATTATTCGGGCCGGGGATTTGGGCATGGTATATGAGTTAGTCGGGTCGGGGACTATGGCCCCGGTGTTTTGTTGGTTGAAATCTATAGGTGGAGTATATAAGTTAGTCGTATCGGGGACTGTGGTCCCGGTGTTTTGTTGGTCAGAAAAAATTAGCCGGGATTACAGCCCATGTCTTGGCCCTGGTTAATTGTGTTGGTTGAAATCTAGAGGTAGAGTATATAAGTTAGTCGGGTCGGGGTCTGTGGTCCCGGTGTTTTGTTGGTCGGACAAAATTACCAAGAGCTTACATCCCCGGCAGTGGCCCATTAAATTATTTTGGAAATTAAGTTATATTAGAAAATTTAGTCACGACAAACTTAAGGTCACTTATGATTAGAATTAATAGCCTGGATTAGCTTTATCTCTAGCCACAACATAATATTAGCCATCCAAAATAATAAAATCTCAGCCGTATACACAACAAACAGACTGGTATACACCTGACTCACTAACGGTCCCTTCCACAGGATGGCCTAAATCAAGGGACTTCGTCTTTATTCCACGATAAACACTCCTTCTTTGGTTATTAAAAGTAAATCATGCATTGTTGATTTCAATCTCGATTTCGTACTGCAAAAATGTCTTGCGTGGTTGAGTGAGTTTCCGATTTCGAAGCACGTGACTCGGGAACTATGCCCATAATCATTGTATTAGTAGGAGATCCACAAATATTTTTAACATATTAGAGAATACACGTAGAGATATTCATTAATTATATATTAGAGAAGGAAAAAAGAAAGATACATAGTTAATAACATTTAAATATGTCGTTCTTATTTCTATTCATACTATTTTATCCATGATTTAAAGATTTTAAAAGTAAAAGGAGCGACTAATAGAAAATACAAATTTTCCTTTCTGAAATGTAAAACCTAAAGGTGCATTATCATTTATTTATTTTTCTGTCGATGGTTTCTAAATTCAACATATTTAACCAAATTGTGTTTCCTCACTAAGTTAGTGTCTTTATATTGTAAACTAACATCTTAGCTTTACCCATGGGCGATGGCATTGGCATTCCAGAAGAATCACTGTAACGTTTGGTCATCAAAAGCAGATGTGCTATAAAACATATTGAGCACATGAGATTTCCTACAAAAGTAGAGATAGAGTGACTTTGTACATTGCACTTTCCCAACCACCCCAGTATATCATCACCTGCATCACCATTTTCCAGACTCATCTTTTATTTTTATTATTTCCACTTTCATGAGTGACAATATTAATTTTAGTGGCGATGATATCGATGCAGCAGTCTTGAGAGTCCATTCTCCTCTTCATAATGATCTTTATCTACGAGTAAACATTCATGAGGCTCCAACCCCATTTCTGCCGTTGGAAATCATGTTCACATATATCACATGAATTCTTTTGGGAGTTTCAAGTCTCTCAAAGCTCTTATCCCATATTCCATTTTTTTTGGTAGCTAAACAAATCAAAACTTACTTCATATATTATTCATTACATCCTTTTGAATCATGACAGAGAAATGAATCTGAAACGAAAGAGGTTTTTTAATGATATTGTTGCCTCTCTCTCTCCAGTTATTGCATTAAACTGTGGAAGTCAAAAAATAAATAAATGTGCACTTTATTAAATTTACGCTGTAAATAAAAAGAAGTCTCTAAAAATTCTAGTTCTGCTTGATGATTAAAAAAAACAACAACAAAATTTCAATTTTCTTACCACACAAAGAAGGTGTTGTTTTCCTGGAGTATCAGCTACGGTCTTGTAAAATGTTGCTTCCAAAACCACTGTCGGTGCAATGAATGACTGAATAACGCATGGGGCATCTTATACAAAGTTGTATAATACAGGAATACAAAATTGAATGTCCAAAACTTTAGCTTTTGGATTAAGCTCACACATACACTTCAACTGAAAATGGCCAGACCCGAGGCTCTGATGACGAAGGGGTTTCATGAATCTGCACATGCTCCATGCTTATAGTTGAATGTTATAATATATGAATTTGTCTATACATTTCACCAATGGATTTATATTAGGCTAACAGAGTTTACAAATACTGGTTAAACACTGATTATTCAATAATTAAAGCATATCAAAAAGTTAAAATGTGAATAGACGTCTCAATACCAATGAAAAATGATACTAGATATTCACGATTCCGCACGTGATTCTGGAACCTTAGTTATCAATGAAAAAACCACATATACTCATTACTCTTTTCATATTGGTCAAGAAGTAAGGAAATTTCTATTAATTCTAATATCTGATGCTTCGGAACAAGAATAGCCTAACTTTGTTCATGGTTATTTTGCCTTACATGTGCATCTCTTTCAATTCGATCTACTCCCCATGCAAGCAATCCTCGAGCAAAATCCAAAAAACCACCTCGGGCTATTAAATCAAGTTCTCTCTGTACAACTAAAATATGACATCATGGATGTGTCAAATCCAAAATTATGGGAGGCTCCTCAGAACTCAAATGACCATCAATAGTCTTTGGGCATCCAATTATCAAAACTCACTGCATAATCTTATAATTACAATAAAAACATGTGAAAGATTCAAAAACTAGTTTTGGAAAAGTGAAACAAAATTAAAGCACCAGAGATAATTACTTGATGTTATTGCTTGAGAAGCCATATTCGTAGCTGCAAAGAAGCAAGAAAACTAACAATACCAAGTACACCATCAATACAATTAAGCTAAATAGTTACGGCAAAGATAGGTAGGATCGCTTTTTCTTCTTGCATATGAATCGAAGAAACATAAACATACAAAAGGATTCAGGGACAAATCTGACGATGTGCGCACCCTATGTAAACGTAATCCTATCTGTATCTCTAAATAGAGAAAACATATGATAAGAGCAAAAAAAAAATTGTATCTAAGAGATGATTTAAATCAAAATTAAATACAAATTCAGCAACACTAAAAGATAATAAAATCAGAGAAAAGTTACCCTTTTGATTCATACCCGAACACACGAAATATCCAATTTGAATGCAGAAGAGATTAATGTTGTTAGATGAAGAAATTAATGCAGATAATTATAAAATAGCCCCAATAGATGATGAAGAGCTTTGTGGTGTTGATTATGAAGATAACAATAATTATATTAAGATGATGAAAACAAATTGGATAAATCTTTAGGTTTAGGAAAAAATCTACCTTTTGTATATATGTAGAGGTACCTATTTCGTGTATTTGTATAGAGACCTGTTGATCGAGGAAAAAAAAAACAAAAAATAAAGTCGGATAAGACACCAGTTAACTTATATAGAGGGTGCACAAAGATACCAGAATGGAAGAAACACAAATTAGGAAATCCATCTAAACACAGAAATCATTTAGTTTTTTTTCTTTTTTAGAAAGTAATAAAAAGGTGTTCGTCCTTTTTAAGAAGCCGAGTTGTATTAGGAAATGTCTTTTTGTCCTGTCTCCCCATCAGACGCTCGAAAATATCCCTCCCTTAACTTTCGATCCGTGCCATGGGATTACCAAATCCCGACACACGCACTTCATTATGTAGTTAGTGTGATAGCCAACTAGTAATATTATTTGTAATATGCTTGGAGAGGAGAGTAACCTAATTAGGTAAAATTTCCCGTATACGCTACTTTAAAGACTTACATGGGATAAAAAAGCGTATATAAGTGCCATTGGTGGGAAACTAGAATCGTATTATTATTTTGGTTTTCGATTATTGATTCCACTACCTTGATAATCACTAGTTTGTTTATTTTGTGATCTCTCTCTTATGATATAAGGTCACTCAAACTAGATTAAGGATCAATAAAGTTCAGATTTGTTTTTAGATATGAAGATAGGCTTGTGATCATCCATTGTTAACATAATATGTTCTATGCGCGATTGATCATATGGGAATTAAGTTACTTGTGCAAGTAAATTGAAGACCGGAAATTTGAAAGCAAGAAGATTTCTGATTGGTTTATGATCATTGTGATTATAGTTCATGCACACTTGATTGAATGGGATCCGACAAGCTTGTTTATTTCGATATACATCTAATTGTATAGTAGAGATTGGTGATCTATGTCCTTGTATTTCTCGTTGAGATCTACTGTGAATAGATTATTTCGATAATTTAGATCTTGGTTGATCTAAACCGATACAAAGGAGTTTATATTGATTTAACGGAAGAACCTTTGTAACTCAACAATACATCTCTAATTTAATTCTTGAGATTGATAGAGGAGTTACCGAATACAGATTAGTCTTTTACTGTTTCAGAATACGATCCAAAGGAGTTAAGTGCTAGAAGTCTTCACAACTGGTGGTGCAACTTAAGATAATGAACTATATCTTTAGGATTCATATGCGTTTACCAGATTGATAGTAGGCACATGGATACTGGAGGAACTAGGTAACTTGGATTTAGTTTGCTTGGTCTCAACTATACGAAGTTGGTAGTAATCTTTGTATATCGGCTTAATTCTTCTTAAAACTAGACTAGATTCTGGGGATTTTCTGCATTTACGATTTCCTCATTAAAAAAATCTTGTTGTGTGCTTTTACTTTAGTTTCTAAATTACAATTATTTTTTTTAGCTATAATAAAATAAGCGCACTAGTGCGTTATTCTAACACTTGGGTTTGATCATAATAGGAAGGTTCGGTTTTGATACCTAATCTATATACCCAGTGTCACCTTGTTGAAAAGTAATCTCCTTGACAGTTCTTGTCTGAATTATATTACACAAGATATGTATTATATATGTTCATACCAAAAGATTGTGGTGTACTTGGTACCCTCGTCACTTCATGAGAGAATGGTCATGTACCAAGTTCACCTGCTTTCGCGACAACGAATTTCAGAAATTTCACCGCTCTTGATCAGCATACCACTAGCGTGATGTACCATGATTTCACTTAGTTCTTGGCCAATATGCCATGAATGCGCCAGACAAGATTAAGATCAATCATCATCTCATTCAATGACGCATCTTTGAGCATGCGTCATGTGAAAAGTGCGGGTGTTGCACTTGTAGTTCTTCAAAGCATACCTTATATATGATGTAATAGATCAATATCATAAAACACAACATAAACAACTTGGGCTTTATAACTGACGGTTTGGATGTATTTTTCAGGATATGATTTAAGGTTTATAGATTGTTGCAAAAAATTGATCATAATCCACATCGTGACCATTGAGGATATTGAAGCTATTAATTGCTAGTGCCAATCATTGTATTACAAGGGCTTTAAATTTCTAACATAAATATTTGTCATAATATTTCTTCATTTCTATACATTTTTTGTTTTGTTTTGTTTTAATAAGAAGTAAATTACTTTCTCTTTGCATAAAAAATTCCACATTACATAATGTATAGAATGGATGAAGGAAAACTAATTGGTGTTAATGGAAGTATTACTCGTCTCGTTTCAAATGTATTCCTTGGAAATTTAAGATTTGCATTTTCTAAATATCAATTGCTAGTGATTTTTTTTTTTTGAATCCATCTCATATCTAATCTGATATTGTGTTGTATTTAGGTCCCTTATCCATCTTTATCTCTTTTGAATACAAGTTTTGGACACCAAATCAATTATTGAATACAAGTTTTGTAGTATTTTATTTCAATCCATCTATTCACAAAGGAATTCCAATATTTCAATTGACATAATCGAAAGTTTATAAATTGACATAATCGAAAGTTTATAGATGTCATTGACATCATAAGGTTTTTGAGTTTTTTATTATCACTGAAACTTTCCTTTATTTATTAACCATTAGAACATGTGCTAGAGGGAAAGATTTGTTCCCTTAAAATCTTATGTGAGTATAAAATCGTGCATGTACAATGCATATAAATTCAATCCAAATGGAGAATAAATAAAATGGTTTCTTAATCGAAAGACTAATTCATGATGAAGATATTTTTTGTTTATTTCTCTTTCCTAATTTTTATTTTATTTTAAAAGTATCGAGATAAGATTTCCCGTTCGATCTCAATCAGCCCCCTTCACCAGAAAGCGTGGGACAACCACAGCCCACCGGGATAAGTCCTGCGATAGGAAAAACAATTTCCCCATCGGAAACTTTTTTTTTTTTAACGTTCCCCTAGACCTTTCTTCCCCTCCCACAATCTCTACTTTTAGGATATGAGTTATGTATTAGGATTGAATGTTCCTATAAGTAAAGGTACAAAATTCTTAATTGATGTGGCCTTCGTAAAGGAAGTATTATTTATATATGTTACTTGATAGCCGGGTGATATACTAATCATCATTTAATTTAGCTTTCAAAAGCCTCCTAACAATGATATATTTTTTTAGTCACAATGATTTGAAAAAGACAACAAGAGAACCATCAAGTGATCTGATGGTTCTCATGCTCCACTACATTATCTTACATCTCCAACATATTCGACACGTCATATAACCAATAACGGGGAAGTTTTTTTCCAAAGTATGAGAAATAGCAAGAGATGTGACCGGTCACCTAAACCCTTGCATTAGCGACAGAGAATGCCATGGAAAATAAAGTGGAGAGTTTCATCCTGTAAATGGGTAAAAATAAGCAATTTAAAGATGAGTAGGCATACGACGAATCCCATGGGGTGACATACAGGTAGTTGTTCTTACTAAGTGCTAGTGATTAGGAGATATACGCACCTTAGAAATATAGGGAAATTCTAAAAACTTATTCTCAGTGTCTGGACCCCAACCCACATAGAGCGTCATTCCTTCAATCGATAGTCTTCTTTTAGGAGCGTTATCTATAAGTATCAACCATGGAGTGCTAACGCTAACCTGCAAAACATCGTTTGCAAGTTCATGCAGTCCCATTATGGTCGCATCTCTTCTCTAGAGCTTATACCATGAGTGGAAATCCTCACTCTAGTACTCTACCTTCCCATAGGGAAGGTCGGGGTTCGAACCACCTTGTAATTGCCTAAACATTCTTAAATAAAAAATTTAGGGACCGCTGTTTTATGCTATCAAAAAAATAAGAAGAAATAGACCGCCTAAACCATCAAAGGTTCTTAAGTATTGGTTTGATATTTTTAGCATTAAGAATATCATACTTCACCAACTCAAGTGGTCAGTTAGTTCTCTTTTTGTCATTACATGTTCTATCTAGATCAAGTATCTGCTTTACAGTGAGATCTCATATAAAAACCCTCTCATGTTTCCGAAAAGAATAAAAGTATAAGTATTTTGTACAATCTTACAAAACTAATAACCTAATTGTTATTTTTCTTGGTGATTTCCAATAAGGACAAATTAGCTAAATTAGCACCCAAAGTATTGTGATTAATATGGTAAATATACCATACCAGAGCGATAATGGATATAGCATAAAGCTACTTAAGCCACATAAAGTAAACTCAAATGGTAAATGTACTATTTGAGTTTAACTATTCTTAAACTTGGCTTCTTAAATTTGACAGGCCAAGTTTAAAACACATCGCAGTCTTTTATCATACCCCAAATGTTAAACGAAGTTTGAAAAATTTCCCACAGTTTAAAACACTACAGGCGCTGTTCAACACCACAAATTATAGCCTTCCAATTCTTTGCTTCCAAACAACACAAAAATGTCATTTTCAAAAGCTAAATATGTCATTTTAGTATAACTTTTGCTCCTGTCCTAGTTAACAATATGTCAGTTTTTTGTCAAATTATTCGTGAATTACGCATCCCGATTAAAACTAGCATTCAGTTCCAACCATGAACTGAAAATATGGGTTTTCAAGATAAATTCTTTTTGTCGTAACTTTTTCGAAATTTATGAATATTCAGGAATTGAAGACGTGAGCTGTCATTTAAATGGGATAATGTATGAAACAATATTCCGTATGTATTAGAGCAATTAACTCATATCATTAACTATTTAAGGTAATAACTATAAAATGTTAATTGAGATTTAACACTTTTTAATTTCGAACTATGTTATAGTCTAGTGTCTCGTTGTAAATCTAGACAAAGTATATATTCTTACATTAATCAAGATTTATATGAATTACTAGCCCTTAACTCGTGCCGTAACGGCACGGGCCATGGTGTTGGTTCATTTTTAATATATCGTATAATTTGTGTCCCGAATACTTATCAACTCCTTATGATTTAATATGTGTTTGTCATAAAAATAATTGGGATTTTCCACTATTTTTTTCTTTGTTTTTTTCCTTTAATATTTTACCACCGGAGATTTGCTCAAACGAAAGAAATATAATCTTACTTTCCAGACACTTTTTTATTTAGGTTCATTGCTTATAATGAGATAATGCTTTACATGAACATGGAAGTTTAAATATTTTTTGGAAATATGTCGTCAGCAGCGCTGAGCTCAGTGAAATCAACTAATCAATATCATCCATAAAAGTCTCCACATGCTCATATTTCGCTCCAGCTGACTCATCTATCGTGGTCATGTTGTCGATCCTCCAAATAGGCAGAGAATAGTATTTTTTTGCATCGAATGAATGAAACAAACTATCCTATGTGACATGATTTTCCTATAATTTTTCAACACCCATTAGATGACAATGTTTAAAATGTGTACCCATTACCTTTTCGAATGGATTGTATATATGCGAACCTCTGTCATTAAATCTTCAACAAAGTATTGTGCCCATCAATTCGTCTTAACGAAGGCTTTGGTAACTTCAAAAGTCTTGGACATTTTGTCACTTCCGTATGTTCCTACCTTCACTTGGAATACAATCTGGCGACACATTACCTCATAAAGAACCTTGAACACATATTGTACTCCCTGACCTTATTTCAAATTAATAGGTTGTCAATAGATCCTTTACCAAAAGTTGACATATTCTACGTTGAATATTTATTAATTTTTTTAATGGTATTACCTCATAAAGAACCTTGCACACATATTGTACTCCCTGATCTTATTTCAAATTAATAGGTTGTCAATAGATCCTTTACCAAAAGTTGACATATTCTACATTGAATATTTATTAATTTTGTTTTATGATATTGTCGATCGTTGCTTTCTAATATTGTAGTTTTCAAAATTGGCCTCTTCAAATCCCACGGCTTTCTAAGTTTATATATCTTGTTTGTTTTTAACATTTTAGTTAGCCATATTATGTTTGTTACTAACTTTAAACTTGATGTCATCTTCTACTGTGAACTTTATGTGATTTCAGAATCCAAATAGTTATACCTCTTTCATTCGTATCAAGTAATCCGTTGTATATCCCAATAATTCTTGTATAACAATTCCTTTCTTTTGCCGTTTCTGGACCATCAGTAGCCATTATTTTCAAACGCGATCTGTATAATTTTTGTTGATGTTATGTATTTGCTATGTTCATTTTTCTTAAATAAATTGATTGTGGAAAAACTAAAAAAAAAGAACATAAGTATTACATCGGGTTTAAGTTACCATATCCAAAATACTCCAGACACTGCTTCTGGTGCCTTGTTTCCTCAAATTCCTCGTTGCATTCTAGACAGTACATGCAACACCAATCATTTGCTAAGTGAGCTATTTGTGCAAGTATGGTCAATGTATCCCTTTCCTGTAATAATAATAAAAACACGTCAATTTTTTTCAAGGTATCCAGTTGTAAATGGTATGAGTCTAATAGATTTGAATTATACTTCAATCTTATATCACCTTCTTCTCACATAACATAGCAATTGAGGAAGGACAAATCTTGACCACTCTTTACATAGGCAGAGTTAGCCAAACTATGTTTTAGAATTGTCTTACGTGTAAATTATTATTAATCCATATTTTAGTCAGCTCATATCAAAGCCGATCTAATTAGTCCTATAGAAAGTTAATCTTAAATTTTTGACCTTATCTCTTGACCAAATAATTGAAGTATTCTCAGTCATGTTCTGCTTTGTGTGATCAACCCATCAGTGTCTACTCTACCTTCTAACCCAGTGAATGATACCTATACATATTGATCCGTAATTTGATATTGTTGATTTTCCATCAAGAGGTCGCATGATTTGAGAATGTAAAATATAAAAAATATTCTATAAACATCGGAGGCGAAATTTAGAATTATGATTTAGAGTTTTTATGAACAAACATAATTTAGAATGCAAATACATTTTCCCGGTCAATAAGGTTTTATATCGGTAATTGAGTGAAAGTTGTTGTCTTTGTAGGTAGTTGTCGCGAAACAACTCGACATTGATGGTCATTCAGGAAAAAGAATGTAATAGTACTTGAGAGAGCGATAATGTTCTCTTACGCGGGTACATCAATTGCCTTTATATAATACGGGTGATCGAACAGTCATGATCATATTGTCTTATACGTTCCGGTACCATCCTCGAAATATTTGGTTTTTGTCCTAATCAATCGTGCTAAAAACATCCAATTACATCTTTCACAATACAATGTTGCATGTTTTGTGAAGATTATTTTTTTACTTGGTCAATAAAACTCACTAAAAAATAAAAACTATTATTATACACTACTATTATCAACACCCACCACCATAAAAACCATCCACTGCCACTATTTCTTCCACCAATAGTAATGTTACCGCCTCCACCATTCACAAACACCCGCCACCGCTTATACTAACCCTACTTCCACTACCACCATTAGAATTAATATAGTTTTCAGTAAAATTATTTATTAATAAAATTATGTATTTATGTTAGATTATTAAAGGGACATTTATAATAAAAATTTAATTAATCATTATGAACAATCAATGAGACACTAATTAATAAAACGTTTAAAAATGGTTAATTTGAACAAACCCCGACGGTAAATTTATCTTTGCCAAAGATAATTACTGACCACTCTTTATATAAACAAATCGATAATAAATAATTTCATATGTTCTGATCTTGATTCGTGTCGTTCGATAATAAATAATTTCATAATTTCTATTACTTATTAATAGAAATAAATATTATAATTAATTAAGAAAACATTTATAGCTAAAAAATGATTACATTTATTATGACCAATTAGTGAAAAACTAATTAATAAAACACTTTATAATGAATAGATTATTTATTATGTGCAATTAGTGAAACACTAATTAATAAAGCAATTATGGTATTTAAGTCACCACTGTTGATTTATCTTTTCTATCAATTCCAACCAAGGTGGAACACTGGTTAGAGGCCACTCTTATGACACAATAGGTCATGAGTTCAAACCTCCACATTATAATTTTTGAAAATACATATATCTTGACTTGAGTATTCATTTTCCATTCATAATATTGGAATTAACGCCACGCGTGCGAGTTGTAGGGGGTGGTCAGGAGAACCACAACCCTTGATTTATCTTTGTCAAGGACAAATCCTGACCACCACTAACAAAGGAAAACTTAGCCTAGCTGTGTTTTGTATTCTTGATGTGTGATTTTCAATTTTAAAGATTTATAGGTTAAAATATGTATTTTTTTTTTCATTTCCCTCAAGCATTGAAATTATTATCATACTCCGCAATGAATTTTTTGTGCCGTATTTTTTAAAACGAAAACGCATTAATCACGAATTAGTGAATTTTACTGCATTGCGCATCTTTGACCGCATAGTTGACCGGATACGCATTTTACTTGGCCCCGCATTTTTGCCTGTCCGAATTTTGCACTACGTGACTACGTCCCATGTGGATGCTTGTAATTGGGCACATCTCAGTTTTGTCTGTTGGGGTTAAAGTCGGCAGGATGATTTTCATTCTTATGTTGTCTCTGTGAGATTATTTTTCAACTCTTTCTCCGTAAAGAAAACTGTTTGGGCAAAAATAGATCTTTACCTCAAACAGTCTAGATTGAAGTTGATTATCTCTGCTACTTTTTTTCTCCAAGCGCACAGAGGGGTACCTGCAAAACAAACACTCCGACGCTCAAGTTTTTTTTTTTAATTTTGAAACAGCCCGCTGGGTTAAGGAGACCCAAACCAAGAAAACAAGGACAAAACAAAGCCCAGAGAAAAACAAAAGCAAAGGAACTATCTTCTTCTTCTTCTGTGATAAACTTGCTGAGCCTTATTAGCTGCTAGAATCTCTCTGAAATCAGGGGAAAAATCCTCTTGTCTAATCTCCACCCATGTTCCTCCAGGGTGACAGCCTGCTAGGAAGTCACCAGCTTTGTTGGTCTCTCTATAGCAGTGAGAAATTCTCCAAGAAGTAAATTTCTTGCGAAGCTCCTTGATTCTTCTCCATATCTGAAGCACATTCCAGGGTGGCTCTGGTTCAGGATTAGTCAACAGGTTAAACACAGTCATAGAGTCAGTGGCAACATGAATTTTAACTCTGATAACTGGATAGCCATTTTGTACCCAACTCTACACCTTGTAATTCATGAGCTAGCACAGAAATAGGAGGACTGTCACCACTAGAAGCACTTAGAACCTCGGCATCATGATTTCTAATAATAGCCCCAAAACCACCAGCTTCATCTGATTTAGAACCATTAGTATTTATCATGACTTCATCAGCATCAGGGGCAAGCCAAGTGCAATCAATGACTTCTGGTTTAACAAAAAGGCAGTCAACTTTCCATCTACTCATAAACCATTTAGTATTGCTATGATCCTCCTCCTTACACATAACAGCAGACATTTTATATCTAACCTCTTGGACAATAAGCAAACTTACTTGATCTTGAGAGTTCTGAAGATTTCTAAAAATTCTGTTATTTCGTTCTCTCCAAATGTGGTAAATGAACCATTTAGGGCAAGTTTTTTAATGATAGACACACTATCCTGACCTGAAAAGTGTTGAGAGCACCAGCTGATCTCCTCATCCCAAGTGTGAGCTATTACTCTTACAAAACCGAGATTGAGAATTAAACCTCTCCAAATATCAGAAGAAAACATACAATTGTGAAAAAGATGGTCCTCAGTTTCTTCTTCTCTCCCACACAGAACACAAGAAGCATCATAAATAACACCCCATTGAACGAGTTTACTTCTAGTTTTTAATCTTTTATGCAAGGCAATCCAAGAAATAAACGAATGCCTAGGAATGTGTTTACGAAACCAAACCAAATTCTTCCATGTGGGAAAGTGGAGATGATCAGAAATAGCAAAGTAGGTGTGTTTCATAGAGAACTGACCTGTTATACTGGGCTTCCAAAATATCTGATCTTTCTCATTAATGTTAAAATCTGCCTTTGTAATTTGAGCCACCACTTCTTGAATATTTTTTCCATGTAAACAGGAAAATCCCAACTCTCAGCAGTGATGAAATCATCCACCTTAGAAGTATGAGAAGCTCCAATAGTCTCTAGAGTATTTAAATCAATCCAGTCCACTAGCCTTCCTTTAGAATGCCAGTTTTCATATAAGAAACTAGTATTGGTTTCATCCCTTAGCAAAACACCAATGTGTTGCTTAGCCAGCTCCCTGTGCTCTAGAATTCTTCTCCAGCACCACGAACAATCCTGAGGAACAGCCATGGTCCAAAAATCTTGATTTTTAATAAGATTTCTATTCACCCAATTTGTCCATATATTCTTCTTACCTGAAATAAGGTCCCAGATATGTCTGAGGTTTGCAGCCACATTAGTAAACTCAAGGTTTCTAACACTTAACCCTCCTTCCTCATAAGAATGGCAGATGTGAGACCAACCAATTGGATTGTAACTCTTTTTAAGCTCAGTCCCAGCCCACAAAAATCTCTTGAATTTGGTATTGAGCTCTTTTATTACTCTTTTAGGGAGAATGAAGCAGGAGAACCATAAATAAAGCATACCACTCAACACAAATTTAATAAGCAGTGCTCTGCCAGGATAAGCAATGAAAATAGACTTCCAAGACTTCATTATTTCATCTACTCTCTCAAGAAGAGGTAAGAAGTCCCTATAAGAAAGTCTAGAAGACAATAGAGGAATACCAAGATACCTAACAGGAAGCTCACCAACAGAACAGCCCAGAATGAGTAAAACTTGTTGCAGGGTGTCTACATCCATTGAAGAATGGAAGAGAGAAGTTTTTAAGGTATTCATTTCAAGACCAGTGCAAGAGCTGAACTCGTCCAAAGCAACCTTAAGGCTAGAGGCAGCAGTAGTAGTACCTTTGAAGAAGATCATCACATCATCCGCAAAACAAAGGTGTGTGAGATTTGTAAGTTTACAACTAGGATGAAAACCAAAATTCTGCAGCTTCACCTGTCTAAGAAGAGTGGCACTTAACATTTCCATAGCTAAAACAAACAAATAGGGTGAGATAGGGCAACCCTGCCTAAGGCCTCTTTTGGCTCCAAAAAAACCATATGGAGAACCATTCACCAAAATAGAAAATTTAGCTGAAGTGATGCAGAGAGAGATCCAATTGATGAATTGATCAGGGAATCCCAATTGTTTTAGAACATAAAAAATAGCACTCCACTTAACTGTGTCATAAGCCTTCTTTAGATCAATCTTTAAAGCACACCTAGCAGAACCATTAGATCTATGATAATTCCTTACTAACTCATGAGCAACCATAATATTATCCTGTATAGATCTTCCTGAGATAAAAGCATATTGGTTTTGGCTAATGAGCCCACCCAAAATCCTCTTCATTCTAAGAGATAAAATCTTGGTAATGCATTTATAAATGACATTACAGTAGGAAATATGCCTGTAATCTGAAACAACTGAAGGGTTTTTAACTTTAGAGATCAGAGTGATAAAAGTGCAATTTACTTCCTTAAAAATTTTAGATTTAGAGAAGAAATTTTGCACAGCTGCCACCAAATCATCACCAACAATAGACCAACTGCTCTTGAAAAAATGACTAGAGAACCCATCTGGACCTGGAGCTTTATTTGAACCAATAGAATGTAGAGCTGTAATAATTTCTTCTCTAGTGACAGGTCTTATGAGATCAGCTACATCATCTTGGTTTACACAGGCTTCAAACCTTAAGTCTAGGAAATCATCATTAATTGCATCATCCAAGTGACTACCAAAAAGATTTGAATAAAAAGCAATGCATTCATCAGCAATTTCTTTATCCTCAGTAAGCTTGACATTTTCAGTAGTATAAAGATATAAAAATTTATTTCTAGACCTTCTCTCTTTTATAGAATTATGAAAAAAAGAAGTGTTGGAATCTCCTAAGTCCAACCACTTAATTCTGGATTGTTGCTTAGCAGCAGCCTCCTCATACTTAGCCAGCTTAACATACTCAGCTACATAATCCTTTTCCCTTCTAGAAAGATCCTGATTAAGGGGCTGAGATTGTAAAAGTAATTGAACTGAATCCATTCTCTCTTTAGCTTGAGAGACCTGATCAGACAAAGCTCTAAACCTTTCTTTTTTCCAATTAATAATATCTTTTTTTAACATTCTTCAGTTTATTAACCAATTTAATCATAGGATTTCCTTTAACAGAAATGCTCCAAGCCTTTCTAATAACTTGCAAGTAATCAGCTTCTTCAGAAAAGAAATTGTAGAATCTAAAAGGAGGGGGACCATGTTTTCTTGACTCAAAAATAGAAACAATGGCAGGAGAGTGGTCAGAGATACCTGGTAACAAAAAGTCAGCTTTAGAGCATTGAAATTGTTGAATCCACTCAAAATTCACCATGACTCTGTCCAGCTTGGATCTTATAATAGTACCATCCACATGACAATTTGTCCAGGTATAGAAGCAACCAGAAAAAGGAAGGTCCATAAGATGAGAGTCTTGACAGCATTGAGTAAAACCAGCATAATTAAAAGGCAAAATAGGAGCTCCTCCAATTTTTTTATTAGGGGTAAGAATAGAGTTGAAGTCCCCTAGAAGAATCCACGCTCTACTATTAAACTCAGCATACAGAGTTATCATATCCCATAAGGCATTTCTATTTAAATAATAGTTATCTCCATAGACAATAGTGACCACAAAATTAATCATAGAAGCAGTAGTGACATCCAAGAATAAGGCTTGAGTAGAAACATGAAGTAAATTAACTTGAATAGCCTTTGGATCCCATCCCACCCATATTCTACCAAAACTGTTATGGGTATCATTATCTAACCAACTCCAAGAAGACCTAATATGATTTCTTATTCTCTGTTTATTTGACTCTTGAACATGAGTCTCAACCAAACCAACTAAAGCAAGATTGTTTTTCTTGATTAAATTCTGAACTTCTAACTGCTTCAAAGGGTCATTTAACCCTCTGATGTTCCACCCTCCTATGGTGAACATCATTTTAATTTGGGGAGAGAATGAGTACTTCTAGCAGACCTCTTTAGGTCTGCAGTCTTTGGGAATAAGTTAATTGCTGGAGGAGCAAGGACCTCCCTTCTCTGAAAGTGACCTCTAGAACCAGAACTAGAAGGATCCATACCAGAAGAATTGTGTTGAGTAAACTGCTGCAAGCCTTCTATATTCTCTTTATTTTGAGTTAAAAGTTCATTTGGGATATCCATACCTTTATCTAGTAGATAAAAAGGATTGGACTGAAGAGCCCCATTTACTCTACTAACTCTTTCCTGAGTAACCTCCTTTAGGACAGTAGGTATAACTTGTTCAAACTCCATATTGACTTCTGTCAAGGTAGAAGAATTTTTCTTTTCAATAATCTCAACTTCATTTGGAGTAGTATGTTGATCATGAGAATCAGGTTGTTTCCCTCCTTTCTTAGTCTTTATAATCCACCCTTCTTCATCCATACCCATATTTTGTGGAGCACTAGTTGGCATCGTCTTAGGGATCCACTTTTGAACTACCTTCTGATTAGATTGCTCTTTTTTGGGGCAGTGAGATACAACATGACCAAATACAGCACACTCACTACACTTTGGAGGTTTCCAAGAATAATCCATCTTAATTTCCACTTTATCCTTCCCTCCCAAAGTAAAAGTGAAGGAATCAGGAAATTCACATTCAGCATTCACCTCAACACAAATCCTTGCATAACTCATCCTTGTTTTATTTAAGGTTTGGGTATCCATCATGAGAGGCTTACCTAGGAAGCTAGCAATCATACTCAATCCTTTTTTATTCCACATAAATAATGGAACATTTCTAAAATTCATCCAAACTGGAACAAATTTTAATTCTGCAATTTCCTGTTCTACTGTTCTAGACCAAGGTTTAACTATGAATAGTCTATTGGAAATAAACATAGAACCCACTTCTAAGGCTTTAGTCCTATCTTCAGCAGATTGGAAATCGAATATGAACATGCTATCACCATGAATAGTCATTTGGATGTTACCTTTAGTCTTCCAGGCTCTGTGAACAGCATTTCGAACCCAATTAAAGGGAAATCTTCTGCCAACAAACGCTCCAATAACTTTATCTTCACATTGACGAATATCTTCATTGAAAACCTCATATGGAATATCCATAGACTTCTTCCCATCAATCACTGGATACGAATAAAATTCCATTTCTGCCGATAGATATGGCAACTTCTTCTTATCAAACAAAGAAGACCATGAAGCTTGAGGGGTATGAGAACCAGACGAAGGAAAATCTTCAAACCCCGGAGGAAAAACCGGGTCAGAAACTAGGTTAAAATTCGAAGACACCCTACCATTACCATCCCCAAATTGAGAATCCTCTAGAGGATTGGAGGAGACCTCTAGAGGTGGAGAAAACTGAGAGGAAACCTGCATCTCACCAGAGGAGATGCCGGAGAAGAAAGAGTTGAAAACCTAAAATCGCCCCCAAAATCGCCTTTGACTCTAGCCGTCGGGTGTTGACTCTATTTATTTTTTTTGGATTTACTCAACCGACGCTCAAGTTAGTCTAAGTGTTTGCAGGTGATTATTTTAGGGTTTGATTGCATACCTTCCTTAGGATGTTTGTTATCCTTTTATATGTTTTTCAGAACCTCTAGATAAGCTCTGTTGCGATTTAGATAAAGCTATGTTGCGATATCTGTGCTCATACTATTATCCAATCTGCAACAAGATTGACTCGAATACCTTCTCGAACCTTCTACGAGGTTTAGAGATAAGTTCACATATATGTATTGACCAAAGCTGGAGACTTCAGTTGTAACTATTGGCTAGCAGTCTAGCCTGGCAGCTTGGTTTGGCAACTTGAACAGGTGGCCTGGCCCTTGTCCTCTACAATTTGCACGGGGTACACATATCGCCCCCTCTTAACCTTTGATAGATTAATGGGTTAAGAAGTAAGTGAGTGAAGTCAGACGCCCCCAATTCTTTGTGCCGAAGCCGATCGGTTTCCCATACAGGACAATGTTGTGATTGTGATGATTCTATTTCAGAAACAAATTCATTTTTCCGGGAATAGAATCATTTTTCTTATTCTTCATTTCAGAAAATTATGAGTCAGGTGCGACTTATGTTGTGTATCCTTTCAACGAATATAGGCGTGATGATCTATTTATCTGTCAGTAGTTTTACTTTACTCATATTCAGAAACTCCTCCCAAGGGGGGAAATTTTCTGTCATGCAACGTGGAGAACGTTGGCATAATAAGGAATATACGTTCAGGGAGGATAGCTTTAGGTGATGACGATTTTGCTCCATGCTTGAATGGGAATAAGGTGAACTCTATCTCTGATCCAATGCAAATGTCCCTAGAACAGAAACTGAGATATCCGAAAATATTTCGTCAGGTGGTCCTCCTAGTCCCCTTCTTGAACCGCATGCAGTTCAAGGTGTTTAAAACAGGAAAACAATGAGGGAAAATGATTCCTCCTTTATCGTATTCACGGATGACAACTCTCATGATGATAATGACGTGCTCCTTGCTCGTGAAGATCATCCCACGCCCCCTGGTATACTTCCTTGAGCTTTTTACTCATTTCTTCCTTGCATTTTACGAGCTCCCGGGCTCGATAGAGAAGCGCATGTATTTGATAAATATGTCACCGATACCCGTAATAAAGCTGTCCAACTGCTGGAAGATTCACCAGCTAAGAAGATCTTCCCAAGCACAAAAGATACCGGACCCGACTATAAAGGAAAGAATATATATGCTACATAAATCATCCACGACTACATTAGGGATGTAAATCAATTAACGCAAGTTTCTAGCCAACGTTCTTGCGCTTATCGTGCACATAATTGATTGCCTCTTATTCTCTGTAAAAACTATATATAGATTTGATCTTCCCTGAATGTAATTAAGCAAGAAAAATATCTTTAATAAAAAATCTTTCATTCAGAAATTCTTTATGGTATAAGCAGAGCAGTTAAACTCAAAGGAGTAATCGATCCTAGTTCTTTTCAATTCTTGCTACAATGGGATCAACAAAAACAACTACTGCTAGCGTTCTTGCACTTACGGCAGAATCGCTTCCAAACCTAATGAAGATTGTGTCCATTAAATCGAATGAATCTAATTATCTATTTTAGCGTATGCAGATCCTCCAGCTGATCCAGGGTATGCAACTCATGGATCACATCACTAATGAATCACCTCCAAAGGTTAGCAACAAAGATGGTGCAGAAGAACCAAATCCGTCGTTTGCTGAATGGGAAAATACCGATATTCTTTTAAAGTATTGGCTAACTAGCTCATGTTGGAATTAATTACAATAATCGAATGCAAATGGGAAATAATACTTAGATTACACTGATTGTAGTAACAAATAACTCAATAAAATTAGTAGAGGCACGTATGAGATACGCTGAGCTAAAGGTAATATTGCCTGCTACTCCTCTGAGATGCTATAGCAATTAACAAATTACCTCCAGGATACAACTACTGTTAGTTCTCCTCTATGTGTAGCATACACAGGAGAACCCTTAGAACTTGGCGTGAGAAATAAAACAAAATTACAAATCGAAACTTAAATAGTTTCGAGAAATGTAAAAACTAATTTATGTTTACGTAAAACAATTTACTCGTAAATAAAGTTTCTGTAAACTAATATTCTGTTAAACAAAGAAGTAGTTATACAAAATTATGTTTTTGTAAACTACAACTTGTTTCAGACAAGAACTGAATTTATTCCGGGTTTTAAATGAAACGTAAATGAGAACTTAAGTTTCTGAAAGCAAGCATAAGAGAAGAAAAGAAAGAGAACTTAAGTTCTGAGGTATGGTTTCAAATGAAGAAATTCATCTTGTATTTATAGCAAAAATTAGTTCGAACGTTTAAAGAGAATCCAAAGCAAAGACAAGATCCGTAAAACACGATCCGTAAAACACGCGTCTCGAACGTTACAAAAGTTTAAGGTAAAAGCGAGCGTTAAAAATACGGTAAAACGCTTTTGTCGGAATTCAAAATTTTCGAGATTCTTCTCGAGGTGCACATGTGTTACACGGGTCGGACACCCAAAACCGAGAAGGCAAAGAATAAAATTCTTTACATGTGTGGGAGAAACGTGTGGAAGATTTCAGTAAAAAGAATGGGTCGGATACACCCACACCCACACCCACGCCCACGCCCACGCCCACGCCCACGCCCACGCCGAGCCGAGCCCACGCCCACGCCCACGCCCTCGCCCTCTCCCACGCCCACGCCCACGCCCACGCCCACGCCGAGCCGAGCCGAGCCGAGAGAGCGTGCGTGCTTCTGTGCGAAGCACCGCGCGAACGGGAAAGGCAATAAGAAATGCAATAAGGTTTAGGCAACCTTGCCATAGTCTAGGGCTTTCCCCATACACAAAGGTCTAAAGACCCAAAGGGCCATACCCTTAAGGCTAAACCAATGCTATTTAAGTCTAAAACTCTTAGTGTTTTAGTCTATATGGGACTAATGTTTTATTCATTCACATGAAAAAACATCTAGGGAGCAATAGGTCTTGGGATCAAAACATGGTCCATGCATTTTTTGATTAAAAAAAACATTGTTTTTTCTAACAATCCCCCACATGAATAATAAAACATGTCGATAAAACACGATAAAACATAAGGCACCAAAATAGGCTAAGGTGTCCCAAGGATTGAACCTTAACTTAGTGAGAGGTTACCTGAACTGCTTGTTGATACGGTGAACGCAATGTCTTGAACCGCCAACAAAGAATGCAATTCAGAAATAACAGCCACACTTGATGCCTCAACCGAAGAAAACAGCTGCCAAGCTCTTGCGGTTGTGCCCATTTTGGCCGTGGGCTAAAATCCCGGACTTAATGAATGTCTCTAGAGAATCAGCTCATATTCTCATAGGAAGCGGCCACACTTCCAACATCCACAAAGGTGGGTCCATAAAGAGTGTCCTGCCACACCCCGCTTTAATCAAAGCCATGGTACCCATTAAGATCGCAAAAGATCATCCTTAATTTCTGCAGGCAGCACTATCGCACGATTACACCATAGGGAGGGACAAAGATAGTGCTTTCTCAATATCACCATAAATTAGTTGTCTCATTGAACCTTGATCTTGGAAATCCAATCACAAGGTTGAGTATCCTTCATGGTGATTTATTCAATGAGCTTAAGTCCCATCCCCCTCGATGTAAATTTAATTTTCTCTCTGGTTAAGCCTTTTGTCAAAGGATCTGCAAGATTATCTTTGGATTTTACAAAGTCTATCGAGATAATACCAGTAGAGAGTAGTTGTTTCACCGTCTTATGTCTTCTTCGTATATGTATAGACTTCCCGTTGTATACATTGTTCTTTGCGCAACCAAGAGCAGCTTCACTGTCACGTGGATGGCAATTGAAGACACGAGGCTTGGGCCAGAGTGGAATTCCTCCCGGAAACATCGCATCCATTCAACTTCCTCTCCAGACTTTTTCCAAGGCTATAAACTCAGACTCCATAGTGGATTTAGCTATACATGTCTGTTTGGTAGACTTCCATGAGACAGACGCACCTCCAAGCAAGAAGATGTACCCACTAGTAGATTTGCACTCTTCGAGTCGATATCCAGTTGGCATCACAATACCCTTCCAAGACAGCAGATACTTCCCAAAACTTAAGCAATAGTTTGAGGTCCCTCTCGGGTAACGTAAAACTCGAAGAGAGCATTCCAGTGATCCCCGCCTGGGTTGCAAGTATACCGCTTAATATACTCACGAGTAAGCAATATCGAGGTCTTGTACAGTTCATAAGATACATAAGACTACCAATAATGCGAGAATACTCAAGTTGATCAATACCCTCACCCTTGTTCTTTTTC
This sequence comes from Papaver bracteatum, assembly GCA_023529315.1. Lineage (NCBI taxonomy): Eukaryota > Viridiplantae > Streptophyta > Magnoliopsida > Ranunculales > Papaveraceae > Papaver > Papaver bracteatum. Next base: position 4,972,879 of record JAJJWX010001561.1, on the reverse strand, counting down.
AATTTACAAGTGGGATCAAATGGAGTAGACGCAGTTTAGCATTTTCATAATTAAATCTCTTTAATACGGTTTCACATAATGAGATTGACTAAGACTATATCCATCGACGTCTTTCGATTTTCATCCCTAAGATTATATCAAATAGGGCCTAAGTCTTTCATGTCAAAATTATCTCTAAGCATGCTTTTAATGGTATTAATAATATCAAGGTTCTTTGCCTAATATGAGCATATCATCAACATATAGGCAAACAATAACATGAGAATCATACACATATTTAATGTAAACACATTTATCAGATTCATTAACCTTGAAACCATTAGTTATCATAACATGATCAAATTTTTCATGCCATTGTTTAGGTGCTTGTTTTAAACTGTAAAGAGATTTGTTTAACTTGCATACTTTGTTTTCATAACCTTTTACTATAAAGCCTTCAGGTTGATCCATATAAATTTCTTCATTCAATTCACCATATAGAAAAGCAGTTTTAACATCCATCTGATGTATATGCAAATCATAAATTGAAGCAATAGCAATCAACATTCTAATCGAAGTGATTCTAGAGACTGGTAAATAGGTATCAAAGAAATCTACTCCTTCCTGTTGTCTATAGCCTTTAGCTACCAACCTAGCTTTATATTTATCTATAGTTCCATCTGTTCTAAGTTTCCTTTTGAACACCCATTTGCAACCTATGGATTTACTTCCAGGAGGCAAGTCTACAAGCTCCCAAGTTTCGTTTCTTGAATGGACTCCCATTCATTTAATGAAGCTTCTTCCCAGAAAGGAGATTCTGGAGAAGTCATAGCTTCCTTATAGGTTTGGGGTTCAGACTCTACCGTAAGAGTCAAAAAATCAGGGCCAAAACTTGTTTCAGTTCTAACCCTCTTACTTCTTCTTGGTTCAGTCTCATACTCCAAAGTTGGAGTTTGACTAGTCGATGGAACATCCGGGAGATCATCATGGACTCTTTTACGAGGTCCAGACCTTAAAGGAAATATGTGTTCATAAAACACAGCATCTCTTGATTCCATTATGGTGTTCAGACCAATGTTATTGTGGTCAGAACTGATGACCATAAACCTGTGAGCAATTGTATGCTCAGGATATCCTATGAAAACACAGTCGACTATTTTGGGACCTATTTTAGTTTTCTTGGGATGAGGAATGGCCACCTTGGCCAAACACCCCCACACTTTAAAGTATGCATATGAAGGTTGTTTACCATTCCACAATTCATAAGGAGTTTTATCAGATTTTTTAAATGGAACTCGGTTCAAAATATAGCAAGCAGAGAGGATAGCTTCCCCCCACAAGTTCGAAGATAACCCTAAACTTGTCAACATAGCATTTACCATATCTATGAGTGTTCTATTTTTTCTTTCAGCTACACCATTCGATTCTGGTGAATATGGTGCAGTTGTTTCATGAATGATTCCATTATTTTTACAAAACTCTCCTATGGGTATCACATACTCACCGCCACGGTCAGACCTAAGAGTTTTAATTTTAACTCCTTTTTGGTTTTCTACTTCAAGTTTATAAAACTTGAAAGCCTCTAAGGCCTCATCTTTACTTCTAAGAAGATGAACCTGACAGTATCGTGAGTAATCATCTATAAAAGTGATGTACCATTTTCTACCACCTCTTGTTGGTGTTGATTTCAAATCTCCTAAATCCGAGTGTATTAGTTCCAAAGGAACTGTTTTACGTTCAATCCTTTTATTAAATGGTTTTCTTGCATATTTAGATTCAACACAGATTTCACATCTTTGTTTTTTATCAAAGTTTATTTTTGGTATGCAACCTAAATTAGCAAGTCTTTCTAGCGATTTGAAATTAACATGCCCAAGTCTATCATGCCAAACATGTGAGGAGTCACAAACATAAACAGAAGAAGATGCATTAACATTCAATTTCAAATCGGATACACTAAGCTTAATCATGTTATCGGTAACATAACCTTTTCCTACGAATTCACCATGCTTAGAAATCACAACGATATTGGACTCAAAGAACAATTTTAAAACCTTTTCCTAGCGGGGATGGTTTCGAGATGAGATTTTTGCATATGTCCGGGACGTAGAATACGTCATTCAATGCGAGAGTTTTTCCCTGAAGTTAGCTTGATTCGACCTTGCCTTTCCCCACCACTTTCGCGGTGGAAGAATTTCCCATGAACAATTTCTCATCATCTCCTACTATGGCATAGGAGGAGAAAGCATTTCTGAATTTACTGAGACATGCTTGGTGGCTCCAGAAATCAAGCCACCGGTCTCTCACATTAGTCATACTAGAGACAAGGTCGACTTGGACACCATGCCGGTGAAATATCCGAGTCCTCTACTATGTTTGCCTTATTTTTCTGTTTTGGATCATATTTGATCCTTTTAGGGGCCTTACAGTCTTTAGCCATATGTCCAGGTTTACCACAATTAAAACAGTCGCCTTTGATGGTGTGCTTAGTGACACCACCTCTAGGCTTAAAATTGTTACCTCTGGGTTTTCGACGTCTGTTACGTCTATTACCCATTTTGTTGGATTCTCCAGGAGTTTTCTTTGAAGCTTTATCGTCCAAAACATGAGCTTTGTTGGACATGTTTTTGCTCAGCATCATGCTCTTGTCCTTGCTGCACATCGGCTCCTCAACCTGGATCTTTTTCCAAGCTCCACCATGGTGATTTCACGAGTCTTGTGTCGCAGCCTCCTCTTGTATTCGCTCCATGAGGGTGGAAGCTTTTCAATCACATCCGATACTTGTAGAGCTTCATCAAAAGTCATGCCTTCAGCAAAAATCTCGCTGATGAGAAGTTGAAGTTCGACGAACTGTTCTACCACAGGCTTTTCGTCAGTCATGTTGTATTCTAAGAACTTAGCCATCAAGAACTTCTTACTTCCAGCGACTTCATGATGATTTTTCTTCTAGAGCTTCCCATAAATCAAAAGCATTAAAATCTTCTTTTGCATTATAGAAGTCATACAAGGAGTCATCAAGACAGTTAAGAATATGATTCTTGCATAAATAATTCTTCCTATTCCACCTGTCCAATTTATCTTCATTACCACGGCGATGAAGTTTTCTAGAGGGTTTTTCTAAAGAATATCCATCTAACCTTTGGTCGTTTAGGAAGAATAGCATTTTAGACTGCCATCTCTTAAAGTCCTTACCACTGAACTTTGGTGGTTTTTCTACAGTATTCTTTCCCATGTTCTTACAACAAAGAATATTACAGTATTACAATATTACAATAAGGCACAATATTACCTTTAGATTGTTGGAATTAATTACAATAATCGAATGCAAATGGGAAATAATACTTAGATTACACTGATTGTAGTAACAAATAACTCAATAAAATTAGTAGAGGCACGTATGAGATACGCTGAGCTAAAGGTAATATTGCCTGCTACTCCTCTGAGATGCTATAGAAATTAACAAATTACCTCCAGGATACAACTACTGTTAGTTCTCCTCTATGTGTAGCATACACAGAAAGAACCCTTAGAACTTGGCAGCAGAAATAAAACAAAATTACAAATCGAAACTTAAATAGTTTCAGAGAAATGTAAAAACTAATTTATGTTTCTGTAAAACAATTTCTGTAAATAAAGTTTATGTAAACTAATATTCTGTTAAACAAAGAAGTAGTTATACAAAATTATGTTTCTGTAAACTACAACTTGTTTCAGACAAGAACTAAATTTATTCCGGGTTTTAAATGAAACGTAAATGAGAACTTAAGTTTCTGAAAGCAAGCATAAGAGAAGAAAAGAAAGAGAACTTAAGTTCTGAGGTATGGTTTCAAATGAAGAAATTCATCTTGTATTTATAGCAAAAATTAGTTCGAACGTTTAAAGAGAATCCAAAGCAAAGACAAGATCCGTAAAACACGATCCGTAAAACACGCGTCTCGAACGTTACAAAAGTTTAAGGTAAAAGCAGCGTTAAAAATACGAAAAAAAACGCTTTTGTCGGAATTCAAAATTTTCGAGATTCTTCTCGAGGTGCACATGTGTTACACGGGTCGGACACCCAAAACCGAGAAGGCAAAGAATAAAATTCTTTACATGTGTGGGAGAAACGTGTGGAAGAATGGGTCGGATACGCCCACGCCCACGCACGCCGAAGCCGAGCGAGCGTGCTTACATGCAAGGCACCGCGCAACAGGAAAGGCAATAAGAAATGCAATAAGGTTTAGGCAACCTTGCCATAGTCTAGGGCTTTCCCCATACACAAAGGTCTAAAGACCCAAAGGGCCATACCCTTAAGGCTAAACCAATGCTATTTAAGTCTAAAACTCTTAGTGTTTTAGTCTATATGGGACTAATGTTTTATTCATTCACATGAAAAAACATCTAGGGAGCAATAGGTCTTGGGATCAAAACATGGTCCATGCATTTTTTGATTAAAACAAAACATTGTTTTTTCTAACAGCTCACTCACGGAAGAATCTTATCGGTCCGTCTTAGGAATGAACACGTCAAAAGAAGTGTGGACTAAGCTGGAAGGAACCTATTTGCAACCCAACAAAGATCGTGATATGCAACTTAAGAGACAACTTCAATTTCTCAAGAAAGGAAGTCTCGATCTAAATGAATTGCTTAAACAGTTCAAAAGTATATGCGATGACCTCGATGCCATCCAAAAACCCATCCATGACGAATATAAAGTTTTGGCTTTGTCAGAAAGTCTTGGACCCAGGTATGAAATATTTAGTACTACTATGTTATCTAAGCCTCCATTTCCTTCTTTTTGCCAGTTTGTGTCAGCATTGCAAGGTTATGAGTTAAGGCATCAAAGTCACTCTACAATCAATGGGAACATCGACCAAATTTTTTCCCTCGCAACAACAAATACAAGTCATAATCAAAGTTTCGAAAGAGGTGGTAATAATCTGTTCAGCTCAAAAGGAAGAGATTTTACACCAGTAGGACAATCTCTTTATCGTGAGTCACAAAGTCCGAATAGAACACCTGATTATAGAGATTCAAAGCCTTCCAAACATACTCCATATTCAGAAGAAAATCTGAGGTGTCAGATCTGTAATCGTCCAGACCACACGGCAATTAAGTGTTGGTACCGATATAAGCATGATTATGATGCATCTGCAAATCTCTCGAATGCCTTGGCTGCAACCACTATAAAAAATCAAGCAGCTGATCCAACATGGTACACGGAGGCGCTACTTCACACATGACCGGAAACTCAGGTACCTTTAAAACTTTAAAACCTTATGCAGGTACATACAAGGTAATTATGGGTAATGGAAAAGGTTTGAAAATATCTCACATAGGTACCAAGAATATCATGACATCTCTTGGTTCAAATATGTCCTTAAAAAATGTTCTTGTTGTTCCGTATCTAACAAAAAATATAAGAATATCACAGACAAGGTAATTATGGTAATGGAAAAGGTTTGAAAATATCTCACATAGGTACCAAGAATATCATGACATCTCTTGGTTCAAATATGTCCTTAAAAATGTTCTTGTTGTTCCGTATCTAACAAAAAATCTCTTATCAGTTAGTAAATTTGTTGATGATAATACATACTCATTTGAATTTTTTGATAATGGATTTAAGATAAAGGACTTAAGGACAGGAAAAATCATAGCAACGGGAAGTAGAAAAGGGGATTTATTGTTAGAAAAAACAATGTTTTGTTTTAATCAAAAAATGCATGGACCATGTTTTGATCCCAAGACCTATTACTCCCTAGATGTTTTTTCATGTGAATGAATAAAACATTAGTCCCATATAGACTAAAACACTTAGAGTTTTAGACTTAAATAGCATTGGTTTAGCCTTAAGGGTATGGCCCTTTGGGTCTTTAGACCTTTGTGTATGGGGAAAGCCCTAGACTATGGAAAGGTTGCCTAAACCTTATTGCATTTCTTATTGCCTTTCCCGTTCGCGCGGTGCTTCGCACAGAAGCACGCACGCTCGGCTCGGCGTGGGCGTGGGCGTGGGCGTGGGTTCTCTCTGTGTATGCTACACATAGAGGAGAACTAACAGTAGTTGTATCCTGGAGGTAATTTGTTAATTGTTATAGCATCTCAGAGGAGTAGCAGGCAATATTACCTTTAGCTCAGCGTATCTCATACGTGCCTCTACTAAGTTTTAAATACTATCATCAGTGCATCTCCGGTATAACAATAACACATCAGTGAGTGTTAAGTATTTTTCTCATGTTTCTTGAGTTGTTTGTTACTATTATCAGTGTAATCAAAGTATTATTTCTCAGTTGCATACGAAATTGTAACTTATTTCCAACACTCTAAAGGTAATAACTTGCCTGATTGTAATATTGTAATATTGTGATATTGTAATTGCTGTAAGAACATGGGAAAAAATACCGTAGAAAAACCACCAAAGTTCAGTGGTAAGGACTTTAAGAGATGGCAGTCTAAAATGCTATTCTTCCTAAATGACCAAAGGTTAGATGGATATGCTTTAGAAAAACCATCGAGAAAACTTCATCGCCGTGGTAATGAAGATAAATTGGACAGGTGGAATAGGAAGAATTATTTGTGCAAGAATCATATTCTTAATTGTCTTGATGATTCCTTGTATGACTTCTATAATGCAAAAGAAGATTTTAATGCTTTTGATTTATGGGAAGCTCTAGAAGAAAAATATCATCTTTGAAGGCTCTTTGGAAGTAAGAAATTCTTGATGGCTAAGTTCTTAGAATACAAGATGACTGACGAAAAGCTCAAAGTAGAACAGTTCGTTGAACTTCAACTCCTCATCAGCGAGATTCTTGCTGAAGGCATGACTTTTGATGAAGCTCTACAAGTATCGGCTGTGATTGAAAAGCTTCCACCCTCATGGAGCGAATACAAGAGGAGGTCACGACACAAGACTCGTGAAATCACCATGGTGGAGCTTGGCAAAAAGATCCAGGTTGAGGAGCTTATGTGCAGCAAGGACAAGAGCATGTTGCTGAGCAAAAACATGACCTACAAAGCTCATGTTTTGGATGATAAAGCTGCTTCAAAGAAAACTCCTGGAGAATCCAAAAAATTGGTAATAGACGTAACAAACGTCGAAAACCCGAGGGTAACAATTTTAAGCCTAAGGGTGGTGTCACTAAGCACACCATCAAAGGCGACTGTTTTAACCTGTGGAAAAAGCTGGACATATGGCTAAAGACCTGTAAGGCCCCTAAAAGGATCAAATATGATCCAAAACAGAAAAATAAGGCAAACCTAGTAGATGATCCTGGATACTTTACTGGCATGGTGTCTGAAGTCGACCTTGTCTCTAGTGTGACTAATGTGAGAGACTGGTGGCTTGATTCTGGAGCCACCAAGCATGTCTATAAATTCAGAAATGCTTTCTCCTCTTATGCCATAGTAGGAGATGATGAGAAATTGTTCATGGGAAACTCTACCACCGCGAAAGTGGAGGGGAAAGGCAAGGTCGAACGAAGTTAACCTCGGAAAAACTCTCGCATTGAATGACGTATTTTACGTCCCAGGACATATGCAAAAACCTTATCTCAGAAACCATCTTACTAGGAAAAGGATTTAAGATTGTTGCTTTGAATCTAATACTTGTTGTCCTTTCTAAGCATGGTGAATTCGTAGGAAAAGGTTATGTTACCGATAACATGATTAAGCTTAGTGTATCTGATTTGAAATTGAATGTTAATGCATCTTCTTACGCTTATGTTTGTGACTCTTCACATGTTTGGCATGATAGACTTGGGCATGTTAATCTAAAATCTCTAGAAAGACTTGCTAATTTAGGTTGCATACCAAAAATAAACTTTGATAAAAATCAAAGATGTGAAATCTGTGTTGAATCTAAATATACAAGAAAACCGTTTAATAAAAGGATTGAACGTAAACAGTTCCTTTGGAACTAATACACTCGGATTTAGGAGATTTGAAATCAACACCAACATGAAGTGGTAAAAAATGGTACATCACTTTTATAGATGATTACTCACGCTATTGTCATGTTCATCTTCTTAGAAGTAAAGATGAAGCCTTAGAGGCCTTCAAATTTTATAAAATTGAAGTAGAAACCCAAAAAGGAGTTAAAATTAAAACTCTTAGGTCAGATCGTGGCGGTGAGTATGTGATACCCATAGGTGAGTTTTGTAAACATAATGGAATCATTCATGAAACAACTGCACCATATTCACTTAATCGAATGGTGTAGCTGAAAGAAAAATAGAACACTCATAGATATGGTAAATGCTATGTTGACAAGTTCAGGGTTATCTTTAAACTTGTGGGGGGAAGCTATCCTTTCTGCTTGCTATATTTTGAACCGAGTTCCATTTAAAAAATCTGATAAAACTCCTTATGAATTGTGGAATGGTAAACAACCTTCCTATGCATACTTTAAAGTGTGGGGGTGTTTGGCCAAGGTGGCCATTCCTCATCCCAAGAAAACTAAATTAGGTCCTAAAACAATTGACTGTGTTTTCTTAGGGTATCCTGAGCATACAATTGCATACAGGTTCTTGGTCATCAGTCCGACCATAATAACATTGGTCGAACACCATATTGGAATCTAGAGATCTTTGTGTTTTATGAACACATTTTTCCTTTAAGGTCTGGACCTCGAAAAAGGGTCCATGATGACCTCCCGGATGTTCCATCGATTAGTCAAACTCCAACTTTGGAGTATGAGACTGAACTGAGAAGAAGTAAAAGGGTAAGAACTGAAACAAGTTTTGGCCCAGTTTTTGACTCTAACGGTAGAGTCTCAAACCCCAAACCTACAAAGAAGCTATGACTTCTCCGAAGCTCCCTTAAAGGAAGAAGCTTCATTAAATGAATGGGAGTCCATTCAAAGAAAATGAAACTTGGGAGCTTGTAGATTTACCTCCGGTAGTAAATCCATAGGTTGTAAATGGGTGTTCAAAAGGAAACTTAGAAACAGATGGAACTATAGATAAATATAAAGCTAGGTTGGTAGCTAAAGGCTATAAACAACGGGAAGGATTAGATTTCTTCGATACTTATTCACCGGTCTCTAGAATCACCTCGATTAGGATGTTGATTGCTATAGCTTCAATTTATGATTTGCATATACATCGGATGGATGTTAAAAACTGCATTTTTATATGGTGAATTGAATGAAGAAATTTATATGGATCAACTTTGAAGGCTTTATTGTAAAAGGTTGTGAAAACAAAGTATGCAAGTTGAACAAATCTCTTTACGGTTTAAAACAAGCACCTAAACAATGGCATGAAAAATTTGATCATGTTATGATAACTAATGGTTTCAAGGTTAATGAATCGATAAATGTGTTTACATTAAATCAGGATGATTCTCATGTTATTGTGTGCCTATATGTTGATGATATGCTCATATTAGGCAAAGAACCTTGATATTATTAATAACATTAAAAGCATGCTTAGAGATAATTTTGACATGAAAGACTTAGGCCCTACCGATGTAATCTTAGGGATGAAAATCGAAAAGACGTCGATGGATATAGTCTTAGTCAATCTCATTATCTTGAAACCGTATTAAAGAGATTCAATTATGAAAATGCTAAACCGCATCTACTCCTTTTGATCCCACTTGTAAACCGAAAAAGAACAAGGGTAAGGGTATTGATCAACTTGAGTATTCTCGCATTATTGGTAGTCTTATGTATTTGATGAACTGTACAAGACCCGATATTGCTTACTCGTGAGTAGATTAAGCGGTATACTTGCAACCTGGCAGGATCACTGGTATGCTCTCTTTAGAGTTTTACGTTACCTAAGAGGGACCTCAAACTATTGCTTAAGTTTTGGGAAGTATCCTGCTTTGTCTTCGAAGGGTATTGTGATGCCAATCGGATATCGGACTCGAAGAGTGCAAGTCTACTAGTGGGTACATCTTCTTACTTGGAGGTGCGTCTGTCTCATGGAAGTCCACCAAACAGACATGTATAGCTAAATCCACTATGGAGTCTGAATTTATAGCCTTGGAAAAAGCCGGAGAGGAAGCTGAATGGATACGATGTTTCCTGGGAGGAATTCCACTCGCCCAAGCCTTGTGTCTTCAATCGCAATCCACTGTGACAGTAAAGCTGCTCTTGGTTGCGCAAAGAACAATGTATACAACGGGAAGTCTATACATATACGAAGAAGACACAAGACGGTGAAACAACTACTCTCTACTTGTATTATCTCGATAGACTTTGTAAAATCCAAAGATAATCTTGCAGATCCTTTGACGAAAGGCTTAACCAGAGAGGAAGTTAAATTTACATCGAGGGGGATGGGACTTAAGCTCATTGAATAAATCACCATGAAGGATACTCAACCTTGTGATTGGATTTCCAAAATCAAGGTTCAATGAGACAACTAATTTATGGTGATATTGGGTAAAGCACTATCTTTGTCCCTCCCTATGGTGTAACTGTGCGATAGTGCTACCTGCAGAATTAAGGATGATCTTTTGCGATCTTAATGGGTACCATGGCTTTGATTAAAGCGGGGTGTGGCGGGACACTCTTTATGGACTCACCTTTGTGGATGTTGGAAGTGGGGCCGCTTCCTATGAGAATTTGAGCTGATTCTCTAGAGACATTCATTAAGTCCGGGATTTTAGCCCACGGCCAAAATGGGCACAACCGCAAGAGCTTGGCACCTGTTTTCTTCGGTTGAGGCATCAAGTGTGGCTGTTATTTCGAATTGCATTCATTGTTGGCGGTTCAAGACATTGCGTTCACCGTATCAACAAGCGATTCAGTAACCTCTCACTAAGTTAAGGTTCAATCCTTGGGACACCTTAGCCTATATTGTTGCCTTATGTTTTCTCGTGTTTTATCGAAATGTTTTATTATTCATGTGGGGGATTGTTAGAAAAACCAATGTTTTGTTTTAATCAAAAAATGCATGGACCATGTTTTGATCCCAAGACCTATTACTCCCTAGATGTTTTTTCATGTGAATGAATAAAACATTAGTCCCATATAGACTAAAACACTTAGAGTTTTAGACTTAAATAGCATTGGTTTAGCCTTAAGGGTATGGCCCTTTGGGTCTTTAGACCTTTGTGTATGGGGAAAGCCCTAGACTATGGAAAGGTTGCCTAAACCTTATTGCATTTGTTATTGCCTTTCCCGTTCGCGCGGTGCTTCGCACAGAAGCACGCACGCTCGCTCGGCTCGGCTCGGCGTGGGCGTGGGCGTGGGCGTGGGCGAGGGCGAGGGCGAGGGAGAGGGAGAGGGTGAGGGTGTGGGTGTGGGTGTGGGTGTGGGTTTATCCGACCCTATCTTTTTACTGAATTTTTTCCACACGTTTCTCCCACACATATAAAGAATTTTATTCTTTGCCTTCTCGGTTTTGGGTGTCCGACCCGTGTGCAAAAAACCTCGTGAAGCATCTTTGAAAAAATGTCGTAGTAACACCTGTGCACCTCGAGAAGAATCTCGAAAAAATTTGAATTCCGACAAAACATTTTACTGTATTTTTAACGGATGCTTTTACTCGTCCGACAAAAGCTGAAGCGTGAATCACGGACAGTCTGTCGCACATTGGATTCTTGGTCGAACGTTGAAATGTTTTTTGCTATAAATACGAGAGAATAATTTCATTTGAAACCATACCTTTCGAACTCTTCTCTCTGAAATTCTTCTTCTTCTTTTATTCTTTCAAAAATTTTATTTAAGTTTACAGAAACATTAAATAGAGTTCTTAGTTTACTAAACATAAAAAACGAGTTGTAGTTTACGAAACATAATTTTGTAATACTACTTCTCTGTTTACAAAAACATAGTTAGTTTACAATAACATAAATTACTTTTTACATTTCTCTGAAACTGGTTGTAGTTTCGATTTATGTTTTTGTTTTCATTATTTGCTTGCCAAGTTCTAAGGGTTCTCTCGTGTATGCTACACATAGAGGAGAACTAACGATAGTTGTATCCTGGAGGTAATTTGTTAATTGTTATAGCATCTCGGAGGAGTAGCAGGGCAATATTACCTTTAGCTCAGCGTATCTCATACGTGCCTCTACTAAGTTTTAAATACTATCATCGATGCATCTCCGGTATAACAATAACACATCAGTGAGTGTTAAGTATTTTTCTCATGTTTCTTGAGTTGTTTGTTACTATTATCAGTGTAATCAAAGTATTATTTCTCAGTTGCATACGAAATTGTAACTTATTTCCAACATTTATATGCTCTGGACACAGGGGGAGTACCATAATCCTTATCTGCAATTAAGACCGAGCATGTGCCCCTTGAGTTATGGCACCAACGTTTGGGTCACACAAAGTATTTTAAATAACGACAATTTAATTTCTATTTCTAGTTGGAATAAAACTTACAATGTTTGCAGTAGTTGTCAAATTGGTAAAAGTTGTCTCTTACCATTTCCAATTTCTAACAAAATTTCAGCTGATCCTTTAGCAAAGATACACTGTGATTTATGGGGTCCAGCGCCAATTGCATCACAACAAAATTTTCGTTATTATGCTATTTTTGTTGACGATTGCACCAGGTTTGTATAGTTATACCCTCTTCGACAAAAATCTGATTTCTACGACGCTTTTGTCACCTTTCATAAGATGGTGGAAAAACAATTTGACCATAAGGTAAAAGTATTTCATTGTGATGGGGATGGTGAGTTCACCTCGAATCATTTTCATGATTATCTTCGACAAAATGGAGTGCTACAACAGGTCTCATGTCCGCACACACCCGAACAGAATGGGGTTGCATAGCGTAAGCACAGACAAATTGTTGGAATGAGACTTACATTGTTATTTCATGCTAATATTCCTCTGAAATATTGGACTGATGCATTTCTTACTGCTGTATATCTTATTAATCGACTTCCTACTTCTAAGTTGAAGATGCAAACTCCATTTTTTAAGTTATATAAAGTTTCACCCAACTATAATCTTTTGCGAGTTTTTGGTTGCAGGTGTTTCCCGTATCTTCGAGATTATGCCAAAAATAAGTTTGGCCCCAAGTCATATCCTTGTGTTTTCCTTGGATATAGCCAAATTCATAAGGGATATCGATGTCTTCATCCCTCGACAAGGCGTATATATATTTCTCGTCATGTTATTTTTGATGAAATGTGCTTTCCGTTTCAGGTAACACCACGAGAATTGTCAGCAGAGTCAGAGTCGGAGTTGTGTATTACTACGTCCGACGACTGGATACCTGCATCATCATCCTCTCTACCGACTATACAGAATCCATTTGCCTATAGTACAACAGTTCAAGTGTCACACCCATTAGCTATACAATCATCAATTAACTTTAGGGACCAAAATATTATTGTTCCACATGAACAAGTGTTTCAACCTAATGTCTCTCCTCCATCCCAAATATCTTTAGCAGAAAACCACCACATGCCTTTACACCATCCAGAAAATAGTATGACATCATCACCCATGCCCACTCCACAACTTGATACTACCCCTCCAGAAGTTGTTATTATTCCACCGGCAATTACTACTACCCCAGAACTTGATGCTACAACTCCACCATCACCAGGTTTTCAATCTCCATTACCAAATACTCCATCCCAATATGGTAACGACAACTCTCCAGTCGTTTCGAATACATCCGCTTCCGCTACAACTAAATACGCTTCCTTTACAGATGTTTACAATCGTTGCCCATAAATAACTCTACCTGATTCATCTATTGTTACTACATCCATCTCCAACTCTCATACTATGGTTACTAGAAAAAAAGCTAAAGATCAACTCGCACTCGCGGCAATGCATGCTCCACTGCCCATAGAACCAAAAACTTTAAAAACAGCTTTGAAAATTCCAGGATGGGTCGCTGCGATGAATGCGGAGTTATTAGCTCTTCAAGAAAATCATACTTGGACTCTTGTTTCACGTCCATCTCATGAGAACGTTATTGGTTCTCGCTGGGTTTTTAAAACAAAATTGAAACAAGATGGTACTGTTGAACGTCTAAAGGCACGTCTTGTTGCAAAAGGTGTCGACTACGATGAGACATTCAGTCCTGTCGTCAAGACTACATCAATTCGCACGGTTCTCGCTGTTGCTACAGTCCGTTCTTGGCCTCTCCGTCAGTTGGATGTGAAAAATGCATTCCTTCGTGGTTACTTAAAAGAAAAAGTATACATCGAACAGCCTCTGGGTTTCGTTGATCCTCTAAAGCCGAACCATGTATGTAAGTTACGTAAGGCATTGTATGGGATTAAACAAGCCCCAAGGGCGTGGTTCGATAGGTTCAATCAGTTCCTTCTTCAACTCGGCTTCTTTTGCAGTCTTGCTGACCCTTCGATGTTTATCCTTCGATGTGATAAAGGCGTGATCATCATTCTGGTCTATGTTGATGATCTTATTATTACAGGTTTGTGTGATTCGCTTCTCTCATCCATCATCACAAAATTAGGTGCCGAATTTGCAATGAAGGATTTGGGGGATTTAAATTATTTCTTAGGTGTTGAAGTCACGCGGTTTAGTGGGGGTATGTATCTATCTTAGTCTAAGTATGCTAAAGAAATTCTGGAAAGGAATATCATGATTGATAGTAAATCTGTTCGTACGCCGCTTGCAATCAAACATGATCTGCACCAACAATCAAGTGTTTATGCCGACGCTACCGAATATCGTCGTCTTGTCGGCTCTCTTCAATACCTTACTCTCACTCGACCAGATATTACGCATGCAGCCAATTACATTAGCCATTTCATGCATAAGCCTACACAATATCATCTCCAAGCCGCTAAACGTATATTACGGTATGTCAATGGCACTATTGATTTTGGATTACGCTTTCTGGCCTGCTCTAATCTTGATCTTTATGCTTTTTTGGATCCTGATTGGGCTGGTTGCCCAACCACTCTCCGATCAACAACGGGGTATTGTGTATATCTTGGTGCCAATTGTATCTCATGGACATAAGAAAAACAACCAACAGTTGCTCGTTCGAGCACTAAGCATCTACAGCGGCAGAGATCACCTGGGTATGTTATCTTCTTCGTGACATTGGTGTTAGTCTCTCCAAAGCACCAGTTCTATTGTGTGATAATATGAGTGCCTTTTACATGACTGTCAACCCCCAATTTCATGCACGAACGAAACATATCGAGCTTGATTATCACTTTGTTCGTGAAAAGGTTGTTATCGGTCAGCTAATTACAAGATATGTTCCCACTACGTCTCAACTGGCCGATATTTTCATAAAAGCTCTTCCCATGAATCCGTTTCACTCTATCCGAAGCAAGCTCGGAGTGCTCCCACTCTCTCACTTAAGGGGGAGTGATAAAGATGTCACCGATACCCGTAATAAAGCTGTCCAACTGCTGGAAGATTCACCAGCTAAGAAGATCTTCCCAAGCACAAAAGATACCGGACCCGACTATAAATGAAAGAATATATATGCTACATAAATCATCCACGACTACATTAGGGAAGAAAATCAATTAACGCAAGTTTCTAGCCAACGGTCTTGCGCTTATCGTGCACATAATTGATTGCCTCTTATTCTCTGTAAAAACTATATATAGAGTTGATCTTCCCTGAATGTAATTAAGCAAGAAAAATATCTTTAATAAAAAATCTTTCATTCAGAAATTCTTTAGTATTCAGCATCCTTTATTAGGTTTATAAGCTCTGCACGTTCTGAATTCCATGAAGAGTAAGCGACTTCTGGTCATGCACTAATTGTTTGAGATATGAGATAAGAGCTGGCTGACACCATTTATCGTGAATGAGTATTGCAGGCTTCTTTAAACAGATAAAAATGGATATTATACAACAATTTAGGAATGCATGAAGTTCTTCTTGGCAAGTAGATTCAGCAAATCATTTTATGATCTTAGCCTATATATCTTTTGTAGCAATAATTCCTGTTAAACTTAAGGCTCAACTCAAAAATAATTGTTATTCTTTATCTCCAAAAATGGGAGGTATTTATAACCAACATTACAAGAATTAAATAATTACATTAATTAAATAATGGAGTGGGTAAATGAAGAAAACAAGGAAGTCCATGTTAGGTAAAGGTTGGTGGAGTAGGTGTAGAAAACAAGGAATTCCATGTTAGGTAAAGGTTGGTGGTGTAATTGGAGGAGTGATTGGTGGAATTGGTGAAGGTTGATTCAACACTCTCCCTCAAGGTGGTGCATATATGTCACAGATGCCCAACTTGACAAGTGAATAGTTAAATATATTATTTGATACGGCCTTAGTCAGAATATCTGCCAGCTGTTGTGTTGTTCGGACATATGGTACTTCAATAATTTTTTCTTCAAGTTTCTCATAAATGAAGTTCCTATCAATTTCCACATGCTTCGTTCGATCATGTTGCACCAGATTCTCTGCAATTTTGATTGTTGACTGATTATCACAAAACAACTTCATAGGTTTTTCAGATGGGAAACCAAGCTCTCCCATAAGCCTTTTCAACCATAACAATTCACAAATGCCTTTTACCATTGCTCTATATTCTGCTTCAGCACTGGATAAGGAAACAACATGTTGTTTCTTAGACTTCCATGTCACTAAATTTCCTCCAACAAAGGTAACATACCCAGATATTGATCTTCTCTTGTCACCTTTACCTCCCCAGTCTCGTCAGTGTAACCTGATACATCAAGATGTCCATGTTTTGAAAACATCAAACCTCTGCCTGGTGCAGACTTCAAATATCTTAGTATCCTGGTGACTGCATCCATGTGTTGCTGACCCAGATTATGCATAAATCTGCTTACAACACTTACAACATAAGCAATATCTGGCCTTGTATGAGAAAGATAGATCAAGCGACCAACTAACCTCTGATATTGTCCTTTGTCTGCTGGTATTTGATCAGAACATTCTTCAAGACCATGATTTTGTTCCATTGGAGACCCAATTGGCGTACAACCAGTCATACCAGTTTCCTTCAACAAATCAATCACATATTTTCGCTGACACAAGAAAATTCCCTTTCTGGATCGATTAACTTCAATACCCAAGAAGTACTTAAGTACACCCAAATATTTCATATCAAACTCAGAATACAAGCAATTTTTCAGATTACTCATCTCTTCAGGGTCATTTCCTGTTACCACCATATCATCTACATAGATTATAAGAGCAGTTACCTTGTCACCTACTCTTTTAAGGAACAAGGTATGATCAGCATTACTCTGTATATACCCAAACTTCTTCATTGCAATGCGAAATCTACCAAACCATGCTCTGGGAGATTGTTTCAAACCATATAAAGCCTTCTTTAACTTACACACAACATTAGCATTGTT
This sequence comes from Papaver bracteatum, assembly GCA_023529315.1. NCBI lineage: Eukaryota > Viridiplantae > Streptophyta > Magnoliopsida > Ranunculales > Papaveraceae > Papaver > Papaver bracteatum. Next base: position 4,955,659 of record JAJJWX010001561.1, on the reverse strand, counting down.
TGGAGCATTATAACCTGGAGGTAGTGTCATGTAGACTTCTTCTTGCAAGTCACCATGTAAAAAAGCATTTTTTACATCATATTGTTGTAGAGGCCAGCCTAGATTTGCTGCCAAAGACAATAATACTCGAATAGTGTTGATTTTTGCAACTGGAGAAAACATCTCGTGATAATCAATACCATAAGTCTGGGTAAACCCTTTAGCCACAAGTCTTGCTTTATACCTGTCAATAGAGCCATCTGGATTATGCTTGATAGTATATACCCACCTGCAGCCAACTGGTTTCTTTCCTTCTGGTAGTGAGACTATATCCCATGTACCATTTTCTTCATTTGCCACCATCTCCTCTTTCATAGGACCAGCCCATTTCGGATTAGATAGTGCTTCTTCTACTGTTCTGGGAATAATAATATCTGCCATTTGACTGACAAACGCTTTTCCCTCTTTTGATAATCTATGAGTTGACACGTAATTCGCAATAGGGTATTTCACCTTCCTTATTGGTTGAGGTGAAAAACGATCTGGTGGAACTCCACGATTACTCCTTGGTGGCAACTGGTACCTGTCGGTGTCAGGTAGTTCACAAGTATCATTAGTATTAATCGAACAATCTATGCTTACCTCAGGGACATCGGCACCGGCTGGAGGACAATTAGATGTAGGTATTATTGATGAAGAGATAGATGGAGCTTCAAGAGCAGGGGTGTCAATTTCTTCGGAAACAGGAATACCGAACTCTTGAACCGGCTCTGTGACTTGTATATCATCAATTATTGAACTACTGATAGTTGGATGTGTACTTATGATTGTTTCATTTGCTGTCATATTTATTTCACTATTAGTCGGAAACAAATCCATCTGATTCAACTCTTCAATAACACTCTCTCCCTGAAGAGGAGAATCAGATACATCGGATGAGAAAAACATTTCTTGCTCAGAAAAGATGACATCCATAGTAACATAAAATTTATGACTTTGAGGATGATAGCACCTATAACCCTTCTGGAATGGATGATAACCAATAAAAACACATTTGATAGCAGAAGGATCTAAATTTGTACGTAGATGTTTCTGCAGATGTACAAAAACAACACAACCGAATACCCGTGGAGGTAGCTTAAGATGAGAAGGTATTGTTACAAACGAAGCCAATTTGTCCAAAGGTGTCTGAAATTGTAAAACACTTTTTGGTACTCGATTAAGAAGATATACTGCACTAGTAATGGCTTCTTCCCAGAATTTTGGCTTTATATTTGACCCAATCAAGCATGCCCTCGTAATTTCAAGTAACTGGCGATTTTTTCTTTCCACCACACCTTTTTGCTGTGGCGTAGACGGGAAACTAGTTTCATGAATAATTCCATGTTCTCCAAAGTATCCTTGTAATACTTCATTAACATACTCACCACCATTATCATAACGAATGACCTTTAAGTTAGCCGAAAATTGTGTCTGAGTCATTTTATGAAATGCGCGAAAACGATCAGCCACATCACTTTTATTCTTCATTAAATAGAGCCAAGTCATACGAGTACAATCATCGATGAAGATAACAAACCGCCTCCATAAGTACTGGTAATACGAGAAGGTCCCCAGACATCAGAATGAACTAAATCTAATGGGACGTATCTTCTACTGAAACTATCTGGGTAAGTAGTACAATGACTCTTCGCAAGAATGCAAGTATCATATTTAAAGTCTGACAGTTTGCAAGACTTAAACAAATCAGGAAACAAGTTCTCCAAATATCCAAAAGAAGCATGTCCTAACCGGCGGTGCCACAGTAAGATCTGATTTTTAGATGCACAAGAAGACCTTTTAACTGAAAGAGATCTCCCTTCACATACATCGTCGATGTAATATAAACCATCTCTCTTAGTACCTCGCACAATTATCTCCCCGTTGCCGAGATCCTGAAGAAGACAGAAAGTGGGGTAGATTAGTACTAAACAATTTAACTGTGCGGTTACTTGTGCCGCAGACAAGAGATTATTTGAAAGAGAAGGAACCAATAATGTGTGTTCTAGGGACAAGGAAGGTGTTAAATAAACTCTCCCAGCTCCGGTAACCGGATACGGTACACCATTGTCATTGGAAATAGTTGTATATGCAGGTAGCAACGGATATTTTCCAGAATCAGTAGCAAGTAAAGCGACGTCAACCTTACTTGATTGCTGGAAGAGGTTCGGGTTTACCAAAGAATGAGATTCCACCACGGAAGAATGAGTATCGGTTGTCGTAGTCGTCATTGAAGTACATGTATCTATCCCTCTTTAGTCGATCTTTATTTGTATTTTATAGGCGTCCCACCAATCGGGATAGCCAATTTTCTTGAAACATTTCTCCACGAAGTGTGAATTGATTCCACCGTAAACACAACGTCTAACGGAAGACATTATCATGATTAAAGAAGAAATTATATGAAGTATGAATACAGGTCGCAAGCAGCTTGCGAAAAACTTGGCAAGTGTTTTTTTTTTTTTTTTTAACAAATGACTATAAAGGTACAAATGAACTAATTGTGTACACAACTGTTTCTGGGGGGTGAAAAAAAACCCGGCTAGATTCTACCTAGCAACTAAAAATTATATGAGTAGTCGAATAAGAGGAACAAGTCCTATAACGGTAAAAACGGTAAGAGTTTAAATTCAAATCAAGTTTTCTCTCTTGCACAGAGAAATTAAGTTTGACAAATCAACCAAATATATGAAAACAAACTTAACAGGGGTTTTCTGATAAGAAAAACAAACTCAATTAGCTAAAATAAAAAAATCTTGATCAAAGATGATAACTATTTGTACGAAACAAAAAACAGCAGTACAACTTACTTAGTCCAAGATAAATGGATTAACAAGATTAAGTAGGATTTAAAAAGGACAATCATAAACTCAACATAACAAGTTTATCACAAAATCGGTAGTACAACTTACTTGTTTCAATAAGTGTATAAAGAAAAACAAGAACCTTAAGCCAGCGGAAGAAGGATCAATCGAAGTAACGAAGCACTCACTATTACTAAGAAGCACTCAACTCACCATGGAGCTCTGATACCATGTTAAACTTAAGGTTAAACTTAAAAATAATTGTTATTCTTTATCTCCAAAAATGGGAGGTATTTATAACCAACATTACAAGAATTAAATAATTACATTAATTAAATAATGGAGTAGGTAAATGAAGAAAACAAGGAAGTCCATGTTAGGTAAAGGTTGGTGGTGTAATTGGAGGAGTGATTGGTGGAATTGGCGAAGGTTGATTCAACAATTCCCTTATCGCCCGTACTACGATTTTTGATCTCTTCAGTAAATCACTTTCGAATATGGGAAAACTATTATCATGAAAAATGCTAAGGATGACATTTTTGCTGTTCCTTCATTACTTGCTACTGCTCATCTTCTTTTTTTGATCGGTTGCTACTGCTCATCTTCACTTGAACATTAAGCGTTGGGACCTGATTAACTTTAGCCATTCCGTCTGTATACATCCGCTAAGAACGCTGCTATTTCCATAATAAGCACAGGTTCCATCTACTCAATTATTTGCATGTACTATTATTAACTCCACTTCCACCTGTGTAAGGTTTATCCGGAACACGTTTCGTTAATTAAGTAGTAAGAACGCGTAGTTTGCTGTCTTATGCTCGCTTAGGGTGATCAATCCTAATACATAAGACTCGTGCAATTTATTCTCATGATGATGAGACAATGAAACTATGACTCACCACTGTGAGCTCACAAAACTACATACTCGTTTGTAGAGTATATATCTCTGCATTCGATACTAATGGGCCTTGAGAAGAACGTTGGCTTGATTCATCCATATACCTATTCGTGTTTGTAAATTCATTCCAAAGGTTGTAAATTCATTCCAAAGGTTGCATCGTGTTTTCAAGCTTGATTCATCCATATACCTATTCGTGCAATAAAATAATGGCAAAATAACGGTAATATGAAATGAAATTTTGACCTGTACTCATGGCCGGCGTACGTGATTGGCAGGCAAGGCTGGCAAACCAGACTGGCAGAGAAAGGTAGCTATGCAGACATAACCTTCATGAAAACAACCACAACGATTTATTCATTAAGAAAAACAACTCATCGTCTAACTAGGAGTTAACTTACAAAGATGTATTAGTTTTTCTCCATGTTGAACAACTTTGATTAAACTTAATGAAAGAAATAGAGTTTCCTTACAGGGGATACTTTATTATGAATGGAAAATGCTCCAAGGAAAAATTGCTAAACAAATGAAAGATAGTATTCTATGTTCCACCTGCATGATTACCACCTACATGATTCCCACAAACTCCTTCATGGGCTTCCAGCATAATTATTTGCACTTCATCTTCAGAAATGCATCTCAAAAAAGGTTCTAATGCTACTGGTTTTCGATACAAATTTCCCTCGATCAAAACATATCGCCACGCATTTTTGGTTACCTTTGAAGAAAGGTACTTGTCTTGTGGAAGCTCTTTGGTCTTCAGATATCGAACATAAGGCTCTCGCCAATCAGTGCTACTGTCTATAAGAGTTTCTTGCTCTTGCGTCTGACTATCTATATCCATTGCATCTAGATCGTTATTAGCATTATCCATCACATCTCCATGCATCTCGCCCCCACTAGCTTGTTCGAGAACCTGAATAGAATGGTTCTCGGAGATGCTAGGAAATTCTTGAAAGTCGACAACGACGAACCGGGTCAGGTTGGTGTCTACAGCAGAGGACAAATAAGCTAAGGCATCAGCATGCCTGTTGTTTTCTCGTTGTCGTTGTTGGATTGAGAACTTGTCAAACTCATTGGATAGCCGACGAACTGTTGCGCTAAAACCCTACGGAAGCGATTTGCACAGCTACAAACGGTACTCCAAATATTGACAAGAACACAAACTAAAGAAGAAAAGAGACGAGAATTTAACGAGGTTGAATCCTCGGGAAAACAAGAGATTTATATATTATCTCAAGGGAGAATACATATAAACCCTAAGAGAGAAAGAAGAATTTTTTGTGTGTTTTCAAGGCTCTCTACTAGGCTATTTATATACACATAGGTAGGGATTAGGGTTTCATAACTTAGCTAATAAGTCCCTAAACTTTAGGATTAAGAAACCAATTAAGAGTTATCAAAACTCTTATCACACGGCTTGAGTTGGATGTCCCAACTCCACCGACTTCCCAAGTTTGAGTTCATCTCAAACTCTCCACCGACCATACATACACGGTTTGAGAGTTCCATACGTATTTGAACTCCTCCAAAAAGCCTGTGTCCTATAAACTAGATAGGCTCCAACAATTCTCCACCTCGGATCATGCATTCATGCATGAGACAATCAATATACGAAACCATCTTCGTCTTCCAACGTCGATTGCTCCATAGGCTGCCTTCGTATCCTCTGCAAGGAATCAAACCGACCGTAGTTCACTTAATGGCCTTACTGGAAGGCCTCCACCAGGTTCCTAATAACCTCTACCTCAAAGGGTCTCACCAAACCGGAAGAATGTGGATCAGTTTTGAGCAATGATGAAACTTGACCCCAGATACTACTTTCGTTAACATATCAGCTGGATTGTCTTTGGTATCGATCTTCACCAGTAGAATGTCTTCTTCTTCCAGAATTTCTCTCACAAAGTGAAATCGAACATCTATATGTTTGGTTCTGGCATGATGAACTTGATTCTTAGCCAAGTAAATTGCACTAAGACTATCACAATTCACAGGAAGCTGTTCCCGCACAACACCCAAGTCATCTAGCAAACCCTGTAACCATATAGCCTCCTTAAATGCCTCTGTCACTTCCATATACTCCGCTTCAGTAGTTGAGAGAGCCACAGTAGACTAAAAAATAGATCTCCAACTAACCGGTGCTCCAGCCAAGGTAAATACATACCCTGTAGTTGAACGCCTCTTGTTCAAATCACCAGCATAGTCAGAATCCACATAACCAACACACAGCTGATTGTTCCCATCTTCCTTCACAAACTCCAAGCCAACATCAATAGTACCATAAAGATACCTCAAAATCCATTTCACAGCTTGCCAATGTCCTTTACCAGGATTATGCATATAACGGCTGATCATACTTACTGCATGTGAAATATCCGGCATTGTACATACCATCGCATACATCAAGCTACCAACAACACTAGCATATGGGACTTGGGCCATATACTCATGCTCTTCTTCAGTAGTAGGAGACATATCAGAACTCAACTTAAAATGAGGACCAAGGGAAGTACTTACAGATTTAGTTCCTTCGCAAATACCAAATTTCTTCAAGTATGCCTTTTGAGACAAACAAACTTTACCCTTCTCTCTGTCACGTTGAATCTCCATGCCTAGAATCTTCTTAGCTTCTCCTAGATCTTTCATCTCAAACTTAGATGATAACTTGTGTTTCAAATTATCAATCTCTTTCTTGTTATTTGATGCTATCAGCATATCATCAACATGCAAGAGAAAATATATGAAAGACCCATCACGTAGCTTCTTGAAGTATACACAATGGTCATAGTGACTTCTTGTGTATGTCTGGCCAATTATAAACTGATCAAATCGCTTGTACCACTGTCTTGGAGACTGATTCATCCCATACAACGATTTTTTCAGCTTGCATGCACAATCTTCTTTTCCAGCAACTTTGAACCCACTCGGCTGAGTCATATAGATCTCCTCTTCTAGATCACCATGTAAGAATGCCGTCTTGACATCTAGCTGAACTAGGTCTAAATTATATTGTGCTACCAAGGCCAACAAAATTCGAATTTATGAGTGCTTCACAACTGGAGAGAACACCTCATTGTAGTCAATCCCTTCTCTTTGGGCACAACCTTTTGCAACTAACCTTGCCTTGTAGCGTACTTGATTCACCTGAGATCCTTCTTTCTTAGCATATACCCATTTGCACCCAATGGCCTTCTTACCGTTCGGAAGCTTCGTAAGAACCCATGTGCCATTCTTGTAAAGAGACTCCATCTCATCCTACATAGCAGCTTCCCATTCTTGACGCTCTACACTGTGTATATCTTCAAAATAGGTATTTGGAATGCCTTCTTCAATAACTGGTAATGCATAAGCTATAAAATCATCCATCCAACCAGGTTTCCTGGTTTGTCTTCTTGGTTTGCTGGTTGCTATGGTCTCAGTGACCGTAGCTTCTGTATCTTCTACTACTTCATGTTCCTCTTCATTAACATCGTCACTATCATTTGGAACTTCAGTATTTACCTCCCTTGTAGACGCCACGCCTTCGGAAGTAGTCGTAACAGATATAAACTTAGCTGGAATTAGTGGAGTTGCATCAATCTCCACCTGCTGCAAAGGCTCACTGGTACTGGTGCTTCTGTTCTCCACCTGCTGAGAACCCCAAGACTTTACCATAGACGCTTCATCAAATGTAACGTCTCTACTCATGACTATCTTCTTTTCAACTGGATTCCAAATTTTGAACCCTTTCACTCCTTTCTTCACACCCATAAAAATCCCTTTAACAGCGCGGCTATCAAGCTTATTTTCACTAACATGATACCAAGCAGGGCAACCAAAGATATGAATTGAGTTATAGTCATAAGCTGGTTTACCGTACCACTTCTCCATTGGAGTTTTACCTCCTAACGCAGCTGATGGAAACCTATTAATGAGGAAGCACGCATATGTCACTGCCTCAGCCCAAAACGCTTTACCTAATCCAGCATTAGATAACATACATCGTACCTTCTCCAGCAAAGTACGATTCATGCATTCATCTACCCCATTTTGTTGCGGTGTCTTCTTAACTGTGAAGTGCCTATGTATTCCCTCATCCTGACATACTTGCAAGAATGGATCACTTTTGTACTCTCCACCATTGTCCGAACGTAGTACCTTGATCTTTCTTCCAGTTTGAGTCTCAGTTGCCTTTTTCCACCTCACAAAGACTTCTAGGACTTCATCCTTATGCCTCATGGTGTACACCCATACGCGCCTAGAATAGTCATCAATAAACGACACGAACCAATGTTTCCCTCCCAATGATGCATTCTTGGAGGGACCCCAAACATCTGAGTGAACATAATCAAGAACTACACTAGTGTTGTGGGTTGTTGTGCCAAAGCTTGTTCTTGTCTTCTTGCCTTTCACACAATGTTCAAAAAACTCTAATTTGTAGGCAATAACACCTTTCAATAAATCTTGACGAATTAAAGAATGTAACGACTTATCACCTAGATGTGCAAGCCGCATATGCCATAACTTCGTGGTATCCATCGCTGCAGTCTCCATGTGTTCAGAAATAGACACATCCCCTGTTACTGTACTCCCAGTTAAGTAGTACAAGTTATGATGCCTTCTGCCCTTCATGAGTACCAACGATCCAGAGATTACCTTTAGAAGGCCATTTTCAGCGACTAACTTGTAGCCCTTAGCTTCCAAAGTTCCGAGAATCAGATTCTTCTTCACCGCAGGTACGAACCTTACTTTCTTTAGCTCCCGAACCATACCATCATGCATCTTGATTCGAATACTACCAATCCCAATCACCCTGCAGGTGTGATTATTCCCCATACGCATTTCTCCATCAAACTCTTCAAAGTTTGAGAACCAGTCCCGATGAGGAAAAATATGATAAGTAGCACCAGAATCTAATAACCAAGTACCATCAGTTACGATAAAAGTTGATGGCATCACCGTCAGCGAAAAATCTGAAGCTTCATCTGAATCTTCACTTGCCTTAGCAATGTTCACCTCGGTGTTATCCCTTTCTCGATCCTTATGCTTGGTACAATCCTTAGCCCAATGGCCAAAGTCATGACACCATGCACATTCATCCTTTTATAGACGCGCTCTTGACTTTGAACGCCCTTTGGCTTTGCCACGATAACCATTCTTCTTTCTCATGTCTGCTGAACGACCTCTTGCAAGAAGCAAGTCACTTTTAGCTTCACTTGACAGGTCTTCACGGTCCATATTCCTGAACTCCTCACTACGCAATGTTGTAGTGACCTTGGCGTATGTCATCTTATCCTTTCCGTGCATTAAAGCCTTAATCACGGGTTCATACCTTTCAGGAAGAGAGTTTATCAGACACAAAGCTTGTTCCTCGTCGTTGATCTTCTCATCATAGTTAAATAGCTCAGCAAGAAGTTTATTATATGAATCTATGTGCTCAGTTAGAGAGGCACCCTTCTTCATGTTATAGCGATAAAAATTTCTCTTAAGATGTATCATATAGGCCACGTTCTTCACAAGATACTCCTTCTCTATCTTTTCCTAGATATCCTTAGCTGAAGTCTCGTGCTGATAATTAACTCTTACTGCTGTTGCTAAACACCCTCGAATCGAACCAAGATACAATTTATTCATCTTGTTCCACTTCTTTTCAGATATCTCCACTGGCTGACCTTCTAGAGCTTCTTCTAGGTCAAGATGAACAAGAGCATCCATTACATATGTTCTCCATAAACCAAAGTTATTGGTTCCGGTGAACTTTTCAACCTTCAGTTGTGATCTATGAGAATGCAGTATTTCTTCTTTTGTTTCTTTATCTTTACTTGTGGACTCCGAATGTTCCACTAACGGATCATTCGGATCAACTGGTTTTTCCCCGTCAACCATTGTTCACAAACAACCAAATATAGATAAAAAAATAACTTAACTTTGATATTAGAATTACCTCAAACAACTTCATAAAAAATACCCCGGCTTCAATATTATGAATACCCAAAATTCCAAGAACCTAACCCGAGCTCTTGATTCCAATTGTTGCGCTAAAACCCTGCGAAAGAGATTTGCACAGTTACAAACGGTACTCCAAATATTGACAAGAACACAAACTAAAGAAGAAAAGAGACGAGAATTTAACAAGGTTGAATCCTCGGGAAAACAAGAGATTTATATATTATCTCAAGGGAGAATACATATAAACCCTAAGAGAGAAATAAGAATTTTTGGTGTGTTTTCAAGGCTCTCTACTAGGCTATTTATATACACATAGGTCGGGATTATGGTTTCATAACTTAGATAATAAGTCCCTAAACTTTAGGATTAAGAAACCAATTAAGAGTTATCAAAACTCTTATCACACGTCTAGAGTTGGCTGTCCCAACTCCACCGACTGCCCAAGTTTGAGTTCATCTCAAACTCTCTACCGACCATACACACACGGTTTGAGAGTTCCATACGTATTTTAACTCCTCCAAAAATCCAGTGTCCTATAAACTAGCTAGGCTCCAACACGAACAACATCAAGGTAAAAGAGCATTCTATCATCCTTAGATTTATATGAACCTAATAGCTGGTTAACCACTAACATCGAGTCAGTTATCATTTTAACATTTTTCGCCCCCAGTTGTCTTGCAGCTTTCAATCCTGTTATTGCAGATTCATATTCCGCTCCGTTGTTGGTGGATGGGAAACCTAACCGGGTTGCTTTTTCCACTTTCATACCTTCTGGAGTAAGGAGTACGCACCCAACTCCAGCTCCACTAAAGTTGGAAGAGCCATCAGTAACAACTATCCATTCAGAATTGGACTCACTGTTTGATTTAATTCGAGCTCGTTATGAGTATGGGTGTCTTCTTCAGGCCTCTGCAGACGTTCCTCCTCATCGACTACTGTATTGATATCATCGACTGGAAAGTCACAAGAAGGGCTGCCAGCGCATGACCCTTCTCTGCGGTTCGAGATTTATAATGGATACAATAAGCACCAAGAAAGTTTTCCCAAGTGGCTAATCCCATCATCGGATCGTTCTAAAATCTTCTTCAATGGATATTCGTAGTGCACTCTAATGACTCTACCTTCAAAATATGGCTTGAGACGTCGTGAAGCATGAAGCAATGCCAATGCAATCTTCTCGATTCTAGAATACCGAGTTTCTGCCCCCGTTATAGATTTACTAACGAAGTAAATTGGTTTCTCCATAGGTTTAGTCACGAACAAAACTGCACTAACAGCATGATCTATTGTTGCCAGATAAACTCCCACTAGTTGTCCAGTTTTTGGGCTAGCCAGAACTGGCGGGGAAGTTAAGTAGCGTTTTATTTCTTGCAATGCATCTTCACATTCGCTTGTCCAACCAAAGGTTGTGGCTTTCCTCGGGATATCGAAGAATGGTTTACATTGATATGACAATCAAGAGATAAATTGACTTATTGCAGCTAGCCTACCAGTCAACTTTTGGACTTCTTTTTTTATCTTTGGAGATGGCATATCTTGAATAGCCATAATCTGATCCGGATTCACCTCGATTCCTCTGTGAGTCATCAAGTATCCGAGAAATTTTCCGGATGACAATTCAAATGAGCATTTTGCTGGGTTTAGCTTCATGTGATATTTCCTCAAGCGATCAAATGTTCGTTGCAAGTCAAGTAAATGCGACTCCGCTTGTTTAGACTTAACCACCATATCATCAATATATACTTCCATTGTGTTTCTAATTAAATATTTGAACATGTTGTCCAAAAGATGTTGATATGTTGCTCCGGCATTTTTTATCCCGAACGGCATGACGGTATAACAATAAACACCCCGATCTGTGATGAATGCAGTGTGTTCTTGGTCATCTTTGTGTAAGGGGATTCGATTATATCCCGAGAACCCGTCCATAAATGATAATCTCCCATACCCCGATTTAGCATCAACCATGTCACTTATTCGTGGCAATGGGTAGGGGTTACTTGGACACGCCTTATTAAGATTAGTAAAATATATGCACATACAAATCTTTTCATTCTTCTTTGGAACTGCTACAATATTAGCTAGCCATTGCGGGTATTGAACTGGGCGAATAAAACCAGCTGCCAGAAGTTTATCAATCTCCTATGCTACTGCCGCCTTCTTACTTTGTGACATGTTTCGCGACTTCTGTCGGACGGGATGGAATTTTTTATTGATGTCGAGGCGATGACACGCTACATGATGGTCTATCCACGGCATCTCGCTGAAACTCCATGCAAATACATCTTTATTTGCTCTAAGTAAAGTGATCAAACTGTCAAGTTTGTGCGCGGGTAAGTCTTCCCCTACGAACGTAGTCTAATGACCTTCTCCTCCAATCTGAACTTCTACAAGTTTTTCAACCGTAGGCAGTTCAGCTGCACCTTCTCCTGCATACGTTTCAGATGGAGGAGTCTTCTTTAATTTCTATTTATTTTCAGCATGGAGGATATGATGTCCCCTTACTTCAGACTTGCGGTATTCTTCTATCGCATTTTCATGGAACTTATGAGCTGCCATTTGATCACTTCTGACCTTAACTAATCCATCAGTAGTGAGAAACTTCAAACACTGATAAAATGACGAAGCAACTGCCCCCATCGCAATTATCCAATCTCGACCTAGGATTGCATTGTAACGAGCGCGACAGTCTAGCAATAGAAAATTCTCGACAACAAACTTGTTTCCTACTGTCACAGGCAGTCTAACTTTCCCAACTGCTTTGGTCACTTCCCCGCTAAACACAATTATTGGATTTCTATCCTCCTCAATCAAGTCATGTGACAAGTTCATCGAAGAGTAAGCTCCCGAGAATATTACACTCACTGAACTACCGTTATCAATTAAGACCCGGTGCACGCGAAACATTCCAATCCAGGAACTAATACCCACAACATCGTTATGAGGGTAATATATACCTTTCATGTCTTCCTCAGTAACCATGGCCATTAGCGAAATCGATGTTATTGACGATGTACCATTCTTTAATCTTATTTAGCTTAATCCTGGATGCATCTTCAGAAGCTCGCCTCGAGATTGAGTTAATCCTTGCATGACTGACATTGATTACTCGAGATAAGGCCAGATTCACTTGAGTGGGCTGTAAGTCTTTCTTGATATATTCTTGCAGCAAACCGTTGTCGATCATCCTTTGTACTTCTAACTATAATGCGCGACAATTGTCAATTATATGACCCGTATCCTTATGATATGCGCAATATTTATTTTTATCTTGCTTGTCACGAGTGTCAGCCGGTAAGGGACGTGGTGTCTTCAGCTCCCGCTTGATTTTCTCGTACAACTCTGACAACCCAATATTCAAAGGTGTCAGCTTCTTGTCTTGTTGTTTAGGATTTTTTACACCAACTTCTTTCCTTTCATTAGGTTGTTCTTCTTGATGATTTTTCGACTTTGCTTTCTTGCCCCCTTCCTTTGGCTGTGATTTACGAGCTGTGATATCTGTATCCCTAGCTTCTCTCGCTTTTTGATCGTCCTCAACACGAGCATATTCTTCCGCACGATCATACAACTCCTCGAGATTTTTTGCGGGCTTGTGAGTCAAGGAATTGTATTTCCCGTTGCGATCCATGGGTATGCCTGCCTGAATGATTCTATCGCCATTTCATCGTTTGCATCTACAACCTATGTTAACTCTTGCTTAAACCGCCAAGTGAACTGCCTAATTCCTTCACCTTTTCGCTGATTTAACATAAACAAGGAGTGGGAATTTTTTCTTCCTTGTCGATTGTATTTGTAGTGTTCACAAAGTTTTCCGACTAACTTCTCATATGTCCCAATTGACCGTGACTTCAACTGGTTAAACCAGGTTATGGCCCCACCAGTCAATGTTTGAGGGACTATTTTGCACATAAGTTCGTCACTAAACTCCCACAATGTCATTGCGGTCTCATAAAGCAAAATATACTGATTTGGGTCGTTAGACTTTTCATCAAATTCTGGGAGTTTTGGCACCATGAAGTTACGTGGTGGTCGATACTACCTGATGTTGTCCATGAAAGGAGATCTAGATGCACGTCGGATCCGCTACAACTTATCTTCCCGTAAATCCTTTTTCAAAATCACTCTCTCGATCATTTTCCGGAGCCGTCGATCGCTCAATCTTTCGCCCGCTGAATCATCACTGTGATAATTCTCTTCCTCTTGCCTTGTTTTGCGTTCAGGGACTTTAACTTCAAATCGAAGCCTTCTGCTGCCATATGATGGTGATTGTTTGGTACCCTCATATGTTTCAGATTGTAGATATTGCTTCTGGTGATCAGGCTCATAGTGTCGACCATTGCTCTCCAACCAAGTCTGGCGGCTATGGCTAGCAGCTCCGTGGATACCTTCCCTCCTCCATTGATTAGAGCGCCTAGGAAATCTCCCAGTGGTCATGAATCTATTGTAGTGGTGATTTTTTTCACACTGCTCAAGGTTGATAACTTTCCTGTGTCCGGTCTTGTTACCATCTGAATTCGTCCGGTTACCATCATCGCCTAAACGATGCCACACGCGTCGATTCGAAGTGAACCGTGTGTTGGTTGATGGGTTCCCCCCGGTATGCGAGGCGTAAGATCGTTCCACATGAACTTTCTTGTTTTCAAGTTTTGATTTCAGACGAGCATTTTCTTTCTCCAGCTCCTTTAGTTGGCTGCGCAACACTGAACTTGCCGTAGTCTCACCAACTTTTTTTCTCTTCCCTTTGGGATCGCGAGTAAGTTACTTTTCTTTCCTTTGACTAGGATTTCTGCGACTGCAAGGAATCTTGATCTTGATCATACTGGTCATCCACACGATCTCCAGCTTCTCTGTGGTCTGGTATCTCACCATCCTCCAACAGGGCATCATCAGACATCCTTTCACCAGCTGACGGTATTTCTTCTTCTATTGGCGATGGGTGTCTCTTTCGGCTATTGACCCCGCCTGCCACCCCACGATTACTGCCAGTGGAGGTTGTTTTTTAAACAGTTTGCTTGACTTTTGCCATCTTCTAATCTCAGATAAAACAATTGTGTCTGCAATCGTTCCCCTTAGCCGACGCCAAAAATGTTTGGGCAAAAATAGATCTTTACCTCAAACAGTCTCGATTGAAGTTGATTATCTCTGCTACTCTTTTCTCCAAGCGCACACAGGGGGTACCTGCAAAACAAACACTCCGACGCTCAAGTTAGTCTAAGTGTTTGCAGGTGATTGTTTTAGGGTTTGATTACGTACCTTCCTTAGGATGTTTGTTATCCTTTTATATGTTTTTCAGAACCTCTAGATAAGCTCTGTTGCGATATATGTGCTCATATTATTATCCAATCTATAACAAGATTGACTCTAATACCTTCGCGAAGGTTTAAAGATAAGTTCGCATATATGTATTGACCAAAGCTGGAGACTTCAGTTGTAACTACTGGCTAACAGTCTAGCCTGCCAGCTTGGTTTGGCAACTTGAACAGGTGGCCTGGCCCTTGTCCTCTACAATTTGCATGGGAAATATTATGTTGTCTCTACAATTTGGGGTTAAAGTCGGCAGGCTGATTTTCATTCTTATGTTGTCTCTGTGAGATTATTTTTCAACTCTTTCTCCTATTTTTCAACTCTTTCTCCGTAAAGAAAACCCGACTAAAACCTCGGGAAATATTACAACCATGGTCGCTGCAAATCTCAAAGCAGAAACTATGTCTTTAATGGATCAAAGAGATGCTATAGAATCAGAGATGAATTCCATCGTTCTTCGTCTTTCCCAGCCTGGTGGTCCTGGGATTTCAGGAAGTCTCGTCGATTCAGAGGCAAGTATTTTCTCTCTGTGCTTTCAACCTATTCCTGTTCTTCAAGATTCGTTTTATATGAGGTTATAATTTTCATATGTTCTATATGAATTTTCATGAATTTTTACAGTCTTAGTTTCTTAGTTTGATTCCTTTCCTTCAAGTTTTAGCTGGTATAGAGTTATGTTGGAGCGGTAATTGGAAAAATTAGTTAGTTACTTAGTTTGATTTATTTATTACCCATAAATATGTAATCAATTGTTTGTTTCTTACTTTTAGGGGTTTCCTAGGGCGGATTTTGATATTCCAGTTATTCGTGCTCAGCGCCAACGTCTTTCTGGTACAGTTGCTATATTTTCTTCATTTATTTTCGACCTTTTTGCCATACGTCAGGGGCATTTGAAACTGCATTGATATAGTCTGTTTTGCTGCCAAATAGTTAGGGCTACAGTGGTTTATTGATGTTGATATTGAGATGTGAGATTTGTGATATTAATCTGGAGGATTGTTAATTATCATATCCCAATGCAACTATTTGAAACTGACCAACAACTGGTAAAATATTAAATGGTTGTGAACTGATTCATGGAAATTCAAAGTTATAGAATCCATTTTCTTATTTGCGTCGTTAACTACATTTTAAGTCCTCTGTAACTGATAAAAAGACATCTATCTGTGCATAGACAGGTAAACTTAGAGCTAGATCCCAGCAACTTAGCACCAGGCACTAATAATGGCCACCAGGCACCCACTACTGAAGTGCCACTCCGTTGGTTCTCTTTGCTAAACCTAAAGCCCAATCGGCAATCGGCAACCCCCTAGGAAAACAGCTGTGTCTCACTTTGGCTAACAATTAATCTAGGTATTTTGGGAAAGGATGTCCTATATCTGAGTCATTTGAATGTTTTAGAACCACAGTAAATCTGAAGGGATCACTTGGGATGATCAACAACCATCTGTTTCAAGAGTATGTAAGTTCTCTGACAAGCAACCTTCTCTTTTAAGACAAACTTTGGCACAGACAGGGACGCAAGCTCAGTTGACTATTTGTGGCCGCAGGGAAGCGTCTGCTTTAGGTGCCTTTCTGTTGTCTCTTGTCTGTAGTTGATGTCATTATACCCATAGGTTGTCATATGAGTTGAGGTGTTATTCTAAACCTCTTATTCACCTTCAGTCAACAAAGAAGACATCACTTTCACTCTTGCTTAATCTAGAAGCGTCTTCAAGCCCTATTTTCTAGTCATATGAAGTGCTATCTCAGACTGAATGATCTTAATTTCCTGGTGACCCAAATTGTGCTATAGACTACAGCTGAGATGTTAAGGTTGACGCCCAATGACACCACAACTATTTACTCGGACTGGAAATATGGATATATGATCAGAACCTTCCCCGTGTTAATTTTCATCCAATTATCTGAAATGTAGAGAGCCATTTGTTTCAGAAAAAGAAGAAAAAAAATGCTGCATTTCTACTGGGTCCGTAGTGTTCAAAGTTTCAAGGTATCAGCAACCTCTTTTGTTAGAATGCAGTAAACATCATTTTTTTGTTGCGCAAAACTGATAACTTACTGGAGCTGTGCTAGAATAAATAGTTCAAATCTAGTAATTTGCCTTTCTCCCAAGTCAGTATGTGATTGTTCATCAATAAAATGAAGATATATAGCCCTTTTGTGTAATTTTTTTTGCTGTTGCAGAACTTCGTAACGACTATGACAAGATTACTGACGGAATAACTGAACATTTACGAACTCTTCATTCTGCAAAACTTTCTTCTAGCAAAGCTTCAGCTTCAAAAAGTTCAGGTAAGAGACTAAGAGTTAGAAGCAGTATGCATCCTAAATTCCTAATTTATGGAACTCTTTTGTTTTGGTTATCAAGAGTCAGATACATGCATGCAAACACATACCTAAATCAAGGCAGCACACCTTCTTGACTTTTCTGAGCAGTTGTAAAACACTGCAGTTGATTTCGTTGGCTGTTCAGTTTGGCCAAAGTTTGCTCAAATAAATGTTCACAAGTGGTGAGAACCTTTCCGACCTAGTTAAGCCTCTTCTTCTCATACAAAAGATCCTATTTTTAGGGACCTTGATCTTGAACTGGTTGATCTTCTTTCTTAAAGTTGAGAATGAACATGGAAAATTTATTTCCGAGGGCCTGTGTGAAAGCTTTCCGAAACACTGAAAGTTCAAGCTCATGCTTTTATAAAGCAAAAAGAATCAATTGGAGGTTTCTTCGAAGTTTGAACAAGTAAATAGGTTATATGTTTTATATAACCAAATGATTTTGATTATGTATACTATGTCTTCTCAATGTCAGGCAAACCTCTAATATATCTTTTTTGGTAGTAGGAAGAACCTGCATGAAACAATTCTACTAATTCTTGAATTTGTTTTTAGTGGTCATCAGTTTCCTCATTCTTGATTCAGGTTTGACAATTTTCTGCCCTTAAATGCACTATTATGCGTTTATCTTTGCAACTTGCACTCGGGATCTGGGGATTTATTTCCGTATACTCTGTCTGGTTGGAATGGCTAGTGGAAAGTTCTTTACTGGCGTGTGTTTTCCTGATCTTAATTGCTTAGTTTTACCTCAAAGTCAAATGTAAAATAAAAATTGTCCTCATGTATTTTGTTTGTGCCGTGGACCTAAATTCTCGTTTGTTTTACAAAATTACTGTGAAAGGTCAGATAACAAGGTACATCCTAATAATGCAGTTTTACTAGCGTCTTTGCATGGAATCCTTCCTAAAGATGCACCCGGTGCTGTAACTATGGGATCTACTAGCCTTCCTTTTGCGATAGTCGATGAAATAGCTGATGCATCTCCAGCAGCAGAAGATGGATTACAACTTGGTGACCAGATAGTGAAATTCGGTAATGTGGAATCTGGAGACAATTTGCTATCAAGGCTTGCATCTGAAGGTCAGTCGAACCAGGACAACCAAGTTCCCACAACGGTTCTTAGGCAGGGGGGACTAGTCAACCTTAATGTTACTCCTAGATCATGGAACGGTCGTGGTCTCCTCGGGTAAGCTTTTACTTTTATGCGAAACTGAAGATACTCGGACTTCCACTTTGTTTCTTTGATGATTTGTGCCAAGTAATATTTAACTCACCTTACCTATTCCAACTACAAACCAAGTAGCAGCTTATTGAAGCCAAGTCTTCAAAGTGCTTACTATTTTACTGCCACACCAGTTGGGAAAACAAGCGGAATCAAAATCACGGGGATCATTTTCGCACCCTCAACTGTTTTGACCTTGAAATTATTAGTGGTCTGTTTCTCATTGTTTTTACAATGCCCCTAACACTGATTTTTGTTGCAGATGCCATTTCCAGATTTTGTGAGTGATGGTCCGGATGGATGTCATTTGATGCCAACAAGAGTCTAGTTCTTTATATGTTTCTTCTTCTCCGTTCTTGTAAAAATTATCATTTATGTCTGTCACCCTTTGACAGAAGTTCAAACATTGTCAAGCTCTGTGTGATTTACTGAAAACCTTGCATATATTTGACTAAATTTTGTTAATTAGTTTGTAAGAACAAGCTGGTTTTCCCAAAAGTTTCTTTGTGACTAAGATAAAGATTCTGTGAGAAACGTTTGAAAGGAGTCATTGAAAGTGCAAAAGCACAAACTTTGGCAGTCTAGCTCATGGGTAGCGCAGAAGCAATTCAAAATGGTATGGTTATGTTAATTTCTTGCGAATGATATGATAATAATTTGATCATCCTTTGGAAGGATCAGCTCCACTGATTTCACACAGCTCCTACTTGGTGTCAAAAGAGAGTAGAGTAGACTCAAGTCTTTACTTTTTAGGCGGGGGTACCGGTAGTGTGAAGAGATCCTCTTCCTAGTCTCAGTCACCTGAGGATCTCAACTACTCAAGTCCGCAACAAGGAAGATTCTTGCGGAGCAGATAGTTGCGACTAATTTTCGAACTTGCTAACTTGTTTTTTGAACTCAAATCGGAAATGAGTAATATGCCTTACTTGAAGAAGTCTATTATTGGGGCGTCACATTCCAATAGAGGGGCGTTACCTAATAGGACAAAAATAGGTCACCCATAAGTAATATTAAAAACCCCTTATTTAAAATAATTTTATAATGACTAAACAACCCTTATGTGGTTAGGTTAATAATATAGTTAACTAATAATTAGATTGATAAGATTTTTTATATAACTAGTGATAAAAAATCATATTAAGTGATTTTGGTGGGAAGAAAAAGTTGAAAAAATGAGAAATTTTGGAGATTTTTTTCTAAGTAAACCCTAGATTTCAAATCAGTCAAACAATGTTCTTTTTATTTCTTAAAATTGATGAAAGTAAGTAAAAAAAGTTGATTTTTTTAGCTTTTCAGAGCCGTTTACGGTTGGGTTTTTCCTTCGTAGCCAACCGTAAGACAAATTTACGGTTAGGTGATGATGAACTCTTAGCCGTAACTAGTTAAAATTAAGAAAACCCAATTTTAAACCAATTCACTTACTGTTTTTTGGTCAAAACCCAATCGAAATCGATTCTGATTTGGGTTTTTGGTCAAAACCCAAGCGTAAATCGATTCTGGTGGTTTTTTTGGTCAAAACCCAATAAATCGATTCTGGTTTTTTTTCGAACCCAAGCGTAAAACGATTCTGACTTGGGTTTTTTGTGATCGAACCTAGCAAGTAAATCGATTCTACTGGATTTTTTTTTGTCGAACAATCGTAAAACGATTTACGGTTGGGTTTTGTTGAGGAAAACCCAACCGTAACTGGTTCTGAAACCTTTTTTTTTCCTAAGATTTCAATCAATCTAACCATTTCAGATGCAATTAGTTTGTTGATTACCATCACCTCTATCAATATGCTTCTTCCGCACCTTTAATAGAGAATTCAATCGAAGATTATAAGTTTTTCGAACCGTCGATTGATCGAAAATGGTGAAATGATTTTGATTGAAAAAAAAAAGAGGGAATGATTTATGGTTGATGAAGGAGAGGAAGTTAAGAAGAAGGAGAAGAAGAGGAGGAGCAGATCTTTGAATGAGAATTAGGTTTTGATTTTAGCTTTAGTTTTTAGGTTTTGATTTTAGTTAAAGGGTAATCTAGACATTTTGTATTGAATGAAGAATACCCCATAACCAATTTTCTGGTCACTAGAAATCCAAGTAAAACACCTCTATTGGAATGTGACGCCCCAATAATAGCCTTCTACTTGAATTGGCCGGATTACGGCATTGTATACTAGCTATCTCAAGACTTGTTTTAATATTTGAACTTTTGAAAAGCCGTTTAGACGTGGACTGATTTACAAAAAATGAAATACAAAATTTATTTTCTTGATTGATGAAACTTATAATATCTATCAGATTATGTTTGGGAGGAAAACAAAAGATACAATAGAAACCTTAAACGCTTGCAAAAGGTGCAACAAGCGTTATCTTTTATTAATCTACTAGGTCTCAACCCGGCACGGGCAAGGATATGTGTTTCAAATGTATCAATCGATTCATACATGTCGTAATTGTCTGAGAAGAATCGAACCGATCGATCCAGGTCTAAATGTTTTGAGGAGTTGTTTAATAAACATGTCCTTATCCTCAAATCTTTTAATATTGTGTATGTAAGTCATACAACCCTTTGGGACAAACATAGTTAATCGTTAGAGAAAATCCTATGGGCAGTAGAACATTACTTCGTTCACTACTTCAAAAAAATATCATCAAAGGTCATTCACCAAACTTGAAACAAAACTAAAAACACCTAAAATTACTTTAAAATCAAATAGATTAATCTTGTAAAATATGTTAGCATTAGAATTTAATTTTTCTCTTTAATATAAATTGTAGGGTTCCCAATTTACATAGATTTGTGTTTATTCATTTTCCTAAAATTTATAATAATACTCCCTACGTCCCACTATTAGTTGATCTATTTGTTTTTAGATTTTGTCACATTAATAGTTGATTTTATATCATTTGATACTCATGTTTATGTTCGTTACGTAGGTGTTTTAAAATGCTTCTCAATGATATAAAATTTACGAATATCCTCGGTATAGTTTGAGAGATAACTCATTTCTAAATTATACCACTAGGTCAACTAATAGTGGGGCGGAGGTAGTATTTAATTCTTGATCCATTTCTTTTCTTGTCTTTTTACCTATTATCATGAACTATTTCTCAAGCATGCATAATTACACGAAGTTGGGGAGAAATGACAAAAACAGAAATCATGACAAAAAAGGGGAATAAAGAGAGATGTGAGAAACTGAATCGATTATAATTAATTCACGCGTAGCCTGGCATAATCCCATGAAGTAGGGGAGAAATAATGACAGAAACGGAAACCATGACAAAAAAATGGGATTAAAGAGAGATGTGAGAAACTGAACCGATTACAATTAATTCGCGTGGAGCCTTGTGTCTGGTCAAATTTTTTATATGTTTCATTTTTCTTCCTGCCCCCTACCCGGCAAATCTTAAAATCACAACATCTTCTTTTTTGGAAAAATCTGGCCTTTAGAAATTGTTTTAATTTTAAAAAATAATTTGAAAACTAAAATCAAATTAAAACAAAACAAATAAAAATTAACCAAGAGTGACTAAATAATTTACCTATCTTAGGACACCTTTTCTCACCCTACTACCACTTCTTCTTCCACCACCACATTATCGTCACCACTCCACCAGTCTCACCAATACCCACCACCATTATCCCCGCCGCCAATCCACCACCACCACCCACCATCACAACCACCATTAGTGCTTAATTTACCTATCTTAGGACCACTTTTCTCACCCTACTACCACTACTTCTTCCACCACCACATTATCGTCACCACTCCACCGGTCTCACCAATACCCACCACCATTACCCGTGATCCAGCGGTCATGATTTTTTTTTTTTGCTTGCTAAGTCATAACTTTATTAACAAGAATAGCAAAACAGTTTTACACAAGAATGAAAATAACAAAAGAACATCATAGGAAAACTACAGAACTAAAACAGAAAACTCAAACAAGAGCTATTCAATGAAAAAACAAGCTAACTGATATGGGAGAGACTTCTTCTGCTGATGCCAAAGAAGTCAAGGACTTGCCTATCATATTCTTGATTCCAATTAGTGCCCTTCATTTTGTAGCTGCCTTCATATACTAATGTAATAATTCTGCTCTTGAATTGAATTGCATTGGGTTTAAAGTTCTCAAACATCACCTTATTCTTCAGAAACCAAAGCTCCCTCAATGTTGATAAAACAGCAGTTACCCATACCTCCTTGATAAGTGAACTCTTATACTTTGCCATGAGGAAAATGTTTTCAAAAGCAACTGGATTTTGAAATTTGAATAAAGAACCAAGCCATTTCCAGATGCTAACACTGAATTCACAACTCCACAGAATGTGTTCCATGCTATCTTGACGATTCTTGCAAATGCAGCATCTTGAAGCAATGGAATAACCCTGCTTGACTTTTTTAACATCATCCACATAAATACCATGTAGAACTTTCCACACATTACTTGATATGTGAGGATGCAGATAATGTTTCCAGATTTTTAAAGGCCAGTTTAAGGTAGGTTCTCTATGCCTTATTAAATTGACAATAGAAAAGGTGGTAAATTTACCTGCAGTATCACCAATCCATACAACAGAGTCTAAACCACCATTAACAGATGGTAAGGAAGCTGGTATTTCATTCTGAATTTCAACTGTAATGTTCTAGTTATGCTGAAGCAGTAAATCTTGAACTTTCAGAAGCAGATTAGCCTTCACATAATCAGTATACCTTATTATTTCAATTAAAGGTTGATCTCCACATCATATATCAAACCAGACAGAAATATTCTCTCCATCGCTTATGTGCCATGAAATAGCAGTTCTTAGTTGCTTCCAAGCCCATTTCAAACCAGACCAAACTGAAGAATATTTCCATTTGTTGCACCATTGACCAATTTTATCTTTATATTTAGCTGCAAAGAATGTTTCCCACTCTGCATCTGAAGTATGCAATTTGAACATCATCTTCATTAATAGTGCCTTGTTGATCACTTTAAGCCTTCTAATTCCCAGTCCTCCTTCCTCAATAGGTGTACACACCTTATTCCAAGCCAATGTAGTATAACTTCTAGTCTCACCATCACCAGACCAAAGAAAGTTCCTCATAATAGATTCACATTCCTTAATAATTGACTTTGGCCATTTATAAACAGCCATAGAATATAGAGTATAGCTAGAAAGAACAAACTTGATTAAAATCAATTTGTCATGACTTACCTTTCCATCTTGCTAAAGTGTTCTGCATCATTTCTACAATTGGCCACAATATAGAA
The DNA here is from genome assembly GCA_023529315.1 of Papaver bracteatum. NCBI lineage: Eukaryota > Viridiplantae > Streptophyta > Magnoliopsida > Ranunculales > Papaveraceae > Papaver > Papaver bracteatum. Next base: position 4,931,905 of record JAJJWX010001561.1, on the reverse strand, counting down.
GACTTAACTCTACCATGCATTAAAATAATACCCAAGTATTTATCTAGAAAAGTTGAAGACTCCATATGCAAAAAAGTTGAAATTTGTTGCTTTCTTTGAGGTGTGCACCCATCAATAAAGCACGTACTTTTGCTTCTGTTTATAGTTTGACCATAACTGTCTTGATGCTGCTTTAGAAATTTGAGTAAATTACTCCTTTTAGTAACATTAGTGAAGATCAGCACATCATCAGCAAAAATCAGATGAGTAGGATGAACCCTTTTTCTAGTCACCATAGGCTGCAACTAACCAGATAGAGCTAATTGAGTAATACCTATGCTTAACACTTCTTCCATTAAAATGAAAAGAATTGGAGATAAAGGATCCCCCTGTTTTAAACCTCTACTCATAGAGAAGAAACCTCTAGGACCTCCATTGACCATGATGGAAATTCTTGCTGAAGCAAATAGAACATGTAACCATTGGCACCAATCTGAAGAGAAACCAAATTGTTGCAGCACTTGAAATAGAAAATTCCAATTAACTGTGTCATAAGCTTGAGAAATATATAATTTTAAACCCACATTACCTCCCCTCCTTTTGGTTTTCATTTCATTTACAAGCTCTGAAGCAAGTAGAATCTGTTCATGGATACTCCTACCTTTCACATAAGCAACTTGCTGAGGAGATATTAACTTGGTAATTAACTGACCCATTCTAGTAGCAATGATTTTGGTAAAAATTTTGAAGCAGACATTACTTAATCCAATAGGTCTGAACTGGTTAGGCTTTTTTGTACCTTGTACTTTTGGAAATAGAACTAAAAAGTTTGAATTCAAACCCTTTGGCATAAATTTTCTTTCCCAGCAATACTGAACAAAGCTGATAAAATCTTGTTGAATAATGGTCCAACATTTTCTATAGAAAACACCTGAAAATCCATCAGGACCAGGGGCACTATCTGCATCTATATCAAAAACAACTTGTTTAATCTCCTCAACAGTAGGAAAGGCTTCAAGAAACACTTGGTCTTCATTTGAAATGAGAGAAGGAATAACTTCCAGCAAAGAATTATCAATAGCAGTGTCTTGAGGTTGAAATTTCTGCTCAAAAAAAGTAACAAGCAACTTTTCTATTTGCTTTTGATCAGCAATAATATTTCCATTGTCATCCTCCAGTTCAATAATAAGATTATGAGAGTTCCTAACCTTGATGTTAGCATGAAAGAACTGAGTATTAGCAGAACCATCTTTTATCCATTTTATCCTTGACTTTGATTTCATCATGGTGTAAAACTGAAATTCTCTTGAGTTGTAATCATTTTGAGCTTTCACTAATTCATGTAATAATTGAGTGTTTTGAGGCTCTATGTCAGAGGCAAGCATCTTACTTTTTACTCTTTCTTCTGCTTCTTTGATCTTTTGTTGAAGATTACCAAACACATTCCAGTTCCAGTCCTTTAAAATTGGTTTCAATCTTTTTTGCTTCTGCATAAAAATGAAAGCTGGATTACCAACCACTGGAGACTCCCAACTTAGTGCAACAACCTGTAAAAAACCTTCATGCTCAATCCACATCTTCTGAAATCTCCATGGTGTATTCTTTGGTTTAGGAACATTTATACATCCACCAACTAATGGTGAATGATCTGATACAACCCTTAAACCAACTTTGTAACTCCAGTCTTGAAATTTATTCAACCATTCAATGTTAAAAAAAGCTCTGTCAAGGTTACATAATATTCTGCTATTACCATGTTGACAGTTAGACCAAGAAAATTCCAAACAAGTCTTTGGAGCTTGAATAAGCTGACATTGATCCAAACATTCACTGAAATCCAGCACTGCCCTCCTAGAAGGAGTTCTCCCACCCATTTTTTCAAGAATTTAAAGAATTACATTGAAATCACCCAGCACTAACCAAGGCCTTTTAAGATCACTAATTATCTGCATTTATGACCATAGATATCTCCTTTGCACCATGTTAACACTAGCATGAACACCAAATACCATTAAATCACCAACCTCCACTGTGATAATTTTATTAGACATTGAGATAACTGATGGAACTGCAATTGAACTACTCCAGATTAACCAAATACTACCCTTATGATTATCAACTGAGTTGTGAATTTCCATGGATTGCATTCCAGGCAAACTTAATTTACTACAAAAAGAAGCTGTACAATACACATGAGGTTCTGCTATCCAAACTAAAGAAGGGGAAAATTTCTTAACTAAATTTCTAAGTTTTTGATGGGCCCTAGCTCTTCTAAGACCCCTCAAATTCCAGAAAATGACTTTCATGGAGGTGATTTGGGGTTTTTAGGTCCCCCCCTTACCAACATTCTTTCTAAAATTATACTTATTTGTATTTTTGACATTATTACCAGTAGTTTTCTTAATATTAACAGTAGTATCAACCTTGGTTGATGTAGAAGAAGCATCAACCTTAGCTGGTGTTGTAGAAGCTGATTGCTTACCTTTAGTAATAGAAGTAGATGTAGAAGCAATTGAATACCAAGTAGCAAATGGAACTTGATTACAACTGTGCCTAAACCAGAGTCGACAAACTTGATGACACTATTTTCCAATTCAGTAGTATCTGCTGGATGATTTAAAGACTCCTTAAGTTCAAACTCATTGTCTTGAGACAAAGCATTAAATCTTCCACCATTTAAAGGAATATCATCTGAATTAATTAATAGTGGTGTTGGAGTAATAACACTGACAACTGAATCAATTTCAGCTTGCATCTCATTTTGACTGACTTCTTGAACAACAGCTTTATCAGTTTCTACTTCAGTCCTATCACATATATCAAAAGGAATATGAACATTTACTGGAGTTTGCTGAGGGCTGCTGAAATGCTCTTTTTCTTTATTCACTCTGCACTCAGAGAGTAAATGCCCCACAATTTTTCAAGAAGGACAAAATTTTGGACAATCTGGTATTAGAATATCTTGAAAAAACCACCATATTTTGTATTAATCCATACCTTGTTTGGGATATGTTGTGCAAAATCCACCTCTACAAGCACATTTGCATAGTAACCCACCTCACATTTTTTAGTTGCTGCATCAATCTTTAATGGAGTTCCAAGTTCACTGCATATTTTAAATAGTATCTTTTCCTTCCAAAATTCCAGACCTAACCCAGGTAATCTAATCCAAACTGCAGCTTTGGAAGTTCTTTGATAAGTAAGACGAAAATTGGATACCCAATTCCTAATTCGTAAAATATGATTCTGCACTTCCCATGCACCAGATTTAATGTATTTACGATCAACTTCAATATCTAGTTTAATAGTGAAGAAACCTTTACGCAAAGGAATAAGTTTACAGCTACCTATTAACTTTCATTGGTTTTTCAAAATAGAAACCGCATCAACAAATTTGACTTTCTGTAATTCTAATCTACCAATCAAAGAAAACTTCCAGGGATTCAAACCCTCATCAAAAAGATCATCAGGCAAATTAACTGAAGGAACTCGCTTAACAAAATCAGAACCATAAATTCCAGTCATTTTAGTGTTAGATTTCAGATTATTATCCATAAATCTAAACAATTAATCACCAGAAAACATTTGAAACAATAATAGTTGAAGAAATTAAGAACTTCACCTGAATTAATTGAAGAAAGAGAATTGAAAAACGAAATCCGAAGGAGAAAATTTTCTGAGTCGATCCCCCGATTCGCAGAGACCGAGTTAGACCGAGTTAGGACCTCTGTTCCCCCCATCCAGCGGTCATGATCATATTGTCTTATATGATTTAGTATCCTCCTCAAAATATTTGTGCTTTGTCCTTACCAGTTGTGCTAAAAACAACCAACTACATCTATCACAATAAAATGTTGCCCATTTTGTAAAGACACAAAACTATTATTGTCCACTACTATTCACTAACATCCACTACCGTACGTAAAAACCAGCCACGCCCACTATTTTTTACACCACCAGTAATGTTACCACCTCCACCACTCACAAATACCCGCCACTGTTTTCAACACCCACTGCTTCTTTCACTACTACCATTAAAAATTATTAATATAATTTTTAACCGGGTCACTATAGTACAGTGGTAAAGTCATTGGGTGATGATACCAGTTACCTGAGTTCTAAACTCGCTAACACCAAATCCTTTATCCATCAATATATATACTTGTTAATAAACTTATTTGAAAAAGCGGAGGTCTAACAACCACACCCAATATTTAAATTAGCAATCTGTATGGACAAACTTCGAGTTACTTTACTAGAGAATCAACTAGACAGTCAGACTCAATCTAGATAAAATATCTCAAGGAGTTATTATCTCTATCTCTCAATTTGATTTACTCAAGCAAATACAATATGCGAGTCTTAATCAAATAGAGATAACTTGGATGGTACCAAAGACCAATATCATAGTGCCAATCAATTTAAAACAATAACCAATAAGGTCGGATATTCTAATTGCTTGAACAATGCACAACATGTATTATTTCAATTATATAACAAAATATAATGCGGAAAAGAAATAACACAGACACCGGAATTTTGTTAACGAGGAAACCGCAAATGCAGAAAAACCCCGGGACCTAATCCAGATTAAACATACACTATATTAAGCCGCTACAAACACTAGCCTACTCCAAATTAACTTCGGTCTGGACTGTAGTTGAATCCCAACCAATCTCACACTGATCCAAGGTACAGTTATGCTTCTACGCCTCTGATCCCAGCAGGATACTGCGCACTTGATTACCTTAGATGATCTCACCCACAACCAAGAATTTCTATGACCCAAAGTCGAAAACTTTAGTAAACAAATCTGTCTCACACAGAAAAGTCTACAAGATAGATAAATTCGTCTTCCACGAATAAACCTATGATTTTTGTTCCGTCTTTTGATAAATCAAGGTGAACATGAACCAATCAATTGAACCAGACTTATATTCCCGAAGAACAGTTAAGTTTTATTAATCACCTCACAATAGTCTTAATCGACGTAACGAAAAAGATATTGTGGAATCACAAATGATGAGACGAAGATGTTTGTGATTACTTTTATATCTTTCCCATCGGAGAAATAAATCTCAAGCCAATTATTACAATTGTACTCGTACGATAGAAGATGCAACATCAGATCACATAACTACGATAAAAGTAGTATCGGTCTGGCTTCACAATCCTAGTGAAGTCTTTAAGTCGTTAACCTGGTTTTAGAAGAAGAAAACCAAAGGTTAAATGAGACACGACTCTAGATTAGCAAACTAGTATTACACAGAATGTGTGGGGATTAGGTTTCCCAGTTGCTAGAGTTCTCCCTTATATAATCTTTCAAATCAGGGTTTGAAATCAATGTTAGCTTGGTAACAAAGCATTCAATATTCACCGTTAGATGAAAACTTGATTAGATTCAAGCTAATATTTATCAACCATTAGATCGAAAACTTAGCTTGTTATACACACATGTACTTGATGATTTTGGGTTTGTGTAACCGTACCCAAACTTGTATATTAGTTGGTTCACACTAGTTAACTAAATGGTTATCCAAATGATAAGTTCCATATCAACCATATTCTTCTTCACCAAAACTAGTCCAAATGACTCAAATGAACTAGTTAGAGAGTTGTTCAATTGCTATGAGATCCCATGTACTACACAAGACAAAATTGAAGCAAAAACGATGTGATTCACTCGAATCGATTCATGAACTATAAAGCCACGGTTTGCAATGACATTCCTTAGTTAATTATGATTAGTTCACAAAAATCGTTTTTAGACAGAACCTACTCAAGTTCGCGGACTGAGTTTGTGGACTCAAGTTAACCGGTTGGAGTTTACAAACTCTAGCAGAAATTCTCGGGTCGAGAACTTTCGTCATTTCGCGGACTGAAACTGAGCTACAACTCCAACAGAAATTCTCGGGTTTAAGAACTACGCCAGTTTGCGGATTGTTTTGACAGCTCACATTCCGGTTTCTCTTGATCAACAAAGCTCGCAAGCTTCGGTTCAAGTGATAAGGACTTATACATATATGTGTTACCATAACAATGCTTATATCCTCCAATGGTTATAATGTCTAAAATCTCATTTCAATCATTGAAACATTCTCAGAGGACGTTATGTAGTTGTTATTCACAAACTATTTTTCGTCAGAGCGATTTCCAAAGTGATTGAAACATAACATGACTTTCGTCACTAGGTAAAGATGAACTTGGGTAAAGTGAAATCTTTACCAACACATATTTAAAGAAATAGATAAGCGAGATATACTCAGCTCGAAATGACATATGTGTATAATCTTAGTCTATATATTAATACGACTTTTGTCTCAAGATAGGCGATAGAGTAGATAGACTTTTGAGTGATAGATAAGTTCAGGTCTCCACATACCTTTTAGTCGATGGAGATCCACTGGTTCCTTGAGTAGTCCTTCGTCTTGTATGATGATCACCATGGAGTTCTTGATCTCAACTACACTTTCTATCCTAGTCCGAGACCTTAGCTATAGTAGACTATAAATCAAGACTTTATAGTTTTGATCACTAACATTGAAAACCATGCTAGAAATAGCAATGCATGCGAGTTCGACCGAGCAGTGCTCTAACAATCTCCCCCTTTGTCAATTTTAGTGGCAATACTATTAATACATATGGAATATAAAAAATATATAAATAAACTTTGTAGCTCCTATTCCACATGTCTAATCTTCAACATTACTCAAAATCTTCGTCACTTCCAATTAGTCCAATGATCCCAAAGGTTGTAAGTTTAGCATCATCGTTGTTGAAAATCCATAGCTATAACAACTAGAAAACAAGAGTTCTCGATCGTTGTTATAAAGTATCATAATATCATTACACAGTGTCAAAGTCCAATTGCATATTAACTTTAACAACAATACTATGGTGATATATACTTCACTCCCCCTTAGTCAATACTCCATCTCACATGGAAACCACTCCCCCTTACATAATGATCCAAAAACCATATGTATTTGTAGTGTGAACTACATATTAATTTTCCCCATTTTTGTCAATAAAATTGGCAAAGGTACAAGAACGAGATCCTAATGAAATTTCCGTAAGAGACATTTCATGACCAAAGGTAAATGTATATCATCTTGTTTAGATGCAATTATAAAGCCAAAGCTAAATGCATTCATCAAGGAGTTCATAAAGATACAAGATAACCCCTATAATATTCCACAGCCGCACTCCCCACAAATATTTGGCAATTAAGCACAAGTTCAAAAGAACTCTCCCCCATAAAATTTCATTCCCTAGGGAACAACAAGAGCGACCTTAATTTCAAAAGAAAATAATGATTTATTTAGACTCAACAAATCACATACAAGTATGAATTTGGAATCTAAGATATTCAATCATACTAACCAAGGAAAACCAATATTAATTTGACTAAATATGCTCGACACAAGTAAACTTATGGAGACTTAAATCAATTAGATTAATCACAAGAGGACTCGCAAATAATATAATTGTCATACTCAACCAAACTAATTACAAAAGTAATCAATTTAATTGGTCACACTCGACATAAGAAATTCTATGGAGAAATGACTAAGTTAATCACGAATAACCAACCCAGTCGAAGAGATGCTCAAACATAAGAAAACTTACGGAGTGAAAACTAAATAACCACACAAGATGATTAATTTAGTTTAATCATGTTCAACATAAAGTACCTTACGGAACAACAACTAAGCTAATCACAAAGCAATCAACTTTTGTTGTTTTAGTGCTCAACATAAGACACTTCATGGAACAACACAGTATTTACACAAAAATTGTGGATCGGAGAATCGACCTTATACCGTGGAATAAGCAAGGATTCATTCTATGTTTCCATCACTATTTGCACAATGACACACAATAGACATAATCCTTGAATCACAAAAGATTTTAACCTATCTTACATCAATAATTGACAATATAGGCTTAACTTTTGTGTTTTTCCAAAAGTCTATTCATTCTTTTATCAATATTTGCATATCAATTCACGAACGACTTTAATTTTGAAAAAATATGGGACGATCAAGTTCACGGACGTAAAGACACATATCCCATCAAAATATTGCAATATATAAAATCAAAGATTAATACTGCAAAAATCATCTCCCAAAAAGTTTAGAGTTTAACAAATAAATCTAAAAACAAGAAGATGAAAACTTTGGATATAGCTATGTGTAATCACAATAGTGGCTATTCCAAAACACAAGTTATTCTTCTAATAATAATAATAATAATAAAGTTGTTTTCTTCTAAATAAAACAAATAATAGAAGATCTACTAGGCAGTAAAAATCAAACAGACTAAACTGAAAGACACTTCCATGCTCAAATGAACTAGGGTCAAATAGACAGTTCGGGACCTTATTGAGACTTGAGGTCTTGGATCTTGTGAATGGAAGCATCCTCTGCACCTTTGAAGAGTATATCCTTATTGGGAAGTTCTCTAACATGGGTTTTCCTGAGAACAAGTTCAGACTTAACCTTTTTCAACTCAGTTCTTACCATATCAAGACACTTCATTGTATTAACAAGTTGTTGCTTTGCTTCCTCAAATTCCTTTAGGAAGTCTTAAAACTATATCTGATGAAATCTCTTCAATCTATTCTATATCCGAAAGTGAATCAGGGGATTGAGGAAAGGGTCCTTCAACATGAACAAGTGTTCCCTTCTCTTTATTGAGTTTGTAATATACTTCCTTATCAATGACATCTTTAGACAAATCTAATGAGCAGGAAGAAGGAGAAGCCATTGACAAATCTTTAAAAGATACCTTGAAACCGTATGTGTACCCGTAAGATGAGTATTCACAAAGCTCTGCACGGAAAGGAAACTATATTTTAAATTTTCAAGAATAAGTTACACGGAAAAGAAAAGAAAAATATTCACGAATCAGTGTTTGACCAATTATCCTTATAAAAATGATAATAGATTAACTGGATAATTAGAGTCACTTTGTTATGGAGTATACCTATTCAATTCTCTCACAACTAGGTTTTTTGTATGTGACACATTCAACCTTGTGATTACTTCACACAAGTATGAGCCTTTAGCTCATTAAATGAACATTGTTCCTTTCTATCCTTCTGTCTTTGATATGTGCTCTTTCCAGGGAGGTGAAACACTGCTTGACTAATATACTTATTAGAAGGACTAAATCTAGGACCTCTTGCAATTGGTTTAAGAGGATTGGACCAGATAGGAATCCATTTTCTAGACTTAGATTTACCAGAAACATTCTTATAAGTACAAGGAATGCTTTCCTTTTCTTTTTTTTTAATAAGTCAAAAAATATATTAATGATATAAAATAATTACAAGATAGAATGTAAGAAAAGAGGTCACAATAACCCCAAAAACTTACAAACTATTTAAAACGAAAATAAGATACATTTGGAAATTCAATATTGGTAAGAAAATAAGGATGGCCCACATATTCTATGCCAACTTCATTAGCTTGATTGCAGCCCCTTTTCGCCATGTTGTATGTAGCAAAATTTGTCTCTCTAAATGTGTGATCGAAAATAATAGAATCATACTAGTTCTGTTTTTCCCTCCAACGAGCTCTAACAAACCACGGTAAAGCATTAGTTGTAAAAGCAATCCGGGCAGCCTCTGAATCTTTTTTAATCTTAACTCTCTGTATCCTCCATTTAATCGCCCACTCCAGCCCAATGATGATCCCATAAATCTCAGTTAAGTAATTTGTTGTGACGCCAAGCCCAATCGAAATTACTCCTAGCACAGTACAACTTTCATCCCTTATGACCACACTAGCTCCCGCATTGCCTGGATTACCTTTAGCTGCACCGTCGCAACAAAGAAGAAGTTCTCCAACATCTGGTGGTTCCTAAAAACATTCAACAGCATCATAAATTTTGATCTTTCTATGATGAACTCTAAAATAATTCAGAATTCGCACATCCTCACAACAGTTCTTCATGTTTCCCTTCAATTGCACTGAATACTCCTGAATTTGATTCAGCACTCTCTTGAAAAACAACGGCCAATTAGGATTTCTATTATCAAAAACTTTCTTATTTCTTGTATACCACAGTTTAACTTTAATCACTAAGATAGAAAGAAACCAAACGTCTTGAACCATTCTACTCCTGTTCTTTGCTTCCTAGTAAGCCGTGACCAGATTAGGGTGCGACATCAACCCAAAAACTTCATCTAACCACGTCCAGGCTTTCACGGCAAAGTTTCAGCTCCAAAGTATGTGATCCAAAGACTCTTCAACAGCACAACACATCACACATTTAGTAGGCATTTCAATTTTAAAACGAGACCGTACCTTATCTTGAGTCGCACAAGCCCCCCTCAAAATCTTCCAATTTTGTACAGCTAGAGTAGGATGGATACATTTCCTCTAGAGAAGATTAGCACCCTCGAAAGATCAAAGTCTTGGTCTGTTGATATTCCTAGAAGACTTCATTGAGAAGTTTCCTTTGTACTCCGGCTTCCAAATTCTGACGTCGTTTCCATCTATCGGCATTGGTAAGTTATTAATATCAATGCCAGCAGCTTCGATCCTTTGCCTATGAATGCCAGTAATCGACCAGCTCCCATCAACTAACAGATCGCTAACTCTCACATTCCTGTCAAGGTCTTGCGTATGAAGTATATTTGCAATGCTCCCATCAGCACACCAATCATCAAAATACAAGGAAGTGTTGCGCCCATCACCAATTAACACTTTTGTATTCTCCTCCACCTGATCGTAAACCCAACGAATTCCCGGCAAAATTTTGGATTTAATTCCAGTTCGTTTCAAAGCTCCATTTCTGCCAAAAAAAAAATTGTAAGATATTTAGCCCAATTCTTTTCCGAAGTACATATCTTCCACCAAAGCTTCATTAATAAAGCTTTATTCATTACTGACATACTAGTAAGACCAAGGCCTCCCTCTTCATAAGACGTGCACACCTTGTCATGGCCAACCACAAAAGATCTTCTTTGGTCTGCACCACCCGTCCAAATGAAATTTTTAATGGCTCTTTCACATTGAATAATAAATTTACGGGGCCATTTATAGACCGCCATATTATGAATAGAGTAGCTAGCAATGACAGACTTTACAAGCACAATTCTATATTGAAAAGAGAGCAAACGACCCTTCCAACCAGCTAACTAATTCTTTATCTTGTCAATGATATTACTAATATGTCTATAACGAACCGTACCTGGCATGACCTGAACACCAAGATAACGATCTGGAAAAGTAGCAATAGACATACCCAATAAATCAGTCAGGTATCTATATCTTCTTTGGGAACCACCACCATAATAAATTTTTCTTTTCTGACGACAAACAGTTTTCCCCGAGGCCCTTTGATACACGCCCAACAAATTAACAAGGTTATGAACGCTGTCCAAATAACCTTTAAAAGAAATCATAATATCATCAGCAAAGAATAAATAAGTAGGAGAAATGCCCTTACGAGTCTCCATATGAGCCATCTTGCCTGTGTTGAATAACTTCAGAATATTCCTGCTCAAAACATCTTCTATCAAAATAAAAATAAGAGGAGAAAGAGGATCCCCTTGACGCAAACCCCGATTAATACTGAAAAAACCTTCCGGACTACCATTCAAAAGAACGGAAATACGGGCTGAATGAAGAATATTCAGAATCCAAGAACACCAATTTTCTGAAAACCCGTAACGTATAAAGACTTCAAGAATAAAAGACAAACTTACCGTGTCAAAAGCTTGAGTTATATCAAGCTTCAAACCCAATTTACTGTCTTTCCTCTTAATATAAAGCTCATTAATCATCTCTGAAGCCAAGGTAATATTCTCATGAATGTTTCTCCCTTTCATAAAGGCAACATGTTCCCCTGAGACTAATTTATCCAAAACCTTACCCAGACGACTAGCAAGAATTTTGGTGAAGATTTTAAAGAAAAAAATACTCAAACCAATTGGTATAAACTTGCGAAGAGTGTTAGCTCCACGAACCTTAGCCAGAAGAATCAAAAGACTGGAATTAGTCTCATTTGGAATATGTTTCACAGTCCAACAGTAAGTAATAGACAATATTGGTAGACCATCTAATGGTGTCAAACTTTTGGGTGTTCCAGTGAGTTTAGATGTGAACTTTATCAGTGATATGATGTTGAGAAGGGTGAATAAAAATGTTCAATTAATGGCTGCAATCAATAAAATCAAAGATCCCCAAAGCGAGATGATGTTACTTCGCAATTGCACCGGTATGTCTAGATTATATTTTGCTATGCACACTTCCAATCCTGCTGCCTTGCAACCGGCCATTGATCTTTTTGGTGATCATTTACTTAAGTACTTGAGATTACTTATCACTGGTGATGGCGCGGGGTTTGGTCCTTTATAGCGGCGGATAGCTACCTTGCCTATCAAAGATGGTAGATTATGCATTTACACTATAGTGCTCCTACTATTACCTTGCTTCTCAGAGCCAGACTACATCGGTATAGAAGGTAATTCTTGGTAACTCATTGTCAACATACAAAGGTTTTGCTTATCAGTTTGCACTTCAGAGAATTATCCAGGTATGTGGATTACCTTCTACTTACTGTGTCAATCATATTGCCCCCCTTCCATGCACTCCCTGGCAGTCACTTATTTTGATGCGGTTAAGAAGAAAATCCCAATCCAATTCTATATGTCTGCAAGAGACTCCATCTTGTTGTAATGTAATCGTGTTAAGAATGCCCAAGACTATTTATTGGTTGTACCTATCAGTGGGCTCAATCAGTGTATTGGTCCGAGACAGTTTAGAGATGTGCTTTTCTATCGTCTTGGCATCCTACTTTTTGTTGAGAATGGTTTATGTCCAAGTTATAACAAATCCATGGACATTTTTTGGGATCATGCGCTTCATTGTGCTAAGGATATTGTCCCTAAGTTTCGACATGATGTTGTTCGCGATATAATTGATGATATTTGTTACAAAGCTGGTGTGCCTGAACGCAAGGAAGATCCTCTTGGTTTTCTGACGTATGAAGTCAAAGATTTGAAACCCGCTGATATTCTGGTGCTCAACTGGGAAAATGGACTGGATGTTTGTATGGATGTCACAGGTGTCTCGCCCTTCACTGGAGAAGGAATTAGCTCATTTGTCCTGGGAAAAGGTATAGCTACTGCTGTCTCACGTAAACACACTAAATACTTGGAAAAGTGTGTTTCACATGGCCATGGTTTGGGGGTCCTAGCTTTCTCTACTTTAGGTGAACTTGGTAAGGACACTTTGTGTTTTTTCAAGCATCTGAAGAATTGTTTAGTTAGTAACGACGCTAGTAGTGGTTTTGGTAGTTTTATTTTTCATAGATTAGGCATATCTATTCAAAAAGGTGTTGGAGTCCAGCTTGTTGCTAGGTTTCCAACAAAAATCTCGGTGTAATCGTATTTAAAATAAATACGAAAGATGAATTTATTTAAAAATAATAATAATATATATACATATATATATATATATAAATAATCTTGTTTTACTCAAACGAGCATTTGTCTATGAAACGAGGGTCTTTCCTATTTTTGTAAAGGTCCATATATTCCAAATAAAATTTTGAAAGTTCACAAACAAAATTTTGTCATGAAGTGCAGGTTTATTTCAAAAATACCTTGGGATTATTGTCTATTACTTTAACTACGAACGAATGTACGTTTCCTAAAGGTGTTTGTGTGAAAGTTCATGCTTTGAAAGTAAAATTTTGATTTTCATGAAACCTCATAAACAAAATTTTATCTATTGTAACTAAATCATGTCTATTCTAGGATTCATGTATCTCTTTCATATTAGGGATTATTGCTCGATTCCTAAACTAACGAACGAACGTGCATATGTTTTCTAAAAAAAAAATTCATGAAACTTACGCATACATGTATACATGGAATTTTATTTTTGAACAACTCATGAACAACTGAACTTTATTTTATTTATTTTTTTGGGCTTCTTCCCTTTTATATTAATTTTATTTCCAAAACTTAATAAAACATGGGTTTCGTTTTTTGGGATCGGGCCCACAAATATTAAACCGACCAAAATAGGATGCCCGATCGTCCAAATCAGCAGTGCTCCATCTCTCCGTGCTCACGAGATGAGACTCTATCTTACTATCAGGGTCCTTACCTGAGCATTTGCTCCTACATGACACCATTGGAGCAAATCGAGGATTCTGAAAATACCTTTGTACGACCGAGTCAACTGCTTATCTCGTCGGCTAAAAATCACCATCTAATGCTTACTACGGAAGATGACTGTCCCTCACTAAGAGGGAACTTAATGTTGATGGTGGATTTTCATTAAAGGTCAAAATCGTAAAATCAGGATACAACATGTTTCTGACCGGGCTTCAGGAATGCATGTGACGATTCATATTTTACGATCCGTGAACCGTTTCACGATCTCTGATCGAGTTCCTTTCAGATCCATGATGAATATGATTCTCGAAAGGCCTCCCACTAGATGAGCGTTTGATGCTACGCATTTCATCATGCCCTCTATGTAGAATAACATAATTGGGCAGTTCTCCGTAAGATTGAGAGAATTAATGCCTTTAGGACGTCGGTTACACTCACTGTTCCCTGACTACATAGAGAAACCCTCCTCTACATAGAAGAACGATTGGGAGGTTCTCCATAAGATTGAGAGCAGTAACGCTTTCAGGACGTCGGTGACACTTACTGTTCCCTGACTATGTAGAGAGACCGTGTATAGATCCAGGAGGTTCTCCGTAATATTGAGAGAAAAATTCCTTCAGGACTTCGACAACACTCGCTATTTCCTGACTATGCACCTTTCAGAACGGGTATGACGCTTTAACTGTCTAATATCCCTTCTATAATAGATTAATTCTACCATGACATTCGCCACTGAATTCCTAGAAAATAATCTATTTTATCTCATTACTCCGATTTCATGATCGAATCTACGGCTGATCTCATGGAATGGTAATAGATAATTTTATTACTCCGATTTCATAATCGAATCCACGACTGATTTCATGGAATGGTAATAGTCAATTTGTGACACCCCGAATTCCGGGCCTGGATTTCGACCCAAATCCAACCCAAAATCCGAAATGTTACTTTTAATAACAATCCTAGACTTCCACACTTGGCTCAAGTCCAAACAACCAATTCTTTGTCTATTCTTTATTTATGTTCAATTCAGAAATTTTGTCGCAGCGGATACATAAAAATTATTTTGGGAACATCTAACCATTAACTTGTCATTATTTTTAACTCACATGAACAATAAAGAACTATAGTTTACCATAAAAATTTATTTCATCGTTAAACGTTCCAGATTTAATTCAAAAGAATCGCATATTTAAGGAAGAGTTATAAATTAAAAACAGACATCAATTAACTCCACGAATTTTAGCGAACCTATTTCAAATCCAAATATTATTATTATAATATGTTCTGAATCCTAATTGAGTATAGTTCTATTCATAAATTTTATAAAAAAAATTAGATTATCTTAAAGACCTTTTGACCACAGTCAAATATGTAGTTGACCAGAACTGCGGAAAAGAAAAACAGAGATAGTCCATTTTATAAAATCATATAAAATCACTCACAACTCCAAATCAGGTTTAGTTTACCATTTTGGAATCTAAAAATAAATCTCTTCAAGTTTACAGAAGACACCAAAGACTAAAACACGACATAGAATAGTTTAAAAACAGGAAAACTTCAACATAGTTGAATCTGTCAGAAAATATCTGAATTTCTTATAGTAATAAACAATTATTTTAAAAATAATTCCGGCACTCAGAAAATTCTAATATTTTAGCAACTTCATAATCCGTGAGTTTTATGCATACCATAAAATATTCAATCATAAATATCTTGTAAAATAATTATCATTAACAGTCAAACTGACATGACTCAGAAATTTTCATTTATCTAACCAAATAAAATTGTCTTAATAACACATTGTTCCATTAATTATACATTAACCCAATAATCTCCAAAATATAAATACTCAATAAGCACTCAATAAATCATCCAAAAGAGAGTTTGATGATATTTTATTACAAATTTTCAATCATAATATGCAACTACTAGTTAAAACACCAAAACCGATCTCTATGCTTTTCCGCCATTAGCTCCTTGTGGTGTCATAAAATCTGGAATTTTTGTCATAATACGACGTGAGTTGTGACACTCAGTAGGAAAAGAAGCAACAAAACATTTTATGCAATATTTTTCAATTTCTTTTCAAAACAAGTTGCATGGTTAACACCACCACAAACATATGGAAACACCACATCCATATACATTAATAAATTCAATCAATCCGCTCGCCCAAGGGAGCCCCCCCCACGTGGGTTTAGGAAACAAAACCGTCCCCAAGGATATCTCGTATCCCAACATTATACAACAATAAATTCAATCAATCCGCTCGCCCAAGGGAGCTCCCACGTGGGTTTAGGAAACAAATACCGTTTCCAAGGATATCTCGTATCCCGTCATAAATAATCTTTAAGAATCACATTCTATGGACCGCAGCCCAACATTCATAATCATGCTCACAACATCGATTATCATCCATATATTAATGGAAACTTACAAACATAAATTTAATTAAAAGAAACTTAAGTAAAAGAAGAGTTTTAGATTGTGTTGCGCCTACCTCAAATCGCAATCCAAAAACTATAAATAATAGAAGGAAAAGCTTTATCACCGAAGAAATTGTCTTTGATATGAACTAAAAGAATCTCTCGTTATTTCTATTAATTTAGATTTTTGTTTACTCTTTTCTTCTTAGTATGGTTACTCTTTTCTTCTTAGTATGGTTACTCTTTTCTTCTTAGTATAAGATATATACATATATATATACTCACAACCTAAAACAAGTTCCACCTAACCTTAAGTTTAAAAGTTTGGTCAAGATAAGAATCTAATAATTATGTCTTCAAAGTGATAGCTAATTATTTATGTCTACCACTACCACCTTCTTTTAATTTATTTCTCTCTCTAACATAATTCTTCCTTTTTTTTTATTCTTTATTAAAACAAACAGTACTATAAAGAAAAGTTGTTTCCTAGGATTCCACCAAAAAAACAAAAAGAATTCAAATTTGAATATAATAAGTTATTAATACCTATTATTCCTTAACTTTCATCATTAATAACCACTAATTCCAAAAAAAAGAAAAAGATTCTTTATCCCACTAAGAATTCTTTAATCTAAAGAAAAAGAAAAGAATTAATCAAAACTAATTTCAAAAAAATCAAAAGATTCTTTGTCCCACTAATAATTCTTTAATCTAAAGAAAAAGAAAAGCATTAATAATAATTAATTTCAAAAATCAAAGATTCTTTAATCTAAAAAATTAACAACAACTATTTTCATCAATCAAAAGAAAAAATAATTAACAACAACTATTCTCATCAATCAAAAGAAAAAGAGAATTAACAACAACTATTTTCATTAATCAAAAAAATTCTTTTGTTCTTGGCTCAATTCATCTATTTTCAATAACAACTAGAATTTTATATTACATGTTTCATAATGATTCATTAATCCGATCATCTTCAAATTTTAGGGAAGCATTTCTAACATATGGATCTATATCATATTCAATTTTTACGAAAACCCAATGGTTCAAATGAGAGTTATTGATTTTATAAGATCATTTCAAACATTTGGACAGATTGCATCATTTTACCAAACAATTCACCGTAAATTCATAAAAATTCTAAATTTAGAAAACTCAACGCATAATTAAAGATAAGACATAGATCTACAACTGTTTTCAAGATCAAAAATCGTTTTGATATCATCAAGATGTCCTAAGTACAGTCAAGAACATACAAATAGAAAATGTACAAAACAATTTAGAAATCAACATCCAAGTACAAACAAACATTTTATGGTGAATATGTGATGAAATATTCTCAAATTTTAACTAGAGATACCTAAGCATGTTATCTATCAATATTAAATGCCGATCATCAATTAGATTCATAGTTTTTAATCAATAAATCACTTAGATCTAATCATACAAATTCAAAATCAAGTATAAAAAAAACGTAAAGAGAAAGGGAATCTAGCATACTACCTCAATAGCTTAAAAAAAACTCCTCTTAATTCTCCACTGATTTTCCATGGTTTTCCCCCTCTAAAATAAACTCTAGCTTCATCTCCTTCTTCTCCCTAGTTTTTAGTTTCTCTCTCTAAAATTTCTAAAGTTTTAGTTATCAAACCTTAATAACATTATTAAGGAAAAACAAACAATGAATTTGGGTGGCTCTATTTCCACCCTAACTTGGAGCCTTTCTTGTTCAATCCACCCATTTAAGGTTAATTTTAAGGTTAGGGTTAAGTTTAAGGTTAGGGCTTAAGGAACAACAATCTAAACACAAGGTTAACCAATCTAGGTATAACCCGACCCGAAACAGTATATAAAAAAATTACAGGTTATTACATTCTACCACCCTTAAAAGAAATTTCGTCACGAAATTTAGAAGTTACCTTGGAAAATCTCAGGGTATTTGCTCCGCATCTCGGACTCTAATTCCCACGTTGCTTCCTCGACTTGGCGACGCCGCCACTGCACCTTAACCATAGGGATGGTCTTTGTGCGAAGCACATGTTCCTTAAAGTCCAAAATTCGAACCAGTCTCTCCACGTACGTAGCATCCTCTTGAATCTCTAAATCTTCCCAATCAATAATATGTGAAGGGTCAATAACATATGAAGGATCTCTCTCGTACTTCCGTAACATTGACACGTGGAAAGTGTCATGAACATGCCCAATTCGTTGAGGTAACTCCAACTGATAAGCTGCTGCACCAACACGCCGCATAATCTGGAAAGGTCCAATGTAACGTGGTGATAACTTTCCTTTCTTGCCAAAACGCTTAACACCTCTCTTCGAGCTCACTTTGAGTAACACCAAGTCACCCTCAGTAAACTCTAAAGGTCGACGTCTCTTGTCTGCATAGCTCTTTTGACGACTCTGAGCTGTCATTAACCTCTGCCGGATTAACTGAACCTTCTCCGTCGTCTCTCGTACCAAATCAGGTCCAAAAATGCTTCGTTCGCCGATCTCGGTCCAACACACTGGAGATCTACAAGGTCGTCCATACAATGCTTCAAAAGGTGCCATACCAATGCTAGTCTGATGGCTATTATTATAAGCAAACTCCACTAATGGCAAATGCTGACTCCAACTTCCTTTGAAATCCAAGGCACAAGCTCGTAGCATATCTTCCACAATCTGAATCACCCGTTCAGACTGTCCGTCGGTCTGGGGATGAAAGGAAGTACTAAGAGAGACATCTGTACCCAATGCCTTCTGTAAACTTTTCCAGAACTGAGAAGTAAAACGAGGATCTCTGTCAGATATAATTGACACCGGCGTACCGTGCAACCTTATTATCTCATGGACATACATCTGACTTAACGTGGATAACGTATCAGTCTTCTTGATTGCTAAGAAGTGCGCTGACTTGGTAAGTCTATCAACGATAACCCATATAGCATCCTTGCCATGTGCAATTTTGGGTAATCCCATGACAAAATCCATAGTGATGTGTTCTCATTTCCATTCTGATATGGGCAATGGTTGAAGTAACCCTCCTGGTTTCCGATGATCAATCTTCACTTGCTGGCAAGTAAGACATCTCGACACATACAAGGCAACATCTTTCTTCATCCCTTTCCACCAATACTGTCTTTTCATGTCATGGTACATCTTCGATCCTCCCGGATGAACGGTAAACTTAGAATTGTGAGCTTGTTCTAGTACTTCCATCCTCAATTTTGCTGGCACAAAAAGTTTCCCCATATAACGAAGTACACCATCAGTTTGAGTCCAACCACCTGGTGTTTGACCTTTCTCTATTTGATCAAGAATCGAAATCATCTCTCTATCAGTATGTTGAGCTTCTACGATATGTTGTTGTAACTCTGGAACAACTACAGTATTGTAAATCATCTCTTCAGGGCTCAAGTCGCATTCCTCCATAAGTCTGCACAAATCCCAAGCATGAAGAGTCATACTTGCTACACCGACCCTTAATTTTCGGCTAAGAGCATCTGCTACAACATTTGCCTTTCCCGGGTGGTAATGGAAGGTATACGTGTAATCCTTAAGAAATTCCACCCAACGCCTCTGTCTTAGGTTCAAATCTCATTGGGTAAAAATATACTGCAAGCTCTTATGGTCACAAAATATGTCTATCTTCTCACCATACAGATAATGTCTCCATAACTTCAGAGCGAACACAATAGCTGCCAACTCGAGGTCATGAGTTGCGTAATTCAACTCATGTGTCTTTAATTGTTTTGAGGCATAAGCTACCACTTTACCTTCTTGCATAAGAACACATCCTAAACCCTTCAACGACGCATCAGAAAAGATCACATAACCAATTCCACTTACTGGTGTCATCAAAACTGGTGCAGTAGTTAATCTCTCCTTCAGAATGGAGAAAGCCGTCTCACAATCATCATTCCACTCGAACTTGGAATCCTTTCGAGTCAACCTCGTCAATGGTGAAGCAAGCCTTGAGAAATCTTGAATGAATCGTCTATAGTAACCCGCTAAGCCCAGAAAGCTACGAACTTCAAACACATTCTTTGGCCTTTCCCATTTAGTAACTGCTTCAACCTTAGATGGGTCCACCTTTATTCCTTCTCTACAAACTACGTGTCCCAAAAACCGGACTTCAGAAAGCCAAAAGTCACATTTACTCAACTTAACATACAACTGATGAGATCTCAATAATTGCAACACTAATCTCAGGTGCTCCTCGTGCTCTTCTCGTGACCGCGAATAAATAAGAATGTCATCTACAAATACCACTACGAATTTATCTAAATACGGTCGGAAAATTCGATGCATAAGATCCATGAATGCTGCTGGAGCATTTGTGAGTCCAAATGGCATCACTACAAACTCAAAATTTCCAAATCGAGTTCGAAAAGCGGTTTTCGGAATATCTTCATCCTTGATTCGCAGTTGATGATAAGCTGATCGCATATCAATCTTCGAGAAAAATTGGGAATCCTTCAACTGATCAAACAAATCCTCAATCCTAGGTAAGGGATACTTATTTTTCACTGTAACTTCATTAAGTTTTCTATAATCGATGCATAATCTTAGTGAATTATCCTTCTTCTTTACAAAAAGGACTGGTTCACCCCAAGGTGACGTACTACCTCGAATAAAACCCTTAGCTTCCAACTCGAGTAGTTGTTTGTCCAGTTCTTTCAACTCTATTGGTGCCATTCGATAAGGAGGCATCGAAATTGGCGAAGTACCCGGTGGAACTTCAATGGTGAAGTCCATTTCTCTTCTAGGGGGAAAACCTGGTAATTCTTCAGGGAAAACATCTTCAAACTCTTCTACCACTGGAATACCCATAGTAGAGACGGAATCTTGATGCTCATCTTCTATCATCTCTAAGTGATAAAGAAAACCTCTAGAATGAGTCTGTCGAAAATGTCTTTCCGACAAGATAAGGGGAGCTGCAAAACTACGAGTTCCGGTAAAGTGGACAACTGAACCTTCACCCAAGTGCAGAGTCACACGTTTTTGAAAACAATCAAAAACAACATGATGAGCGGATAACCAATCCATACCCAGGATTATGTCATAACTAGACATTTTCATCACAAAAAGGTCAATCAAAAACTCATGCCTAGCTATACGTAATATACACTTTCGTGCCACGCGATCAATACGTGCACTACCTCCTACAGAACTAGCTACGCCGAGAATTCTATCAAGTAATTCAGTTTCCAAACCCAAGGAAAAGACAAACGAAGAAGCAATAAACGAATGAGTAGCACCAGTATCAAACAATATCTTAGCCCAAGAATTGTAAACTAAGAATGTACCTTCAACAACTGAGTTATCAAGATCTTGTCCAACATGAGCTATATTGAAGGCCTTAGGTTGCTGAGGGGGTTGTCGGGCTTGATATTGTGGAGGATTGTTCTGAGGACGGTTCTGTTGGTACCCTTGACGCTGATTTTGAGGTGGAAATGGTTGTTGGTTCCCCTGAGAATTAAGTGCAGGACAGTTCCTCTTAAAATGTCCAGGTTGTTTGCAGTGATAACATGAAGGTGCAGGAGGATCCATATTCGGTCCATTTCCTTTCTTCTGGTATGGATGATTGTTATTTTTGTTCTTGTTCTTATCCCCAGTATGACGTTCATGAATTCTATTTGCCTCCTCAATGTCTCTATCAGCAATCATTTCTCTTTCCACTATCTCATTATAAGAGGTGATCTTCAGAATAGACAACCTACTCTTGATTGAAGGCCTAAGTCCCTCCTGAAACTTAAAAGTCTTAAATTCTTCATTATCAACCAAGTTAGTAGCAAAACGAGAGAGTTCTTCAAACTTGGCTTGGTACTGTGCTACTGTCATGTTCCTCTGGGTCAACTGCATAAATTCGATCATGCGCTGGTTTCGTGCAGTTTCTGGAAAGTACTTATTTAGGAAGGCGAGGCGAAATTCCATCCAAGTAAACAAACCATCATTCCTAGAACGACGAGTCAATTCCCACCAACGAGTGGCCTCACCCTCAAGCTTATAAACAGCAAGATCCAGCTTACTCTCATCATTCACGCCTAATAAGGTGAATATTTTCTCAATCTTATCTATCCAATCTTCAGCAACTAATGGATCAGGACTACCCTTGAAGGAATCGGGGTGTTGTTCACTAAATATTCTAACTAACAAAGCCCGTTGATTAGGTGGTGGGGGAGGGGGAGGTGCATTCTGATTAAGAGTAACTTGTTGCTGCATTGCTTGAGCAACAACATTCAAATCACGAACAACATCACCAAAACTCCCATCTTGTGGGCCGGTTGAACCATTATTACGACGAGACATGTCCTGAATGAGGGACATTAAATCATAAGTATCACATAGAGAATTCTCTATGCAAAAAAAGGAGTGCAATCTATTATGCATTCTACCAAAACACAATCAACAATTGCTGCAATCAATTCACATACAAGCATATTCACACATTGACTCATTCAGAAACTAGTCTTCCCAAAGGATCAGACTGGCTCTGATACCAAACTGTGACACCCCGAATTCCGGGCCTGGATTTCGACCCAAATCCAAACCCAAAATCCGAAATGTTACTTTTAATAACAATCCTAGACTTCCACACTTGGCCCAAGTCCAAACAACCAATTCTTTGTCTATTCTTTATTTATGTTCAATTCAGAAATTTTGTCGCAGCGGATACATAAAAATTATTTTGGGAACATCTAACCATTAACTTGTCATTCTTTTTAACTCACATGAAAAATAAAGAACTATAGTTTACCATAAAAATTTATTTCATCGTTAAACGTTCCAGATTTAATTCAAAAGAATCGCATATTTAAGGAAGAGTTATAAATTAAAAACAGACATCAATTAACTCCACGAATTTTACCGAACCTATTTAAAATCCAAATATTATTATTATTATATGTTCTGAATCCTAATTGAGTATAGTTCCATTAATAAATTTTATAAAAAAATTTAGATTATCTTAAAGACCTTTTGACCACAGTCAAATACGTAGTTGACAAGAACTGCGGAAAAGAAAAACAGAGATAGTCCATTTTATAAAATCATATAAAATCACTCACAACTCAAAATCAGGTTTAGTTTACCATTTTGGAATCTAAAAAGAAATCTCTTAAAGTTTACAGAAGACACCAAAGACTAAAACATGCCATAGAATAGTTTAAAAACAGGAAAACTTTAACATAGTTGAATCTGTCAGAAAATATCTGAATTTCTTATAGTAATAAACAATTGTTTTAAAAATAATTCCGGCACTCAGAAAATTCTAATATTTTAACAACTTCATAAGCCGTGAGTTTTATGCATACCATAAAATATTCAATCATAAATATCTTGTAAAATAATTATCATTAACAGTCAAACTGACATGACTCAGAAATTTTCATTTATCTAACCAAATAAAATTGTCTTAATAACACATTGTTCCATTAATTATACATTAACCCAATAATCTCCAAAATATAAATACTCAATAAGCACTCAATAAATCATCCAAAAGATAGTTTGATGATATTTTATTACAAATTTCCAATCATAATATGCAACTACTAGTTAAAACACCAAAACCGATCTCTATGCTTTTCCGCCATTAGCTCCTTGTGGTGTCATAAAATCTGGAATTTTTGTCATAATACGACGTGAGTTGTGACACTCAGTAGGAAAAGAAGCAACAAAACATTTTATACAATATTTTTCAATTTCTTTTCAAAACAAGTTGCATGGTTAACACCACCACAAACATATGGAAACACCACATCCATATACATTAATAAATTCAATCAATCCGCTCGCCCAAGGGAGCCCCCCACGTGGGTTTAGGAAACAAAACCGTCCCCAAGGATATCTCGTATCCCAACATTATACAACAATAAATTCAATCAATACGCTCGCCCAAGGGAGCTCCCACGTGGGTTTAGGAAACAAATACCGTTTCCAAGGATATCTCGTATCCCGTCATAAATAATCTTTAAGAATCACATTCTATGGACCGCAGCCCAACATTCATAATCATGCTCACAACATCGATTATCATCCATATATTAATGGAAACTTACAAACATAAATTTAATTAAAAGAAACTTAAATAAAAGAAGAGTTTTAGATTGTGTTGCGCCTACCTCAAATCGCAATCCAAAAACTATAAATAATAGAAGGAAAAGCTTTATCACCGAAGAAATTGTCTTTGATATGAACTAAAAGAATCTCTCGTTATTTCTATTAATTTAGATTTTTGTTTACTCTTTTCTTCTTAGTATGGTTACTCTTTTCTTCTTAGTATAAGATATATACATATATATATACTCACAACCTAAAACAAGTTCCACCTAACCTTAAGTTTAAAAGTTTGGTCAAGATAAGAATCTAATAATTATGTCTTCAAAGTGATAGCTAATTATTTATGTCTACCACTACCACCTTCTTTTAATTTATTTCTCTCTCTAACATAATTCTTCCTTTTTTTTATTCTTTATTAAAACAAACAGTACTATAAAGAAAAGTTGTTTCCTAGGATTCCACCAAAAAAACAAAAAGAATTCAAATTTGAATATAATAAGTTATTAATACCTATTATTCCTTAACTTTCATCATTAATAACCACTAATTCCAAAAAAAAAGCAAAAGATTCTTTATCCCACTAAGAATTCTTTAATCTAAAGAAAAAGAAAAGAATTAATCAAAACTAATTTCAAAAAAATCAAAAGATTCTTTGTCCCACTAATAATTCTTTAATCTAAAGAAAAAGAAAAGCATTAATAATAATTAATTTCAAAAATCAAAGATTCTTTAATCTAAAAAATTAACAACAACTATTTTCATCAATCAAAAGAAAAAGTAATTAACAACAACTATTCTCATCAATCAAAAGAAAAAGAGAATTAACAACAACTATTTTCATTAATCAAAAAAAAATTCTTTTGTTCTTGGCTCAATTCATCTATTTTCAATAACAACTAGAATTTTATATTACATGTTTCATAATGATTCATTAATCCGATCATCTTCAAATTTTAGGGAAGCATTTCTAACATATGGATCTATATCATATTCAATTTTTACGAAAGCCCAATGGTTCAAATGAGAGTTATTGATTTTATAAGATCATTTCAAACATTTGGACAGATTGCATCATTTTACCAAACAATTCACCGTAAATTCATAAAAATTCTAAATTTATCAAACCCAACGCATAATTAAATATAAGACATAGATCTACAACTTTTATCAAGATCAAAAATCGTTTTGATATCATCAAGATGTCCTAAGTACAGTCAAGAACATACAAAGGGAAAATGTACAAAACAATTTAGAAATCAACATCCAAGTACAAACAAACATTTTATGGTGAATATGTGATGAAATATTCTCAAATTTAACTAGAGATACCTAAGCATGTTATCTATCAATATTAAATGCCGATCATCAATTAAATTCATAGTTTTTAATCAATAAATCACTTAGATCTAATCATACAAATTCAAAATCAAGTATAAAAAAAAACGTAAAGAGAAAGGGAATCTAGCATACTACCTCAATAGCTTAAAAAAAAACTCTTCTTAATTCTCCACTGATTTTCCATGGTTTCCCCCATCTAAAATAAACTCTAGCTTCATCTCATTCTTCTCCCTAGTTTTTAGTTTCTCTCTCTAAAATTTCTAAAGTTTTAGTTATCAAACCTTAATAACATTATTAAGGAAAAACAAACAATGAATTTGGGTGGCTCTATTTCCACCCTAACTTGGAGCCTTTCTTGTTCAATCCACCCATTTAAGGTTAATTTTAAGGTTAGGGTTAAGTTTAAGGTTAGGGCTTAAGGAACAACAATCTAAACACAAGGTTAACCAATCTAGGTATAACCCGACCCGAAACAGTATATAAAAAAATTACAGGTTATTACACAATTACTCTGATTCTATGGTCAAATCCACGATCCCATGGGGTGGTAATGCTCATTTTATTATTTCGAATCCATGGTCGAATTCACGGCTAATCCTATGGATTGATAATAAATAACTACTCACCTTTATTACTTAGTTTCATGAATCATTCTCCAGTGAATTTTATGAATTAATAATATTACTCAACAACCAAGCATCTGGACTATCACTGAGTAAGCCCCATAAAATGATGCAAGTGTACTCAACAATAATGCACGAATAAGCACCCAAACGCACAAATGAGCATTCAAAAATGTGGACAAATTAGGAATCCTACACAGAATAGGAGAGAAAATAATATTAAAATAATAAAATGGCGTCTATGGGACCGGGCCCACTGGCCGGCCGGTGTCATAGACCTTATAGCTCTGTCTGGTACCCTTAGTAGTTGTGTGTGTGCCTTTAGTAATTGTTGTTAAGGCAGGACCAATGCTTTTGTATTTGTACCCGGTCTGTCATTGGATACGATTATCGAATAATTTATTAATCTAATTATCTCTCTTTTGTTTTTGCTCTCTTCTCTCTAATGTTCTTATCTTAATCTTCTTCAATTCTCTTCTAATTCTTCCTCAAATCCATGTTTATCAAACCTTTATAGTGTAGATCACTACAAATTAGTATCAGAGCGGTCGATTCTATGACCGCTACGAGGCCGCTGCAACCTCTAAAGTTTCACGAGTAGAATCATTAATGTCAGTAAAACAAGATGGTCTTCACGGGTTACTGATGGACAAGCACAACAGATCGGAGTTTATTAAAGCTTTTTGTGATGATTTTACTGAATCATTCTGGGCTATATGGAACAGAAATCATCAGGGAAGATCAACACCAAGTTTCGACGATAAAATCAGTGGCGTAGCTATTGACTCGCGGGTAGAAATTGATGTTGAGATAGTAATCGATGAAAAACTTGAAGGAGCTTCTGCTGATTTAAGTTCAACTAGTAATTTCACTCAAAATTCTTCAAAGCCACTAGTTCCAGATGAGACATATGAAGTTTTAGATTCTACCGCAACAACGAATTGCTCTCACAGATCTGGTGAATCGAAGTTGAATATGACAGAGAATAAAACTGATATCGAATTGAAATCAATCTCACTAGATTTAGTCGATTTAAGTACAGTAAGAGAACCAATTCAAAATTCTTCGACTCCAAGTGCAACATATGAAGGTAATTTTCAATCTACACCTATAGTTGATTTCATGAGCATCAAGGGATCTAGTGTTGTTAATGAGATTCAAAAATACAATACCCCTATAATGTTTCTATATTACCAAGAATGTAAACCATTCAATTTTGGTAATGAATCTTGTGATACTGATGTGGGTTTTCAAGTTAGACAGGTTATAAATGGTGAGGTCAAGGGATTCAGCTTGTTGAATGAGTTCAGTGGAAATACTTCCAGTCCTCTAGGATCAGAGGAAGGTAATGACAAACCTAAATGTAGGAGCAGAATCTCGCAGCATTATTATGCTTGCGAAAAATTAACGACGCAACAATAATATTTCACAGAAGTGTATTATAAGTGACGCAATAGGTGACGATAACAAAATCATGAGGAAAGCGTGAGAAGTTTGTGAAGGTTCAAGATATTTGCGAAGTAGATTGCGAAGCTTCGCAATGTAAGTCCTCAAGTCCGAAGTTGAGGGACAGTTTAGTTGTCAACATTTTGTAAGATCATATAAATAGCCATTTAGGCATGAGAAGAGGGGAGAGGTCTTTTTAGAAGGGGAGAATAATTTTAGTAAGTGAGAGAAAATTTTAGGAGCGATTTATTTTCTTTATCATCTTCTTCCCCAAAAAATCTAGAGCTCCAAATATTCTTTAATTGAGTCTAAATTGTAAAAATATGTAATTACATACAATCACTAGTGAAGAACCATGGATGTAGATCACAATAATCGAACCATGTAAAAATTCTTGTGTCTCCTTTACAATTTTAGTACTTTAATCTTCATTTTCATATCAAATAAATTAGATCATCAAACCAAATCAATAGAATTCTACTGAGGGTGTAGTTGTAAGATTTCTTGCAACTACATAATTGGCGCTAGAAACAGGGAAACTAATCTTGTTGGTTCAAGAAAGTTTAGAAAAATTGACTACTGATGGTAATGAATCTCACTGGATCTGAAAGTTTCAAGAGCAGAAATGAAAGTTTAAGCCAAGGATTTTTCTCTCCAGCAAAAAATATCATTAGTCATTCACAAGTCATATGTGGAAATGTCTATATTATTAAATCTCTCAGAAGAAAGTTGCAGTCAAAGACCTCATCAACTATTAAATCTAACAGCACGAGAAGAATAGAGGTGAATAGAGGTGCTGGGAAAAGGAAAAAGTTCAGCGTGTATGATTTGGGAATTTACATCCGCGAAAAAACAACTGCGTGGAATTAATTGCCAATCTCAATTGTTATAGTTCGCAGCAAATCAACTGGGATTAATAATCTCAAGTTAAAAGGACCGTGAGTGAAGAAAATACAACATCAAAATTCAACATAAAGGGTTTACTTCATCAAATAACTAAGGAAGAAGAGCTTCTGCGAATTAGTAGGATAGATATTTTGATTCTGTTCATATGAGCTGTCAAAAGGAAAAAGATGAAGAAATTTTGCTCGCAAAACCACATTCTGCGAAGAAGCAGGAGGGATTTTTTGATTTTGCGCTACAACATGAAGCAGCGAATCTTACATTTTCATGGATCCCTAATAATGGATACTTAATTTCATTTCACTACATTTTTATACATTTCACGATATATACATTCTCGCAGAAAAACCATCCACAGACGCAAAAAAAAAGAGGGAAAACATAAAGAAATGGAGCACAAAGAATTCAACAGCACGGAGATTTGTCAACAATCTTGAGGGCGACTCTAATGCTGAACATCATAAGAAATAGCGAAATAACAAATTTTTATGCAGGAATAATGTAGAAAAAGAGCAGAAAACGCTAAAAAGAAGTAACAGGCGAAAATGAAAAATTAGTAAAGCATCACCAACAACAAAGAGGCCACAGGGGCGTTAGAATGCTATTTTTACATCTTAAGCATTATTATTTTGCAGTAGGAAAACGATGGCGTAAGTCACCCAGTTTAAACACGAAGAAAGGAGAATATGTGAAGAACACATACAGGAACAGCCAGAGGCTAAAGTATAGGGGACAGTGAAGAAAGGTTTTTTGCGATGAAAAATCTACATCTTACGAAAGAATATTGGGAATATACAGATACATTATCAATAATATTCCATCTAACGTGATGAACAGATAACCAACGTGTTTATATGAGAAGGAGAGTAGCAAGTGAATGAACCCACGGTTTATTTGTTACACGCAGTTCCGCAAAAAGAAAATGAGAAAAAAGAGAAAGTGTGCGAACAAAACGCACATGCATAAAGTTGTTCGTGGAAATTAATGAGAAGACATCAGGCGAAGGACCAAAGGACCAAAATTTGGTGATGACAATACGAAGTTAAGCATGGATTCTCCTTAGAAGAACATTCCAGCAATTGGAGTACTTAACCAGTGTACGAAGTTTGCACCAATCAATCCACTTCGTAACAATAGATCATTTCAAATCACTCAACCCAGTTCGCGACAATTCAATTCGAGGCAATCAGCTCAGTCTGCATCCCAGCTCAGTTCGAATCAATAATCAGTTTGCATCAATCAATACCTGCGAAGTCTATAGTTCATGCGAAGTTAATAGATCCTGCGAAGAGGAAGGAAAAGCTCATGTGCATCATGTAGGAGAAGGATCAATCAATGGAACTGTGGTTTAACAAGGAGCAAATATGGCGAGAACACAAAGATTTCTTGCTAAGATATAGGCTAGAAGTAAGAAAGAAGGATCAGCATCGCAACCAAAAGATTACGCCGGCAGCATTGTGAAGGAAAACTTGTTGATAGTTCAAAAGGACCAGAAGAAATTCGACTAACAAAGCCAGTGCAAACATGGAATAACTTCAAGTGAGGAGAAAGGATAGGGGATATACTAGAAAATACAAGAGTAAGGCTAGAATAGTAGATCATTGTTTCCAGTAAAACTTACTTCGCCAATAAAAGATCAGTTCGCAACAATCAATATCCACGAAGATGTCAACTTCATTACTCTTCTTATATGGGTATATACAATTTCGCAGACAAAATGAAACTTCATTTCAGCAAAATGAGCAAGCACTTTGCAAACAAATCTTCTTTAATCAAGTGCAGTGAGATTACGTAGAACCGTTAGCAATAGTGGATGATAAATGTCAACTTCATAATGTGTTTCTTCCATTATGCGGGCTTCTTCATTGGGCTAGGAAATTATCATAACCAATCAATGGATGTTACTACTTTTTATTAGCGCTCGCAAGTGAAATTCGCAAGTGAAGAATGACCAGTGGTTGGAAGAGACTTATTGTATTCTCTTTAAGTGTGTTAATTAATTAACAATATATTAATTCACAGTATAGTGTGAGCAAACGGAATACCAAAGCTGCGACATTTACCGCAGCAACAAAAATACAAAGGAGCTCAATGACGCAAAATGAATATTTTGCGAACAGTCGCAGAAAAAATGAATATTTCGCAGAAACGTTTCTTCTTCAAACCCAGTTTTTCCAAGCCTAGTAAAGCACACCAATCTATTTAATGCAAGTAATTGGCTAGCAAGAAAATGAAGCCAATTTTAGCGCAAGATGGTTAGAGTCAAAATTTTGGTATTTTATTACTTCGCAACATCTTTGGTTATTTTGTAAGAAGAAAAAGGGAGATTATTTCGCAGACATATTTCGCAAGAAATGGTTAGAATAGTTGGTATGACGCAACATTATACAAGAGGCAGATCAAGAGTTAATTCCGCAAGACTTCATTTCTTATTTATTCTCAATTTTCAAGCAAATCATATACTTCGCAAGAGACAACAACAAACCGAGAAAGGTAAGTACCACTTCCTTTGAGTATTCCATTTACAAAAGACAAAAGATTTTTGATTTTATTTACCAAAAGCAATATACTCGCAAGATTTCTAAAATTTCAAAGATTTCAAAACATTTCAAAGATTTTTTAGATTGGTGAAAAGCGATACAATCGCAAGATTCAAAAATGAATTCATCGCAAAAATTTAAAGAACTCAAAAAATTTCAAAGACTTCAAAGTTACAAAAAACAGAGAAAATTAAATTTATATATTTCTATAGAACATTTTTGATTTAAAGACGTGATATGAATACTTCTCATATTTCTTCAAGGATTGAAACAAAAAGGTAATCAGTATATTTATTCAAAACGTATAAAGGAACGTATTTTGAAAAACAAGAAAAGGAAATGAGGCATTTCGCAACATGAAAAATTTATGATGAGTTTTTACGAATAAAAGAATTTTGATTCGATTTATAAAAGGCGAAAAAATACCGCCAAAAATCAATTGCGATCAGCTTTCATTAAAGAAAGACGCAAAAAAAATAAAAAATTACTTGCGATCAGCTTTCATAGAAGAAAGACGCAAACTGTGATCAGCTTTCAAAAAATAAAGAAAGCTGCAGTAATTTTACACAGGCAAACCTTTGTGGCGTACACCCTAGTCCTCGAAGCAACATTTCGTAAGAGGCAAAGTCCTAAAGTGCGTCATTTAAGGGGGTACCTATAACCATGGCTCAGGGTAACCGAAACACCACCAAGGACCCTGAGTACATGGATATTACGGGGTACATAACCCAAAAGCGGGCTACCTATCCGGGTTATACACCTTGGATTCTCAACCTAATCTTGCGATGTAACATGATTTAGGTTGGGCGACTAAGGAATACTGTCTTTCCCAAGAAGTGCAAAAAACGATCAAGGCGCCGAGGTACACGGTTGAGTCAAGAGTGCCGGGTGGGTTTGAAGCACATCTTCCATTTTTGACAAGTCTTGGCAAATGATGCACTTGGCCCAAAGATACCCCATAGGGTGCAACCTCATAACTATAAGCCCTATAGGCAAAAAGGATAAGAGGTTGCGGTCAAAAGCTGGTTGTTGGCAGAACCGGATGGGAAGAGCTAACCTTGTATGGTCGATGTACGCTTCCTTGAAGGGGCAACCAAGGGGAAGATAAAGGGCATCACCCTCCATTAGGGAGCTGATACGTGCTATAAGACGCAAATGTCATGAGGATTTTTGTTCGCAAGAACATAAAGGCTTGTCATATTTGTGCAACAACTGAACTTCTGCGAGCCTTCTAAAAAAAAAAAAAAAAAAAAAAAAGAACTCGCAGAACATAACAAAGAGGTTAAGATGAGATCAATGGGTTTTTGCATGAAAATGTAAAGACGTCCTGCGATTTCATCGCAAGACGACAATGTCATGGGGCTTTATGTTCGGAAGAATATTTAGGCCTGTCATATTGTCGCAACACTTCCTGAAGAGGCTAAAATACTATACAAAAAAGTTAAGGCAAGATCAATGGGTTTTTGCATGAAAGTGTAAGAACGTCATGCGATTTTGTCGCTACAAAAGATGGCAAAATAAGACCTTTAACTAGGAAGGCAAAATAAGACCACAAGAGAATACGCAAATAAAATTGCGAAGATGATTATATGTAAGCAAACAAGCTTGCGAACATATATACTGAAATGAAATTGAGATTATACATCTTTAATATTTTAATTATATTATATCATGCGAGACTAATAGTGCAGGAATGGAATCAATTTAAAGCTACATCAATTTTGCCGCGACAAAATGAGCTAAGTAACACAAACATTAGCTAATACATTGCAATAGATAAGCATTTTCATCATACATGCATCATACTCGCATCATAAAAGCATTGCATAAGCATTTCATGGCATAAGCATTGCATACACATTTCATAACATAATCATAATTCGCGTCACTATTATGAGGCAGAGGAAAGATAAGGATAAAGAAACAATTCGTTCATTCAACATTTTCTCAAGGATTCTACTCTCACTGATAAAGAACAGAGGCAACTATGGGTACTAAGAAAACATTTTATGTTCTTTATCTTCTCAACGAGAATCCTAACCAAAAATGGAGTAATAATTTCACATGAACAGAGGCAATATTTATCACTCTCATTCAAGGACGAATACTTCTTATATATTTCTAGGATTAAGTACTTCTTATACTTCTTAAGGATACTTCATACTTCTTATATATTTCGAGGATTGAGTACTTCTTATACTTCTTCAAGGATATTTTATATTCCTTATACTTCATCAAGGATATTTTATACTTCTTATACTTCAAGGGTGAGACTTCTTATTTACTTCGCAACATTCCGGAACTTCGCAAAAGAATAGAGGCAAGTATATACTTGTAATACCAGAATATCACCACAAGGGTATTCTCATGATAAGAACAACGCTTTCACGAGAAGGTCAAATATTCCTATAAGTATAAATGACATTATTCACGAGAGCGTCGTGAGGATTCTTCAGCAACATTTGGCGAGCGTCACAAGTAAGCTTCACAATAGCTGACGATTGAAGAGACATGTTATGAGAATGTTGTTTCACGAGGATTACAAAATTTGGCGAAGATTAATATTACAAATAACACGATGAAATCGCAGAATATATCCGAAAGAAGGGGAAAACTTAACTGTCACCCACTATGTAACTTCCTATATAAAGGGTTCAAGTAAGTCCAGATGAGGATGATGTATTTTTAGAGTTGAGAAATTCTTGAGGAGAGAGAAACTCCAGAAAAGAAAGTTGTAATTCTGAGTTTGAATATTTTCTGTAAACATTTCTGAGATCTAAATAATAAAAGTGTCATTTAATTCTTTAATCTTCAACTAGTTTCACTTAGATTTTTATAAGATCTTAATAGGGGTGTAGTGTGGGAAATCCTGCTACTACATTTTGGCGCCGACTAAGGGGAACGTTGAATTAGAAAAATCGAAGAAAAGGTAAAAAATAAGACAGGAATTATTCAAGATCAAGGAAACTTTGAAGAAGATTGGTGAAATATTCAGAAGAAAAATGATTAGAATTAAAGAAAATTGTAGGAAATTGAAGTATGAATTAATGTCAAGAGAAATGATCGATAAATTTCATGAAAATATTAAGGGGAGGATACATAAACGTGATTTTGAAGGAAGAAAAATTATGATGGTAGAGAAAACGCCATTATTAAAGAATTGGGAAAAGCAGGAAATTACATTTACAGCAACAGAAATTTTAGAAGAAAATCTAGATGATACATCTCCTTTGGTGATTACGGTACCCATGATACCAATAAGGAAGGAAAAGCCAATAAAATCTGTAGAAAAATGGGCTATAAATAGAACTCTAGTTGACACAGGAAGTTCCGTGGATATAATGTTCTATCATGCTTTTAAGAAAATGGGGTATAAGGATGAAGAAATGTCTATTTCCTCATATCATATTCATGGTTTCGGAAAATCTATAACAAAACCAAGAGGAGAAATAATAGTACGATTACCACTTGGAGAAATTGAAACACAAGTAACACTATGCGTGGTGGATATGGAATCACCATACAACATGATATTGGGAAGACCATGGATACACGCAACTAAAGTTGTAGCGTCAACCTAACATCAACGCATCAAATTCCCTATGCCTAGCGGAATTGGGGAAATTAAAGGAGATACATATCTTGCGAAGACATGCTATCAATTTGAAGTAAAAAATTGTGAAGAATGTCCTAAGCAGCGAAAAGCTCGCAGAAAATTGATGAGAGAAACAAGAAAAGAAGAAGAATTTAAAATTTACATGATAAGAGCAAAAGAGGTAAAAGGGATACCCAATGAATTTTCGCGAGAAGGAGATGAACGTGCGGAATTGGGGAAATTAAAGGAGATACAGATCTTGCGAAGACATGCTATCAAATTGAAGTAAAAAATTGTGAAGAACGTCCTAAGCAGCGAAAAGCTCGCAGAAAATTGATGAGAGAAACAAGAAAAGAAGAAGAATTTAAAATTTACATGATAAGAGCAAAAGAGGGAAAAGGGATACCCAATGAATTTTCGCGAGAAGGAGATGAACGTGCGAGAATCATAAAAACACCAAGACCGAAGCCGGTTACATCTGCAATTTGAACCAACAAAAGAAATAAATGTTGGGAGTGAAGAAGAACCTAAAATACTGAAAATTGGGACTAGAATGGAGATAGACGAGGAAGAAAGAACTATAAATCTTTTGCGAGAATACAAAGACATTTTCGCGTGGAGCATGGATGAAATTCCAGGGATAGATCCATCGATAGCATGTCATAAATTAGAAATCAACAAAAATGTAAGGCCGTTCAAACAAAGAATAAGAAAAATCGCAACAACATACCATTCTCAGATAGAAGAAGAATTACAGAAGATGCTTGATGCAGGAATAATAAGGCAAGCAAAGTATCCAGAGTGGATTGCAAATATGGTGGTGGTCCCAAAGAATAATAAAGGAATAAGAATTTGCATAGATTTTACTGATTTAAATAAAGCTTGTCCTAAAGATAGTTTTCCACTACCAGATATTCCTCAAATGGTTGAGTCAGCAGCGGGAAATGCAAGAATATCTTCGTTAGATGGGTATAAAGGATACAACCAAATCCCTCTCGCTGAAGAAGATCAAGAACATACTGCATTTTTTGCTCCAAGAGGGTTATATTGTTATACAAAAATGCCCTTTGGATTACGAAATGCTGGCGCAACATACCAAAGAATGGTGGAGAAAGTATTTGCAAAGTGGATCCACAAAACACTAGAGGTATATGTAGATGATATGTTGATCAAGAGAAAGGAAGCTGAAGATCTTGTACAAGACTTGAAGGAGATTTTTGAACAAATGCGGCAATTTAATATCAAATTAAATCCTGACAAGTGTACTTTTGGAGTGACTTCAGGAAATTTTCTGGGGTATATTGTATCAAAGGAAGGAATACAAGTTGATCCAGAAAAAGTGCAAGCGATTCGCGATATGCCCACACCAGCTAAAGTAAAAGATGTGCAAAAATTGAATGGGCTGTTAGCCTCATTAGGAAGATTCATTTCGCGATCCTCTGATAAATGCAAGCATTTTTTCGATATACTCAAAAAGGGAACAAAATTCAGATGGACAGATGAATGTGAGAAGTCCTTTTAGGGAATAAAAGAACATTTAATGGATATAACCATTTTACAGAAAGCTGAACCAGGAGAAGAGTTATTAATTTATCTCGCGACAACGGCATATGCGCTAAGTTCGGTATTGCTGCGAGTAGATGCTGGGATAGAGAAACCAATTTACTATATTAGTAAAACATTCAATTCAGCAGAGAAAAATTATTCAAAAATTGAGAAATTAATCCTAGCATTGGTACATGCAACTTTCAAGCTTCGCATTTACTTTCAAGCACATAAGGTCAAGGTGTTAACAAAAGTGCCAATTGAATCGGTAATGAAGAATTCAAAAAGATCAGGAAGAGTAGAAAGATGGAATGCACAAGTGGGACATTTCGATATCAAATATGAAATTCTATCCTCGCCAAAATCCCAAGTCATCGCAAATTTCTTAGCTGAATTTCCTTTGGAAAATGACGAAGCTGTGGAAGAAATGATGGAGGCAGAAGAAGAACATGGAGATCCAAAAGAATTATTGACAGAACCCAATAGATGGGAGATATTAGTGGATGGATCATCTAATGGAGAAGGAAATGGGATTGGAGTTGTTTTTATTTCACCGAAGGAGAAAAAAAGCTTTCTCATTCAAAGTTAGAATTTACATCCACTAATAATGAGACAGAGTATGAGGCTGTTATCCACGCTTTGAAATTTGCAATAGAAATGAAGTTGGAAAATGCTAGAATTACAAGCGATTCTCAATTGGTTATTCGCCAAATAACTGGAGAATATATAACAAATGAACCTTCTTTAAAGAAATACAAGAGACTCGTGGAAGAATTATCTGCGAGAATTCCAAAGATAAAATGGAGGCACATATCAAGGAAAGATAACCGGCTTGCGGACGCTTTTTCCTTCATATCTAGCATGATGACAAACCCACTTGCGATATGCATAAAAATTCAAACACTCTTATTACCTTCAGTAAATAAAGAAGACGAAGATGTGGATGGGAATTCCGTCGAAATTGACGAAGAAGGAGAGAAAGATGTGATGATTGTAGAAAATGGCAAAATAGAAGCAAAAGAGAGAAACAAAGATTGGCGAGCGGAACTTCTTGCTTATTTGGCGAAAGGAGAAACTCCAAGAAATAGACTGGAGGCACACAAGCTAAGAAGCAGGGCAACTAATTATGAGATAAGAGACGGAGTGTTATATCGCAGATCTTTTAATGGACCATCGCTAAGATGTTTGACAAGGGAGGAAGGAGAAAAGGTGTTAAAAATGCTGCATAGTGGAGATACTGGTAATCATAGCGGAAGTAGATCTTTGGCATATAGAACGAAGATGCAAGGGTATTACTGGCCTTACATGCATGAAGATGCGAAACAACATTCAAGGCGTTGTGAAGAATGTCAGCGATTTGGAAAAAAGATACATGCACCAGGAGCACCACTATCATCCTCAACAAGTGTATGGCCCTTCGGAAAATGGGGATTAGATATTGTGGGACCATTTTTGCCTGGCTCTGGACAAAGGAGATACCTCATTGTGGCTACATATTATTTCAAAAAATGGGGAGAAGTAAAAGCAGTACAACATATTCGTGATAAAGATATTTTCACATTCATATTCGAGAATATCATCTGCAGATTTGGAATACCAGCACAGTTGATGTCTGATAATGGAAAGCATTTTGAAGGACAGAACATAGAGTTACTACTCAATGCATTTAAGATAAAATGTGGAAAATCTACTCCTTTATACCCACAAGCAAATGGTCAAGCTGAGGCAACTAATAAAACGATCGCAGATATTCTGAAGAAGAAATTAGAAGGGTATCACAAATCATGGTGTGAGCAAGTACATAATGCAATATGGGCCTACAACACCACTAGAAGAGAGGCTACTGGAATGTCACCCTTTTGTTTAACATATGGGGTTGAAGTCAGTATTACCAATGAAGTTGTTATTCCTACAACAAAAAAGAAGCGTGGGAAAGGAATTTAAGTCTTTGGTATGATTTTACATAAACTAGATGAATTGGAAGAAAAAAGGAGAAGACTCTACAAAGATATGGAAAACTACCAGCGAAGGTTAGCTCGCGAATACAACAAACGTGTCAAAAAACGAGAATTCCAAATTGGTGATTTAGTTCTGCGAGAAACACCGAGATATCAGCGAGAGAATGGTGGAAAATTGGCGAAAAAATGGGACGGACCTTACTTAATTAAAGAAATAATTGGAAATGGGGCATACAAATTAATGGATCCTGAAGGAAGAGATGTTGGCCAACGACTTGATAGACCATGGAATAGACTATTTTTGAAAAGGTATTATCAGTGACAAATGTTTTAAGGTAAGAAATATTGGCATAACTAAAGGTTATTATCAGTGACTATTTTTATTTTAAAGATTACGCGAGCAATATCGCGAGAAACGCGAATGAAATTTCGCAGAGATTAAGAGAATGGGACAAACCTTTATGGCGTGCAACTTAGTTCGCGAGTACAATTTCGTAAGATTCAAATGTAAGACCTACAAGCACGTTGTAAAGGGGGTATCTCTTTATATGATTCAGGGATAAGGTTATACCGCTACTGGAACCTGAGTCATACAGATATAGGGGTTAAAGAAAACCTATCCGGGAGAGAGATCTTGGATTTACAACTTTATAAGGTTATACCCTGGTTGGACGACTGAGAGTCTCTTCCAAGAAGTGCAGATTATGACCAAGGCGCCGAGGTACACGGTTTAGCCAAGGGTGCCCGGGACGGACGAACCTACCCTGGCCATCTTTGGTAAGTCTTGGCTACAATGCACTTGGCCTGAAGAAAACCCCACCTAGGGTGCAGTCTTATAACTATAAGCCATATAGGCATAAAGGACAAGAGGCTGCGAAAATAACTGGTTGTTGGTAAATCTTGATGGGAGGAGCTAGTCTTGTATGGCCGATGTTCCCTCCTTGAAGGGGAAACCAAGGGGAATATAAGGGCGGCACCCTCCATTAGGGAGCTGATAAGTGTCTTAAAACGGCAATGTCATGGGGCTCTAAGATCACAAGATCATTTAGGCCTGTCATATTGTCGCGTAAATTATACAGAGGCAAAAATCCATAAGAGAAAAAAGTTAAGATGAGGTCAAGGGGTTTTTACATGCAAATGTGAAGACGTCCTGCGATTTCATCGCAAGACGGCAATGTCACGAGGCTTTATTTTCGCGAGAAAACTTAGACTCGTCATATTGTCGTAATATAATACAGAAATATAGATAAGGCAAGATCAATGGGTCAATACATGAAAGTGTAAAGACGTCCTGCGATTTTGTCGCAAAAAGAAAAAATTGTCAAAATAAGACCTTTAATTAGGAAGGCAAAATAAGACCAATAGAATAATCTCAAAAATTAATTCTTCTTTGTTAAGCATGCAGGGAATATTTCTTTATCACAAGATTTCTTTATCACAAGAAACAAGTTGAATTCAACAAGTCTCAAGAAATTTAATGAGGAGGCAAGCAAGGGAATAAATATGTAGGATTTCATTAAGTTTCTTGAGAATATTATAGTTCAAAAAAGGTTATATCATTTGCGAGAAAGAAGAAGAAAAAAAGAAATTAAAAATATAATTCAAGCTTCAAGCGGTAGTCTCGCCAGATTTGGAATTGTCAGGATTGTTATCATCACCAATATTTCCTTCATCGCGAACATCATCGCCAGAGTTCTTTTTGTTACGATCTTCTCTTTATTTTAGAGGGTTTTCTTCTTTTCCTTGATCATCTTCTTCTTCAGCGTCTTCTTCAACATCTCCTTCAGAAGACGGATATTCTAAATCTTTATCCATAGGAAGAGGGACTTCATCATCGTCAACTTTCAAAGGTAGAACGGATACAGGAGATCAAAATTTCGTTCACAAGAACTTCAGTACTAAGATGAACTTGGCGAAGGAAACCTTTGTCACGATTTCTGATCTCTATATTCTTGAAATACTCAAGATAATCAAGTCTTCTTTCTGCTTTATCACGAGTTTCTAAAAGGTTGAGAAGAAGAGTCTTGTTTTCTTTGCGAACATTGTCTAGCTCCTTAGTAAGATTGGTGACAGTATAATGAAGGATTTTTTCAGATTCTGCGAGCAACAAAATAATGAAAGGTTATAGAAATATAACATAAATTGTGACAAGGGAAATCAACAAGTGAGGCAGTCATAATTGACTACCTTCTTTTTGCGAAGTTAAGTTTTGGATTAATGAAAAGAGGCAGTTCTCCCATTGGTTCATAGCATCATCAAATTTGTCGCCAACCATGCCTTTTATACGAGATTTCATGTTCTCTTCTTTGGTGCGTAAATATGAATTTTCTTTTGACAATGAGTAATGAGATTCCTTTAGTTGGGAATATTCATCTCGAAGCTTGCTGGCATTCAAACTAAGAGTTAGTCTACCCTTGATAAGTTTTTCTATTTCAGCGGCAGATGATTCAGTTACTTCGTCAAGTTTATTTTTAAGAGAGCGGAGAGACTGCTTTTGGTCATCACATATCCCTTGAAGATTGTTTACTTTCTGCGAGGAGATCGCCAACAAGCTTGATAATTTGTGTTTCTCTTGAGATAAAGTTCTATTCTTGTCTGACAAAGATTCTATAGACAAATTAGTCTTGGATAACGAATATGAGAGGCGAGTAACCTCGTTGTTTAGAAAACTGTGATTTTGCAATAATTGATTATTCTCATTTGTGAGATTTCTTATTTGATCAACTGAATACGTATAAAGATTATCTAATCTACTATGTTGGTCCATCCAAGAATCTCTTTCAATGCGAGCTTCATCAGCTATGGTTTCAGATTTAAGTTTTTCGATGAAACGATTTCGGTTGGAAACTAATATATAAACCAAGAATTTAAAGGGAGGATTAAGTACGAAGAATATGGAAATAGAATAAAAAGATAAAAGGACAGAGGCAAAAATAAGCTTACTTTTTAGCTCATCAATCTTTCTAGCGAGATTCTCGCGATCCAGTACAGAGTTATTGAGCTTGTGATTTAGAGTTTCACATTCAGAAATCTTATCTTGAAGACTTTTTCTCAAAGCAGCATTTTCATTCTCTAGAAAAGCTCGTGAAATAGAATTGTCTGAGCCAAAATATTTGAGCAGAGTTTCGCAAACTCCTCTTTGGAGAGAATCAGTAGAAGAATCTCTAGCATTATTTAGAATGTTAGATAAAATTTTGAAAGCAACATCAATTCCTGCGATGGTCTCGTTTGATGAAGGAAGGGATGTAGAAGGTGAAATAGAAGAAGTAAGGACAAGATGATGATTTGAGTCATTAGCAATGGTTGTATCATCAGAAGGAGGAGTTTTCGGGAAAGTAACATTTGAAGGAAGTAAAGGGCTAGGGGGAGTTTCAGTTGTAATGGGTTCTGCAATTTGAATTGGTGGAGTACCAGTAGAGGTAGTGGTAGTGAAAGTGAGCTTCTCGCCAGAAGAAGGAGGGAGATCAGATCGCACATGTGTAGGTGAAGCTTTCGCAGACATTAAGGGAGGAATGACGAAATTACTTCCAAAGGTCTTATTTAATTGGCGAGATCTTTTAGGAGGATTAGCATTACCCTCGTCATTCTGCAAACAATAATCTAGATAAGAAACAGAGACAACAATATTGTTATTAAGAGATAGAATGTGTTTCTTACTACCTTATTGCTCGCAGAATTTTCTTTCCTTTTTCCAGTCGGCCTCTTATGAATAATAGGTTTTTGAATCGAGGATTGGGAAATAGATGCAGCTCCGCTGAAGAGTACACAATATGGGTTATAAAGAATTAAGTAAGAGAAGATCGAAGAATATAAATAAAAAGTTTGATCTAAGAAAATACCATACCTCGAGGACTCCATTAATACAGTAGCAGAAGAATGAGAAGGAGAAGAAGTTGCAGAACAAAAATCAAAGAAACTAAGTAAAGAAGAAAGAGAATTAAGAGAAGAAGACTAGAAATGAAATTCGACTCTTCCTTTTATATGCAAAGAAGGGAGTAAATTATGTGAGACGTGTCAATACAAAAGGACAGATTTACAACACGTGTTAACAAGGAAAGCTGAATTAGAGGAATATTGCCGGGGGAAAAAGTTCAGATATTCTTGCGATAGTTAAGGATTCTCATGATCGTTTCTTCTTCACATAAAAGACATGAGAAGAGGAAAGATGTAATACCAGAATATCGCCACAAGGGTATTCTCATTATAAGAACAACGCTTTCACGAGAAGGTCAAATATTCCTATAAGTATAAATGACATTATTCACGAGAGCGTCGTGAGGATTCTTCAGCAACATTTGGCGAGCGTCACAAGTAAGCTTCACAATAGCTGACGATTGAAGAGACATGTTATGAGAATGTTGTTTCACGAGGATTACAAAAGTTGGCGAAGATTAATATTACAAATACCACGATGAGATCGCAGAATATATCCGAAAGAAGGGGAAAACTTAGGTGTTACCCACTATGTAACTTCCTATATAAAGGGTTCAAGTAAGTCCAGATGAGGATGATGTATTTTTAGAGTTGAGAAATTCTTGAGGAGAGAGAAACTCTAGAAAAGAAAGTTGTAATTCTGAGTTTGAATATTTTCTGTAAACATTTCTGAGATCTAAATAATAAAAGTGTCGTTTAATTCTTTAATCTTCAACTAGTTTCACTTAGATTTTTATAATATCTTAATAGGGGTGTAGTGTGGGAAATCCTGCTACTACAATACTTTTTGAGTTTGATATTCTTTCGCTTGTTCCTTCATCAACAAAGATCAGAGACTACTACAACAACAGATTTTTTCTTAAAGATTGCTCTTCACGCAATATCCAAGAAAAAAGAGGGAAGATGT
The DNA here is from genome assembly GCA_023529315.1 of Papaver bracteatum. Classification (NCBI taxonomy): domain Eukaryota; kingdom Viridiplantae; phylum Streptophyta; class Magnoliopsida; order Ranunculales; family Papaveraceae; genus Papaver; species Papaver bracteatum. The sequence continues at coordinate 4,888,520 of JAJJWX010001561.1, read as the reverse complement.
AGGAGCAGAATCTCGCAGCATTATTATGCTTGCGAACAATTAACGACGCAATAATAATATTTCACAGAAGTGTATTATAAGTGATGCAGTAGGTGACGATAACAAAATCATGAGGAAAGCGTGAGCAGTTTGCGAAGGTTCAAGATATTTGCGAAGTAGATTGCGAAGCTTCGCAATGTAAGTCCGAAGTTGAGGGACAGTTTAGTTGTCAACATTTTGTAAGATCATATAAATAGCCATTTAGGCATGAGAAGAGGGGAGAGGTCTTTTTAGAAGGGGAGAATAATTTTAGTAAGTGAGAAAATTTTAGGAGAGATTTATTTTCTTTATCATCTTCTTCCCCAAAAAATCTAGAGCTCCAAATATTCTTTAATGGAGTCTAAATTGTAAAATTATATAATTACATACAATCACTAGTGAAGAACCATGGATGTAGATCACAATGATCGAACCATGTAAAAATTCTTGTGTCTCCTTTACAATTTTAGTACTTTAATCTTCATTTTCATATCAAATAAATTAGATCATCAAACCAAATCAATAGAATTCTACTGAGGGTGTAGTTGTAAGATTTCTTGCAACTACACTAAACTCAAAATTGAATTATCTACATATTCAATTCAGGATTACAAGCATCAAGTTGAAGTGAAGAAGTACGAAAATCCTTATTACTTAAAGGAGTTATTCTATTCCCAACACCAATTACACTGTCTGGATTGTTTTTATCTTCTATGGGTCGGCATTCGCTCCTTATTCGATCGTGGTAAGTGTACAACTACATCTTTAAAATTATCATGAGAAATTGAATTGTCCAGTGTTGCATATCTTTGGGTATAAATCAGAAATTCATTCCATACCTTCAATTATTTTTGTGTGTGTTAATGATAATCATATTAGGGAGGATGGAAAGATGCTTGGTTCAATAGTAATGAATGATTATATTAAGAAAATTTCCTATGAGCCATATATTAAGCCTTGGTATAGCTTAGAGTTGTTGTCTGATTGTTCGAATGTACTTGAAATGGTTGAAAATAGAGAGGTCAAGTACTTCAACTCGTTGAATGAGTTCAGTAGAAATGCTTCTACTCCTCTGGCAGTGGAGGAAGAGATGTGTTATGAAAAGTTTATTGCTCATAAGGTCTTATTCATTATCGAAAACAAGCCGTGTAGGAGAATATGTCTTTGTTGTAGGTTGGATTTGGCTCGAACCTTATTTGATAGAGGAAAGTGGGTTGAACTAATCAGTATGTATTCTCACCAGAATAACAATAGTTCTCATGCAAGTTTGGGTATACATACTCTTGGCTTGTTTGTTATGAATTGGTTGATTTGCATGCCTAGACGCAGTGCGAATTTTGTTCATGAGTTGATTATTGAGTTGGGGTACCATCTGGATTTGACAATTGAGTATTCACATGTGTTTTTGTTTGCTAAGAATAGTGACAGTTGTGATACTGGCAAGGTAATTGTGGAAATGGTACAATAATTTATTATTTTCAGGACTAGAATGAGGCTGCAAATGACAAGCCAGAGTGGGTTTGGCAGTTCACATGAGGTGTTTGCTTCGTGGCTGGGCAGAGATAGTAGTCTTTCTACTCAAATGGACAAGGCTCGCAGAGATTTTGTTACAATAATTTTAAATTCAATTCAGAAACTACAGTCAAGTGGTACCAAGATTACAGCTGGAAGGTTTATTGAGCAAATGTTCAGTAATAGTAACTCGAGTTTCATCTGTAACAAAGGGTTTCTTAACTTGCAGCTGGGATATGTGTTACTTAAAATGTTTGATAATACAATGGGTAATTTGAGTAGTGCAAGATGTATCTTGGTTTTTATCGGAAGGGTAATTGATCGAGGAAAGTTTCTAGCATCGACGAGGAATAGTTCCAATTTTTTCTTGGATATTCTTATACCTTGTAAGTCTGTTCGTATGGGGTCAACTGGGGTTAAGGAGTATAATGGGAATTTGGTTTATGAGCTAAGTCTAGCACCTGGGAACTGTTCAGAATGGAAGGATTTACTTATAAGAGTGGTGGAAATCATGGAGATTCTTATAGTATGGAAGGGTGGTGATGTTGTACTTTAAAATAGATTAACTACAACTAGTAAAATCAAGGGAATGCTCGCAAAGTCTGGTGTTGGTGAAATCAGTGGACATGATTGGTTAGAAGAAATGATTATTGGAGTTAATTGTTCTTGTACTCAGCTAGGAGTTGCAGTTTTGAAGTTGACTGTCATGGTAACTCAAATATGCAGTCTTTTGAAAGATAATGAAGTTGGTTGCGGTGTTCTACTTACTGTGAACAAATCAGGAGACAAGATTCGGTTAAATGAGCTTGAGGATATAATTGCAAGGGTTGTATCTGCCGTTTTACTAATAGGACCAATTTTTTTCTCTTGTATTCTCAAATTTAGATGGGATATTGAAATTGGTTCGTGGGAGCTATCTCTGCATATTGCCCTCTGAACTCCTGATTCAGCTATGTTTCGCATCACCGGAGCTATTATGCATAATTTTAAACTGGTAAGTCCACTTCTTGTGATGGTATTATATATCTTGCTAATATACCGATTCTACATCCAAGAGTATACAATTCTTGGACGTCTTTGGCATGATATTTTCACCATACTAGCTACTTCTCTACGAGTTAGCACAAGTCACCACAGCTGTAATTTTATTCATCTCACACAATGACCTGGTGGAATGGGAAGTTTATTTTGAATCTAAAGTCCACATCAATTCAATTAAGTGTCTCCACTATGGAACTGGCTTAATACATCATTTCTGAAATTGAAGTTTCCAATTCAGAGGGGTACTGTGCATTTTAAAACATATTGGTTGAGTTGCTGTCCCATGGAGTTTTCGAGGGCTTGGCTATACTGACACAAGTGCTAACAGCACCATCTTTGCAAGATGGTCTCTGCGAGTACAACACCTTATATACGACAAAGGGGATTTACTCAGATTCAGGTGCTGCTTAGTACATCATTCTTCATGGTGTTATGCAACCTGTCGCAGACTTCGCAGTGCTACTTGGAAGGTGAAAAAGGTCACGGTCTTTATTACTACTCGCGGAGAAGTTGTTATCACAATGTTTTCTTGGGCGATCTTATTCTTTTTCTTTATCCTAGAGGACAAGGATGATTTGGAGGAGTGGGTATTTTTCATAGACCTTGTAGCTCTATCTAATGCCCTTAGTAGTTGTGTGTGTGCCTTTAGTAATTGTTGTTAAGGCAAGACCAATGCTTTTGTATTTGTACCCGGTCTGTCATTGGATACGATTATCGAATAATTGATTAATCTAATTATCTCTCTTTTGTTATTGCTCTCTTCTCTCTAATGTTCTTATCTTAATCTTCTTCAATTCTCTTCTAATTCTTCCTCAAATCCATGTTTATCAAACCTTTGTAGTGTAGATCACTACAGCCGGTCATGCCGTCGTGGCCGGTCCTCCACACACTTTTTCCTTAATTTTAATTATTTAATTATTTTTATGAACTCATGAAAACTCATTTATTCTAGCCATTTTCCTTGTTTGAGCAAAACTCATGGTTTCTCCATATTTTCACGGTTTCATGAAAAATAGTAAAAAATAGGGAAAGGTGTTGCGGGACCGGGAAACCTAGCCGTCCGGAAATGCCCTAGCCATGGCCGGTCCCGCACCTTACAATCCCTAATCTTTCATAATTATTATTTCCCTCATCTCATGAAACTCCTCTGTTTGAGCAAAATATCATGATTTCTTCATATTTTCTCAAATATTGATCAAATCCTGAAAAAGCCAAAAACCCAGATGGTCACATGACCGACTAGGTTACTCACGCCAAATATTAAGATATTTTTAGTATTTCATTCGAGCAAAATCAAGAATTCCAGTCAAAGATCGAACTCTTCTGAAAATTCAAAATATTGCGCAAACACACCTCAGAAAATACTGAAATTCTCAGGACTGAGATGCGAAAATTGTGGCAACACGGGCATGCTTCCTTGACTGACCAAGGCCGGCCCTAAGGATTGCAAGGATCCGGTCCCACACATTATTATAATTTTGACCTAATTTGCTCAATTGTTCATATTGGGTCCAAACTCTTTCCAACCAACTTGGAATTTACTCAATCGACCATCAACCGGTCCCATACCCCCAAGGGACGGTTTCATGCCTTCTTGGACGGTCCCTCACTTCTCCATAAATTAGGTTTTATTTCCTAATGCTCAGACGAGCACTATTTTAATTAGTGATGAAACCGGCATTTAATCATCATTCTTTCACAATAGTCGACTCAAGACCCTGGTGCACGCTCAATCGAGCACTTGGGCACCACATGTTCGTCCATTATCCCATGTGGTTGGTCCCTCCCTCACTCATGACCTATTTTTAGAAATTCATCAATTGACGAACAATTGCTCAAAAATTAGGGTTTCGAACAAACGCTCTACAAAATCATCATTCTGAGAAAGTTCAAACACTAATAAATTTATATTGATCCAGCAATCAGCATCTGGATTAATTATGTAATATTTGGTAGTCTACCAATATTTTAATTAATAATTTATTGGGTCACGTCACCAATAAATAATTCTTCGAATCGAGCAATACTTGCTCAGTTACTCGAATATTTATCCAACTATCAATATTCAGTAACTTATCAGTATTTCGTCGAATTCGAGCAATACTTGCTCAGTTGCTCGAATATTGATCCAACTATCAATATTCATTAACTTATCAGTAATTCGCCGAATAAATAATTCGTCGAATCGAGCAATACTTGCTCAGTTGCTCGAATATTAATGCAACTATCAATATTCAGTAACTTATCAGTAATTCGTCGAATCGAGCAATACTTGTTCAGTTGCTCGAATATTGATCCAACTATCAATATTCGGTAACTTATCAGTAATTCACCGAATTTGGCAAATCGAATATTGATCGTAACTCAATATTCAACAACTATCGAATTTACAATATTTCACTTAGACGAGCAATATTAACATTCATGAATCACTGAGCATTCATCGAGCATGATCAGTTCAACAAAATCTAGACTCATTCTGTAATTAATCAACAACTGACTAATTAAATACACGCCTGCTTTGCAGACTCCATGATTCGTGAGACATCAATCACGTCACATGGGGGATATCAATTAGGATTTTGGTCTGGCGGCCTACGACACGTGTGTTCATCGAATGGTGTCATGTACGAGCAAATGCTTAGGGAAGGACCCTGACAGTAAGATAGAGTGTCATCCCATGAGCACAGAGAGATGAGACACTGCTGATTTGGACGGTCAGACATCCAGTTTTGGTCGGTTTAGTATTTACGGGCCCGATCCCAAAAAGAAAATCCATGTTTTAGGAACATATATTCGTTCGCTAGTTTAAGAAACAAACAATGATCCCTAGCATAAGAGGGTTTTTTTTTTTTAATTTGTGAGATTTCACAAAATGGAATAAACTATCGTTTCAAAGTTGGATGCCCGGACGAGAGAAATTTTGTTTTTCCAATAGATGTGCGTGTTAGTAATAAAAATTTTGTCTATGAGCTTTCATGATTTTTTTTTTTTTTTTTTTGATATGTGAGCTTTCATAATTTTTTTGAAAATATGCTCTCGTTTCAAAGACGGATGCTCGCGGGAGGGAGCAAAAATATATATAGGTATATTTTCAAAGTTACGTGAGTTTCACGTTAAAATATATATTTTTTGTAAAATCAATGTTTTAATTTTGAACAACTGTTGAAAGTAGACAATTATTCACGGTGAAATAATGTTGGTATGTGAGTTTTCACAATTATTGAATGGACGTCTGTCCAATTTTTGAAAAACCGTTCACACAATAAAAATTTACGTGGGTTGTTCACGATTTTATGAAAGATTTTGCAAAATCAAGTTTTGATTTTAAACAATTGTTAAAAGAAAATAATAATGTTTTCGTGAATTTCGTGATTTTAATAGTGTATGCATGAAAATTAATGAATGTCCACTCGGTGGAAATTGCTCGCGTGGTGAAAATTATGTGAATTGTTCACATGATAGAATTTCATGAATAGCTCACGGTTTTATGAAAAATCAAGTTATGATTTTAAATAATTAAATTTTGCTCGTCTTTGCAGGTTCGAAGAAGCGAAATTCTCGTAATTTTTGCATTATAATCACTACAGCTAGTGAAATTATAAATAGGTAAGAGTTGGAGTGTTACCATTTTTGTAGACGCTGAGAGCCTATTTATTATTTTTTTGTGCTTGAATTCCATTGCTTTGATGAAATTTGCACCTCCGAATGACATATTGAAGTAGAAATATTGCATGGATTCCACAGTTACTTTGTAGAGATGTCAAACGACGGTTATGAGACTCCTTTAGTTAATGAAGAGGAAGAAGCGCTGACTAAGAGCTCCCCAAACACAGATGAGACTGCTTCAATCGATGAAGAAGAAGAATCTGTGATTAAGAATACTCCAAGTGTGAATGACGAATTCTTCTTGGTCCAATATAAACCCGAAAAATGTCATCCAGGTTCGAGTACTGTAAAGTCCCCGGCTGTTTCTTTGGTGAGTTGTTAACGCTTCTTATATCATAACTTTTTATTGTCCGTGAAATTAGGATCACGAAACCAAGGTTTGTTATTTCCTTTCATAATTTTGCTTCATCGAGCCTTGATGGTCTTCAACTCTCTGTGAGTGGACAAACAGTCTCTGAATCGAGCGTTGAAGAAGAAGTTGATGTAAGTACCTCTTCGTATAATCGTTCATAGCACTCTTTGAATGAAATATTAATAATTGTTGATGATGTATCCAGGAGGAAATTTCATGGATGAATAAAGTATTGACAATGCTCATTTTTCCTTGGAAAATGGTGAGACGGAGAATTCTCAAAACCTAGGACCGAATGAAGGAAATAATGCTACTAATGGTGATTCCGGCAATATTAATCCTCTGAACGTCTTAGAGACTCCTCAAGTAAGTATTCCACCAGTAATTTCTTCATAGAAGTATGAAATTGCTGACTTGTGAATGAATGAATGAGAATCCATACGAATATATGAGAAATTTTGCCGAAATACGTTGCCAAAAAAATCCAGACTTCAGTCTTTCAAGAAAAACGCTGTAAAATCTTCGTCCAATGTCGGATTTTCGTGATCTACCATGTTTTTTCATGCCCAGGAAATTTCTAAGATTTAATGAAGAAGCTTTTTGAGTTTTGAGCATGTTTAGGGGACGAAATAGGAGAAACAATAGACTTCCATGAGACTTCCAGAAAATTTTCAGCTTCCTTATATTCCTTACCAATTGCTCCCAGTTCGTGGTCTTATACAAGGAAGTGTGAAATCTCCTCAGATGAGCTTGTTGCAAAACGTGTTTTCTATGACTTTCACATTATTTGCTCATGTCTTGAATGCATAGTAAAGAACTTAGATATCGTTAGTTCACTTAAATACTGAATTTTATGATGAAGGATTAGCATAGGAGAGCTTGGTGCCTTGGACTGTGAAATTGATCGTCATGACCAGTGGACCGTCAGTCCCCAGTATTCTGTTAAATCTCTCCCTTTCGTTTTTCCTTCTCTTGGAAAGACCTAGATATAGGACGCATGTAGAAAAATTCATGTAAAAACCTAGGTGGTCGAAGTTGGAGGTACCTTGATGAAGGACTTAGTGGAAAGACCTGGTGGAAACCGATCGACTGTGGAAGTTATGAATCCCGTCTAAGAATTGCTGCTTTCATGTTGCATGCTCTGAAAGCTGTAGGAACCTCATACGATGTCGGAATTCAGTGCTTGACCCAAAATTTTGAATCTAAGAGACTGAGTTATCATATAAGAAAAGAGTCGCTCAATTTGGAGTTGTGTAGGTCACCCAACTCAACTAAGCGTGCACATTTTTAATTTGTAATCCCTTATAAAAATTTCAGATTTTATAGACCTGATAGTAAAGGCCATATCTTTCAGCTCGTATGTATGATTGATGCACCCTTTTGGTATGTTGTAGAAGAGACATAGACGAACATATTTAATTGAGGAAGCATTGTCCCATTCCTCACCCATTGGTACTTTTTTGTAAACCCATGGACTGAAGTGTGTTATATCTCATTTGCAGAGGTAATCAGAACATCTTGTAGAAGTCTTTAGCTTGTGCCCACCAGTCGTGTAAGCTTTGGGAATAATTTCATGTGAACATATTTTCATGTCTACACATCTTTACACGAATCATTAATTCTTGGAGAAGTCCACTTCATCGAGCAATGCTTCAGAGAATGGTTAGTTGATGAAGCCAGATGTTGCACCTGAGACTGTTGTTAATGCTGAGATCATGATTGAATTCTCTCCATAAATTCTTGTTGATGCTGAGACCATGAATGGAGTTCCTTCATATATCCTTGTTGATGCCGATACTATGGTTGGATTTGCTTTAGAGACTTAAAAGGATAGAACAATGATTTATCGACATAGACTTTGCTCCTCCATCCAGTGAGCATTAACACTCACGAACTAGTTGGTGGGTTAGGAATCTCTAAGATGAAGGTGTTCTGGGAGTTCAACACAAATTCTCCTGAACAGTATAATTTTACTATGAACTGGATTGGTCAGTGAGTCGGCAGATTGCATCAGCAGTCTCCATTCTGGGTGTGATCGGTGAAGAGAATAAGTTCCTTAATCTTGCAAGGTTTGCAATGTAGAGATAACATTTTGATGGAATCACATCGGGTTGCAATGACTTGTTATGTGAATAACATTTATTGAAACATATTGAATTGATATTTCTAATATGATCAGGTCAACGGTGCATCCCTCATTCACTTAGTAGGGTTGAAGGAGTTTGTAGCATCTATTGATGAATGATGTTGGATCTTATTCAGAAGTATTATCATGGGATAATGAATACTTATCGATTGCAATTTAGTTACACTTTGATCGTAATATTGTTGAATCAGTGTGTCATCGTCAAGATATTTGTGCTGAAGCCAGATACGCCATTATCGAAGGTGTACTATTTGATTGGGGTACAATTTGAAGGATTCTTAGATGCTTGAGCGTTGAATCATATATTCCTTAAGCATCGAATATCTTAGGTTTGATCATCTCGGCCCTGACTATATTTTGTTGATTCAGCATTCCTTTCACTACAGTAGTGGGATTCAACACTTGTGCAGACATCTGGTTTTGTGCCACACATGGACACTCCTGTAAGGCTGTGGAGAAATGCCCAAAACGTTATAGCATTCCACTACTTAGTTAGCTTGGTAATTTCAAAAGGACTTAAAATGCAACATATGTGTATGGTTGTTACGTATCTCGGAAAGAATCAAGAGATAGTAGATATTTATAAAAGTACTTGATAGCCTTTTGTTTACCAAATCAAGTGACTCTAAACCACAAAGTGCGTTTACAGTTAGATAAAACGCTCACTTATAGATTAAAGTAATCATGCGGATGTGGTATACCCATCTAAGCGGCTATTTGATTTTGAGGGGATAGACAAGTAAGTTATTTTTCCTTGCGTATTCACAAGAAAGTTCTTGATTTGGAATTGTAGTTATCTATGTCAATGGTAGAGACATGATGGGTACTCTTGATGTAATAAGAGACCATAAGAGCTATTTGAAATCTGAATTTGAGATAAAAAAAATCTGGGGAAAGCTCGACCGAATACTGAGCGTGTGGTATATTATTCCACCAGTTGCATATTCTAAAGTTGTCAGGAAATTTAACAAAGACATGCATCCTGATAGCACTCCCATGATTAGTTGAAGTAAAAAATAAGTAAATGACCATTTCGTCTAAATAAAGATGACGAAGATGTGTTGGGATATGAAATTACCTTATCTGAATGCAATAGACGCATTGTTGTACTTAGCATAATGTACTCGACCAAATGTTACATCCCCGGTGAACTTGTTAGCTATATATAGATCAACACCAACGCAACGTCATTGGAATGGTATAATGAACATAATCATATACTTAAAAGTAACCATTGACATGAGTTTGTTTTATCCCTGCAAAGACATAAAAAAGGAATGCTAAAGGAACTGCAATCCAAAGGTTGTTGATTATGAAGGAAAAATAATATGTTCTCCAATGAAAGTAATCAGGGGGAGATAATGGTGGACTATTTTCTAAGTTATTACCGATATTCATTTTTGAAAAGTACATGACTAAAGGAACTGTCTGGAACAACTCTAAAAGTAATCAGGGTGAGGTGCCTACATCATGGGAAGGATCCAAGGATATGATGTCGACATATTTTACTTCGAAATTGAAGCTGTGTTGTACTCTTTTTCCCATCGATCGAGAATAGTTTTGCCCAAATATTTTGTTAATCGACAAGGTTTTAGTGAGATAACACTAAAAACATCAAGTATGTTGAATGTTGAAGACATAAATATCGCGTTGATATTACTGAAAATATCTGAATCAAAGAAATAAAAAAGCGATATTCTATTAAGCAACGTAACTTTCAGAATCAACAACATGGTCTTATAAACATTCAAGTCACCAAAGTAAAGTGTGATAAACTCCTTCTGATTACACTAGACTAATAAAAATTATCCGACATCAGGGGGAGCATCTAATGGTGTGTTGAACTATTTTCCTTCATCGGTGTTACTTTTTCCCACGGGGTTTTGTTACTCGGAAAGGTTTTTAATGAGACAACAACAAACATCGGGAATGTTATTTCCCAACTAAGGCTATTATGTTTCCCACGAGGATTTTCTGCCTTAAGAGTTGTGAAGCAACTAGTCAACTTCAACGGAGCAAAGTGATCATCTGCAATGGATCACATTTACTTGTATCTATCATGTTGTACTCTTTTCCCTACGTCAAGGTTTTATCCCACTGGGTTTTCCTTGTCAATGTTTTAGTGAGGAAACATATTGGAGTCCAACTATGTTCTAAGGTTGCTTAATATTGTACTCTTTTTCTTTAGTTCAGGTTTTGTCCCTCTGGGTTTTTCTGACGAAGTGTTAACGAGGCAATTAACTTAGACTCGTCGATCTTTGAATATCGTATTGCATGTAATGAACTACATGTAAAGTACGAGACAACATATGAAGTACTACATGTGAAGATATGTACCAAGGTTTTATCCCACTGGGTTTTTCCTTGTCAAAGTTTTAGTAAGGCAATTGATTTCGGCACAAGTCATCAAGGAGACAACGACATTTGAAGAACTACATTCGAAGCACTATATGTGACGCACAATATCTGGAGTTCCATTGTTGAAACGCACAAGGGGGAGTGTTATAAGGCATATGGCCCATGGATGTGCGGTCCATTAGATGACTTGGTTTTCCCTTACATGTACATAAAGAACATTATGTGTATGTAATATATGATGCCTCTTTATCAATAAGAAGTTCTTCTCCTTCTTTAATTGTTACTCTAAAAAATTATATGTTGTATACTAGCTAATATTGGTTGTCATCCAAGAGAGATTTCGGTACATGTATTGGATTACAGTTGGAAAAGAACAAAACCGAAAATATACATTCATTGCATATCCCAAATATCTTCTGATTTGGTAATTCCTTGTTGTCCAAACTCATACCATATGTGCTGGTGTGGAAAGCCCACTAGTATTATCCTCGTAATACTCATATGTGCGCTTCGTTTGGAGACTTTTGTGGATCAAGAAGTTATAGTAGTACTGTTGGCGGGTAACTAAGAATCATATTATTATTTTAGTTTTCGATTATTGAATTGATTGACTATAGGTAAAGTTGAACTTTGATAGATCGATTTTTTTTATTCTGTGATCCTTCTCTTATGATATAAGGTCATTTGAACTAGTTCAAGGATAAACAATTTCAGATCTGCTTTAGTGTTTTAAGATTTGAAGATAGGACTAGTGATCATCCATTGTTAACAGACTCGGTTTTGTGCGTGATCGATCATTAGTGGAATCAAGTTGTGTGTACAGGTTCTTTGAAGATTGGAGATTTTATTTTTGGTATCCTTGTCTTTGAGATATACTTCCTGCACACTTGATTGACTATGATGCGACGAGCTTATTATCTCGAATAAACTTTAAAGCTTGTTGTATAGATCGGAAACTATATAGGGGTTTCACTTTGAGATCTACTTTGATAATTTGTAAAGTAAGATTAATTATTTCGATAGTCTTTATCTTAGTTGATCTAATCGAACAAAGGATTTTAAATAGAACAACTTGTGTACTCAACTGTAACACCCCAAAATTAAGCTACTTATTAATCTAAAATATTAAACTACATACCGAGGCATTAAGGATCTAAATCATTTATATAAACATCAAAATTAAAAATTATATACAAAGCTTAACTCAAAATGAACCCCAACACTCGGATAATTTATTTTATTGGACACGAAAATTGACTTGACAATTTTCATTTGAATCGAAATTCCTTTGTATATGGATTTTTAAATGGGTTGTACAAGTATGGTTTGGACCTTATAGTGTTTGATTCAGTTAGGAAGTGTTAGTTACTGTGAAACTAAGAGAAACATAAAATACATATTCATATACAGACGCAATCCTTCATGAATTCAAACTGAGATTTGAATTTAACAAACCTCCATGAATAAATACAAAGATTCGACAAAGATATAGCGCCTCCTAAGCTAGCATCTGACTAATCCAAGAGATTAACTAAATATAGAGGCGCTAGAAATCTAAATCATAAACTTAAGAAATCAATTAAGAAATATGCTACATAACTTAACCCAAAACTAACCCGCTCTGAAACATACATATACAAGAAGTCCTCTCAAATGATACATATACAATAGTCCTTTGGTTTACAAATATAATATGCAACATAATAAACATAGCCGAAGTTAATCAACTAACAGACTAAACTCCTCGAAGCTTTCGCTGCGCAACTTTAATCTGTCTCTGGAACTTAAAGTGGGAATGAGTGAGCACATTATCCCTAAAAGGGGTGCCCAGTAGGAATAACATTTAACTTTCAAGTAATCATTGTAAATGATTTGAAAACTGTAGTTGCAGGAAATCCTACACTACACCCTTGTTAAGAATTTGTAATAACCAACTCAAATTTGAAGATTAAAAACGACACTTTATTATTTGATTTTCAGAAATGTTTACAGGAAATGTAAGAACTCAAGAATACAACTTTTCTCTTGAAGTTTATCTCTCCTCAAGACTTTCTCAACTCTCAAAAATACATTATCCATCTCGGAATCTAGTGGAATCCTTTATATAAGGAATTACATAGTGGATGACAGCTAAGTTTTCCTCTTATTTCGGATTTACTCTGCGATATGATAGCGGTAATTATAATGTTCATTCTCGCAAGCTTTGTAACCATTGCGGGAAAACATGCTTTTCTCATGTTTTCTTCAATCGTCAGCTATTACGTCACTCTTGACTGCTTTTGTGACACTCGCAAAGTGTTGTTGAAAATCTTGTGGTGATGCTCGCTGGGAAGTGTTGTTAATCTCGCAGAGAAGTGTTGTAGCGATATTCTGGTCCTACATCTTGCCTCTTCTCATGTTTTTTATTGCGAAGAAGAAAAAATCATGAGAACTTTAAAATGCCGCAACTACTTATCTTTTCATATTTCTCTGTTCTGACACGTTTCTGTATCCTTCGCCAGCTATTTTCACGTATTCTCTCTTCTAATAAATTTTTGACACTTCCTCTCTAACCATTGCGATCTGACCGCTCATGTCTTTTCTTTGCATTTATTATGTTCATCTTCTTCGAGAAATCTCTTCTTCTATAAATACTCCTTTCATTCTTTTCTTTTCCTCTTTTACTTTCTTCTTCTTTCTCTCTGTAACTTCTCTGCAAGTTTACTGTTCTTCCGTAAATTGCGCGTCTGTTACCGCTGTGATTTCTTTCTTATTTTTAAACCTTTTTCTTCATTCCCATACTTAAAAAATGGTTGTTGCTGGTGCTAAAAACTTGGCTGCTTTTGGTGAGATGCGAGATAAACTTAAAAGCAAAGGTTTTAGTTTGTCCACAATTCCAGATCAGAACCCCAAATCCGAACTTTCTCTCAAATTATTTACTGATTATCAATGTTCTCGCGAGAAATTTATAGTATCGCTAGGTCAACTTGAAGATGGTCTTCCCATTCCTCTCTACGACCCGGAACTTCCATTATTCTATCAAATAATCTCTCACGAGAAGTTCTCGCGAGCAGTATATCAGCTGGGTGGAGATTGTATTCGATTACTGCTTGAATATGCCTCTCACGGTGCTGATAAAGGATCTCGCTACCCTGAATCTGCGAAGAATCCTCAATTTAAATATGTTCCAATTATCTCTGCAAATTATACTGTGGAGAACTTCTTTGAAAACTACAAGATAATTCCTATGAAGAGGGATAGCACTTGCTGGGGTGTTCACTTGCAGAAGAAAGAGAAGATCGCTGATGATAAATTTCTTATGCTAGATATAGATTGGCATACAAATAATAATCAAGGTCCTCACCACTCCAGCGATGACAAATGGTTCATATTCCCTCTAACTTTAGAGGGTCCATATATCTCTGGTTATCATGCACTACCTGCGAGTGCTACAGAGTATCAACCATGGGTCTTCTACTGGCCTGAAAGAACTAAAGAGGTATGTTCTCTCCAATTTTTGCATAATTATTATCCATCATCTTCCTTATGTTTTCATATTCTCGCTAAATGACTTCGATCTTTTCCAGATTGACAGGATGAAACTCAATTATCAGAACTTTAGGAAACCCAGCACTCTCTTATCTCTTAAATCTTTCACAGATGAAGTAAGAAATATTTTTTCATGAATTTTAACAATATATTGTTGCCCCTATTTCTTATGTTTATCTGTGTTCGCATGAAATCGAAGAATTAGAACCAATAAAACCCGCGAGAACCAAGGTGAAATCTGTGAAATCTTTAGTTGATCGCAAGGGTAAATCTACTGCTCCTCCCAAAGGGATGCCTACTGCTCCTCCCAAAGGGATGCCTACTGCTCCTCGCAGTGAGGAATCTGATAATCCTCCCTTAAAGAGAAGAAAAACCCAACTCTCTTCTTCTTCAACTCCTCAACCTATTCCAGAAAATTTAAGTGTTGATTTCGACAAGGATAATAATGATGATAATTTTGGTGTTGATAATGACGTTCCTTCCATAAAGGATTCTTCTTCTTTTGAGTCAGCAATGGCTCAACTATCAAAAAAAATTGGCGATGGTACATTTGGTATCCCAAATGAGTATGGAGATGAAGATATTAATGGAATATCCCAGTCTCTCGCCAAAGTATGCGATGCTCCCATATTAGATGATAATGATTCCCTTCGCGGGGTTTCAAGATCGCTGACTCCAAGTCTCTTAAGTTCACTTGGTATCCTGGTATGTTTCTACTTGTTCATCCTTTTTATGTATTTATTGATATTTTTGCCAGATCTTCACTTATATAGTTCTATCGTAGGTTGGAAGAGCTTATTTTGTTGTTGCTTCTGATTTGGATAATAGATGTATTATTCATGAAAAGAAAGCTGCTAATCTTTGCCAGGATAAAGAAAAACTAGAAGTTGAAGTTGCTGAGCTTCGCAAGAAAAATAAGCAGTTGGAGACTGAAGCTTCGGTTGATAAGAAAAAAATCTCTGATCTTGATAAAGTTAATCAACAACTCTATGGTATGATTTATTTATTTTCTCTTTTAATTCTTCTCACCCTATCGCAGCTTATTCAAGCAACCATTTTTGCAGATATTTATGGTCTTACCGATGAGGCTACATTCCTCCAATATTTTCCTGAACCTGTAGATGAGAGTACCCTTCTTGCTCGCCTTAATAGTTCTTTAAGTAGTTTCTCAGATGATCAAATTAGGTCCCTCTCTGTAGATGAACTTAAATCCAAACTTAATCTTTTAAAGATTGAGCACAAATTCAATTTAAGTATAACTAATAAGTTTAAACGCCTTTATCTTGATTCAAAAGAAGAAATCAATAGATTAAGAAGTAAGAATAGTGATCTTATTGACGAGAAAGATCGTGCAATTAAAAATGGCACTAAGGCCCTAGTAGATTTCCATGAAACTCTTCTTAGCATTCAAATGGAAAGAGATAGACTTATCCGCGAGAATAAAGATCTTCTTGCGAGGGAAACTCAAGTTCGCTCTCGTCTTCTTATTAATAGCGATGATGAATTTTCTTTTGCTGCGATGGTTCTTGATAATGCCAGAAATAATTTAGGTGTATATGTTAGTCTTCATACTGAACAAGCAGCTTTAATTAAAGACATGATTTCTGAAAGAGAAGGTTGTTAGTCATCCTTCCTTATTAATTTCTTGTTTGTATTGTTCTTCCTTGCAACATTTTCAACTTGTTGATATATACTTGCAGGAGCTGAAAAGAGATATCTTGAAAGAATTGGAGAACTTGAAGCTGACAAGAGTCAACTCGCAAATAGTCTTACTGCTCGCAATGAGAAGTATTCACGGTTGAAAGAACAATTTAAAATTACTACCGCGAATTTTAATAGCTCTCTTGTTGTTGTTCGCAATAATTCCGTTAAATTGGTTTGTGATGATCATGATATTCCTTACTCTACGTACCCTGATCTTGCAAAGGAGATTCCAGCAAAAACTCCAAATCTTGTTATTTATGATAGCGAGACTGAGGATTCTGGTGAAGATGAAGGTAATGATGATAATGATAAAGAAAAATCTGGCGAGGAAGAGAAATCTGACGAAGATAGAGATAATAATGATAATGATGAAGAAGAAGAAGAAGAAGAAGAGAAATCTGGTAATGAGGAGAAATCTGAAGAAGAAGAAGAAGAGAAATCTGATGAAGGTGGTGATGGATCTACTTAGTTCTGTTTCTTCTCTTTATCTTCCTTGTAAATTTTGTATACTTATTTCCTTCTTCTTGTAATATTGCTGCACTTTTGTCTGACCTGTTATGAGTTTCTTCTGTATGAATCAGAAAACAATTCTTTTTCTGCAAATTAATCAATCAATATAATTATTACCCTTTAATTATATATATAAATGTATCATAACATCTATGCAATTTTATTATAGGATGGATGAATAATAATTTCATCATTCTATGCATTCCCATACTTGCCTCTATTATTCATCTGCAATATGAAAAAATTGAGTAGAGATTAAATATTAGTTGTAAATAAAATTAAATTTGCCTCAATATCGGCGATGTTATCGCTAGCAACAATTACATAACTTTATGATCTATGCGTAAAATCGCAAATCTAATAAATTCTGCGAGCATTATCGCAATAATCTTATGGTCTTATTATGCCTTCCTAATTAAAGGTCTTATTTTGCCACATTTTTTTTCTTTCTGCGACAAAATCGCAGGACGTCTTTACATTTGCATGTATTGACCCATTGATCTTGTCTTATCCATATTTTTTCAACATCTCTGCGACAATATGATAAGTATAAACTCTCTTGCAATAATTAAACCTTATGACATTGCCGTCTTGCGATGAAATCGTAGGACGTATTTACACTTTCATGTAAAAACCCATTGATCTCATCTTAACTTTTCTCTTTTGGCTTGTTGCCTCTGTATAATTTTCGTCACGCGACAATATGACAGGCCTAAATGTTCTTGCGATCATAAATCCCCATGACATTTTCGTATTTAGACACTTATCAGCGCCCTTATCTTCCCCCTGGTTGCCCCTTCAAGGAGGGCACATCGGCCATACAAGACTAGCTCCTCCCATCCATATTTTCCAACAACCAGTTGTTCTCGCAGCCTCTTGTCCTTTATTACTATATGGATTGCAGTTATAAGACTGCACCCTAAGTGGGGTTTTCTTTGGGTCGAGTGCATCATATCCAAGACTTGCCAAGGATGGCCATGGTAGTTTCGTATGCCCCGGGTACCCTTGACTCAACCGTGTACCTCGGCGCCTTGGTCATACTCTGTACTCCTTAGAAGAGATTCTTAGTGGTCCAACTAGGGTATAACCTTATATAGTTGGAAATCCAAGATCTCTCTCCTGGATAGGTTTTCTTTAACCCCAACATTTGCATAACTCAGGTTCCAACAGCGGTATAACCTTATCCCTGAGCCATGCAAAGAGATACCCACTTATATGGCGCACTAGTAGGTCTTACATTTGCCTCTTGCGAAATTGTATCCGCGAACTAGGGTGTACGCCATAAAGGTTCGTCCCATTCTATTAATCTCTGCGAAATTTTATTCGCGCTTCTCGTGAGTATTGTAACTCTGATAAAATTTCTTTATTCTGATCTTCTCTTTTCTTGTACAATTTTTCAATTTCATCTTTTTCATAAAATATTTTTTTTTTATCTAATACAATGTTTTCATAATTACGTTTAATTTTCTAATCATCATCGACAGAAAGAAGTTTACAAGCATTGGATGGAAGCCTGGAAACAAGTTGGGCTCCAATCCCCTTTTGAATAACAACACCTATCCTATGAAAAAGGAAATATCCAACAGTAACATTCTCGTCATGACTAGACATGTAATTCCGTAGCCTTTTCATGAAATCCACAGTATCACACCCTAATCCGACCAAGGTAGAAAAGGTAAGAACACCAAACCCCAGCCTCTGACTAGTACATTTCTCAAGGTACTTGGTCCTTTTTTTAGCAACCGCGCTATCAATTGCCCTATCAAGAACAAAATTACGCTCCCAGTCACCCGTGAAGGGGGAGACACCCGTAACATCCAAACACATATCATGGCCACTGTTCCAACCATACACAAGGATATAGGCAAGTCGTAAAGCTACTCAGTTATCTGCAAGGAGCCCCAAATACACTTCCTTTCTAGCTGAAACACCCGCTCGATAACAAATGTCCGCGAAAGTATCACAGACAAGACCATGTCTGTATTTGAGACCAAACCATTTATTGCAGTGTAAAGCGTGATCCCCGAAAATATCTATACCTTTACCACAGCTAGAACACAAATCTCCATCCTCAAATAGGGGTATCCCGAGCCTATAACACACCACAACACGAAAATGTCTGGACCCAATTGTTTGATTAAATCCGTCAATAGGAATTTCCAACAAATACATGTTTGACTCTATTACTCTGCCAAATAGCTGAATCGCGCGCAGTCATAACAAATCGGGTAGGTATATTCCTCTTCACCGCATCAAAATATTTAATTTCCAAGGAGCTCATAGAGTAGGGGGCAATATCATCAATGCGCACAGAAGAATCATTAATACCACATACATTTTTGTAGAGGACTAAAGCATGCTCAAAACTGGGGATAGGACCGGAAACACCTGCAAGCCTCAAAATGTTACTGTACTGAGAAATAGTCTGAAAGCAAGAGGCCAAGTAGCAATACTGCATCGTGTCCTCCATAGTTTACATACCCAGACCTCCATCCTTGAGGGGTAGCGTGGCTAACCGCTGTTGTAAAAGACCAAAACCGGGCCCATCTCCAGTAACCAACAATCTAAGGAACTGCTTAATGTATTTGTCAAAGACCACCTGTGCCTCATCCAAATACTCAGTCTTAGTGGTTCGCATGGTAAAGTATAACCTAGAGACACTATAGCAGTTCCTCAGCAGAAGCAACTCTCAATGAGGATCATTCAGTTTTTGTAAAGCATCCATCAAATCAATAGTCTTATTTGCTCTCTTAACCATCATATCTCTACAAAACTGAGGATCTAAACTAACAGGTCCACCCAATAACTTAACACTGATTGAAGGCCGGCATAATTCGGAAGGGAAACCCCCTAAACTAAGCCTCTTCTATCAACCGAAGGCCCAAAAAGCTCAGTTTTAGAAATGTTGAGATGTAAGCCAAAGGAAGCACCATCCCGCTGAATAATGTCCAAAGCTCTGGCAACCATCAGTGCATCTCCAACTATGGTCCCATCATCTAAAACCAAGCCTGAAGATCCAAGGAGCAACGTTCTGCAATTTTTCGGATAAGGGGGTGTAAAGTCAAGGAAAATAACATGGGCCCAAGCGTATCACCCTGTTGTACACCCTGCGCTGACAAAAGCGTCTTATCCATATAATAAAGTCTAGAAGGGGAAGCATAGCAGAACTCTACCCATCTAGAGATCGAAGAACAATGCTGTCTAACCTCGTTAATCATAGCAGACTGACTCACCAGTTTAAAATCATGAGAGAAATCCACCAGGAGCATAGATGTAGATGTAGATGCACCTTTCACTTCCAGGAGTCTGTTAACAGCATGAAGAATGGCCTCACCTCCACAGGGAACCCCCACCCCAAACTGATAATCACTAAGGTAGCTCTCCAACTCCTTACCCACATGAGAAGCATCAATTTTGGAAACCAGACGCCTCCAAATAGTACCAACAGCAATCGTACGAATGCCCCCATCTGGCTTGAGCAGAGGAGTGAGAGGCGCAGAAGCCATGAACTCACCCAAAGCTGAAGGACATCCCCCGGCAAGCCAAATGTTCACAAGATCTGTAATACAAGTAACGATCTCTTCCGATACGGCAGCAGCCGAACCACTCAAAGCATCCACTAAATGTTGGGCTCGAATGCCATCCCTTCCGCACGAGGTCCCTTTAGGGAAGATTTTCAGCTTGTTAAGAACTAAGTTTTTAGAATCAATGAAAGGTGATTGCGTTATGGGCATCGAAGGTATCAAAGGGGGCGCCACATATGGATGCTTATCTTGCATCTCATGTAAGGTACCTTCATTAGGAGGCGCTACACCACTGGAAGTCAAGGTCCTGATCGCGGTTGTATATAAACCATAGCTCAATTTCTTACGACACAGCCTAATGTTGGCCTTCTCTTGTTCTTCCGATGAATTACCATATATGTCTTTCTTTTTACCCTTACGTCGCAGTTCCTGTAGATCCATTGTTTCCTCTATGGCACGATGGGCCAAGGAAGCACAACCATCGGTTTCATCCCATTCTTTCAAGGCTAAAAGAATCACAACAGTCTGTATTTTCTTTCTTGTGCCAGAGAGCTCTTCATTATTACATTTAGGGATATACAAGTGCAATGTACAAATAGGAAACAACAATAATTGAATCCAACAAGAAACGTCAGTGGGATTACATAATACCTTTTGTATAACCATGGTGAAAGACCGGGAAAACTGCATCTTACACTTGGCAGGGATACTGGAGACAGTAGGAATTTGTCATTGCATCGCTTTGTCCAGTAAATCCAAAGTTACAGGGACAAAAACATCCACCACATCATCCCCATTCGAAGCAGTAACGGAGCAGCCATCAGATATACATGCCACAACAGGACATGGAACTCCATGAATCAGAAAATCGACGCTCCTCCCCCTCAAAGGCGAAGGCGTAGGATCGCCACTATGCAATTTGCAAGCTTTGATCCAAGCGTGTATGTGCATACAAGGAAAATACAACCACATACGCATGCCTCTCAACGAACTCTCCCAAGCCCTGTAGACCGCATTATCACTACTAATACGAGCACGACATCTCTCCTTAGCCTCGGAAGTAGAATAATATTTGTCTCGCAGGTGAGTGAGCAGGTATCCTTTCATGTAACCCCTTCCTTACCATTTTTGCACCCATCGAAACCATCAAAGGGATATCGATGTATCTCACCATTATATGCAAAAGTAGATATCGTACCAAGGGAGATGGGCGCAATAAATGACGCTGCAGAGAGTTGAAGATCACCAGGACCAGGGAAGACATCAGCTGTGGATGCAGAAGGTCGAAAACCAGGGCACACAGGCGTCAGTTCAGCAGTTATGGGATGGCTAGAGGTAATATTAGGCTCAATTGGTGATGACGCAACCAAAAACTGAGCAACAGTCGATGCAGACTCGGCTGCAATGGGAGAGCTAGAATCAGCATCAGGATCATTTGGTGTTGAAGCAACCACAAACTGAACAATAGCAGTCGCTGCAGAAGATTGAATGCTAGAAGAACGATGATCGGGAAAAGCAGACGACGCAACAGAAGCTGCAGGGGTTGTCGACGCTGAAGATGAAATCCTGTGAGGCCTAGGTACAACTAAACTTGCAGAAGATTGAAACCCAGTAATTGCAGAGGATTGAATCAACGATGACCTCCTTGTGTTAACCATTGATAGTCATACCACTTGTGCCGAGTAGCAAAAAAATTGAAACCCGAGAAACCCTAAAAAAGAAGCGACTGATGGAGAAAAAGATGTTGAAAAATAGCTCTTGGGGTGGGGAAAAAGAGCGAGTGGATGATGCAAATCAAAGAAAACAGTGAAGAACGGAGTTAATCAATTGAAACTCGAATTCCTTCACCATTATTCCCAATTTCCCAGATTGCTCAAAATCGCCTCTCCGACAAAATCGCCTCTCCTTCACCATTTTTTTTTCAAAACACTTTATTCAAACAATTCATCCATTAATTTCTTAAAATCCAACATTTTACCTTTCTACTTACTATTTTCTGGTTCTGCTTTTCTGTTACGTTTTGTTATTTTTTCTTTATCCGCGAGACACTCGCCATCAACTTCCTCTCGCAACTCTATTGTATCAATCATCAACCTTTCACATCTCTGTCGTTGCTTGATGTTTTACTTCCAATTGTTATTCTTCTCAGCTCTTTCCTCGCAAGATTGTATATCAATCTCATAACATTTCTTTCTTTCTCCCCAATCTCCATTAATGATTCCAACACCATTAGGATGAGGAAATTTAATACACCGGTGAAAAGTAGATGCTACACCTAATATCCCATGTAGCCAAGGTCGACCAATCAGGGAATTGTAAGGTGATTCAATGTCCACAACATAGAACAAGATCTTTGAAGATATCCCCTTTAATGGAATCCGCATTGCAATTTCCCCTTTTGGTTATATGTTGATGGTATCAGATCTTCGTCTCTTCCACCCATGGTTTTTTATGTATGATAAAATAAGATGTCAACTGAACTCCCTGTGTCTATTAGAACTCTGTTGATGGCCCAAGAATCTTCATTTTCATCATCATTTTCTTCATCTTCTTCTTTTATCTTCTTTGGATTTATTTCTAACCTGACCACCAATGGGTTGTCATGCATCTCGCCAGGCTCTGGTACTTCTTGTGAAGTGAAAGAAATAGTTTGCTTCTACCATTCCTCTAATGGCGAGGCTCTCGCAATATTCATTATCTCTCTTCCATCTGTGTCTCTCGCGAAGACTCTGCTTAGAACATTATCATGGAAATCCTCAATAGTTCTGTATGAATGTACAATGGAATTACAAAACAAATTATTTGCTTTAGACCCAACTTCTATTACGAATGTTTCTGCTCCTTTTACATCATTCACTCTGCGAATTTCTGGTGCTGGCGGTAATTGCTGAGATTGTGGATGTCCTACTAGAAAGTGATTTAGCTTCCCCTGATCAATCATCCTTAAAATTATCCTCTTTACATTCTTGCAATCATTTACTGAGTGACCATGAAAGTGATGGTAAGGACAAAATTCTTGACTTCGATTATTTGGATGTGGCTCTTTTCCCATATTCCATGGTGATGGTATGTTTTCCATCAGAATGATAGCTTCCCAAATTTTTTCTATACTAGCATTTAGAGGTGGCATCTTAATTTCTTCCCATATTATCTTCTGATTTCCTTGGCTTCTGAAATTGTTTTTCCTCTGACCACCATATGTTTCCTGTGGTAGATCAAGTATTTGGATTTTGTTATTTCCTCCGCGATTGTAATAATTCTTCTCCCTTTCATACTCTTCTTGATCTCGACTGCCCATCGCTACTAACTTCTGCTGGTTATCAATCACCACTTTCTCTTGTTGTGACTGCGAGGTGCTCGCCACATTGTTAATCATTTTAGGAAGTAAACTTCCATTTGCCGTTACTGAGCTGGTGTTTGCGATTGGATATGATTCCATTTCATTTTGTTTCTCCTCCAAAGCAATGTATTCTTATTGTAATTCTCGCAACTCTGTCATGGTGATTGTATTTTTGATTATGAAAATTTGTATGTATAGTAAATTAGTTGCGAACATTGCATTGATGAAAGATAAAATGAGGTATCTTTCATCCACTCTTCCAGCCATTTCGCTGCACATTGACTTCCACCTTATGGTTAAGTGATTCAAACTCTCTCTAATCCTCTTTTTTAATCCAAATACATCTTCAATGCCTAGCCGCGATGAATTAATGCTTATATATGATCCCAGAAATGTAGCTTGTAAATGATCAAAAGAAGTTATAATATTTTTTGGAAATCCCTCGAACCATTTTAATGCCTCACCAGTTAAGCTAGACGCAAAATATTTGCATAATACATCATCATGGTTTTCCCACTATAGCATACATCTAACATAAGCCTTAACATTTTGTACGGCACAGGTAGTTACATCGAAAATGCTGGTTAATGCTGGTAAGTTGCACTTTGGAGGTATTCCTCTTAACTGCACTTCTTGAGTGAATGGAGTTCTCGCAGCTTCTTCAATAGCTTCATCAAGTTTCCTTCTACCTCCTTCTCTTCTGTTATTTATTATTCCCCACATCTCTGCTAATTCTCTTAAAATTTGCTCATTCGCATCTGAATTTGGTTCCATCGGTCTTTTCAATGCAGCTTCCCTTCTCCTGCGTTCATGTACTTATTGTCTTGCGAGATTTTGTGTTTCTTCATCTACATCTT
Source organism: Papaver bracteatum (assembly GCA_023529315.1). NCBI lineage: Eukaryota > Viridiplantae > Streptophyta > Magnoliopsida > Ranunculales > Papaveraceae > Papaver > Papaver bracteatum. The sequence continues at coordinate 4,863,961 of JAJJWX010001561.1, read as the reverse complement.
CATTCCTTCTTCTGCGATCTTCTTCTTCACCTTCTTCTTAAAATCGCAGTTGATTACGCTGTCTATTTTCTTCTCTGCGAATTCCTTCATTTATCATCATTTCTCTTAGTTCTCTTTCTATTCTCCTTTGTATTCTATCATACTCTTCCTGAATATTATCATTATAGCGATTTTGCGTCCGTCTCCTTTCTCGATTTTCATGGTTATTTTGCCACATTGCTTCTTGGAATTATTGTTCTTATACTTCTGCTCTTAATATTTCTCTCTCGCAAGCTAGACGTGCCTGCTCAGCATAATGTCTCTCAATTTCATCCTCAATTATTCTTTGAATTCCTCGCCCATGTAATATTCTCCTACCTTCTTCTCGATTTTATTCACCATTTTGATTGTTTCCATCCTCCTGATTTCTATTGTTACGTCTACCTTCCATAGTTTCACCGTTCGGATCATAGCGATTTTCTATTACCTCTTCTTCTCTATGATGTTGCACTTCATTTGGATTTTGCATTTCTTCTTGGATATTTCCTCTAGCATTTCTCATTGGGGAATTTCGTCTTGGTTCTTCTCTTAATGACCTTGAATTTGATCTAACAGTACTTCTTGATCTTCTACTTTGTAATCTCAAATTCTCCATTCTCATCTCGTGATTTTGTCTTGCTAAATTTGCACGCTCTTCCACCTCTAATCTTCTTTCCTCTTGTATTCTTTGTCTTAGATCATCTGATGTTTCATCTTTTCCTTCTCCATGAATTAATCCTTCAACCACTCCTTGATTTATTTCTTCTCTTCTTCCGTCTATTAATTGTTGATCGTCTACATCTTCCATCGAATCTGATCTCCAAGTATGCACACTCACTCTATCATAATACACATTTTTATCTTGTATTGGTGTTTGTTGATTCGGTTGTGGAATTTGATTTTCTCCTTCAATCCTTGTTCTATTTCTTCTTGTTCTTATCCTTGAAGATTCTCTTAATTCATTTGTTTCTCCACCTGCAAGTCTTTTACTCCTCCTCACAGTTGTTGGTGGTTCTGATGTATTTCTTCTTCTTCTAGCCATTTCTTCAACTCTAACAATTTATTAAAATCTTCAAGTTGTAATTAGAGATTTCTTAGCTTGATTCTCCCTGTTTCGGGCGCCAAAATGTAGTTGCAGGAAATCCTACACTACACCCTTGTTAAGAATTTGTAATAACCAACTCAAATTTTAAGATTAAAAACGACACTTTATTATTTGATTTTCAGAAATATTTACAGGAAATGTAAGAACTCAAGAATACAACTTTTCTCTTGAAGTTTCTCTCTCCTCAAGACTTTCTCAACTCTCAAAAATACATCATCCCTCTTTGAATCTAGTGGAATCCTTTATATAGGGAATTACATAGTGGATGACAGCTAAGTTTTCCTCTTATTTCGAATTTACTCTGCGATCTCATCGCGGTAATTGTAATGTTCATTCTCGCAAGCTTTGTAACCATCGCGGGACAAACATGCTTTTCTCATGTTTTCTTCAATCGTCAGCTATTACGTCACTCTTGACTGCTTTTGTGACACTCGCAAGTGTTGTTGAAAATCTTGCGGTGATGCTCGCTGGGAAGTGTTGTTAATCTCGCAGAGAAGTGTTGTAGGAATATTCTGGTCATACAAAAATAATTCATGTTTTCCCTAAACACTAAACGCAACCAATTTCACACAGGTAAACAATGATGTATACGGATCTAACTCCTTCCAAACAATTTACTATTATGGTGACTCATCCCGCACCTAGATAGCTATATGGTGACTAGTCCCGAACCTAGTTATTGCAATAAAAGTAAGTAGGTATAAATGAAGGAGCCGTATCCTATATACCACAGATGGAAACTCTCAGTTTCCAAATAATCAAATGGAAATTCTTATTTCTCGAACAATTCATGAAGACATCAAAGCATTACAATTCATTTCCAAGCAATGGAAAGATTAAAAGAAATAACAGTACTTTCGGAATTTAAAATAAAACAATGCAAGCAATACATAAACAGACAATGCATGAATTTGTTAAACATAAACTTTGCTAAAAGAAAACATCAATAATCACAAAAGAGTTAAATATAAATTCCCACCTCTTTTGATGACAAGCCACTCCTACCTCGAGATCCAAGATCCACTGGTTCATCCTTTGAATCGTTCGTTGTTAATATAGACAAACTGTTATTCACACAAGAACTTTAAGAATCTAGCCAAATGGCTCACACAAGAATCATACAAGTCTATCTAATGGTTCTAAGACCATTTATGACTTTACACATTTTCATTCTAATCTTTAGCATAACTAAGGTTTAGTAATTGAATTGGGTTGGTTTTATAGTCTAATAAATAGGTCTAATGAATATCTACAACTTTGTAGAAGGAACCAAATGCTAATTGGACCACAAGAGGTCCAAAACAGAAATTTAGGAAACTAGGGTTCATCATAGTCAACTAACAGTCGCTAACGGTTAAAGTAACAGTCTAAGGTCAACTTAACAGTCAACGTCTAAGTCCATGTCAGAGTCTAGTCAAAGGTTAAGTCCAAGTCAAGTTAAAGGGTTCACTCGGTCAAGTCTGGTCAGGTCTGGTCTTGGCTCACTGAGCCGAATCTGAGTCGAGCCGATTCAACTCAAACAAATACACTGAGTCAGCTAAGCTGATTGGGCTGACTAATAGGTCTAAACCATTGATTCAACATTGGATTCTTATACTACCAGATTGGTGTAACACTTTCATTAAACAAAACAACAACAGCTCAATCAATTATCTTAAAGAAAATTCATAACTCAATTACAACGCTAAACTAAGCTTACCTGCAAAAGCAATAGCTGCAGTAACAATCTTCTCAACTCAAGCAACCTAGCAGAACATAACCACTACACAATTTCCCAGAGTTCTGCCTGAGATCCTAATTCAGAATTCAATCCACACTTCTCACTGCCAACCTTTGTTATCGACATCAATACTTAACAACATAACATAATCTTATACCAATTCAATTCAAAGCTTCCTAAAATCACAACTAACCATTTGAATTCACCTATTATACAAACCCCATTATTCCTGATATTACATTTCTACCCGCAACCTCACATTTCACCACCAACTCTAATTTGCATCATCATCTCATACTCCCAACTGCATCTGCAATTACCAGTACTAGTTTATAATCACCAGCAACTCCAATTCAAGCAACTGTTAGCATTCAGTACACCAAACCACTTGCAATATCCACTTAAGGTTTAGTTCATACACTGCATGCACATTCAACTTCTACAATCCAGGTAACTTAGTTCATTGCATAAATAATCTAGCAACACCATCTCTACATCTGTGAACACCAACTCTGACAGATCCACAATTGTGCAATAACACTAGCAATACATATATTATCTTAAATTTAAACCACTAACCCACTTTCCTGCCATATTACTTCTTCAACTGAAATCTCTTTTCAGTTCCTCTTTAACAACAACACTACCAACTCAGGCAATTCTGCAAACTCAATTTGAATCCCAACAACAACATCATCATCACTCCCGACAACTCATAACTTATGTTCATCAACTCAACAAACCTAGCATTCATCTAAACTCAATTAATTCAATACTCAATTATAACACCATCCTTCCTTCTCCCTATAATCATATTCATCACAACAACTTAGTTAAACACTAGCCTGTTTGGATGCAGAAGTAGAAATCAGAAGTGCTTCTCCAGAAGCAGAAGTCAGAAGTCCAGATTTTTTGCTTCACAAAAAATCGACTTTTCTGCTTCTAAAAGTCATTCTGAAATTCTACACCCAAACTGACTTCTTGCTTTTTGACTTCTAGAAGTCAAAAAGCTACTTCTGGATGTGTATCCAAATTCTACACCCAAACGTGAATTAGTCAAAAACCTTTATTCTGCAGCACCACCAACCACTATAATTCACTATCAATTTGACTTTTCATTGCAACTTACCAATCTTTCTACTAATTCAACATCATCACTAACAATGGTTTACAACTCCATATCCACAGTAAACCCTCTTTCAATTCTTATATCATCCACAACTTCAAAAACACAAAACTAAAATGAAAAGATAAACTAAATTTACTAATAAAAACAATTACCTCGATTCAGTAATACTCGGGCAACTGAACTCAAGTTCTTCTTCACCTGAATCGATTCATCAACTCGTCCCCGGACTAACAACAACTTTTCAACCCCCATCATCATCTTTGATTCTATGCAGAAAACCCTGTAACTAATTATGAATCTTCTGTTTTCTAATTCGAGTTTAAAACATGATTCTAACTTCTCATATCGACCATACCCATCTCTAATCTTTCCTATAGCCTTCAGTTTTATCTTCTATTTCTTCTTTGAACTTCTTATATGTGAAACCCTGACTTCTTCAATTCATCAACAAAACGAATTCAACTAAACTTGAACCCTTATTTCTTCTTCTAACAACAACCATATACATCATCTTCATCAATTTCACATGAACTCAACATCAATCTCAAAACCTTTATTCTTTGATTCTTCACTGTGAATAGAGATTCAGATATAAATCCTTCTTCCTTGATCTCAACTCATAATACCCATCACAAGATACTTAATTTCTTCCTCAAAATCACAAAAATCCTCAATCAATTCCATCTCCAGAAACCCTAGTTTTTTGTTCTCTAATTCACCTCTTTTCTCGAATAAGAATTAACTATAGACAACCACAGTACCACCATAAACTATCCCATGATCTTCTCCACCTTCTACTAAACACAAATCTTCTGTTTTAATCTCTCGAATCAACCTCACAGTCGACTCTCGAAGAAGCAGAAGAAAAGAAGAAGAAATGAGAAGAGAGAAGAAGAATAATGAAGAAGAAGAGAGAATAACGAGTTAATCTACTCGACTGGGATAAGGCCGACCAAAATATCTAAAGGCACCCAAAAACCTGATATGGGCAGCCATAGTCGTCCTTCAAATAAATCTGATAATATCTTCTTCGTCCGATATCCCCGAAAGACACGTTCAAGTAGTCCATTCTGCGTAACTTTTCGAGATCTATCCAATGATACTAGTTTGGTATCTTGATCGTTGTTAGATTAATTCCTATAAATTAACGTCTGTGTTACTCTAATCGAGATATTAATGGCTAATACGTCTCTTGACTAGTCTAATAGCGTTGACGAGCTTGCGGGTCTTTACAGAAGAGGTACTATTAGCATATATATATACCTGCAGAATTAGGTTAAAACATCAATTAGAAAGCTATTGCATTCTATAGAAATCATCATTCAAGTTTGTGTTAAAGAGAGAGTTCACCACTTTAAGTTTTGGTTTGTTGGCTCTCGGTGTTTGGAGTGCTACTACATCGGGGGGAAAAAGTCATTGTATTCTGGGAGACAGACATCGATAATCCGTAAGCACCAATGCAGGGTAAATCTGTCTTAAGGCTAGAGGATATAATTCTTGCCTCGACTTTAATTTTGGTCTAATTGGGTTTGCATTTCTCTTCTTCTCTGATTATTTTATCGCAGTTTATACACAAAAATGCCAACATAATTGTAAATAAAATCTCTAAGATTATATAAATAAAATATATGTATTTGTGTTTCGCAAAATATAAAGACTTAAAAGGGAATCACATACATCACAAGATCACCAAAACTTTAAATTAAAAAAATGTCATCGCGTGCAACATTTCTTCTGATAACTGAAGCAGAAACGAGTGAGCACATCGACCCAAAAGGGTGCTCAATAGAGACCATACCAACATTCAAGTAATCACTAACATGGTTCATAGTTCTATTGAAGATGACGATTAAACATCACACAACAAAAGATTACTCCGACTCACCTCCTCAAACAATGCGTACCATATTGAAATATCTATGTAGATCACCACCATACATATTTCACCTAGGGGTTTTAAAAGATCACCACCATCTTTAAAAACAAGGACGACCCTACGTATTGCATCTAGGGGTTGGTATCCAATGACAAACTCTAGCATGAGTTTTATTGTCTTTTCCTCGATATTGGGGCTTAGATGACGATCAATCTAATTTATCCTAGTTATAATATAAGACGCAAATCACTAAGCTAAACATATAAGATGCTAAACAAAAAGAAAACTGGATTTGATAATGATAGATCAAGGACTATGCATAAGTACGACATTCAGACCTAATAAATAGTATCATGTTAGGTATGGCGATCACCGAATACCTTTTTTTTTTGACAAGCATGTGGATGGACAATATGGAAAATCATAACAAAATAAACATATTTAGTTTTCTATGGTCTCACTATTAAAAATATTTTGTAAGATAAAATTAAAATATAAAATATTATATTTAGGTGAGATAAAATAGGATAAAGTGAGATGAAATAGGATAAAGCGAATAAAGAAGTAGTAAAATAATTTTTTAAAAAAAATTCTTCTTTATTTGGATATTAAAAGACCTTTTTTCTTTAATCAATAATAGAATCGTACAAAGTTGTGGTTGGTAGCCTATCAACAAGCTGGGCCCCAACACTTTTTCGAATAACAATGCCTAACCTATGAAAAATAAAACTGCCTAAGCCACAACCAGCATCATTGCTAACTAAACAATTTCTCAAACGCTTAAAAAAACATACGAAATCTTCACTAAGCTCCCCTAAAGTAGTGAAAGCTAAAATCCCCAAACCATAGCCATGTGAGGTACATGCATCCAAATATTTAGTGCGCTTACACTGGATAGCTTTAGATATAGCTTGGCCTGGAATAAAAGCACGAGCACCCTCACCAGTGAAGGGTGAGACACCTGTGACATCCATACACACATCTTTCCCATTTTCCCAGTTGCAAACAAGGAAATTTGTTGGACGTAAATACTTATTTTTATATGATAAAAGACCCAAATCAACTTCCTTGCGCGCAGGCACACCAGCTTTGTGACAAATATCAATAGATATATCACGTACAAGGTCATGCGGAACTTGATGCCTACATCATTGGCGCAATGAAGGGCATGATCACCAAAAATATCCATAGGTCTATTGCAACTAGAGCATAAGCCTCCCTCAACAAATAAGGGGATACCAAGTCGATAGCAAACTACAGCTCTGAACTGTCTGGGCCTAAGGCATTGATCAAGCCCACGAATGGGTAGAGTTATGAGGTAATCTTGTGCATGTTTGACGCGGTTACATTACCACAAAATGGAATCTCTTTCGGATAAGGAAAATTGGACAGGGATTTGCTTCTTAACCGCATCAAAATAAGTGACTGCCAAGGAGTTCATAGAAAGAGGGGCAGTATCATCGACACAATAAGTAGAAGACAATCCACATACCTGAATAAAGTTCTGAAGAGCCAAATGATAAGCAGAAACGTTATCTGCAGAGAATGAGCTACCAAGAATCACCTTTCGCACCGCAGTAGTCTGACTCATAGAGGCCGGATAGCAGTAGGCACGAGTGTCTTCCATAGTGTAGATACCAAGGCCATCATCTTTGATGGGCAGAGTAGCTAACCTATGTTGCAAAGGCCCAAAACCAGCACCAAATCCCGTGACTAGAAGCCTCAGGTATTGGGAAAGATGGTCATCAAAGATATGAGTAGCATGTTCCAAAGCTTCAGGGTTGGTCGTACGCATATAAAAGTATAACCTTGACACATCGGCACAGGTGCGAAGTAACAACATCTCACTTTGAGGATCCTTGAGTTTTTTGATAGCTGACATTAACTGAACGGTCTTGTTCACCCTGTTCACCACCATGTCACTTATGAAGTTCAAGTCCAGACTCATAGGACCTCCAAAAAGTTTAACACCATTACAATGCCTAATGATATCAATGGGAAACACACCTTCAGCAATGCTACATGGATCAACGGAAGGCCAAAAAACCTCTGTTTTCTTAATATTGAGATGTAACCCTCTACTCGGCCATTCCAATTCAATTATACTCAAAGATTTAGCAACCTCCAGTGTGTCACCGATAATTGTACTATCATCAAGGTATCAGGCATGCAAATCAAGCTTACAGCGAGAAGCAATGGACTTCACAAGAGGATGAAGTGTCGAAGCAAACAAAAGGGGACCAAGTGGGTCACCTTGTTGAACGTCGAGAGCGGAAGACAAAATATGTTGGTCATAATAAAGCTTTGTGGGCCTAGCGTAATAAAATTCAACCCAGCGAGAAATACCTGGACAATAAAGACGAACCTCCCTAATGATATGAGTTCTGCAAACCATATTGAAAGCATTAGAGAAGTCAATAAGCAACATTGACATCTTATCTGAATGACCTTTCAAATCCAACAAACCATTTATAGCATGTAAAATACTCCCCCCCCCCCCAACTGGCATACCAACACCAAACTGATGATCCCCTAAATAAGATGCCATATCTTTCCTGATAGAGAAACCAACCACCTTAGAGACCAGAAGAAGCCAAATAGTAACAACCGCAATAGGCCTTAACCCACCAACAGGTTTGAGTAATAGTGTAAGTGGTGCACTAGCAATGAACTCACCCAAGGTATTAGGGCATTTTTCTGCCAACCAAAGATTGACAACCCCTGTAATCGAGGCCAATAACTCATCCGCAACTGCCGCTGATACTCCACTCAATGCGTCAATTAAATATTGAGAACGCAATCCATCCCGTCCACACAAAGTACCTTTGGGGAAGCTTTTTATGGCGCCAAGGACTGCTCTAGAATCGACCGTGATGGGTGCACTACCTACTGCCTCGGTTGGTATAAAGGGTGGAAGGGCATCAGGATGTTTAGATCGCAATTCCTGTAATGTATTCTCGTCACGAGGGGCTACACCGTTTGACGAAAACACTCGAATTGCAGCTGCATAGTTCCCTTGACCTATCTTCTTCTGACAAGCAATTAGGTGAGAACACACTAGCTTCTTCTTATCCACCTATTTTGAGGATCCCTGCTGGATTGGCATGTGTAACATCTTGTTGATCAGTGTGTAACACCCATTGGTTTCCTTCCAGGACGTGAGAGCTTGATGTATAGCCGTAATCTGTAGCTTCCTCCTGTTACCTGACTTCTCCTTTCTAGTCTGTTTAGGTTTATAAACCAGCAGAGTACACAATGAAGATCCTCGCAAGGATTTAGTTGGTCCGCACGGTTTTAAATGAGACGTGCGGCTCATGTTGGTCCTCACTCAACAAACCAACAAATTTGTTGGTTTGTCCATCCGCTTTTTATGTTTATTGAGTCCATAGTGGGAGCAAAATGAACAAACACGAAGTTTGTTCATTCCATAAAAATTGCCCTTATTGCTAAACATATATGTTTGATGGTCAGATAGATTTATGCTCAGCCCTACTTGAACATGTGTTCGGTTAAGCGGGCGAGCATGAACTTTTTTGGTCGTCCTTTCTTGTTTGGGAGCACGGTTTAACTTTTTTTTTTTTTGAAAGTTTAGTAGTTTAGAAGCAAATTAGGGGAACAAAGGAGTGTCCAAACTGTTGATTACCCTTATCTCATTACAGTGAGCTGAGATATTGGTATCAACCAGCATATTGCTAACAACATCAGCAAAATTTTGAAAAACAGATTGATCAGCAAGTTCACAGTCTAAATTTAGTGCAGATGTGATGTAATCCGGCATGATTCACCATTATTGTTTGTGGGTTCCTCGTGTGGGTACTTATTTTGCCAGTATATCAGCAACCGCATTACATCTTTTATGCTTGAATCGAATACCCAAAAAAAATCACAAGATCATAGCTTCTGAAACTATAACTTGATTTCTCCAAAAAATGCTACTTGCTTCATCTTGCGCAAACATGATTAACCTTTGGTAGTCACCTTTCACCCAAAATTTGCTTAGTTCCATAATTTTTTCCCAAGTATCCGCTTCCAAGAGACTCAGAGCTTCTGCTTCTTCTGCAGATGAAGCATTGAAAGTTCCATCTTTAGACTGGACAGCTGTTCATGTATCAGAGCGTAGGATTAGAAAAAAAACCTGCAAGAGAGGGAGAGTCAATCCAAGATGCGTCAAAATTTACTTTGGACTGAGTAGATAGAGTTTTAGTACAAACTTGGTATGTGCAGTTAGAAGTGACAGTAATCGTTGGTATCCTATGATATGAAGTTTCATTTTTATTTGCATTCAAAGGTGACCAAAATTTCATGTGTCTCTGGACTGCTAAAGCTAATTATAAGGTTGTGGTAGATTTGGACTAAAATATTCTCAGGCATCTCTCTTTCCAAATCAGCCAGCATTTTGTAGCCATTATTTCTATGTCATTATTATTACAATTCCCTGCAATCCAATCAGAATACATAGCATTATCATCTCTATGGTTCGAATGCACCACATGGGGTAACATCCATACAGACCTGGCATAAGGAAATTCAAAAAATAGATGTTTTAAGGATTCACATTCATGCTCACAAAAGATGCATTTCAAATCTATGTCTTTCATGTACTGACCCAAATTTTTCGTAACCGGGAGAGCATTATGTATACACTTCCATAAAAAAATCTTAATTCTTTGTGAGATATTGAGTTTCCAGAAAGAATTCCAAAAAGATACATTTGCTAGCCTAGTTTGATGGGTTCTTAAGTTTTTGATACATTGATTTCATAGTAAATATCCCATTTTGAGTGAGTAGCCATCTTAAGTTATCCTGTTTCATTTTACCTTTTCTATCTGTAAATTTTCGAATACTTAGAATTTTTTCAGCAATATCAGTCGGGAAGTTATTTCTAACTTCCTTTTCATTCCACTTCTTCGTATTTGAGTCCAATATCTCAGATACAAGTGTTAAAGATTTTAGTTGATTACCATAGTAAGATAAGAGATTTTGTTTCATACCTGGTATCCATTTGTATGTCCATACATTGATTAACTTACCGTCACCTACCTCCCAGCAGCTGAACTGATGAATCAGTGAAACACCCTGCATAATACATCTCCATATCCAAGAAGCATTGTAATGTTTCTTGGCATAAAAAAAAGTTGTATCTCTAAAATATTTATCCTTTAACACAGAGCTACATAGAGTATTTTGCTTGGTTGCTAATCTCCAGTCAAGCTTAGCAATCATTGCCTTGTTTATTTTTTTAGATTCTTTAAAACCCAACCCTCCTAGTTCTATGGGTTCACAAAGGAATTCCCAACTAATTGGGTAGAAACCCTTAGAGTCACCTTTTTCCCCACCAAAAGTCTCGTTGAATGGCATCAATTTTATCAGTTATTTTTATTGGCAAAGAAAAGCAACCCGTTTGGTATATAGGCAGACTGGACAAAATCGATTTATTGAGTATCATCTTACTCACCTGAACCATTATTTTACCATTCCAACTGTTAGATGTCGCGTCCATATTTTGCACAATTGTGTCAAAAGTTTTGATTTTCGATATATCTATGAACAAAGGTGCTCCTAGGTAAAAGTCCGTGATGCTTATTTTCTTAATTTTTAACAGTCTGATGACTCTGATCATTATTCTCTGATGTTTATAATGAATCTTTTTGATGAAAAAAATTCCTGACTTCGAAAAGTTTATAAGTTGTCCTGATGCATTACTAAACTGACTAATGATATTTAAAAGTTTTTTACAACTTACAAGATTTGCTTTAGAAAATAACAGACAATTGTCTGTAAAAAGAAGATGAGAAATAGGATGGGTATGTCTGGAAATTTTGATTCCAGTGATATGTTTAGTTTGTTCCTTAGCAATTAAAAGCCTGGAAACAACCTCCATACAAGTTAGGAAGAGATAAGGATATAATGGATCTCCTTTTCTCAATCCTCTTGTAGGAGTGAAAAAGTCACCTGGTGTACCATTGAGTAAGACTGCTATTGAAGCAGTGAAAATACATTGATGGATCAGAGTACACCAGTCTTTGCTAAAACCAAAAGTAGAAAGAGTTTGTATCAAGAGTTTGTATCAAAAAATCCCAATTAACCCTGTCGCCTTTGACATGTCAATTTTAACCCCTATACCCCCATTCTTGGTTTTCATTTTCTTAAGTGAGTAAATAAACTCATGTGCAACTATGATGTTGTCTGCTATTTGTCTTGAAGACAAAAAATCCGACTGATATGGAGATATAATTCTCTCTAAGAAGACCTTAAACCTATTTGCAAGCAATTTAGATAGAATTTTGTATGGGGTATTACTTAAGCCTATAGGCCTAAAATCATTTGGTGTTTTTGGATTTTTTATTTTAGGTATTAAGAACATAAATGTCTCATTTAGTTTGGGGTTCAGTTTTTTTGTTTTGAAAACATCTTGTATAATTGTAACTATTTGATTTCCTAGTAATTCCCAGTTATGTTTGAAAAAACTCACTGGGAAACCATATGGTCCCGGTGACTTTTTTGTTTTCATCGCCTTTACTACCTTCCAAACTTCCTTAGCAGTTGGAATTGATAGCAACAGTTCATTGTCCCGATCAGATATCACTTTTGGGATTAAACCCATTAGCTCCTGGTCTGGAACAGTTGGAGATGTTGTGAAAAGGTTTTCAAAATGTAGTTTTAATTCCCCAACAATAAGGGAGTTCTTATTCAGAACATCCCCATTTTGATTAAGCAAACATCCTATCTTATTCTTTTTTCTTCTTTTCAGAGTTTTAATGTGAAAGTACTTAGTGTTTCTTTCCCCTAATTTCACATAGTTATCTCTAGAAATTTGTTTAGCAATTGCTTCATGAGTATTGTAGAGGGTTTCTATCTCAAATAATTTGTCATTCAAAAGAAATTGTTTTCTATGGAAATGGTCAGAAACCTTCAGGTGATCAATTTCTTTTAAAAGTTTTAAGATTTTTTTATCAGGGATTCCAAAAACATTTTTCCTCCAAATGGTGAGGTTTTCTCCTAAGCTTTTTAAGTTAGAAAGAACTACTTCAGTTGGTTTCGTCAAGGAAGTATCCCGAGTATTATGTATTAGTTGGATACAAGATTTATCATGTAACCAAGTGTCAAAAACTTAAAGGGCAAATTTTTGTTGAAATCCAAATTAGGAGTTACATCCAGCCTAATTGGGCAATGGTCAGAGCCAATGTGAGGGAGATGTATGATTGAAGATTCAGGATAAAAGTTTATCCATTCGTCATTGACGAAAGCTTTGTCCAACCTTTCCTAGATTTTTTACAACCCTCCTTCTGATTATCCCAAGTGAAATTATTTCTTGAAAAACCTAAGTCGGTCAGACCAGCTCTTTGATGAAGTCTAATGAAAGGGTCAGCTTCCATGCTATTGAAAGGTAAGCCACCTTGCTTTTCAGATGGATCAAGCACTTGGTTGTAGTCACCTATTAAAACCCATGACATTCCAGAATGTGCTAATCTAGATAAAATTTCCTCTAGGAATTTCCAAGATTCTAACTTATTTGGTTTATAGGGAGAGCCATAGAAAGAAGTTAGTAGCCAAATGTTTTTGTTAAAATTTGTTTTTATAAGAACGTTTAACATGTTATTGTTCCAATGAACAATGTCAAAATGAAAACCGTCAATCCATGCCAAAGCTAGACCCCCCGCTTTGCCAATAGGATCCACGAAAAAAGTATTTGGAAAATCTGACAAGAGTTTTCTAAGAAAGGGTCTCTGTGATTTTATTTCAGACAAAAACAAAATATCAGGTTTCTCAGTTTTTATAAGTTAGTCTAGGTGTTGTCTGGATTTTTTATTCCCACAACCTTGTGTGCTCCAAGCCACTAATTTCATTTTATCAGATGACTAGTGATTTATCTAAAAACATAAATGAATGAAGCTGAATTCAGGAAATTGAAAATACCCAGAGATTAAAGGGATTGAAATCGAGTAATAAACATATTGATAATATCCTTAAAAGCTAATTATCATAATAATTTGCTAATTAATACATACGGATAAATAAGTTTGGGATGAGTTAAAAGGAAAGCCCCTGTGTATCCAATATTGATTTGTCAAAAAAGTAACTAAGGAATATCCTAGCATGTGACTAGTTTGCTTTTCCTTTCTCAATAAGTTTCCAAATCTTAAACAGGTGGAAGAAATCGAATTAGGGAAGAGAAATTCAGAGATGTTTTCAGAGTTTGAGTACCTGGATTCCCTTGATTTTTTCAGTTGGAGTAGTAGATGTGAGCAGATCGATCTTTTGGACTAGAAGGATGGATATTGAACTGGTTTTGTGAGGGATTCAACGAAAAAGCCCGAACAAAGGTATAATGTTCTTCATAAGCTAGGAAGATGAAACATGCAAATCAAAACAATTTTAAGAAGGAACAGTTAAACCAGGGAAAACAATCACAGTACCAACGATAAGAATTTTCTTTTTTATTATTATTTTATATATTTTTTTTTAATGAAAAACTCGAATATTAGAGCTTCTCCAACGGTGAATGTGGATCTTTCATATGTGTCATCACTTTTAAGACATCCTTTAGGTATAAATTCCTAAATATTAGAAGAAATTTTTTTTTATCTCCAACCCATAAAATGTTGTATCATTCTTTTACTTAATTGTAGGCATATGATTCGTTAAAATTATTGATTTTTTGTTTTTAATGATTTTTATTAACAAAAATGTGACTAGGATGGGAAGACATCCTCTAAGTGAATGTCTAAAACTAGAGGTTGACTTAGAGGATGTCTAACTTTTTTTTTGCCACATCATCCTCACATCAATGGGTTGGAGACTATTTTTTATAAAAATTGTTGTGTATCCTATGTTGATGAAGACTTTTTTATTTACACACATTTCATTGGAGAAACTCTTAGTGAGGAAAGACAGGTCAGAGGGGTTTTAAAAACACATGGAGGCTTTCTGAGGGCGTCAACCAATTCCAACCACATATTCCGAAAACACGAGGATAACCTCACAAACACTAATGAATATCTGAAATTTTCAAAATCCATTTAACCCGATTAGGTGATTATATCGTCAAATCGATATTTAATCGGCATGCGATTTTTAGTTTTAAAATACAAAGCCGGCCTTTAAACAGTCCGGACTACAAGAAAGAGTAAACCCGGATAACAATGAAAACCTCCCAGGGAACTTTGTTACACGTAACCGGAAAGAAACATAACCTAACCTGAACCAGAAACAAATTATAGAGGTGAAACATCCAGTGGTGAACACCATCCAACGAAATGAAAGGAAGGAATGAATTGGAACCAAACCTGAGCCAGAATCAAAACACATAGATGAACATCCAGTGATGAACACCATCCAAAAGAATCGAAAGGAAGAAGATTTATAGAAATCATTAAGAAATCCGAGAGACATTGGGAAAACAACAAGGTGAGATAATTTAAAAACGCGGCCACCTCGTTTAAAATCTATTCGATTCGCTTTCGAGTTTCATATTTCTAATTTTTTTTATAGAGATATCAGATACAAGATCTTGGTTGAGCTTATTAAGGAGACCAAACGATTCTCCAACTCCATTAATGGAGATAAAACAAAAATTCAAGAAAAATACACAAGAATTTGTTGAGATTATTAGTCCCCACATGGTTGGGTTATTTGAGATCCTGCGGTTTATAATCTATTTATTAGGGCTTCTCTACTCATTTCCAATTTATTTTGAGTTGGATGCCCGTATTCTAACATGGTATCAGAGCAGGCTATTTGTGTCGAGTCAGTTGACCTCACCTTTACTCGCGTCACCCGATTTAATTGTCCACGTGTTTGTAAGACCCACCAAGGCTACACGTGAGGGGCGTGTTGAGATTATTAGTCCCCACATGGTTGGGTTATTTAAGATCCTGCGGTTTATAATCTATTTATTAGGGCATCTCTACTCATTGTCAATTGATTTTGAGTTGGATGCCCGTATTCTAACAGAATTACTGAAATTTTTCAATTTAAGATGGATTAAATATATGAAAAAAGATCAAAGGAAAAGTCTGATAGTGCTCAAAAGCATATCTCAAACACCGCATTGCTCAAGCAAAGCAAATTTAAACGGAAGTTCAATCCAAAAGCAAAGCAAAGAGGGACCTGATGATGCTCAGTAGCACATCACGGACAAAGAATTAGTCTTTAATGTTCGAGCAACATAAAGACAAGAAATAGATTTGATAGATTCAATTTTGAGCTATTTTGCATTTCCTCCCCTGGCAAGATCGCTAATTAGCGTTTCCTCCCTAAATAGATTGAAATTAGTGTTTCCTTCCATCGTTACATTTTCCATCCAATTTTCAGTTAACTGAGTTAGTAGTGCAACACGTGTAGCATAAATAAAGGTTATTTTGGTGGACTTCCTAAAATACCCTCATCTTCAGCGATTTTTTCTTTTGGACATCTTTAGTGATGGCCGGTGCTTAACTGATGTTGGCTACTGATTGTTTGTTCAGGGAATATATACATATTTATAAAGACCAAATACACTAAAAACATCACTAATGAAAAATCTAAGCCAAAATTAAGAACAAAATTAAGTGTCCAAAATCTAAATAATAACCTTATTATTGAAAAGAAAAAGAAGAACGAATCAGAAGAAGATATCAACTTGAAAGACTGATGTTGGTTAACCAGAAGTCATGATTTTGATCCGATAAAGTAATTAATACAAACATCACTGGTCAAAATGTCTACTATATTAACAGAGAAATGGGGTTCATCGTTTAGGATCATAAAATTCTAGTCCACATTCACATAAACAAAATGTGGCTTTTCTTCAAACAATTGATATGCAGTTCCCGACGATGGAGAATTAATATACACCCAATTAAATATCCACCCAATATGATATTATCAATCAAATTAACACACGCCAATTCTACAAGTATCGGAAATGATTCAAAAACCAACTCACAAATAATCCAATCAAAATCATACCCAACTTATCAGCCTATTAAGATCACCAAATTTAATTCAATTGAGCGACAAATGAACAATAAAATGTCTGGTGAATAGTGTACACATAGAAATGGGTATTCACTAAATTTTTATAGGTAAGATTTCTGCATAAAAAAGTTAAAATCATCGGAAAAACAGAGCACGAACAACCCATACAAATGTGAATGATTTGAGAATCAAAAACCAAAATTTTTAATCTAGGTGCCTTTAGTTTTACCTTATCTTTTGTGGGTTCCTCTCATTTTTTTTCTCTTTCTGGAGGGAAAAGAATCTGCCATGAGAGATACTTCAAGCTTTATAAACCCTAAAACTGATTTTTTTTTTTTATTTAAACATCAATTTCATCTATTTACTTACACATGTTTAAATTATATGGATTGATTTGGAACCAGATTTGTTTTCTATTGCTCATGCACTTCCAGTTGGTAAAATTTTGAATAAAACATTTCAAAATATGCGAAGAACGGAATCGGAAGTTTTTTGCGTTTTGGAAAAAGTTAAGGGAATTTTGTTTGAGACGTGCATGTTTTTTCCACGTGTATAGTAGCGCTAACTTAGCTAACTGAAAATCGGATGGGAAAGGTAACGATGGAGAAAACACTAATATCAATCTATTTGGGGAGGAAACACTAAATAGCGATATTGTTAAGGGAGGAAACAAAAAATAGCCCTTCAATTTTTGAAAATAAAACAGGGTGGATTCCAAATAAACTTAGAATTTTTTTTATATTTTTTTTAATAAAACGGTCAAGATCTATGAAAATGAAATTTAAGTAAGGGTCCTGATTACTCAGCAACATATCAAGGAAAGAAAGCTAATCTTATATGCTCAACAACATATAGATGAGAAAAAATAACAACAACAAAATCAAAGAGCAAAGAGCAAAAAAGAAAAAAAAAAATCTTGATAAAAATAATATAAAAAATGTTGATCCCACTGGTTCCAATCCATTCCTCACTTATTGATAATCGATCAACAAATCTGCATACCCCTTCCTACTTATCCAGAGAATCCAGATGAGGGAAGTTACTCCATTAGAGGAGGGATATTATCGAAGGGTCAACATATATGCACGGTTTAACTCTTGATGTTCCTTTTTTGTAATCCTACCTAAGGCTGTCAATGGATACCCAATTACCCGGAACCGAACCGGACCCAGCTATAATGGGTCTGGTTCCGGGTATTGATTTGAGACCCATTAATAGATTTAGTACCCGTCGGGTATACCCGATTAAGAACCGATTAATATCGGGTATACTCGATGGGTACCCGCGGGTATCCGGTACCCGTTCTAATTTTGTATGATGCCCTAATAATACAATACACGTTAATAAATCTATATGGAATCATCATTCTAATTTTGTATGATGTTTTTCCTCTAATAATACAATCATTTCTTAAGTTTTATTCGTTAATAAATCTATATGGAATCATCATATCTCGCCTCCCAAACTTCTTGTGTTGCTTCAATATCATCTTGTTTTTCTCTCTCTCTTAGGCTTAGGCTTAGATTTTCATTTTTATCATTTCTTAAGTTTTATTCAGGATCAATAGGAGATGTTGCTGCCTATATCTCATTTAATCAATTAATTAACAGATAAGACTTCAACTGTACGTGGATGTTGTAATGCTAATATTAAGAGTAGTACTACTATTTTTTGTTTTTTTAATTTTGAAACAATCAGCAGCGATTAAAGGGCCCCCAACCCAACAAATAAAAGAAAAACAACAACATAAAACCAGAAAACCTAGATTAAACTAGGAGCAAGAAATCAGAAATTAGCCAAGCTAGAACCAACTCATAATCTGAAGTAGACTTTTTGGCTGCTATCTTCATGAAGGATATTAATAAACTCATCTCCAAGTTGTCTCCAATCTAGAACTTCAAACCCAGAAGGTGGATACATCCCAGCTAACCAGTCAGCTTCCATGTTGGTCTCTCGATAGACATGATCAAATTTAATCCAATCAAACTTCTGCTTTAATCTCATAATACTTCTCCAGATATATCTGACATTCCAAGGAGGAGATGGGTCACTGCTATTTAAGAGAACCACAGCTGTCATAGAATCCAATCCAAATTGAACTTTCCGAAAACCCATATGAATAACTGCTTTCATACCAACTTCAACACCTTGAAGTTCATGACCCAAGACATAAATAGTAATGCCAGAACCTGCAACAGCAAAAAGGCAAGCACCAGGATTGTCTCTAATTATGCACCAAAACCACCCCGACCATCTCCCAAAGATCCATCAGTATTTATCATAACATTGTCCAAACTAGGTTTGAGCCAAGTACATCTGATCTCCGCTCTAATAAGAAATTTACAAACCACATTCCAATTAAAAAAGAAAGCTCTAGTTTGAGGGTTTTCATCAACCTTGATATCTTGAGAAGCTAGTTTCAATTTAACATCTTGAATGATCATCCAACTCACCTGATCAGAAGAATTATATTACTATCTAAAGACTCTACTATTTCTTTCTCTCCATATGTGATAGATATAGCTATTAAAAGTAAGTTTCTTGAATGAGGTAATAACCGACTTACCCAAAAAATCCCCAGCATACTAACTAATCTCCTCCTTCCAAGTAGCTCTTAGACCAGTAAGGTAACCCATTTTGATAAGAAGCCCCTGCCAAATCTGAGAAGAGAAAGGACATTGCAAGAAAAGGTGATCCTCATTCTCAGTACACTGATTGCAAAGAACACAAATAGGGGGAACATCCATCCCCCACTGAATAAGCTTAGCCTTTGTTTTGAGTCTTTGGTGAAGATCAACCCAAGTTATGAATGAGTGTTTAGTGATATGCATCTTAAACCAAACAAGATTTTTCCATTCAGGGCACTCCAGAGTTCCTCTAAGAACTTTATAAGTGTCTTTGACTGTAAACTTACCAGAAGAATTAGGAGTCCAAATAACTTGATCATTATCATCAGAAGCAACACTAACATATCTAATTTGATTAAGCATTTCAGCTGTAACTAGATCATTAGTATGAGGTAGCTTCCAAGTATCATTTTCAATGTATTATGAAACTCTGCAATCTCTACCAAGGAAGACATCATTAATAATATCATTAGGAATCCAGTCTATTAGCCTACCATTTGGGTGCCAGTTACCAGTAAGGAAAGAAGTATCAGCTCCATTACCAATATTCATTTTTAGAAGTTTAGCAACTTCCTCCCTTTGACCAAGAATATTCCTCCAACTCCAAATAGCATCTTGGGGGCATTTCATAGTCCAGAAGCATTTATCTTTGATTAAATTGGACTTTACACAGTCAATCCATAAGGTTTTCTTATTGGAAACTAAATCTCAGACATGCCTCATATTAGCAGCATTATTAGTAGTATGTAAATCTCTGATGGCTAGACCTCCCTCCTGATAAGAATAACAAATTTGACTCCAACTAATTGGGGACCTAGTCTTCTTTTCTATCTCAACATCACCCAATAAGAATCTTCTAAATATAGAATTTAAGCACTTGATGACTTTCTTGGGAAGGAGAAAACAGGAAAACCAGTAGAAAACCATACCATTAAGAATGCTTTTAATGAGCATCAGTCTACCCCCATAGGTGAGAGTTTTAGCTTTCTAGGATTTAATCCTATTAGTGACTTTATGTATGAGAGGGATACAATCCTGAAAAGACAGTCTAGAAGATAATAAAGGTAACCCCAAATATCTCACAGGAATGCTACAACATAAAAGAAATAATATTCTGTAAGTTAATCTCGTTGACAGAAGAATGAAAGAGAGAAGTTTTTTCCTAACTCACCTCAAGTCCTGTGCAAGCACTGAATTTCCTAATTGTTGTGTTAAGAGCAGAAGCAGACTTCAAATCTCCTTTGAAAAAAATAAACTATCATCAGCAAAGCATAAGTGAGTGATGCATGGAGACTGACATTTAGGATGAAGACCAAATTCTCCATAGTTAACTTGTTGTTGAAGACACACACTTAAGATCTCCATCACCATAACAAATAAGTAAGGGTATAAAGGACATCCCTGTCTAAGACCTCTCTTGGCACCAAACAAACCATAGGGGGAGCCATTTGTAGTTGCAGAATAACCTACAACTACACCCTCAGTAAAATTTGTAAAACTTAAGAAGTTCTTGGTGAGGAATGACAATTTTCTTATTAATTCTCTCAATTGATTACAAAGAAGTATCTAAATGGAACTAGAATAGTTACAATTTTCTCTATTCTCTTTCCTAAGATATTTTCTAACACTCATTAAAAGAACCTCTCTAATTTTACATTTGAACTCCTATTTATAGTAAAATTTGTACAACTGTATATGCGTTGCGAAGTATCGCAACATATCTTCGCAAGATCATTTTATGCTCGCAAATCTTTCATACTTCCCCGTGCTTCCTCTATTATCGCATTGTTTTGTAGCTCTTTCCTCTTATATTTATTACGATGTTCGTAAGCTAATGTCTTGTGATATTCGGTACCTACATATTGCCTCTTCTCATGTCAATTCTACGAAGAAGGAATGTCATGAGAACCTCTATTTTCATAAATTTATTATAGTTATCACCACCTATTACATTCGCAACACGTATTTTTCTTTTTCATTAAATTTTTGACACGTTTCTTCGTAACCGTTCTTTTCAACCGTTCACGTCTAATCGCATTGATGAGTTTCTATCTTCATCGATCTCTCTCTTCTTTATAAATATTATCTTTTGTTCTTATTTTTATTCTCTTATCCTATTCATATTCCTCATCACTTCTGCCTCTGCAATTTATTCCCTTTTTCTGCTACTACGATTTCTTATCTCTTTCACTTCTTTTCCTTCCTATTTTCTATCCTACATCCAATGGCTCCAAAGAAGAAAACTATTGAACAAATTAATGCAGAGCTTGTTGATAGGGACCTCGTTCTTTCTGAAATTGATGGTCATGATAATAAGCCTTCTCTCAGTATGGAGCTCTTTACTGATCTTACTTGGAATGATCAGAAAGTTTTAATCTCACGAGGTCAAATCCTCGCAGGTATTCCTCTTCCTCTTTATGATGTCAATCTTCCTTTATTCTATGAAATTATTTCCCACCCCAATTTTTCATATGCCATTTATCAATTGACTGGTGATTGCATTCGCATTCTGGTGAATTCGCAACTCGTGCTGCTACTGGAAAATCTTTGTATTCGATTGATCTTAGGAAACCTGGATTTCGAGATATGGAGATTATCGCTGCGGATTATACGATTGAGAGTTTCTTCGAAAATTACACATTAATTCCTGCGAAGAAGGAAGATAAACGTTAGGGTGTTAAATGTTTCACCGTAAATCTAATATCGCAGCAGATGATCTTCTCATGCACGATATTGATTATGCCTCGGGAAATAATAAAACACCTCGTCGTTCTAATGATGAAGATTGGTATAACTACCCTCTAACATTATCGGGTTCTTATATTTCTGGGATAGTAGATCTTCCTGCGAACCTTCATGATCGTAACTATCAACCTTGGGTCTTTTCTTGGCTTAGCAAAGATAAAAATGTATGTATCTCCATCTCTTTATCTTTTTGTTATTCTTCAACTTATTTTCAAATGAGGTAAGAAACACTTTTATATGCTTTTTAAATAATATATTGTTGCCTCTGTTTCTTATCCTTATTTGAATTTGTAGATTCTTTCTGATCTTCATGAGGTTGTTGCGAGTGAAAACAAGAATCCTACTTCTTCCAAAAGGTTAACTGTGAGACAAAAAACACTTCGCTCTGCGAAGGATACCCAAACTTCTGGTAGTCAAGATGATGCTCTTCGCAAAGGAAAAAAGGAAACTTGAGGATGTTGTTTTTGAAAGGAAAAATAAGAAATTCTCGACCAATGCTTACTCCAATGTGATCTCTTCTAGCAAGAACGTTGATGAAGAACAAAATGATGAAAGTGACAAATTTCCTGAGAAGGATCTTGGTTCTAATTCTGATACCATTTCTGATAAGGAATATGATGATGACAATGATGAAGAAGCCGAATATTATAGTAATGCAGAAACTTTTGAATCTGCGATGATTCAAGTATCTGAAGCTTTTCTCCACTCTTCTCGTGGGTTAGGAAGTTCTCTTACTGCGAATGCTCGTAAGCTTATTGCGAAGGCTTGTAAAGTTCCTACTGTACTCAATAACAACTCTCTTAATGGAATTTCAAGATTCGTCTCTCCTGCTTCATTATATGCTTTAGGGAGTATGGTAAGTTTCTTTTCTATTCCTTGTTTGTTTCCCTTATTTCATTAATTCCTAACCCTTTTTATTTATTCATGTTGGAAGAGTCAGTCACAAATGCTTTTTACTGATTGGGAAAGACGTCATTCCATTGCTGAGAAGAAGACTTTAAGCCGTTGTAAGAAGTTAGAAGTTGAAAATTCAAAACTTCGTCAGAAAGTAGAGGATTTAAGTATTGATTATGCAGAATTAATATCTCATCACGGAGATAATCCACAATCTGCGAGCATCGCAACTGAAAGTTCTTCTCTTCTTGAGGAGAATAATCAACTAAAGCTTGAAAACTCTTCTCTTCGTAATGATAAGAAGCAGTTAGAAGGTAAATTCTTCATAATTGTAAGTATTTTGATTACGTTTCCTTCGTAACTTGCTAACCTATTTCTTAATTTCCTCCCTTACTGTAGAAAATTATGCGAAGATGAAGGATGATCTGGAAACTATTCTTGCCGGTCGTAACCAGAAGATTTCTGATTTAAGGTCTCAATTTCTAATTTCCCAGAACAACCATAGCTTATATGTCAAGCGTTTCCGATCTAAGATGACTCGCAAGATTTTTGAAGACAATCAAATTCCTCTCAAGAAGTACCAGACGCTCCTTTCTGAAGAAATTCCTGAGGATACCCCATATCTGGAAATCTATGATAGTGAAGTTGAAGATGATCTCTCTGAAGAAGAAAAAGAAGATCATTTTGATGAAGATAAATCATCTTCAAAATAGTCTTAATCCTTTCTGTATATTTGCTTCAGTTCTTTTATCTTGTTTACTTAAGTATTGCACTTTTTAATCCATCAACAATTTCCTTTTGAAATTTAATTAGTACCAATGTCTTAATTTTGCAATGATAAATTGATGTTTAACTGAATGCTTCCCTCTGTTTGCACGACTTGATCATATGGAGAGAAATAATATATTTTGAAGACTTAACTTAGTATTCATTTCCCCCTTATTATTGCTCTTCAGGTGATCAATCCTTATTTTAAGTATCTAGAATATCTACCTCAGTTTAATGTTGCGAATCTTCAAGATTTTGCGAAGTATATATGAAATCTTCCCCTTGAAGTATAAGTATTATGAATCCTCCTTGCAGAAATACGAAACATCCTTGAAAAAAGTATAATAAGTAGGAAATATTCTTGAAGAAGCATAAAAAGTATGAAACATCCTTAAAGAAGTATACGAAGTATGAAACACCCTTGAAGAAGTATAAAAAATATTCACTCTATGAAGAAGCATCCAATGTTTGAAGAAGTATAAGAAGTATTGAATCTCTGAAAAAGTATAATAATTATTGAATCTTTGAAGAAATATAAGAAGTATTCAATCCTTATAAAATTTAATGAATATGAAATATCCGTCTTCGATTGCGAACAAAATTGCCTCTATGATTATGAACTCTTTATATATATTCTCTTAAAAATTTCCCAACAGTATTGATGGAATTGATTTCATGCCTTCCTAAGTAAAGGTCTTATTTTGCCACCTCTTTTGTGGTAATATTTTTGCGATAATATGATAAGTCTGAACATTCTTACGAATATACAACCTCGTGACATTATCGTCTTGCGATGAAATCGCAGGACGTTATCACGCTTTCATGTAATAACCCATTGATCTCATCTTAACTTTATTGTATGTAATTCTGCGAGTATGTATATATACATATATCTCTTTTTTTTTTTTTTTTTTTTTTTTTTAGTTCGCAGAAATATTATTGTTGCACAAATATGACAAGCCTTTATGTTCTTGCGAACAAAAAGCCCTGTGACATTTGCGTCTTATAGCACGTATCAGCTCCCTAATGGAGGGTGCTTCCCTTTATCTTCCCCTTGGTTGCCCCTTCAAGGAAGCGTACATCGACCATACAAGGTTAGCTCTTCCCATCTGGTTTTGCAAACAACCAGCTTTTGATCGCAACCTCTTATCCTTGTTGCCTATAGGGCTTATAGTTACGAGGTTGCACCCTATGGGGTATCTTTGGGCCAAGTGCATCATTTGAAAAGACTTGTCAAGAATGGCAGATGTGCTTCAAACCCATCCGGCATTCTTGACTCAACCGTGTACCTCGGCGCCTTGATCGTTTTCTACACTTCTTGAGAAAGACAGTATGCCTTAGTCGCCCAACCTATATCCCGGTACTTCACAAGATTAGGTTGAGAATCCAAGGTGTCTAACCCGGATAGGTACCCCGCTTTTGGGTTGTACCCCGTAATGTCCATGTACTCAGGTTCCTTGGTGGTGTTCCGGTTTCCCTGAGCCATGTTTATAGGTACCCCCTTAAATGACGTACTTTAGGACTTTGCCTCTTACGAAATGTTGCTTCGCGAACTAGGGTGTACGCCACAAAGGTTCGCCTATGTAAAATTTCTGCGGCTCTCTTTCTTTTTTGAAAGCTAATCACAGTTTGCGGTCTTTTGTTCGCAAATATGTTTTGTGTCTTTCTTCAATGAAAGCTAATCGCAGAAAAAAAAAAAATTGTATTCATAAAAATACTTCACAAATATTTCACGTTGCGAAATACCTCATTTCATTTTCTTGTTTTTTCATTATGCATTTTATTATACACTATGAAGAAATGTACTGATTACCTTCGCAAATCATATCTATTCTTTACCTTCGTAAATTTCTTGTATGCTCAATCATTGTAACTTCATTCCTTCATGACTTAATCTTCAGCCATTAAATTTTCACTTCTCTTTGCAGCCTTTGTTCTTTTTCTCCAATTTTCCTTCTCAACAGTTTTTCCTTCGCAAACTTCTACTTCAGTATCGTAACATTTCTTCCCTTCTGCCCAATCACCCTTGATAACTCCAATACCTTTAGGATGAGGAAATTTTATGCATTGATGAAAAGTTGAAGCTACGCCTAAAATCTCGTGAATCCAAGGTCTCCCTATCAAAGCGTTATACGGTGATTCAACATCAACAACACAAAATAAGATTTCAGTTCGCATTCCCCCTAATGGAATTCGCATGCTTATTTCTCCTTTAGGTTTATTGGCAGTTCCATTAAAGCCATAAATCCTGTAAGTAGAAGGTATTAGATCTGTGTCCTTCCCCCCATGATTTTGTAAGCGGGATAGAAGAGAATATTGACAGAGCTTCCTGTATCAATTAAGATTCTATTAAGACCAAATGATTCTTCATTTATATCATCCTCACTTTCTTCCATATTCATACAAATTTCCAATCTCACTACCAATGGATTATCATGTATTTCGCAACCTTCTGGAATTTCTGTAGCTTCAAAAGAGATTTCACGCTTCTGCCAATCTTCGAGTCGTGAAATTTTTGCGATGTTCATTATTTCTCTTCCTTCACCATCTCTCGCATATACCCTACTTAACACATTATCATGAAAATCTTCTATAGTTTTATATGAGTGAACTATAGAATTGCAGAAAACATTTCTTGCTTTTGGTCCCACTTCAATGTGTAAGATTTCTTTTCCCTTTTCTTGTGTTGTATTTACCATGCGAGTTTCCATTGGTGCTTGCGGTAATTGTTGTGATTGTGCTTGCTTGAGTAAAAAGTGATCTAGTTTGCCCTGATCAATCATTCGCAAGATAATCCTTTTGATATTATTACAACTATTTGTAGAGTGCCCATGAAAATGATGGTACAAGCAAAATTCATGACTTCTTGGACCAATTGGTGGTTCCTTTACCATATTTCATGGAATTGGTATATTCTCCATCAAGATAATTGCATGCCATATCTTTTCTACACTTGTATTCAAAGGTGGCATCTTTATTTCTTCTCTTATCATTCTTTGACCTCCTTGACCATTGTTATAATTTTGTCTATGATTCCCTTGTCCAAAATAATTCTTCCTTTGACCCCCATAATTTTCTTCTTTCTTGATCTAATCTTGGGATCTGGTTATTTCCTCCTCGACTGTAGAAATTCTTTTCTCTATCATACTCTTCTTGATCTTTACTTCCCATTGCTACCATTTTTGGCTGGCTATTGTTGGTTTTCTTTTCTTCTGATATCTGCGAAGATGTTTTACGAAGTACACCTATCGACATTGATTATTTTAGGAAGT
This sequence comes from Papaver bracteatum, assembly GCA_023529315.1. NCBI lineage: Eukaryota > Viridiplantae > Streptophyta > Magnoliopsida > Ranunculales > Papaveraceae > Papaver > Papaver bracteatum. Next base: position 4,836,848 of record JAJJWX010001561.1, on the reverse strand, counting down.
AAGTTTGCTCATGTATCCTGATTGTTGGTGTTTACTACTGGATATGACTCCATATTGTTTTGCTTTTCTTCTAATGTAATGTACTCCTCTTGCAATTCTCGCAATTCTGTCATCATAATCGAATTCTTTCTTCTGAAGATTTGAACATATAATTGTTCGGTTGCGAACATCGCATTTATGAAATAAAAAATCAGGTATCTCTCATCCACACATCCTTCCATATCACTGCACATAGTTTTCCATCTTCTTACCAAATGCTTCAAACTTTCACCAATTCTTTGTTTTAAACCAAACACATCTTCAATGCCAAGTCGCGAGGAATGATTCGTGATATATGCTCCTAAGAAAGTTACTTGTAAATGATGTAATAGTGTTCTTGGGAAGCCCTTCGAACCATTTTAGAGCTTCTCCTGTTAAACTTGATGCGAAGTACTTGCATAATACAGCATCATGATTCTCCCATTGTAGCATGCATCTTACATATGCTTTAATGTGCTGAATAGCACATGAATTCCATCAAAGATGCTAGTTAACGTAGGAAGATTGCACTTTGGTGGAATCCCTCCCAACTGTACTTCTCTAGAAAAAGGAGTCCTCGCAGCTTCTTCTATTGCTTCATCTAATTGCCTTCTATCTCCTCATTCTCTACTGCTTATCATTCCTCTCATTTCCGTTAATTCTCGAAAGATTCGTGCATTTGCTTTAGAATTCTTCTCTATTGGCCTCTTCAACGCAGCTTCTCTTCTTCTACGTTCTTGCATCTCCTCTCTTGCGATTCTTCGCATTCTATCATACTCTTCATTAATGTTTTCATTTGCATGATTTTGCAAATATATTCTTTCCAAATTGTCACAATTGTTTTGTTGCAGAGCATTTTGAAATTCTTGTTCTTCCATTTATGTTCTCCTCATCCTTCTCATATGAATATCTAGAATTTCTTCTTCTTCATTTCTCCTTCTTCTGTGATTTATTTCTTCATGTTTTGCCTGAACTCTGATTCGAAGGTTTGGTTCGCTCCTTGTTATTTCTTCTCGTTGATTCCCAATCTTCCTCCGAATTCTATCACACCCAAGATTTTGATTGTTGCGAGCGTGTTCCCGTCTTCTTACTCCATCTTCGTAATTGTTTTGATGCATAGCTTGTTGTCTCTCAATTTCTTCCACAAGTTGCCGCTCTTCCTCTTGATTTTCTTCACCATTCTGATTATTTTCCCTTGGAAGTGGCTCTGTTCGTAAATTCTCCATATTTTGTTCGTGATTTGGCACTAGAATGAAACGATTCTCTCGATTTCTTTCAACTTGATTCTGTGCTTGTTCTTGCATCTCATTTTCACTATTGATTGTTGGCGAATTTTGTTCTTCTCTTCTTGGTCTAGCATTTGATCTTACAACACTTTGAGATTTCCTCCTTTGTAACATCTCATTTTCCCTTCTCAATTCTTGATTCTGTCTTGTTAGATTGGCACGTTCTTCAGCTTCAAACCTTCGTTCTTCTTGAATTTCTTGTCTCAATGTTTCTAACATCTCCCTTTCTCTTTCACGAGTTGTTCCTCCCATCAATCTCCCATTTTCTCTAATTTGTGGTTCTCTGTATGTTTCTGCTGGTGTATCAGTTCTCCAAGTGTGTATACTCACTCGATCATGATCTTCTGTTTGTTGAATTTGATTTATTTGATTATTCTTTCTCCTACTAGGTTCTCCTGTTACATTTTCTTCTCCACCTGCAAGTCTTACACTTCTTCTTACTGCAGTCAATGGTTCTGATGTATTTTCTTATTAATTCCCTCAGTAGAATTTGTAAAACTTAAGAAGTTCTTGGTGAGGAATGACAATTTTCTTATTAATTCTCTCAATTGATTACAAAGAAGTATCTAAATGGAACTAGAATAGTTACAATTTTCTCTATTCTCTTTCCTAAGATATTTTCTAACACTCATTAAAAGAACCTCTCTAATTTTACATTTGAACTCCTATTTATAGTAAAATTTGTACAACTGTATATGCGTTGCGAAGTATCGCAACATATATTCGCAAGATCATTTTATGCTCGCAAATCTTTCATACTTCCCCGTGCTTCCTCTATTATCGCATTGTTTTGTATCTCTTTCCTATTATATTTATTACGATGTTTGTAAGCTAATATCTTGTGATATTCGGTACCTACACCATTAATCATGATTGAGAATCTAGAAGTAGAGATACAACAATAAATCCAATCAATAAATAAAGGGGGGGAAACCAATTTTTTCAAGTGAAATAATAATAGCCCTCCAGCTCACAGTATCATAGGCTTTCTTTAAGTCTATCTTCAAAGCACACCTAGGAGTACCATTAATTCTATGATAATTCCGTAAAATATCATGAGCCAAAAGAACATTGTCTTGAATGGATCTTCCAGAAATAAAAGCTGACTGATTTGCATTTATTAGATTCCCTAGCACATGTTTCATTCTTAAGGAAATGATCTTAGTTAAACACTTATATATAACATTGCAACAAGCTATAGGCCTAAAATCCAAAACAAAGTTAGGGTTGTCCTTTAAGCAACAAGAGTAATAAAGGTAATGTTTACCTCCTTTAGCATCTTTGTACTTTTAAAGAAATTATGTATAGCAGCTGTGAAGTCATCACCGACTATACTCCAACAATATTTGAAGAACCAACAAGAAAAACCATCATGCCCTGGACTTTTACTAGAATCCATGGAAGAAAGAGCCACAACAACTTCATCTCTAGAGACTGGTTTGATTAGATTAACCTTATCGTCCTCCTTTAGAATATTATCAAAATGAATAGAATCAAAAGTTTCAGTATCTTCAATGAAAGTACTAGAAGTATCATCAAATAAAGAAGAATAAAAATCCACACATTCAGAGGCAATTTCATCATCCTCTTGCAGTAAAACATTATCCATGGACAATAGAGTAAGAATATTATTTCTTGAATACCTATCTTTTAGGGAGTTGTGAAAGAAATGAGTATTAGAGTCCCCATAACCCATCCATTTCACTCTGGATTTTTGCTTAGAAATAGACTCTTGATATCTAGAAATCTTTGCAAATTGATGAATAGTTGATTTCTCCTTGACTGCAGACTCAACACAGAGAGGGTGAGATTGTATGTGTTTTTGAATATCTCTCAATTCCACTCTAGCATTTTCCACTAAATTAGGAACATTATTAAACCTATCCTTCTTCCACTGAATTATAGCAGCTTAACCCTCTTAACTTTAATAACAAAAATAAACATAGGGTTACCTTTAACAGGAGCAGACCAGGCATTTCTCACCAACTTCAAAAAGTCAGCTTCTTCTGTCATAAAATTGTAAAATTTGAAAGGAGGAGGACCATGATGCCTGTCTTCAAAAATAGAAACCACAGCAAGAGAGTGATCCGATATACCAGCTTCAAGAAATTCTTCCTTAGAATCAGAAAAACCATTAATCCACTCCATATTAACCATAGCTCTATCTAACTTGGAAAGGATTCTGCTATCATTTGTATGCCCATTTGTCCAAGTAAAAAAAGTCCCAATATATAAGGTAAGTCGAAAATATGGCTATCCTGAGTACAGTTCCAAAAATCAAGATAATTCTGAGGACTTACACTGTCCCCCACTTTTTCAGTAGGGTATAGAATGGAGTTAAAATCACCAACCACAAGCAACGGAAGGGAGCTAGAAGAAGTATAATCCCTAATATCACTCCATAATCGTTGTCTAACCACAGTATCATTACTTCCATAAACAAAGCAAACCACAAACTTCAAACTTCTACTAGTAGTAACTTCTACCAGCATCAGTTGATCAGTAGTAAGAACTGTGGAGATCTACACTTCCAGGGGATTCCAACCAATCCAAATCCTTCCTGAAGCATTATTCAAATAATTATCTAAAAAACACCAATCAGATTTAATAGACCTTCTTATTTTGTCTTTATTATGACTCTGAACATGAGTCTCAACAATACCAACTATAGATAAATTATTAGTCCTAATGAAATTCCTAACTTCTACTTGTTTAAGAGGATCATTTAATCCCCTTAAGTTCCAGCACCCAATTTTAAACATCATTATTAACTAGAGGTTTAGCCTTTCTACCTCTAGCAGATTTCTTCAAATCTGATCCCCTTTGATGAATACTTTTAACTCCCTTAGAGTTTTGGCCTTTCTTTTGATAATGGTTTCTGGCATTACTACCACCAATAACTGAAAACCATGCAGTGGTTGTACTTCCTACATTAGGATCAATATTCTCAGCTGAAGTTGAGTAAACTCCAGGTTGGCCCTTATTCTTCACCACTTCCTCAATAACATTAGTAACTTCCATAAGAACATCAAAAGAATTCTTAGTATGAATAATAGGATGTGTTTCAAGGGTCTGAGATTCCTTAGGTATAAACTCGGTTTCTTGATCATTAAGAACTCTCTTTCTAGTATCTGGTACCACATTCTGCACATTAGAAACATCCATCAATACACCTTCCATGACCTCATTATTCAAACTTGGATCTCCTCAATGATATTCTCCATTGGAAGTGATTTATCCTCCACTGGAGGAATCATTTTAGAGCTTTTCACAACCCATTCACTTCTTTGGGTCTTAGTTCCTCCCTTATAATTCTTATCACCCACTTAATGATGCTGAACTTTAGGGCATTTAGCATCAGTATGCCCAAAAAATTTACACTCACAGCATTTTGGAGGTTTCCAAGGACACTCCACCTGAACTCTGAAAGCTTCCTTCCCATCAATGACCACTAGAATCTCATTAGGAAAATCACATGAAGTATCAACCTCCACACATACTCTAGCAAATTTCATTTTGGATCTATCATAAGTCTGTTAGAATTACCTCTAAACATGTTCTAAACATGTAGATTATTCTAGAAACAAAGAATATAAGGTAAGCCTCCATAGGCATAGTTGTTAGCCTCCAAAGGCATAGTTGTTAGCCTCCATAAGCATAGTTGTTAGCCTCCAAAGGCATAGTTGTTAGCCTCCAAAGGCATAGTTGTTAGCCTCCATAGGCATAGTTCTCTTCTTCTCTTTGTAAGCCTATAAATAGGCATTTGTAGTATCATTTTTAATCATCCAAAAATATCAAAAACATTGTATTCTTGTTATCTAAACACTCAATCAATGAATCTCTCTATTTTGGTTCAATATTGATATGGTATCAGAGCAAGGTTAAGGATCCTTGTATCTAGTATTGAACCATGGGAGATTCAGATACAGAAAATTCTAAAACCACAAAACCTTCCGACACAATTATTTTTCAATCCGATGGGTCATCGTTCAAGGCAGGAATTACTTTGGATGAATCAAATTATGATCTGTGGTCTCAAATCATTGAGATGCATATTGCTGAGAAGGAGAAGATCTCCTTTATTCGCGGTACGTCTCCAGTTCCATCTAAAAATGATGACAAGTATGATAAATGGTACGCAGAAAATCAAAAGGTCAAGAGATGGCTATTAATGTCTATGTCACCAGAAATAATGAAACGATATATTCGTTTACCTACTGCTCGTGAGATCTGGGATGCTGTTTCTAAGGCTTTCTATGATGGAGCAGATGAACTACAAATTTATATCTTAAATCAAAGGGCTTTCTCTGCCAGGAAAAATGGTAGACCACTCCCGGTCTATTATGGGGAATTTGTAGAAATCTTCAGTGAGCTAGATCACCGTGATAAGGTGATTATGGAAAATGAAAAAGATGTTGAACTATATCGAAAATCAGTTCAACGTATGAGGGTGCATATTTTTCTTGCTGGTTTAGACAGTGAATTTGAATAAATACGTGGGGAAATTCTAAGGAAGGATCCCATACTTGAATTAGAACCTTGTTATGCTTTGGTACGACGTGAATCTGTCCGGCATACTACAATGAACAAAGGAACTGAAGTTGATACTTCTGCAATGGCAACCCGTCGTCAATACAACATTAAAGATAAGTCCACCACCTGCACTCATTGTAATAAACGTGGTCATACCAAAGACAACTGCTTTGAGATTGTCGGGTATCCATATTGGTGGGATAAGCGCGATCCCAAGAAAAAGAACTCCGTTGCAGCAGCACATGTGGTTAGCAATCTAACATCCGCTATGGAAACAACCAATGGTAAGGTTTTTAATGTTTCGCAAGTTGTTCCTAATAACTCATGGATAATTGATTCGGGTTGCACAGACCATATGACTTTTGATTCCAGACAGGTTTCTCCTCTTAAAACATCCATACACAACTCTGTTTGCACATCAGATGGATCTTTGGCTCCAGTAATTGGAGAACAATCATTAAATCTTACTGATACATTGAGTCTAGATTCGGTTTTAGTCGTTCCCTCTCTAAGTTATAATCTATTATCAGTTTCCCAAATTACTAAAGTCTTACATTGTGTTGTTATTTTTTGGCCTAATTCTTGTGTGTTTAAGGACATCCGAACACGGCGAACGATTGGATCTAGGGTTAGAAGAGGAAAGCTCTACTATCTAGATTTGGCGTCAAAAATTTCAGAAAGATTATCTAATGCTTTAGCTGTGAATGGTACTCAGGGGGAGAAGGAGAAATCGCAAATTTGGTTATGGCATAGACGGTTAGGGCATGCTTCTTTTGGCTACTTAAAAAGGCTATTTCCTAGTCTATTTTCAAAGGTTGATGTTTCTAGTTTTCAATGTGAAGAATGTGAACTAGCTAAAAGCCATCGTACTTTGTTTCCATCAATTTTAAATAAAAGTCCTATTCCATTCATGATTATTCATTCTGATGTTTGGGGGCCGTCTAAAGTTAACACTCTTGGAAGCGCACGATGGTTCGTCACCTTTATTGATGATTGCACTAGGATGACATGGGTTTGCTTGATGAAATCAAAAGATGAAGTGAATAATTTATTTCAGAGGTTTCACAAATTAGTCAACACACAGTACAATAAAAAGATTCAAGTTCTTCGAAGTGACAACGGAGGCGAATATTTAAGTACTGATTTTCAACATTATTTAAGAGAATGTGGTATTGTTCATCAGACAACTTGTCCTAATACTCCTCAACAGAATGGGGTAGCTGAAAGAAAAAACCGTCACTTGCTTGAAGTTGTGCGTGCTTCATTAATATCAACTCATATGCCGTTAACTTATTGGGGTGAAGCTCTTACCTCTGCAGCATATGTGATCAACCGCACACCTTCCATCACTATCATTTTTCAGACACCATTTCAAGCTCTCACTGAGGCAACAGTTTCACCAACAGTTCCAAACTTGCCACCACGCATATTTGGTTGTGTAGCATTTGTGCACTTACACAAGAACCAACGGAGCAAGTTATCTCCCCGAGCTTTAAAATGTGTCTTCGTGGGATATGCTGCAAGTCAGAAAGGGTATAGGTGCTACCATCCTCCAACTAAACGAATGTACATCACATTGGATGTTAAGTTTCACGAACACGTGATGTATTACTCGAAGTCTGAACTTCATGGGGAGTATGAAAAAGAAATTCAGACTCTTGACTATGAAGAAGACATAATCGAAGAAGATGTTGTTCTTCATATTCCAAAAGAACATAAAGTTAGTGGGGAAGAAATTAACACAGATGGTGAAATTGAAGCTATAAATGAAGTTGAAGAAGATAATGAAGATGGATCAGAAGATAATGCAGATGAAGTTGAAGAAGATAATGATACATCACCAACCCCAATCCAACCGTTCGCTGAAGATGTTCTTGAACCTGCAAAGAAACAATTGCCAGAACGTCGGAATAGAGGCATCCCTAAAACTATGTATGAACCTAATATTTCATCAAAAGCTAAATATGCCATGAGTAATTATGTCTCTAATCACCGTCTGACAGAATCAAATAAGTCATTTGTGAATCAATTATCTACTGTAGTTATTCCTAACAGCGTGCAGGAAGCATTATCTGATCCGAAATGGAGGGAAGCTATGATCGATGAGATGAAATCCTTACAAGAAAATAATACTTGGGACATGGTTGAATTTCCAGAAGGAAAGAAAGTCGTGGGATGTCGCTGGGTTTTTACAGTCAAATACAAGGCAAATGGTGAAATTGAACGCTTTAAGGCAAGATTGGTTGCTAAATGGTATAGCCAGACTTATGGTGTAGATTATAATGAGACATTCGCACCTGTAGCTAAAATGAATACAGTGCGAGTCTTGTTGTCTCTTGCTGCAAATTTGGGTTGGCCATTGCAACAGTTTGATGTCAAGAACGCCTTTTTACATGGAGATTTGTCCGAAGAAGTGTATATGCAGCTTCCACCAGGAATGATGGAGTCAGAGTTGCATAACGGAAAAGTTTGTAGGTTAAACAAGTCATTGTATGGTCTGAAACAATCTCCGAGAGCGTGGTTTGGAAGATTTACCAAGTCTATGAGAGCATTTGGTTATCGCCATGCAAATTCAGATCATACTTTATTCTTAAAAAGAAATCGAGGTAAGATTACAGCTTTAATCATATATGTAGATGACATGATAGTTACAGGAGATGATCCAGAAGAAAGAAAGGCTCTCCAAAATTATCTATCAAGTGAATTTCAGATGAAGGATCTTGCTTCTTTAAAATACTTCCTTGGAATTGAAGTATCTCGATCAACAGAAGGAATATTCTTGTCACAAAGAAAATATGCCCTTGATTTGTTGGAGGAAACAGGTATGACAGCATGTCAACCTGTAGATACACCAGTAGAGCCAGGTTTGAAATTATGTTTGGATGGAAACCAAGTACCTGTTGATAAAGGAAGATACCAAAGGCTCGTGGGTAGACTAATGTACTTGGCACATACAAGACCCGATCTTGCATATGCATTGAGTATTGTTAGTCAATTCATGCATAATCCTGGAGAACCACATATGAATGCGGTAATGCGAATCCTAAGATACCTGAAGTCTGCTCCAGGAAAAGGGATCTTGTTTAAGAAAGGTCAAGACTTCAAAAGTATGGAGGCATATACTGATTCTGACTATGGTGGGTCATGTGATGATATGAGGTCTACTTCAGTATATTTTACCTTCGTTGGGGGTAATCTTGTTACATGGAGAAGCAAAAACAAGGAGTTGTTTCACGATCAAGTGCAGAGGCTGAATGGCGAGGTATGGCGCTGGGTATCTGCGAAGTTATGTGGTTAAAACGTCTGCTAACTGAATTGGGGTATCCTCCTAGGAAACCAATTCGTTTGTACTGCGATAACAAAGCGGCGTGTGATATTGCACACAATCCAGTTCATCATGATCGCACAAAACATGTGGATATAGATAGGTTCTTCATTAAAGAGAAGTTGGATAATGGGATCGTGGAGTTACCTAGAATTAGATCGGAAGAACAGGTAGCTGATATTCTAACTAAAGCAGTTCCAAGTAAAATATTTCTGAAGTTTGTTGGCAAGCTAGGCATGAGCGACATATATGCACCAGCTTGAGGGGGAGTGTTAGAATTACCTCTAAACATGTTCTAAACATGTAGATTATTCTAGAAACAAAGAATATAAGGTAAGCCTCCATAGGCATAGTTGTTAGCCTCCAAAGGCATAGTTGTTAGCCTCCATAAGCATAGTTGTTAGCCTCCAAAGGCATAGTTGTTAGCCTCCATAGGCATAGTTCTCTTCTTCTCTTTGTAAGCCTATAAATAGACATTTGTAGTATCATTTGTAATCATCCAAAAATATCAAAAACATTATATTCTTGTTATCTAAACACTCAATCAATGAATCTCTCTATTTTGGTTCAATCTTGATAAAGTCTTCTTATCAGTCATCAATGGTTTACCTAGAAATCTAGCAATAAACCCAATACCTTTCTGATTCCAGATAAACATAGGTATCTTCCTTAAAACAAACAGGTACAGTTTTCAGCTCCTCCACCATTTGTTCAACTAGAGGGGACCATGGTCTAATCAAGAACAATCTATTAGCAATATAAACATGATCGCTCTCAAGAACATTTTGTCTATCTTCATCATTATTGAATTCAAACACAAAAGTAGAATCACTATGTAAATTCATATGAACCTCTCCCTTTAATCTCCAAGTTCACAGTAAATAATTCTTCACAAAATAGAAAGGTAAACGACATCCAACAAACGAACCAACAACCAGATTTTCAAACTTTTTAATATTATCTTCAAAATCAGAATACGAAATTACCGTAACCATTTTACCATTTATCAGTTGAGGAGCTCGATAACCCAATTCCTCTTGTTGCATCTGTTGTTCACTAACTACTTTAGCAGCCATCTCAGCCCAGGAACCTTGACAACTCTCAGATCTAATAGACTGGTGAGCAGTCAAATTACTTCCACCAGGAAGTGGAGGGAACATCTCCAAATCATTCTCCTTAGCAAAATTTGTTGAATTAACTCCCTGAAAAGATCCCTCTGTCACCTTGGGAGCAGATGAAAGAGGCGGAACAGTAACCATGGAAGAAGAAGAAGCTCCACCAGCGACGCGGTACTGAAGAAGAAATGTCAAAACCTAATCGCCTTGGTCAAAACTCAATGGCCAGAGTCAACAGCATCTCTGTACTAGAAGTTGGAAAGAAAGAGTTAAAAGTAGTACTACTGTTATTATGTTGTTATTAATTTGGTGATACAAGATTCCAAAATAACTAACCCTTTTGTAGTTTCTACTAAATCTAACGTAGCAAGTACTAACTGATCGTTTAGTTAGTTAATGGGTTCCCTGCAAACTTTACTTTCAAACTACTTTCTTTAGCTTTGGTGATGATCAAGATTTTACAAGACTTTTTGTCATCTAGTAGTTAAGATTTTATTTCTTCCGGATGGATATCTTAATTTTCTTCTTATAAATAGTGTTTGTTGGCTTTAAAATGCATAGTCCAATGAGTTATAGTCTACGTTGGTTCTAAAATATAGAGTCCAACTTGATTCTAAAATTGCATAAATGAAAATTTTAGATTTTGAACGTATAAGAGTTTGGTTTCAAATTGTTTAAGTAAATACCCATTAATTACCCGGAACTGACGGGTACCCGGCTGTTTCATAAGGTCTGGTTCTAGGTCCATTGATTTAGGAACCGGACCCGAAACCGGTAAAAATAATCTAGGAATTACTGGCTAGTCCAGTTCTAGTAGACCCGGTTACTGGCTAGTCCAGTCCTAAAAATCTTTTACTGGCTAATCCAAAAACATGTTTTTGGACCAAAAGATTTATCCCCAGATCCACAACACGTGTGGTTCATATAAGGCGTATTTTTTAAATTCCCAAAATGCCCAAACTTCCTTTTTTCAGTTTTTATTTTTTAGATCCAAGCTTTGACGAAGATTTTTTTCTCTCTCGAGCGGATCTCTGCGATGGAGGAAAGAAGATGAAAATCAAGTGATACGAGAGAAGAAGAAGAGGATTCGATAATAGGTTAGTGAAAGAAATTTTTTATCAATTTTGGGTTTTTATAAACTTTTTAATCTTCTTATTGATTTGGATTTTGATATCTAGTGTTAGAAGACGAAGGTTTGTCTTCCAACGATACGATTTATGATTAAAGTGATGATTATCGTTCTTTATATTTCCGATTAGTTTGATTTCATTTTATTTCTTTATTTTTGGTTTTAACTTCTTAATGTTTTTTAGTTTCATTTCTAGGTTTTTATTTTGAATCTTTCTAACTTTATAAAAATTCTGTTGACGAAAATGATGTTAATTCTCTGGTGTTACTGTTTAGGAAACCATTTGGTTCTTTATTAGTTCCATTTCAACAGTAACCTAGTTCAAGTAGGAAGAAAGGAGCGGATGAAAATTTTCTTCGAACTCCATATGTAGAACGTTATATGAACTAGGTTACTGTTGAATCTTGAGAAAGTGAAGCAAAGTTTTATAGTAAGAGAAAGTTCAATGGTGATTGACACTGTATTATCCTACGAGGTTGATTTGGGTGGATGTGATTACTTAAATAGTGGTATGAAAGAAAAACCTTCAATGAGTAATTAATATTTGTAGTTTATTTTATCTAATTTGATTTAATTTTCCAATGGTTTTGATAATCATATGATGGATGTTGCTCACAGTAAATCATACATAGAGTATAGAGTCCCAAGCACTGGGTACATATCGATATGTACTGGGTTCTCACTCGGTACATATCGATATGTACTGGATTTTCACTCGGGTACATGGCAGTATGTATTGCGTTTTCACTTCTTGTTTTTTCAGTACACGTGTATATATACTGTTTGTTTTCATTTTGAGTCTCTCTAGAATTTATTGGATTCCAATTTTTTATTTTGATAATATTTACCGGATTAGTATGATGTAATGTGATGACAAGTATAGCACATAAATTGTGTCAACACATTCAATTGTTTGGATACTTCTACGTAATTATTTCGATCCATGTACAATCTTATAGTTGTTCCAATACAAGGACATGTACGACCACAAGAATGTTGTGCATCTTATTGAGTTGAAAAAAATAATGGGAGCAATAAGATTGTGCATCTTATTGTACATATATGTCTTTTTATTTGGAAAAATAATAATTTTAATTTGGTTCTTTTGTTGTTTTTGAAATATGGTTGTGCAGTTCATTGGAGAGAAAGTTACATATGCACTTTTTAGAGAATTGGAGGTGGTTGCTTGTGTCGGTGGGAGTCTTTAACAACGAGAGGAGGGCAGACTATGACTATTGTGGATGAACAAACAAAATCTATTGCATGTACTTTCATATTCCCTAATGCTAGCTACTACTTAAATGCTTTAAGCCAACACTTTCCTATCATTGTTGCTTCATTACTTTTGAGGGAATTATCATCTTGAAAATGTATGATTATAGTGAACTTCATTTATGTGTATTTATTAGCATGCACTAGATACTCGTAATTTTACGTAAGTAGCGGTTTTTTGAACAGTGATCCCTGTTAAGATATTTGGTGGATTTTTTATGTATTTTGAATGAGTTCAGTGGATATATGGTTCTTGGGAGAGTTGTTCCAAGTTCTCCTGTAAATTAATTCTATGTCAAATACAATCAAATATGGTCCTTTGATCCATCTTCTTCTAGGTTTTGTTCCCTGCATCACATATAAGATCTAAAATCTCAATAACGTATAAATATGCAGAATTCACACAGTACATATCAATGTGTACTATGTGATACCTACTAGGTTCTTACATATCTTGTTTTCTTCAGTACATTGAATATGTAATGTAATATCTAGTAAGTTTCACTTGGTAGGTATCATTATCTACTATGTCTTCACTTAGTACATATCAGTATCTACCAGGGTTTTAATTCTTTTTTTCATTAGTACATGTGTATATGTACTGTGATTTTCAATGGGAAATGGATCCTGATATCGAATTATTTTTAGGATAGGACGATTAAGTTCTTGGACGATAATCATGTGTGTTCATTTGTAAAACTGGAGTCATTGGACTGGTTTCGAGAAACGAAGGACATGCCATATGGAATTCCGCAATTATGATATGTTATGCACATAATTTGATGAATCTACTTGGGCACTGTAATTGTTCTCATGTTGAAGCTTAAACCACGACTTACCTGACTTGTTAGTATCACATAGAAATGAAAGCATGCCATCCTGAACTGTTGGAGTGTCGTATTAGTTCTTTGAATTTTAATGTGGTACATATCTAATTGGCTCTTCATATGTAGAGTCATAAAAAAAAAATTATGTGCTAGAAACATTCAGTTCTCTCCTTTTTTTATGATTCAAGTTTGATTCCTCATGTTTCAGAAACTTATAATTTGGTTGGTATCATTTTCGCAGTCAAGGATCCTTTTAGAGCCATGCGTTGACAGTATGAACAGCGTCCCTCCCGAGAGAAATCCCCCAATGCATGAGTGGGGTCTTCAACAGAAATCTGAAGATTTTTTTGCTATAGAAAAGCCACGCCCAGAAGGTGTCATAACTGGTGAGATAGAAAACTACCAGTAAAGATTATTTGCGAGAACTAGAGCATATAAAATCTAAGGATACAGATGATGGAGATGACAAAGATTCTAATATTCAGAATGGAAATACAACTTGCTTTGTTAATGGTACAACAAGTGATTCGGAGATGATCCTTTCAAGAATTTTTATACAATTGGGTGCACAAGTTGCTGCGATATTTTTGCAGTTTGATTATGATGTGATATGTTGTATTTCCAAAAAGAAATAAAATTATTTTGCTTTTATATATTTGTTCTGCTTCAGCGCTGCATCTAAATGTATTCTTTTCTTTTCTTTACAGTACATTCTGATATGTACACTGTTCGAATTAATGTCAAAATCAAATTGAATGACTTAGTATACTTTTGTTCGTCCAATATGTACTCCCATTTGGTAATTTCAAAATTTGCCTGATTTTTTCTTCAATACAGCACAACATGTACTGCTGGATTACAATATATTCAAAAAGAAATACATGACAAACCTTTGAAACCCATAAAGAAGGAAAGATATGTTAGATACGTAATCCTTGGTTATAACACTAACTTGGTACCCTATAAATGACACAATATATACTTCACCTAAAATCACCCTTTCCTTAAGTACATATCAGTGTGGATTATATGATCACATTTAAGCATAACTTGGTGGTTTATACGGTACATAATGATATGTACAACATCTACAAATCACTATTTCCCTAAGTACATACGGATATGTACTGTAAGATCATGTTGAAGTACAAACTAGGGGTTTATACAACACATAATGGTATGTGCTGCATCTAAAAACACTTTTTTCCTAAGTACATACTGATAAGCAATGTAGGATCACGTTCAAGCATAAACTAGGGGTTTATACATCTAAAAATCACTCTTTCCTAAGTACATATTGTTATGAAAGTTACTTCGGAGAATCATATTAGTATGCTCCTATACATATAATGCTATTGTTATTTCTTATTCAGTGTATGTCAGTATAATGTTAACAATCACAACAATGCTACTGTCATAAACAAAGTAACACAATGCAAATTACTGACAAAATAACAATTCAAATAACATAAACTGTCAATATAAGCTATTTACATATCAATATGTATTGTTGTGATAACACTACATACCAAAATGTAGTGTTAGATACTACTAATAAAGTACATACCTCGGGTACATATTGGTACTTAAAAGTAATTAATGTTAACAAACACAACAATAATATTGTCATAACAAAAGTAAGACAATGCAAATTACTACCAAAATAATAGTGCCAATTTCCAAAATCCCAAACACAACAATAATACTGTCATAAATTTCCAAAATCCCCTAGTGCATATTGATATGTTCTGTCAATATAAAGCTAGTTTACTTCTTAGTACATATTGATATTTTCTGTCAGACTACTTTTAGCAATTGGGATTTTTATATGTCAGTCTCCAACTCATCTCTGGTGGAGATGTTGTTAGTAATCTCCATGCTAAATTGACCATTTGTTTCCGAATCTTCACTTGCAATATCTCGGCATCTCCCAAACTTACCCTTCTTCTTTTTTCAGGACAATTGCTTTCTTCCCTTTTTTTGTTGGTGAAGGAGTATCAGCTTTTCTCGTCCTTTTTGCTTTTGGTGAAGTAGATGCTGCTGTTTTTCGTTTGGTTTTTGTTGTTGTGCATATTGACACAATTGATATGTAAGTATCCAAAACATATTGATACTAAGTAACACTACATATTGACAGGGTAAAGGACGTTTTCACATACTACATATCCATATTGACAGGTTTTCACATGTCAATATGTAATTTCAATATGTTAATATACTACTTATTAACCACTACATACTGAAAAGTTTTACACACAAACATAAATGCTACTTTTAGACCACTACATACTGATAAGTTTTACACACAAAATACCACAAAATATAAGTAACACTTCATATTGACAGGGTAAAGGAGGTTTTCACATACTACATATCCATATTGACAAGTTTTCACATGTCAATATGTAGTTTCAATATGTTAATATGCTACTTATTGACCACTACATATTGAAGTTTTACACTGCAAACTGATATGCTACCTATGGACCACTACATACTGATAAGTTTTACACATAAACTGATATGTACCACTACATTTCTTCAAAATCAAACTAATAAAACTGACGAGTTTTACTTTTTTTTAGTGCTGCTGGTGGAGTAACAACTTTACTATTGTTTCTTGTTGTTGGTGAAGGTGAATCATCAACTGTATAAATACATACTACATGTTATTCAAGCTAAACTAAGGCTAGGGGTTTATCCAGTATATATATATGTTCTACATCAATGAAACACTTTTTCGTTAGGTACATATCAATATGTATTGTAGTATCATATTCAAGCATAAATTAGAGGTTTTTACAGCACATAATGATATGTATTGCATCTGTAAATCACTTTTTCCTTCAATACATATCTATATGTATTATAGGATAATATTCAAGCATAAATTAGGTTTTTACCTAGCACATATTGATACATACGAGTATCCAACAATACATATCAACATGTATTGTTTATTAGTACAGTACATATGCATTGTAGTATCCAACAGTACATATCAATATGTATTGATGCTTGTTTAAGCATAAATTAGGTTTTCACCTAGCAGATATCTATATGTCCTGATGGATCATACACACATCAGTAATTCATGTTATCAACGGTTTATATCAATATGTACCGACGCTTATTCAATCATAAATTAAGTTTTTACATACCACAAAGCTATTTGCAAAATTAGAAGAGAAATTGATGTTATACCTTTTTGGGGTACTATTACCAACAGTAGTTTTCTTCCTTTTTGATGTTGATTATGGATTGATAGTGGTTTACTTCTTTTTTGTTGTAGTTTAAATAGTGCCACGGGTTCTCTTCCTTTTCCCTTTTGGTGAAAAGAGGATTCTTCAATTACTTCTCTTTCTTGTTGTAACCATCTTCTGTTGCTTAGGTTTTCTTCAGAAACCAAACTAACCATTTTTTTTCTCTTCAACGAAAAATAGATCTGGTTTTGGTTTTCCGATTTGAAAAGGATTATTGAATAAAGATGATGAAACTGACCTAAATTTAGGAGAAGAAAAGCTGACCTAGTTTTTTATTTTGAATAAAGAAGATGAATTTGACCTAGATTTTGATGTTGTTTTTCGGTCTGGTTTTGTGAATTTTGTTTTCTCTGAAGAAGAAGAAGGAGAAACTGAATTAGCGCATGTTTTCTTCTCTGCGTTTTCTGGCTGTGACTCTAACACGCATGTTGTTAGGGTCACCTTAGTAATTTTGCTCTTTTCAAATGTTTTCAGGACCAGCGATTAAATGTTTTCAGCCGCTGGACTAGAGGTAAGCTGGGTCGGGTTTTTTGGACCAACCAGCAATTTTCTCAAAAATAATAGGGTCCGATTCCGGGCAGTATGATACCCGGGAGGAACCGGACCCATTGACAGCCCTACCTTTCAAGGATCGCCAGCTTGGCAGCTTCTTTCCTGTAAGTGAGCAGTTGGGCCAAATAGAATTGCTATTCGTGAGCCTACAATCTCTGCTTGCGTATTTGAGGTTCTATGTTTGATGTGAGATCAACTTTACTGCCTTTAGCTTTTGAAATATAAGTATATGATATACGATGCAACTGGAAAAAATATGTTCTCCTAAAAAAGATGGATGAAAATGTTATCTAATAAAGACATTTGTTAAAAACCAATACATTCATTCCAAAAATAACTCCATTTGCAGATGAACTTAAGGAATACTAAAACTCTAAAGCCTACTCGTCTGTTACATAAACAATCAGGCATTGTCCCTTGACTTGTACAATACCCCCTGTTGAGCCCACCGGTCAGTAGAAACATTGCTCTCTAAAAAGTAAACACTGAATTTCAGCATATAATGAACCAACTTTTCATTAAATGGTTCGAGGTTTCTCATTGCAAGTTACTAGAATAGTCTTTAACCATTAGAATTTCACCGCACAACTTCTTAGGTACTTGTTCCAGTTTTTTTCCTTCTTGCCATGCTTGCCCTACCAATACTCCTGGTCCCACGTTACGAACATATACGACGACATGATCATTGAAAGGCCAAGGATGTTTTACTACAAATTTAAAAAAAATAAAAAAATACTAGTTACTTGGTAATCAACAATCACGAAGCTCTATCTTTCAGATCTACCTGTACTTAAATTGATCACATCCTACTTTATCTGTGAACGTTTAAAATTCAACATTGCATTATGTTAACTGTAATGACCATAATTAAGACTTGGTTTAGCTTCACGGAAGAAGGAAAGAACAAAAGTCCATAATACTTCTAACCTAAAACCATTATATCATAGTAGTACCAGATATTATGAAGTTGAATGTTAGTTATGCAAATGTATCTACACATAAATACATACAATTATAATATTCAATTATAATATCCATAACATATGAAAATTGATACTCAGTTCAAGTAGAGTTAATTTATCAACCATGATAATAGTACAATGACACAGATTTCTAAGATGTGTTTAACAAATTCATATAGTTAAAATGCAACGGGATCATATAGTTAGCGGAAAATACATAAATTTGAATAGACATTAATAAAATACCTGATTTAGGAAAGCCTTGTGGGTAGTCCTGAAGATCCAATAGTCCATCTCCAAATTCATATGCAAAATCACAGGGCTGTTCTGTTGACATTATTTCTTTATGTTGTTTCACAGTGAAGTACAATGGACTATAGGAATTGGCGATGCCACCCAGAATTGGTCCGCCTGGAAGCATAAAAGGGTTAGAAGAGCAGGTAACTCGCGCAAACAGCCAAACCAAGACAACTCTGTACATACACTATTCTATTAAGTTAACTTCTACAGTGATAAACCATAGAATAATTTCCTATCAAACATAATAAATAGATAGAGCAGTTGTGAACTTGGATACCGAAAAGGTCAGACTAAACATAGAGACATCGGTTGTGGTACAAGTTATCATCCTCATTTTACAGATTGTTTCATTAACTTATAATTATATATTAAAGTTTCAGAAGAAAATTGCAAACTCAAAAACCGCTGTGAAGGGTCTTCTAATTTTCTAGAAAACAAGCCCGTAACAAGGGACATGGATGGTTGGAAGTCGTGCACCCAAATTCCCTAACCACACTTCCAGAGAGAAATCTCCAATTTACTAATGAGAATTTAGGGCTTGCTGCAGGCCTGCAGATTTAAATGTATCACATTTTGCGTATGAAGCTAGGAGTAGCAATCTCCCTTTAACTCTCTGAGTTAAAAATTGTGGGTGTACCAGAGAACTGTGGGTACTGAGTGGTAGATCCTTTAATTTGAAGAATACTGATTGGGGGAAGGAACCGGTTCAAAAAGAGTACTGTATAAGAAGCATACCGAATGATTTGACACCTTGACACCAATATATGCTCTTACAGTGCCCATCACCCAAGCCATAGGGAAATTCACGCTATGCATCTATAATAAGGGGGCACTGCCTAGGAATTTTGCGGGCAACCCAAGTGAGAAAGAATCAAGTCCTAGAGTTGTGGGCATCCAACTCAAAAGCAATTGGCTTTGAGTGGGTGTTGCATTTTGAAAATGTACTGTAGAGTCCCTCGATTGACAGCAGATGCCCAGGAAAGGTTATATAAGAGGCTTGAATTAAAGACTAAGGTAATTACAGAGCAATACCATAATTGTCAGAAACTAAAATTCATTACCATAAAGTATACGTCCAAAAGTCTCACCATCTTTGCAGAACATTACCTGCATGTAGAAAATAAGCAGCAACTTTAACAGTAGGTAGAAACTAGAAAGTTATAAATTGAATCAATAGATCAACTTTTGAAAACAAGGACTTCCAGGATTAGAGAACAAATAACCGACCTTCTTGAATAAGTTTATCAAAGAAATAGGAAGGGGCCCTGTTTGATAAACCATGGGAAACATTTAGATTTGTCTTATTTTTGTCCAAAACAAGATAAGTATTAGCATGATAACTGTGTGATAGACACTTACAAAAGGTGAAGTTCACCAGGTGAACTTCAAACAAAACACAGGACTAGCAGATTTGTCTTCTTCTTTTACAATATTACACCATGAACGTAAATGATGTAGCAACATTTACAATATAACACCATGAACGTATAAGAAATAAATATATCCATCGCGCATCTCATAAAAGAACAATTTGAGGCCCTCAAAAAATGTATAAGTAACTAAATAAATCTTTTCAAGCATCCGATATTTAGGCACATAATTCACAATCAATCAAAGATATAGTTCAAATAATGGGCCCATTTTTCCAATTCCAAGATTAGTACAAGAGCTATGAAGATAAAGTTATCGAGATATATATGTTTTATCTACTTGATGTGTCTAGTTTTTCTAGTGTAAAGAGGGTTCACATTTATCTCTATCCCTAAGAGGATATGATCAAATATGATCAATATACAGTGTAAGAATTCAGAAAAAGTACCTCCACTAGTTCGGCAATTCCAGAACTCCAGTGATAGTAGGTTGAAGGCATCAGATAAAAAACTAGAAGCACTTTTCTTTGCTAGCTTAGAATCCTCATACCGTGTTCCAGCTATTCCCCAGATCCTAGAAATAAGCCTGCATGATTAAATGAATACCTATTATTCCTATCCTAATACGAAAAATAATGTTAGTACCACTCTTAAAAGTACAAGCATAAAAAATGAAACTGATGTTCATATGATATAAGAGCACTAGAGTTTTAATCATTTGGCATGGAATAAACATCATACAGAAAAAATGTGCACCTAGAGTTCAGCAAATGCAGCAGCCGATGTCGTCTTTCCTCTGGAATATCATCAATCTTTTTCCTATGCAACAATGAAAAGTGGTACTTGAAAATGAATCAAGAAAACCTTGCAAAAAAAGAAAGAAAACAAAATAATCAAATTGTTCCAGCTCCTGCCTTAAACTATAGACCAATGTATGAGATGCCAGAAGTATCTCACAAGAAGCTACTGTTTGTTTGTGCTGCACATGTGTGTATTTATTTTGGCTGTGCTGCACCTTATGTGTGTGTTTATGTTTTAGCTTTAGGTTAAGTATAGTAAATAAAATTTTAATGGAATTCTTACAGCATATAGAATCAGGTTGAGTGTGGACCTCAGGCACCTATCAAAATCTTTTAGAACTTTGAGTAGTGGTTGTGGACCATCCTTGAGATGTTATAAACTACCAAAACCCTAATTTATCACAATCCATTCACAATTGTAAGAAAAAATCATACAATAAACAAAAATACCAGAGATACCCAGCAGGGTTATACGAAGAAGGATCTAATGGAATCAGTTCCTTGGGGGGATCAAGAAAAGTCATGATATCCTGTTCATAGTAAAAAACCTTCGTTTCATCTGGAGATATTTCATATGGTTTTTCATCCCATGAGGATAAACTCTCACTAGTTTGTCCATCAACAGCTTTAATTCCTACATTTTTCCTCCTACAGTGGAGAGTTTGAATTGGGAAATTCTTCTTCTCTGCAAAACGCAAAAATCAAAATAAGATAATTCTCAAACCAAAAAGAAGAAGAGAAATTAAGAAACAAAATAAAAAAAGTAGAGTAATGAGCTCACTTACTTAACCCTAACCCTAAATTGAAGACGTCGGTTTGGCGGGAAATTCCCGTCGAGTGTAGGCAAAGAACTAGAAGAGTGTTATAGGGAGGAGAAATGCAAGCTCTCGCACACATTCTGCTGGGACGCCGGATTTGGAGTTCGGATTGTTCAACTTATATTTTAAGGCTTCCACAAGCAGTCGACTCAGCCGAGACGCCCGAACTTTTTTTTTTTGTTTTTTGATAATAGGAAATTTTATTTTATAACACCAAGGCTGCTATATTGGTTATCCATGTCAGATTGGACAACCTCTTAATCTCTATGGGATGGCCAATCTAGCAGCAAAACGCCTAACAATTCAGCGTTAAATGCCTAATAGTAGGGCGTTTGAGGAATGGCGAACCAAGCGGCGTTGGACCGTAGTCAACTAAGTTGACGCGTCGCTCTGTTCGGCGTTTAAAAAACGCGATACATCCAGAAGAACTCGGTCTCTCCTCCATTACAGTTCCTCTCCCAATTTTTTTTTTCTCTCCCAAAATGTTTTTGGGAGATCTTCATTTGTAGAACTTTTTTTTCTAATTCCTTCTGTGGGTTTGTTCTCTATCGGATTTGTGGTCGATTGAAAGTGGTTTGGCGCGACTCCATCCACGAAATAATTCGAGGTAAGAAATTTAAGTTTTAGGTTAAAGTTTTAGGATTTTTGATTTTTGATGCGATTTCTTTTAAATTGATGATTGATATTTGGTATTTAGATGATGTAGATGATATGTGTATGATTTAATTTGATTATTTGTGATTTTTTTTTTAGGGATTTAATTTGATTATGTGTGATGAATAGAAATGAAATTTTGATTTTTGTGATGAAAATGAATTATAATTTGTATGATAAATTGATTAGTTGTATATGAAAATGAATTGTATGATAATTTGATTAGTTGTATGATGAAAATGAATGATAATGATTTTGTATGATAATTTGATTAGTTATGAATTGAGTATGAATGATAATGATATTTTAGTTGTATGAGATGAATGATAAATGAATTATAATGACAATTAGTATGATTAAAATGAATTATAATGATAATTAGTATGGATGAAAATGAATGATAATGATATTTTTTTTTTCATATTTGTTATTGATTGGAGTTACGAGTACGGATGAATTGCTACACCGGCTGGATATAGTTTCGTCAAAAAATTGTGATAGACATGTTTGTCAAGATGTTACGAAAGAGTCTCGCAGTGTAAGCTTTAGAGCTAGTTTCAAAGATATCGAGAAGTATTATAAAATTGTAGTGCAAGATAATCCGTTAGCAAAACAATTTTGTGATAATTGTGGCTTTTCCTCTATTTTTTAGTTTGATTTCGCCAATGAGGATAGAGCCTTAGTTGAAGCCATGGCTGAGAGATGGTGAAAAAGGACCAGGAGCTTTCATTTTCGGGATTTTGAGATTGACCTCCTTCCTTTAGATTGGTACATGTTAACGGGAATTCCCACTGGTGTCCCTAGTAAACGACCAGTAGTTATGCCGCAAGTTGGGTAGTGATCTAACATATGCTTCTTTGGATGAATTGTATTTTTCGGATATCAAAAATCATGGTATATGGGACTCTAAGACTAATATATTTTCCTTAATTGTCTTGAAAAACTACGTTGAAAGTAGAAAAGACCAGAATAATATTGAATGTGCAGTGACATTGACACGAGCATTCTTTATGTGGTGTTTTGGTCATTTTCTTCTAACGCATTCTACTGGAAAAGTAGATAAACATTGGGTTTGTTATCGGATGACTTGAATAGAGTTGGGGAGTATGATTGGGGTCTAGCTTCGTTAGGAAACACCTACAGATATCTCGACGATTGGTCAACCAGGGGTATAAATTTAGTTGGCATGGTTGTGGTACTTGAGTATTGGTACTATTACTACTTTCACAACATGCAACCCTTGCTTTGTCAGTCACCTTCTGGTCATTATGATGTTTTCCCAAAGGTTTGTCTCTTCAAGAAGACTAGGATTGCATCAAGGAAGAGAGGACATCGAGAAGGACAAAAGGATACTATGAAACACTCGGTCAAAAGTGCAAGAATACAGATTGACACTAGAACAAGGGAATCATGTATTTGGAGGCCATGGGCAGAGAGTCGGTATGTTGTGGGAGACCAATATGAGTATGCACTAGAGGTATCCAAAAAGAGAGTTCTTTTTGTTCACTTTGAAAAGCGCACAAGAGTTAGTTGTTACTTGGCGGAGAGATTCCAGAGGCAGATTACAAGTAAGGTTGTAGTTCCGGCAAATCCTCCAAATTTGGAAAAAATTGATGAAGATGATATTGTAGTAGAGGTTAATGACTATTATACAGTCAGTGAGGATCAATATAACACTTGGTGGGCGAAGAAAAGTGTTGGACCTTATGTCACTGAGTCATACCATGCACATAACGTTGATGAGATAGCACATAGCAGTGGGTAGCTCAGCTGTTCCTCGCAGTTTGTTTCCTAGACACCCTCCTCCTGACATGATGTCGCAGACATATACCTATCACACACAGAATGAGCCCCCACCACAACTACCGGAGACAGAATTCACTTTACCATTTTGCAATGAAGTCGGTGTAGAACGTCAAATACCAGTTACAAGGGTTGCTTGTCCGTATAACTTTCGGGAGATGAATTTGACAGTGGTAAGTACATTTACATTTTGTACTCATTTTCATTTTAAGATTCTTGAATATTCGACTAAATTCTCTAATTTATATACTTGTAGGAAGACTGCATTAGGTTTATGGAAAAATCATGTTCATAGGTGCTTGGATCTCGTCAAGCCGCATGGGACGAGTCGTACAGATTGGTTAAAACTTCATGTTCCTCCTCTGGCAAATCTACATCTTCTTCCGTACCATCTATCCATGCTCCAAATGAAGCTTTTACATCACAAGACCTCACATTAGGTGGTTCATATGAATGGGCTACAGGTCAAGGATTTTACACTCCTAGGGTCGAAAATGGAGCTACTACCTCGCAACAAGGAAATTCACAATATCAACAAGGAGGTACGAATCGGTTTTCCAGATCCTCAAAACTTATCAACCCGATTACAATCCGGCGGTGAATAATGATGATGGAGTCGGTACTTCCACTCAACCTAGTCAACATACTCAAACTACTCAACAAACTCAAGATACTCAACAAACTCAAGCTACTCAAGAAAATGAAGATGATAATATGGATGAAGATTTGCAAAATATGGCAAGGTTTGGTGGCACTTCATCTACTCATCATTCTGAAACCTCTGACATTTCAAAGAGAAGACGTTATTTCGAACAAACCGATGATGTCAGAAGTGAAGGTAGAGATAAAGCAAAGAAAAAGGCTCATGAGGCTAAAGCATCGCAGAAATCAGATGAAAAAATGGATAAACTCATCGAACTTCTTGAAAATGCGCAAGCACATAGAGAGGCCAAATATGAAAAAGAGGAAGAGTATCTAAGGAAGAATTTGGAAAGCTCTTCAATCTTGGAACAAACGCAACAAAGAGAATCGGAAATAAAGATCGTACGACAACCCTTGGATGAATTACAAGAATGTGAGAGACCCATATACAAAATATGAAAGAACGGGATTTTAGCCCGTTATGGGTTGGACCTTATCCCCTAAACTAAAGTGATAATTTAAGTTATTTAGAAGTAGGATTTCAATTTCAATGTACTTTTTAATGTTTTAAGTTATTTAGAAGTAGGATTTCAATTTCAGTGTAGTTTTTTATGTTTTAAGTTATTTAGAAGTAGGATTTCAATTTCAATGTACTTTTAGTTTCTTCAAAAAACATTGTAACTTTGTTTTGCAATATAATGTAATGGAAGATTACAAATTCTCAAACGGCTACATTTATTTTAATAAATTTCCAAATTTTGAAACAAAATACGATTGAAACAAATTGCCAAACATGTAGAAATGGAATTCTGGAAAAATAGCCGTTAATAAAAAAAAGAGTCAAGCGCTGGATGGAGCGACGTCCCAGGGAAACGTCGAATGGAACATCGTCCATCGTAGCGCCTAACAGTTCGGCGTTATTCTCTGGAATATTCGCATAACGCCGAATAATCCAGCATTTTTGTTACTTTTTGAGCGCCGCACTATTCAGCGTTTCAATCTCGCCGATAGTGCGACTGCGAGCAAATGCTAGGAGAGAGAAGTAGCCAGATTGAGTGTTAACTTTTTTCCCACACTTTTTTCATGATTTGCAACACTTTTTGGTCAATCTAGAAATCCAATCAAGCCCATAGGACTTAGCCTAAGGAAAGGAACTTAGCCAGATATCTCTTCTAGAATCCCGAGAACCTGATTAAATACTTAGCTAATATATCCTCATAACTATTAAATTTTCTAGTAATATAAGTGTAGGTGTAAATTATCCACAGATCCAGGTGGAAACATCTTAAGCCTTGGTGCACCTAAAAACGAAGAGACGCGAAGCATAGAAGGAAGATCAACAGGCGCGAGATTTGAGGGGCCACGTGGATCGGGCGTGATCGTTCTACAGCTGTCGAACAAGACTTAACCCCAGGTTTCTGACAGAGTTGACAAGACAAGACAGGGTGGGTCAAACTAAGTGCAACGGTCATAAGGATAAGAAAGTATGTGTCACATCGGCCCACCGCTGAGGAGACAGACAAGACAGGCGACATCATGTCAAAAGAACACCAGAATAGGTCGGCCCGGACAAGGGACAAACGAAGGATTCAATATGCATCGGCCATACACATAGAAGAAGGGGCGACGTAAGAAGGCCCGATCACAGAACTTCATAATAGATGTAACATGACCCACACCCTAACTTGGTTGTATGGAACTTCTCATATAAATAGAGTGACTTGTATCCAAGAGAGGTAGGTTGTAATTTGGGAGAGAGAGAGAGAAACTCGAGTTTACACCAAGGAGAAGTGATTGAGAAGTAAGTTCATCTTTGTAAGGAAATCCGACTAAGAGCAACACCTTTGTAACACTTTGAAGTAATAAGATTCATCCTTTCACCCCCATGGACGTAGGTAATCATACCGAACCACGTATATCTTATGTTCATTGTTGAGTGCTTACTTTCATTTGACTTGAGTAGAAGTTTTCTATCCTTTGGATGTAGTTGGTAGTAAAATGCATCTACATTCTGGCGCTGACTAAGGGGACCCGACTAAGATCTCCGGATACCTTGCCGTGAAAACCTTCAGAGACGATCAAAAGCTCCTAAATACACGCTAACGTGTTGTAGTTGAAGCTACGATGAACTCTGTTGGCCGAAATAATGTTTTCTTTGAGTCATTTGTTGTGCATGTAAAGCTAGAACAGTTGTAGTGTCTTCGAAAGTAACAGTTCTCATATTTTCTTCGCCCGTCAATAGTTCGATTAGCAAAGAATTTTCATAAGCTCACCAGCGACTAACAGTTCGGGTTAGAAGCTAGATGAAGAATCTGTTGAAAGGACGACTGTTTGTTTCCGATAGTTGAGTGATCTGTAACGTCAAACAAGTCATTCTCTAGCCACGGAATGGAGTTGAGCGTTTAGATTTACCAAGAGTACACGTTTTAGATATCTCCTAGTATGTTAAGCTGCTAACCGATTAGAGATTTTGCCGGCGGTGTAACATAAGTTGTCGGAAAGGTCATGATTAGGTCTTGAGAAAGTGGAGCTAGTACAAACTTAGTTTGAATCTGGGGGTTGCGTGCCGTACCATTTAAGCATCATGTGCATAAGTTCAATGATTTGGAGCATGTAGAACAAATGACAAACTAACTTAAATACATAGGTCGGGTACTAAAAGCGATGTCGTACGGAGAGATAAGGACGAATGACAAAAAACTGACGCAGATTCGGCGTAGGACCAAAACAGGATAGATAGGTGGACCCACCTGAGTAATAGGAAGAAATTTTGTGTCAACAAGAGAAGGCGTAGTAGTAACTGTGGTGTCAGTCGAACTTTTTGGTCTTTTGTTTGAACTTATGTTCCAAAAGTCAGGTCAAAGTAAGGTGTTCTTTGTATTTGCTGACGTAGGTTGGGGCGATACTCGGCTGACTACGCGAAGTACCCGATGGCTAGCACTTCAGGAACGAGAAGGATGTTGAGGAATCATACAGTAACTAGCAGCAGCATGCAGGCAGGTGTAACTGGGCCGAGGCAAGAAGACATCCGACAACCACCGCCCGAGGAATCTCATGCAGCTGCGCGAGGAATGCCAATTGTCGATGAGGAGGTCGATCTGGGGCGAGACGATAACACTCTACACTTGGGCCAAGTTATTTTGACTCAGAGAAGAGTTGAACAAGTTGATAGGCTCACAGCTTCAGACACCGATGACGATGAGGTAGCGCTTGCAGCACAAGCCCAGAGACAAAGAGCGAGCCAGCAAGTAGAGTACCAGGAAGCCCTAGCGAAAGAGCAAGAGCGTCTCAGGAAGATTCAGCTGGGACGAGGAACAGCTAGCAATATCGGCCCAAAACTTGTTAACACGGTTGTCCATGTAACCGGTATGATAATACCCCCACCACCCCCTTTTGTACCATTACAGCCTCGGCCACACAACCCAAATAGGCATTCTAGTCATGAAAGCACGAACCCGACATTATTGGCCATTTTGGAGAGTCAAAGGAGACAAGAAGCGGCACTAAGAGAGCTCTAGCAACGGAACCTCGCTTTGGAATATGAGAACTATCAGTTGAGAAATCAGCGAACCAGATCAAGAGGTTCGTCCAGCCGAGGAACATCGATTTACCATGACCGATCAGGTCACGCGCCACCTATGATGGGACCGAGCAACCCTAATCAGTCCGGCCGATCAGGACAGCCACCATCGCCTCCGGTACCTCCCACACAAAGATATGGGCCACCCGAGGACTCGTCCACTGATGAGGATAGGCGAGGCAGAGACGGGCGACAGGATCGAGCGATAGAGGCTAAATTTAAGGAATTGGAGGCAAAAATCAAAGAGCTCTCGGGCGGAGGCGAAGAGAACACATTTGGCAGAAATCATGAGCGAGGCCGAGAAGACGCCCTTCTCTCAAGAACTAGAACAAATGTCGTTCCCACCAAAGTGCACATTACCTACATTTCCTTCTAGGTTCGACGGAACAGGATATGCGATCGAGCATCTGAAGATGTACACCATGTCGCTAATCCAATGGAAGAACAACCCGGTAGTCATGTGTAAATTCTTTCCAGCTAGCCTGGAGGGCGAGGCACGAGACTGGTTCTATTCGCTTCCATCTGGGTCGATTAATGGGTATGAGATGTTAGTCGAAGCCTTCCTTGAGACCTACATGCACAACAGTCGACCTCGGCCTAGATTGAACAAGTTATTTACCCTCGCCCGAAGATTCAGGGAGCCCTTAAGAACCCTGACCGATAGGTGGAGGAAGCTATGTACTGACATTGGGAAGGTGTCGGTGGATCAGGCCATTTTTGGGTTTGAAAACGCGTTAGGGAGATCGGACCCCATCTGGATAGCCATGTTCTCCGAGAAACCGAAAACCTTAAAGGAGATGAGAAAAATGCAGGAGCATTACATCGCTTTGGAAGAAATTCAGGCCGAGTCAAGAGATAGAGGAATACAAGAAGCTAGTGCTGAAGCGGGTATTGAAGCTAAAGCGGTCACATACGAACCTATTAGGCGACCAGAAAAGAGATCGGATCCACCCCCGAGAAGCAGTGAAAAGAGATAGTGGATCGCTAAAGGGAAGAAGCCGAGGCAGGAAGCCCGATCGTATACCCCCCTAAATGCTCCTTTGGAGGAGGTATTCAAGGAAGTCGAGAAGAGAAACGATATCAACTACCCAGCGTCGAGGGGAGTTCGGTTCCAAGAGACCAGGGAGCACCCCGAATACTGTCACTACCATCTGTATAGGGGCCATTCCACCAACAACTTCCGAGAAGTAAAAGATATCTTTCAGCATCTCATCCGAGATGGGTATTTGAGGCAATTTGTCCGGCACCCACCACAGCCGATAGCAACACCTGATGCACCAGTTCATCAAGTCCGCATCTATAGAAAAACTCAGTTCGTGAGCACCATTTCACACTCGGCTTTTCAAAACTACACTCTCGGCCAAGTAATTACTTCTAGGATCCATAAAAGGGATCGGGATGGAAAGGAAATATTTAGCGTAGCTATGGCCCCACCTATGGAACCTTGGATGGTGCAACCCATTTCGTTATCGGCCAAGGATATCCCAGCGAATGGACAAGCACACAGTGACCCATTGGTCTTCACCTTACTGATCGAAAATTGAGGAGTAAGAAGGATTATTGTGGATAGCGGAAGCTCAGTCGAGGTTTTATTTTACGACACGTTCAGAAGAATAAAACTATCAGACGACATGCTCGTCCCCTCAACGTGTCGCATCTATGGCTTCAATGGCACAGTAACTATCCCCAGGGGCGAGATAACCCTAAGGGTCTCGGACGGTGGAGGCTTCCTCGATACATTAACTACCTTTTGTGTGGTCGACGTCGCCTCACCTTATGAAGCGATTATCGGGAGGCCATGGATCGCTGGAATTAAAGGGGTAGCATCGGCATACCACCAGAGATTAAGGTTCCCGACCTGCAAGGGAATAGCTGAAGTTATGGGTGATTCCCAAGCAGCACGGTAATGTGTGCAAGTAGATGCAAAAATTAATGAGGATCGGCGAGCCCGGCAAAGGCGAGAGAAGAGTAAAGCTGAGGAAGTAAAAGCTGCAAAGGAATTGGAAAAGGTGATTTCACAAGTGGTTATGGTGTATGAGACCCAAGGGCAAGACCCTTTATAGCAATCAAAGGAAGCGGCTATCTTCCGGGAGAACAAATCAAGTTTTTCGACGGTCTAACCGACTCGGGAAGTAAACTTGGGGACAGTAGAGGCGCCAAAGGTAGTATGGATCGGTACATTGTTATCGGACGAACAAGCAAGTCAACTCACGGCGGTATTAAGGGAAAACTTAGACGCATTTTCCTGGGAGGTGCGCGATTTGGAGGGAATTGACCCGAAGGTCTGCTGTCACCGCTTAAAGATTGATCCAAAGTTCAAACCAGTTAGACAAAAAATAAGGCGCATCGCACCAGAATTACAGGCAGCAGTCGAGGCCGAGCTGAAGAAGCTACAGGAATCCGGAATAATAAGGAAATCTCACTACCCATAGTGGATATCTAACATGGTCGTGGTGCCAAAAAATAAAGGAGGGGTCAGAATATGTATTGATTTCAGCGACTTAAACAAGGCCTGCCCGAAGGACAGTTTCCCCCTCCCCAGCATAGGTCAGCTAGTAGAATCGATAGTCGGATACGAGGCGATGACCTTAATGGATGGATACATGGGCTACAACCAAATATCATTGGCCCACGAGGACCAGGAGCATACTTATTTCTTCACACCAAGGGGATTGTATTGTTATACCAAAATGCCATTCAGACTTAAAAATGCGGGGGCAACATACCAGAGATTGGTAGGCGACATGTTCGAAGATAAGATTCACGACACCATAGAAGTCTGCGTGGATGACATGTTAGTCAAGAGTCGTCGTGCTAAGGACCATGTCCGAGACCTTCGGGAGATTTTTCAGACAATGAGGAAACACAAGATGAAGATTAACCCCGCCAAGTGCGACTTTTGGGTCACATCAGGGAAATTCTTGGGGTATATCATCACCCCTAGAGGAATAGAAGCGAATCCAGAGAAGGTCCGGGAAGTCCTTGAAATTCCATCTCCCGCGACGGTAAAAGACGTGCAGAAACTAAATGGTTGCATAACAGCATTGGGGCGATTTGTATCACGGTCATCAGACAAATGCAAGGCCTTTTACGACATCTTGAAGAAAGGAGAAAAATTCCAATGGACGGACGCCAGTGAAGAGGCATTTCAGAATATCAAGTTACACCTAGCTAGCCTCCCGGTTCTTCAGAGGCCCGAGCCGTCAGAAGTTCTCACCCTATATTTAGGGGCGACACCCTATGCCATTAGTGCAGTGCTATTAAAATCATAGGGGAATGTGGAGAAGCCAGTGTATTTCACTAGTAAAACATTAAGCCCGGCCGAGAGAAACTATACAAGAATGGAGCAGATGGTACTCGTGCTAGATTTTGCTGCTTCTAAGCTCCGAACATATTTTCAAGCTCACCGAATATGGGTGCTCACCAAATCTCCTATTGAAGCAGTGTTGGATAGTGTTGGACGATTAGGAAGAATCTCCAAGTGGGGATACATAATCAAACAATATGACGTGGTGTACGGGACGAAGACCGCGATAAAAGGGCAAGTAGTGGCCGACTTCTTGGAGGATTTCCCCTTTAGTGATGAGGATGAGGTAGAAGGTGTACCGGGAATGATGGAGGAACAAGAGGAACCAGCAGACCTATTAGCCGCCAATAGCCCTACACGATGGGAGGTCTTCGTCGATGGGGCATTAAACAAATATGGATCGGGCCTCGGGCTAGTATTTACCACACCAAAAGGGAGGAAGATCGTGCATTCGTTCAGACTAGAATTCAAGGCAACAAACAACATCACCGAGTATGAAGCGGTGATCCATGCCTTACGAATAATTATAGAGATGGGGATGCAAGAGGTCCGCTTGACTAGCGACTCACAATTAGTAATTCGGCAAATTACGGGCCAATACGCTACACACGATCTTGTGCTGCAAAAGTATTGGGAGCTCGCACAATTTTACATCAAGCAAATACCCAACATTAGATTCCGCCACATTTGTCGAAAAGATAACAGGCACTCGGAAGCTCTATCATACATCTCCTCACAGCTAGTAGACCCGAGCATCGAAGGCATACGTGTCATGAGGCTTCTTATCCCGTCTATCTCAGAAACACCAGAAATACGGGTCGAGGTGGCCATTAACACAGCCGAGAGATACAAAGAAGGCGACTGGAGAAAGACAATACATCAATACTTAGAGACGGGTGAGATACCTAAGGGTCGTCCCGAGATAAACAAAATCAAAAGCAAGTCGGGGGCCTACGAGCCGCGGGAAGGGATTTTATATAGAAAATCTTAACTAGGACCGCTCCTACGATGCTTGAGTAAAGAAGATGGCCACATAATCCTTCACGAATTACATTATGGAGCGGCCAGAAATCATAGCTCGGGGAGAAGCTTATCGGCCAAAGCAAAGACAATGGGTTACTTCTGGGTATACATGAACTAAGATGCGAAGCAAATGGAGAAAGCTTGTGAAGAATGTCAGCATTTCGGAAAGAAAATCCATGCTCCTGGAGTACCTTTGAGCTCAGTTATAAGCCCATGGACTTTTTCTAAGTGGGGTGTAGACATTGTCGGGCCATTACACGTAGGAACATGGCAAAGGAAGTATCTGATCGTGGCCACGGACTACTTCACCAAATGGGTAGAGGCGGCACCGCTAAGACATATCCGAGATAAAGATGTTTTCAAGTTTATTTTGGAACATATCATTTGTCGCTTTGGGGTCCCTGCATCTATCGTCTCGGATAATGGAAAGCAACTTCAAGGCGATAACATTGATCTCCTGTTCAACACTTACAACATCAGAAAGAGCAAAGGTACCCCGATATACCCCCAGAGTAATGGGCAGACCGAGATCACTAACAAGACTATTGCCAATAACATGAAGAAGAATCTGGACGGGGAATATGGCAATTGGTGTGAGGAGCTATATAACGTCCTATGGGCATATAGAACCACACGAAGGGAAGCTACATGATTCTCTCCATTTATGCTTACCTACGGAACCGAGGCGATCTTACCAACAGAAGGCATTATCCCTACCACAAGAACGGAAGCTTGGAGGCGAAACGTCTCGTTCGATCTAATTTTGGCTAAACTCGACGATCTGGAAGAAACAAGAGAGATGGCGTTACAAAAAATGGAAAACTATCAAAGGAGGTTACAACGAGAATACAACAAGCGAGTTCGGCTGAATGGGAGCGAGACAAAAAGGGTGGAAAGCTAGCACCAAAATGGGGTGGGCCGTATATAATTGAATCTAAGGCGGGCGAAGGATCGTATCGACTACTGCGACTCGACGAAACAAAAGAGCTCAAACCATGGAACATCAAGTTTTTGAAACTCTACCATCCTTGACGGGCGACACGGAAAAACGGTAAGCATACATGTCTCCTATCTCTTTGAAACCGTGAGGGGTATGAGATATGACATGAGCGACTAATGGTCATTCGTACTCGGGGAAATGCCAGTGTGGAAGTGCCGAGGTGACTTACACTCGAATGGTCATTCGTACTCGGGGCAAAGCCAGTGTGGAAGTGCCGAGGTGACTTACACTCGAATGGGAATTCGTACTAGGGGAAACGCCAGTGTGGAAGTGCCGAGGTGCCTTACAGTCGCCTGGCTATTCGTACTTGGGGAAGTGGCAGTATGAAAGTGCCGAGGTAGCCTAAGGGTTCTGGTGGTTGGAAACCAATTCCAAAGGTTGTTGATATGCGAGGTCTCCTCAACTAGGTGGCATACTTACATTTGAAAGGTCGCCCCCATCGTAGGTAGCCGTGTCCACTTGCCCGAGACTTGTTGGTCGATAACCACTCAGGAATGTCGGGCCTAGAACTAGGTTGACTGGTACCCTTCCACTGAATCCAAAGAGATAGTGATGAGATACGCCAATCAGGACATGGCATTGGGCCCGGTGACCCTCCTTGTTGGGTGTGTTCGACATAAATGATTAAAATACTAACTTACTTGAACAATAATTGCAGGAATAACATGCGAAACAAAGGATAATTCGATTGCGTCAAGCGTCTAGTAAGAAAGTACGGAAAATGTCGTGTAACCATGCGAAACGAAGAATGTAACGGAAATAAAACAAACAACGTCGGCGACGCAGCACCCCCATAAAAACAAGCAAGCAGTACAAAAGAAATAAAAAAGGGGACAAGTGTTCAAAGCGATTTACAACCCGACGGAAAGGGGAAACTTAGTGACGCAGCACCACAAAAGAGGAGTTCAAGCCTTCGGAGGAACAGTGCCGGCCTTCTTATGTGCGACCTCGCGCCGCTTGTTCTCCACCCACGTCTCAATACCCGTCTGGACCTTCTCATCTATCTCGTCCGCATGGGCGACGCGTTCATCCTCGAGTTGTTGGGTAAGCTGAGAAACGTTCCCCTCGGCGTTGGCTAGCTGGGAGCTCAAATCAACCTCGACCTGCTTCAATCGACGGACCTCTAGATCCATATCCTGAGAACGTTTTTGCTCGGCTACAAAATCACAAAGACAGAACATTATTCGTCAAACACGATTTAACAATTTGGCAAGAATAAGACGTAATCTAAATCTAAGGAACGGCCCCAACACATCGTCTAAGAGACCTGAAAGGGCTGGAAACACCGACTGAAGCGACTCTACCGACTTGGATAACTCATCCTCGGCCTTGGATAACTTCATGGTTAACTCGCTATAGTGTTGTTCGTTGAATTCGTTATTGGGGCAATATTTCTTATGCTCACTCCAATCCTCCATTAACCGATTGCGCGACACCTGGAGCACAGCAAGTTGCGATCTATTCCACTCTAGCTCGTCCCTCACTTTATCAAACTCACTCACTCGGCCTATCAGATCATTATTAGCTCGCTCCACCACATCTTTGTCTCTTAATATTCATCGACGATCTTCATGAAGGTCTCTATTCTGTAATTGCAAAGTGTTTACCCGTTGCTCTAGGTTCGTGGCGTAGTATTTGCTTCAAGAAGAAGGCGCTGGGAAGATCCCAGTTGAGCTCGTAAATTGTCTATCTCAGCCGGGTCGTACTCAAACTGACGATACCGCTATGGTTCCTCCTTGAGCTCTTCGATTTATCCAGCCTGGCGATCTATTTTGTCATCTTTGTTTGCCATTCGCCGACGGAGATTCTCTACCAAATCCTTCTCAATATCCCATTTCCTATTCATGATCCTAAACTATGAAGACGCGTCTAAGCCTACACTAGTTACCTCGGCTAGCAGAAGGATACCCGACTTAGGATGATGGCACGATAAACTCAATCAACATAAGTTAAGAATCGCAGAATTGTAACATACCTTGGGCGTCGGCGAGTTTAATTTCTAGCTCGCCCGCGCGGCTCCTTTCGTTCTGTAGCTGGAGTTGGAGAGACTCTAACAATTGCTTTTCTCTGTGTTGACTGGCGGCATCTAAGCGTACCCGATTCAGGATCTAACACAAGTGAACGCGAGTAAGTTGTAAGCGACAATAAGAACAGAAATCATAGGAGGGGCACCACTATGCTAAAACGAGCCGCTCACCACTGTGTCAAGAGTCTGGGCGATATCGCCATAGAGGGGCACCGCATTCAACATCTCTTCCTCAGTATATGCTCCAAAATTGGGTGAAGTAAGCGCACCTAAAGAATTCATGATAGGTCCAGAGACGGTGAATGAAATTGCAGCGCCAGAAGATGACCCCTCAGTAATCCGGGGCACGCGAAGCAGCTCTTCTGGTATATCAGTAACAACCTTCTCTACGACGGGAATCTCCAAGGTCTCCTGCTGGTCTCCCACACCTTGCTCATCGCCTTTGTCACCCGAGATATTCTCACCAAATAATTCATCTTCATCGGAAAGTTCAATGACTGGGGCCCTCTTCAGCGGTGGCTTAGCAACTTGCTTACCTCTGAGGGGATTACGCCTAAGAGGATGTGGGTCAACCTCATCAACATCACCATCATCGCGCCTAGGGTGTTTCTGCACAAGGTGTCTCGTCAGAACATGTGAAGGCAAAAAACAGGGGAAAGTACATGTACTTATAAGAAAATCATCATGTTTGTTACCTTCCCCTGGTCTTCCTCAACCCTTGTGCCAGCACCTCTTTTCTTAGACGATCCGGCTCCCTTGGTAGAATCGCCCTGAGATTTTCAAACAACAACAAGTGACCAATTGGCGCCCGAGGCTAACAAGATAGCAAACAACAACAAAGGAGAAAACGCATGCCTTATCAGCCTTGTCATCATTAACTACCCAAAAAGAATAGGGCTCGGCAGGAAAAGTAGGCGATGGGAAGCTACCATGAAGAATGGGGCCTCAGACGAGAAGTGAAACTCGGGGATAGATCGGATCATTAGAATGGCGGGCTCGCTTGTTGGAACCCTGGCCAATGGGATCGGCATCCAGCATCATCCTGTCAACACCCTCGGGCATAGTTTTGACCCGATGAGGACTAGCAGCAAAACCAGCAAGATCACCTAAGGTGGAAGTACCAGCTCGATAATTGACAAGGAAATTGGCAACGGTATATTCTGGAGCATCCTCGGGCTTGTAGGTCGACCACTCGGCAGTAGAACCATGACCATCTCGGCGATCCCTCCATTCGTTCATAATACGAAAAGTATTGCCAGTCCACTGAGCCAAAGCACGAGAGGGCTTGAGCTGGGAAAGAACTTCGTAATAAAAGGGGCTATCAGGGTTGTACAGGGGAAGACGAAGGCCTAGCTCCAGTTGGCCCTGAGTAATTACCACGCAATCAGCCGACTGCTTGTGCTTCGTCATATCAGACTTCTTCAAAAGGCTGTTTTGGCCCGAGATCAGGGTAACTTCATAATTTCCAAGGTCGTACTTTTCCTTCAGCTGCTGAACGAACTCCTCGTCAGAAATATTTTTCACCCTTCTCTCGGACCTGCACAAAACAGAAGGAGAATCATCAGGAAAGATAGATTTCATGGCACGAACATCGTACTCGGAGGGACTCTCGTAAGAAAACAGTGAAGAAAGGGAAAAAGCATCAATCTCGGAAAAAATATCATCAACAGACATTCTCTCAGTCATGGAGGGAGAAGAATCCATTAACGGAAACAATGTAGAACTTGGTTCTCGACAAAGAGAGATAAGGCGACGAGACTGTAACAACGGATACTGTAGTAATCGGTGAGGAGAAGATGAAGGAGGAAAATCAAGAAAATTAGGGTTCTCATAAGCAAAGAGTGATGAAGGAATCTGGGAGAAAAGTTGCAGCGGCAGGGAACAGAGAGAGAAAAGATAAAGAAGAAGAAGTATAAAAAGAAGCGGGCTATTTAAAGGGGGAAGAGTTGTAACCGACGCCGACGGTTACAGGTAATAAAGTGCAGTTAGTGGGGCATCGCATGGCAGGATTTGTGGCATGGACGAAGACGTGGGCAGTTGGGACGACGTTCTTCCACTCGTTCCTCCCACACGAGCGAAAGAAGGGGCATAAATGTAGGTGTAAATTATCCACAGATCCAGGTGGCAACATCTTAAGCCTTGGTGCACCTAAAAACGAAGAGACGCGAAGCATAGAAGGAAGATCATCAGGCGCGAGATTTGAGGGGCCACATGGATCGGGCGTGATATTTCTACAGCTGTCGGACAAGACTTAACCCCAGGTTTCTGACAGAGTTGACAAGACAAGACAGGGTGGGTCAAACGAGGTGCAATGGTCATAAGGATAAGAAAGTACGTGTCACATCGGCCCACCGCTGAGGCGACAGATAAGACAGGCGAAATCGTGTCAAAAGAACACCAGAAGAGGTCGGCCCGGACAAGGGACAGACGAAGGAATCAAGATGCATCGGCCATACACATAAAAGAATGGGCGACGTAAGAAGACCCGATCACAGAACTTCATAATAGATGTAACATGACCCACACCCTAACTTGGTTGTATGGAACTTCTCATATAAATAGAGTGACTTGTATCCAAGAGAGGTAGGTTATAATTTGGGAGAGAAAGAGAGAGAAACTCGAGTTGACACCAAGGAGAAGAGAGTGAGAAGTAAGTTCATCTTTGTAAGGAAATCCGACTAAGAGCAACACCTTTGTAACACTTTGAAGTAATAAGATTCATCCTTTCACCCCCGTGGACGTAGGTAATCATACCGAACCACGTATATCTTGTGTTCATTGTTGAGTGCTTACTTTCATTTGACTTGAGTAGAAGTTTTCTATCCTTTGGATGTAGTTGGTAGTAAAATGCATCTACAATAAGAGAAAAAATAACAAGCAAGAAATTGATTGTGATAAAAAGCTTGAAGCAATATAGTTTTTGAACGCCAGTTGACATCAAAATGGTTCATCTCCTTCATACTATTAATAACATTTTTGTTGTCATTTAGGAAGATTATTCTTTCATTTCCGCAATTCTGCGACCATTTGATGGCTTCTCGAAAGGCTCTAGATTCAGCTTCTTCTGGGCTAGAACACTAACCTGATCCTCCTGCGAAGTCAGAAATTAAACTCATGTTACTCATTTTAATCACTCCATATGCATACTTCCCAGTTTTTTTTCTTCTGAAAAGTAGCATCAAAGAAAATATATGATACATTCTGCAGAGAATTTAGATGTTTCAATAACTAGAAGTGTTTTTTTCTAAGTCGGCGCCTGAATCTAATTTGGCCCTTGGTTCAGCACGAGTCAGATGTCAGGCCGTTTG
The DNA here is from genome assembly GCA_023529315.1 of Papaver bracteatum. Taxonomy (NCBI): domain Eukaryota; kingdom Viridiplantae; phylum Streptophyta; class Magnoliopsida; order Ranunculales; family Papaveraceae; genus Papaver; species Papaver bracteatum. Next base: position 4,797,935 of record JAJJWX010001561.1, on the reverse strand, counting down.
TTTTTTGTTTGAGTCAGATCTGACTCACGATCTGAGTCAGACCTAACCCCTGACACATATCCTTTTAGGTAATAAAATGTCTTTGACTTGTGGGAGCAAGCCACTGACTCACATATTTTTGAGTCAGATTTGACTCAAAAAACAAACGTATTGAGCCAAATCCAGACGAGTCAGGTGATTTAAGTCAGATTCAGATGAGTCAGATTAAAAAAAATGATCATATATTGTGACCCGAAATTATAATAATTTGGCACATATTAGTATCAATTAGGTAAGATCTATTACCCGGATGACGTATACGTAGCCTTCATTTGAAAAAAATAAAAGAGGAAATGCATCTAGAAAAAATAAGAGGAAATACATCTAAAATTAAGATATTTAAACAACATTTATGATTCTTCAAAAACATAGTATTTTTTCGTTCACCTTCGGTATTCATTGAGTTGTCTTCTAATGTCGGACCTATGTGAGTCTCCACAATTAACTGGTGAAAGATGAGATTTTTTGCTCGTGATAGAACTATCAAGATAGAGTCCTGACATTTTCTATCAACCTTGATTGAAGGGCTTAAACATGATCAAAGATTTTTCTTACATTGAGAAAGGTGTTTTAGCTTTTTCTCAATTGAAGATTCGTAGGATAAAAATTGTATCTCAAAAGGGATAAGAGAATTTACGTCCAGGTTCATAAAACTAGATCGATGTAGTACATATCCAACAACGATTTCAACATCAAGTTATTTCACAAGAGTCTTCATCTTTCTAAGTAATTGGGAATGATAAATGAAATCAACATGATGCCAAAATTCTCCTAATTGAAATACAACCGAAGCTAGAATTTAAATGAGAACCTAAACTAAGTAAAAGAAATACAAGAGCATTGTGAGCAAACAGATAGGTCCAGGGGTTTTGTAGGATGTAATAAACTGAGGAGGTATTGAGATTACAATTTTGATGGCGGCACAAGTAATTTTTCGATATCAAACATTTTCTCTAGTAAGTTTAAAGAGCTAATCCAAAGAGATGAAGAAACTTAAAAGAGAAAATGAAAGCATACAAGAATAACAAGAACCGAAAGTGCAATTAAAAAAAAAAACTTGTTAACAAATAGGCTACATCTAAACAACCTACTCGAAAACAACAAAACCTAAAAACAATCATTTTTGTTTTCAAATCCGGTGAAATAATCAAACTTGAGAGCAACTTTGCCTTTTTTTTCCTTAGATTTCTTTATGGATTGGATTAATTCATGTATTATGAAAATATTATCATTGATATATCTTTAAGGCACACAAGCAGCTTGTGTTGGTGAAATAATCTTCTCTATGAGAGGTTTCATTCTTGAAACTAGAAGCTTTGAAATAATTTTGTAAGTTTTATTACAAAGATCAATTGGTCTGTAATCATTAGGAGTGAAAGGATGCTGGGATTAGGTAAGTAGTGGTATGGTTTGGATATGATGGCATTTTTTTTTTTGAAGTGAAAAAATTATTCACCATATCTAATCATTTCTTGTTGTATCCCATTGAAACTAAAAGAAACCAGTTGGGAATCCATACGGTCCCGAGAAATTCCAACTAGGTAAACTTTTAAAATACTATATCTTTCATCCTTAGACGAAAGTCTCGTTAACGCTTCATTGTCAGCTTGATAAATGATTGGCTTGATAAAAGTAAAAGAGGATTCATAAATGATAGGGGAAGTAGTAATGGCTATAATGGAGAAATGTTAAATTTTCAAAAACTTTTGTAGTGTGAAACCACTGACCATTGGATTCTCTCAAAGCTGAAATGTTATTTCTGAATCTCGTTATATTAGCTAGAGAATGGAAATATGTTGTATTATTTTTGTATTGGTCCCTTTCTGCTGCCAAAATTATGCTTCTATTTTTTTTTTTACAATAACTTATGTTGTCAATAGTGAATTGAACTTTAGAGCAATTCTCATCACTATATGAGAGAAATTGAAGCTGGGATAACTTAATTTTAAGATGATTAATATGGTGATTCATCTGACTAAAATGTAGTTTGTTCCGTTCAGACAAATTACTTCTAGCAAGAGAGCGCATTCGACTTATATACTGTTATTAACTGAAGAAATCCCAAGTATTTGATATTAGTTTAGAACATGTTGGGTCTATGAGCTGTATCTATAGAATTTCCAAACATTTTTAGGCTTGTAACTATGATTTTCTGTAACTAATAGAAGTGGGCAATGATATGAGCCTAATAAAGGTAGATGATGTACTTTAAATCGGGATAATTTATTTTCCAATGAGCATTATGAAGAGCCATATAAATTCTAGATCTTTTGTATCCCCTACCATTGGTTTTATTTGACCATGTATAATTGCTTCCTATAAAACCCAAGTCAATTAGACCAGCATCATCAATGGTATTACAAACCCAATTATTTTAAAGAATTTCTACTTGAAGATTGACCCCTATTAGAAATATGGACATTGAGGTCACCTATGACTACCCATGACTGGAAAATGTTATCACTGAGATACTTTAAGAAGTCACATTGCATTTTTTTTTATGCTATAGTGAGCTGATTTATAAACACACGATAGAATCCATTATTGCTTAAAAGAATTAGTTGTAAGGAGTAGATGAATCATGTTATCTTTGCTACAAGCAATATCACATGGAAAACCATGATTCCATAGAAGAACAAGACCACTTGTTAGACACGCTGAACTTACATAAAGAGAGTTAGGATAGTCATATCTTTGAGTTGATTTTTTTTCCCTTTTATCACAAATTATTGTTTCAGCCAGAAAGGTAATACATGTGTTGTGTTTTTGAATTATATCTCCTAAATAGTCTTTGATGTCTTTGGTTGCTAAGCCTTGGACATTCCAAGGTAAAAAAATTATTGTTGGATTTTGATATTTACTAGGGAAATTTATATGGATGCAATTGGGTTTTAAGGTTTTAAATTGAGAATAAAATTAAATTATAAAAGTGGAATGGAATACCCAGTGCTTAGAAATTGAAATAACAATTAGGAAAATTACCTGGTCACCAACACTCTGATCTTTGCCTTTGAACTTCTTGGAATGATTTTTCTTTGAAACAACCCCATGGAAGGAAGGGTAAGAGTTAAGATTTTGAGTATGTTCATCCATAATAACATGCTCATTTTATGTGGATTATTCATTATGACCGGTAGAATTTTGGCTTGATTGGTCCTCCTTAGAGTGGCGAATTAGAGAATGAATGAGTTCTTTGTACGCTCTAGTTGTATGAAGAATGTCAGAATCTATGTTATGAACATTGTAACTGCTCTCCCGCCCCATTAAGATGTTTAAAGATGCAATTTTCTGATCCATATTCCCACCCGAAATATACTCTAACATGTTGCATGGATCTGAATTGTTATAACTATGGGTATACTTATCCAAATTACTAGTACTACTAGGTCCATCTGTTTCTATTCCGATTATTTTACCTTGTCTATGAACCACATCCTCTCTCACTCTTCCTCTGCTAACATTAACTTACAACATACCTTGTTTAATACAGCCAACAATAGTGATTGGTTGATTTTTTACAACCAAGTTATTTCCTTTGTTGATGTCATATTCAGCTGATTTTGATTGACTGCCGAGGTCATCATTGGTTCAGAAAACTGAACATGATCTTCATTTGATATATATATTACCATGTGCATATTCACATTCAGTGTTGCGGAAGGGTCATCTATAACATATATTGCATGTTGATTTTCATTTTCAGGCTGCAATTATGAGCTGACAGTCGTTGTATGTTGGTGTTCTATCTCTTGTTTCACTTGTGAAGTAATATTATTAAAAGTTTTAACTCCTCTAATATCTGGATTATTCCAAGATATAGAATCTAGTATTGAAGAAGATGGAAGAAACCCTTTTTGTTGATGGAGAAGATAGTTTACTATTGTTTTTACAGTTATGTTCATTATGATCTATAGTGTAATAATATGTTTGAGTAATGCTCGGTTGAACCCACTAGCATTTGTATGCCAAGTTAGTTGTCAAATTTATATGACAAAACACATTTTAGTTTACTAAAGTCAGTTTGAGACTAGATTATGCTGAAGAAGTAGAGTATTGAATCAAAGCTTTCCTTGGAGAATGGAGATTGAAGAATACACGAAGATATATTGGAGAACTTCATTAAAGGTTAGTAGCAAACTCTTGATTCTCTTGTTTACTCTGCCTCTTTATTTATCGAAACAAGTGCTCACTCTATGGAACATTTCCTATAACGGTAAAGATATTTTATATATACGCTCAAGGATATTTGATCCCAATACTTTTACGAGAATGAACAATATCACTAGAAAGGTCCTCGTGTTGTAGTGAATGAGAATATGGATGCAACGAGCCAAGAATCACTCAATTCTGAGTTATAACAAAACATTTATGAGTGATTTATTAAAGCAACAATTATAAGTGTGGCTAAGGTTGATTTCGTGAATAGGAAATTGTACATGAAATTTTGGCAATAGTTAGCCAACCTAAACCATGAATAACGTGATTAAAATCCTATTTTGGTCAAGTACTTGGGTGTTTCCTAACCTATACAAGGTATCCTTGTTTACAATCAATTTTCCTTAATCATTCATTATAAATAAGGGTGTAACCACACAACCTATCCCTTGGAAAATTGTGTTTGGTTGCATAAGGTTGTTTTCCATATCTTTGTTCTTCATTAACAAGAGTGAGGTTTCAAAAGACTTTACTTAGGGATCGTAAGACACAGGGAAGTTATCTTCTTTGATAGTTAAGGAACCTGTTCCTAGGTGTTTTTAATAAACCCTAGATTTAATAAAGCAAGATAAACCTAGTATTTTTTAGGTGATCTTGTAAGGAAGATTCGATTAGGGTTACGGTTCCGCAACCTAATTGTTGAGGAGTATCTTCTAAATAGAATTGGTGTTCTTCCAAAAGATTTTCAAGAGTATCTTCTAAAGAGAATTGGTGTTCTGATAGAAGATTTAAGATAAGAATTCCTAAAGATAATTGGTATTCTGTTAGGAGTTATACAAGTGCGCGAATACAACTGAATCAGGTATTACATCTAGTCCGAATAGGTAGCAGGTAATTGGTGTAACAACTTATAATCAGTCTGTGTTCAATCCGGACTAGGTCCCGGGGTTTTTCTACAAGATTGTAGCTTTCCTTGTTAACAAAAATATCTGGTGTATGTGTTATTTCTTTTCCGCATTATATTGTTTCATCTTTATAATTGAAATATCACAGATCGTATGTATTTAAAACCTAGATAATATTAACTCAATTGTACGGAACCTACAAGACTAGTTCTTGTTGAACTCGAATCTTGAAACATTGGTTACAAGACTTTTTATTGTTGGAATTCGGTTCGTGAAAAGTTCGGGTATATACTAGGTTTACCTTGCTAAAATAATTTTAAATACAGTTTCATAACCGAACGTATATATTGTATAAGGATTTTTTATATAGGTTCCCGAACGAAAAAGTTGGTAGTGTATTTGGTATCCCATGCATTTTCACAATACCACACAAATTAAAAGGTTGTTTTTCATATAAAAAAAATTGATCCAGATTTCTTCACTTGATGCTTTTTCATTCAAAATCCTTTGCAAAGTGGATGAGTGACATCAACAGAAGCTATCGCTTCTTGAACTTTCCCTTTTGGAACAACGCGATCCTGGGGATCTAATTCTTTAACTTAATCCATGGCTATAAATATACCCTTAATAATTAATAGTAGGATTAACAAACTCTGGCTGCATGTTAGAAAACCAAAGAAGTTGTTTTGTTAAATCCACTTTAGTTTTCTGCACCATTGGGTTCCATGGATCCAAACTTATCAAGTCACCTTCTAGAAACCAAGGACGGAACTTGAAAACAAGATCATACTCCTTTTGTGTATAGAACTTGATCATGTAACAATCATTGTCCTCATTTTCAAAGAATATGTCCTTAGTCTTTACCCAAAGTTTCTTCAGTTATTCATCAAGCTTTCTAACTGTAAAGACTTTGTTGGAATAGATTTTACCAAGAAAATAGAATTTCCATTGAGTACATCCCTGTATTAAAGCTTCAGTTGATAACTCTGGTTGTATAAGAGCTTCGAGTCTAGCCGTAATAGAAGTATTTTACTCTCTTTTTTCTTCTGAACTTCCCGGTTATTGGAATCCATCAAAGGAGATAACAGTGAGAGAGGAAAAAGGGGAATGACCGGTGAAAAGAACAAGGATAAGAAGAAAGATATGGAAGATTTTTCCTCTCTCATGCTTAGTGAATGTCCAACACTTTTAGGATAACTTGTAAAACCAGATTAGAGTAGGAATAGGCTTAGGGTTAAAACGACTATCTTGTAACAGTTATAATAGCAAAAGTGAAAGAGATGGATAAAATCTTTAGAAGCCTGAAAAGTGGATTTGGTTTAAAAGATGGGTTTTGGATCTTCTCGTTCATAACAATCATCAAAGGTGGAACCATAAAAGAATATCAGAGATGAAGTCGTAGGAAAATCAGGAAAAACCACTCCAATGTCCTAAGCGACCATCCAAGAGCCGCGATCGGAACCCGGATTGAAAAGCAATAAAAAAAATATTAGAATAAGACAAAATTTAACTCAAATGAAATAAAAAGATTAGATTACTGAATGCAAGAAGAGAAAGAGATGATCAAAAGAGTTTAATTGGATCAAAAATTGGAGAGGATGACACTGATTTAGCTCCAATTCGTGCTTGGAACGGTGATGGGGATCTAAAAAATATATCAATCATTAAAAAGAAAAACATACTCCATAAATCTTCGTGAATAAAGTTGTCTAAAATCGTTGATTTCTAGTTTGATGTTCTTAAAAAAAATGTTTTCCCTATTTCTGCCCCTATTTTTCCTATTAATTCCCATCCCCATTTATCCTATGTACCACCATAATAAATCTTAAAAATTCCTAAATCCTACCTCTTGACTTTTATTACACCCATCAATTAAATAGTTAAAAAAAGAAATTGATTTACACGGGCAAAATTTTTCATCGCGCGCTGCGCAATCAAAAATTGAACGAGCAACTACACCACTGTCCGATAGGTAAGATGTGACATCATCAACATATTAACTTAACTCTAGTTAGTTTCTGAATTTTAAGTTTATCTCACGGAATTTTAAGTTTATCTTACCGAATTTTTCTTAATATTCATATACATTATGGTTTTTCAAGAACATTTTTTAACATAAAGATGACCATGGGTCGTTGAAAAGTAAGATTAATCAGCTCGACTTAGATAACAATTAGAGATGTTCGTTAACATTGATGCTTTTGTTTTCTCTAGGAGAGTTGATTTATTTATTTGTTTTTCTTTAAGATGTGATGATTATTAGGTCACCTTGGCGATTTTTTGGTTTCTGTAAATACTAAATAGCCATAATTGTTTTGTATGTATATGAACTCTTTCATTTGAATCAGATCCTAAAGATTATTTTGATTGATAATTTAATATTGACTGGCATGATTCAATTGAAAAATTAGCTACTTGGCTATATTGATTCTTTTTCTAGATCAAGTTGTGTGATAAATAGAGTTTATAGCTTGTCTAATTTTGCGAACTGAAGTTAGTTTCTTTCTAAATGCAGGACGAAACACTTGTTCCGAGCTAACAATCCAAAGATTTGAATTGTTCATGAAGCTGCTCTCTGATTCTAAAGCCAATTGTTAGTTGGAGACTATATTTCCCATAGAACCATCATTTATTAGCTAATGTTTGATAAAGTGTTTGACCCAAGTAATGTATGATAAGGTCGTTTATCTAAGGTTTGACTTTCTGGTGTTAGCACCATTAATGTTTCATTCTTTGAATCTGAGCTGAAAAGTAGTGTGTACATCTCTATGTACACGTATATGCACAAAAACAATTCAAAGTAAGGTGAAAAATGGAAGAAGAAAGAAGGACCTTCCAATTTGAGTTTTTCATCGACCAATTGAACTTTACATTAATACAATAACACGATTCTTTGGTTACCCTATAAATTGCAGTCACGGTGAATCGTTTTGCTTAATGGAAACGGAAGATTAATAAAGAAAGCAATAGTGATGGTCAAATTAGCTTGACTTTTATAGGTGGTACATAGGAAAAATCAGAATTTAAAAGAGAGAAATTTTTTAGAAATTAAGCGGGGATGGGAAATAGGAAAACGGGGATGGGAAATAGGGAAAACCTAAAAGAAAATCAGACTTTCTCAACTTTTTTATTTTAAATATTCACTAACAACAATTAATTTCCCAATTAAAACTATCAATTCATATATAACAACACGATTAGATAACATCAAGGTAACACTAAATTAGTAAGAAATAAATTAGCCGTTAACAAAACTAGCTGGATAACGCGTTTTTTATTTTAGAGCAAAGCTCAAGGAAATTAACTATTTTAGGTAAAGGTACAAAAATAGTTAGACTCGTCCAAAAGGTATCAACCATGTGCGAGTTGTGGCTCAGTCTGACCCGTCGAGTTACCAGTTTCAGATTTTTCCGAGTTTACCATCCCTGGTCGAGTCAGGTATATAGTAGTCTAGGGTTAGTTAGTTTATATGGGTTGGGTGTACTCTATTTCAGTTTAACCTGGAAGTTTCCTCTAGTCAATGATGGAAACTAGCGAAAAATTCTCGAGATAGAATTCACTCATGAAAAGTAATCTTCACAAGGTGGTGTTCCTCTCGCAAAAGCACATTGTGAATCATGTTCCTGTAAAGTAAATCATGTTCATAATACTCAAGAAAATTGGCTTTCGATAGTTCCTAAATCCGTTCTTAATGTATTTCAAAATCTTTGCAACAAAAATTAGGTATTTTTTCATTTTGTATTGCATTATAAATTAGGTCTAAAAGATATGTTATTGTATTGGTTTGTTTTAAATTTTATTATACTTAAGGTTAGGGTTCCACTTTAATATCGAATCATAATTAAGAAATTTGATTTTATTACTTGGTATATAGAGTATACTTTTGTTGCTGATAATTTCTATGTGAATTTGGTTATACTTATACCACATTGAACACAATATATTTTGTTAATTATCAACAATTTTGAAATTTAGTGTTATAGATGCATCTTATTCTTTCATAAATATTATCAACTGAGGATGAACGTTTCACCAATAATGCAATGATTGCAATCAATCTATTAAAATTAAAACAATAGATTTTATTAATTATGAAGATAAGATTCAGGTGATTGAGATTCCTTTGTGATTTATATTTGTTGTTCTCTTACGAAGTGGGATAAAGTTGTGTCTAATTGGTTTTGTATTTTATCCTTCCATTTTACATTCTCTTTTATGATAATGGCTTTCAAGTTGGTGATTTAAACATGATGTAGGAACTCAACTCATCTGGATTCATATTTGGATCCTGTGTTTATGTCCTTAATTAAAGATCCATACCAGAGACGTAAGGAGCAATGGCAAAAAACAGCTCAAGCACGAAGTGGTTTCCAGTTTTTTAAATTGCCGGGATTTGGTGATCTTGGTGGGCGTCCTTCGACTGCCGCGAAAGAATGCTCCCATTCATTATAAATATCTATTAAACTGCAAACATGAAAATCACGAAGGTTCTCATCTTCCACTTGCATATGGTTGCTAATTTTAGCTTATTTTCTATACTAATTGTTGCAAATTTCAAGGTTTAAATAGCACTTACCATCTCTGATTTTACGTTTCAGTTATCGTGGTGGAGTAGACAGTCAAAGGGTGATCGTTGGATCCCATTTTCTACTAAGGTTTATCGATCTTGAGAGATTTGTGCTACATATTTGCTTGCTAATGGAGATGTTGTAAGCCAGTGTTGTCATTCTTCCAACTTCTGGAAATGTAGTCTTCTGTAAATTTAGATATGTAAATATAGTCTTTTTTGTTTTCCAATGAAAGAGTATAAAATGGGTACACAAATGAGAATACCAATGAGTTGTCTTTCAGACGGTCTTATAAAAAAAATTGGGTACCTCACTAGCACGATCGCATAAATTAAAATGGTTACCACATTTTTTAGGGTACCATAAATTTTAATGGGTAACTAAATTTAATGGTGGTATAAATTAGTACAGGTAACTGGGTCAGACAGTTGAATTGAAAAAGAGTAAATTGTTTTATGTTCCAATGAAAGAGTATATGGTGTTGAACATTTGTGAATTAGTACATTGCGGTCATTTGGATTAGAAGGTGACTGTTTGAAATTATTTGTTCTTGCGATCATCCTTAACTAAAACAGAAATGTGGTTTATATCGTATAACTTTAAATCTTTCTTTCCACCCTTGTTATCAGTCTAAAGCGACAGAAAAAAGATCCCGAAATCAAGGTTGGTATGGTATCTAATACCTATTTCTCCTTTACTTTGCTTTCTTGATGATTTTTTTTATCTATTTTTATGGTCTATTCTATACCCAATGCTTTTCTTTGAATTTTTCTGGAATATTCATGGGACTTTTCTTTTGATTATCTTTAGTGAATTATTTTGTTAGGGTGAACATGGCTATTTAGGTTGTAATATAGTTTAATACCAGAGGAAGTTTCTCTCGGAAAATAGTCTGTAGTGGTGGATCAAAGGAGAACCAATACTTTATGCGCACATTGTTGGTACTAAGGGAAAATGATCAACTATAATATGCTAAGGCAAACTATTATATAAATTGCTTGGAAGTATGTACCACTTGTTATTAAGCAAATACTGTAGCTTATCTGAAATGGGAGATTGTTCAAGTATCTCATAGTTGGAATATCACACGCAATTGCTTGATTAATATGAATTACTTTACTTAGTCGATCCTAGTAGAGTTTTAACATAACTTGGATTTGGTACTTTCTTGTATGGATGCATCAAAATAAGCAGCAAAAGATAACTCTTATGTCTTTTATTTTAACTCATAATGCTATCTTGGCAGTTTCCTATCTTTGATGTTTCATTTCATTTAGGATGCTTGTGCCGCATCACAAAAAATAACTCTTGTGTGATTTATCCTAATTCAGAATGTTTTGCAAGAAACTTTGCTTTTTTATAGGAATGAAATATATAAATCTTTTTAATTATCCTTACTTGTATTTCCTTTCTTTGCTTTTTGTTTGTTGAAAGGTCAATTTGTGACGTCGAATTACACCGTTTGATGTGCCACCCTATGTATAGTGTTACGGAAGCCATATCGTCGCACATGATGAAACCCATAATTTAAGCTCTCTTTTTGCCGTCACTTAGGGTCTTTTCAAGTTCCTTGCTGATATAAACACAAATTTCAGTGTTATATCCAACTATCCAAGGCGTCAGATTAAGACGGTGATTTTACTGAGCTCTGATATTTATACCCAAAAGTCCAATAAAATAAAGAGAATTTTGATAAAGTACCCCGCTTTTTGGATACCCACTAAAAAAATACCCCCGTTTTTTTAAAATTTGTTAAAGTACCCTTACGTTAGTTTTTCCATCCAATGTTAGTTAAGACTATTTTACTTTACATATTTACCCTTTTATTATCGCCACATTGATTTTATACATCATTTTTCAGGTTCGTCGAGTCCGGTTCAAGATCGTTACACCGCTTTCAGGTTCGTTACATCATTTCCCAAGAAGGGTTCATCATTTCAAGTGTTTTGGGGTTTTTGGTTGGAAGAAAACGACATTCTACAACATTTTTTAGGTTCGTCGAGCCCGTTTCAGGATCGTGAAAATGCATTCAGGTTCGCCGAACCCGGTTCAGGATCGTTACACCATTTTCAGGATTGTCGGATCATTTACCCTTCCCACCAAGGAGATGTAGTTCAGGGGTAAATAAGACTTTTAATTGGAAAGATAACTGCCACCTAGCACTTAACTGGATGGAATTTGCCTTTTAAATAAAACGGGGTACTTTAACAAATTTCTAAAAAACGGGGGCACTTTTTTAGTATAATGTGAAAAATAGGAGTACTTTATCAAAAAGCCCTAAAATAAATTGGGTGGCTTTTTCTAAATGTTGTATATAATAAATTGAGTAAACAAAAAATGACTGTATACAATAAATGGGGTATATTGGTCAATGTATTTGGATTTTGTTTTATGTATTTGACTGGTTTATGTTTATTTTGGAGAATGAATAATTTGTTTTCCTCTTTTTAGTTGTGATTTTATGCTTATGATCAGTATGGTTCTTTCTTTTGGTGTTGCAAATAGAGTACCTCGTTAATGAGGAAACATTCCTGGTTATTAAGAGGAAGATAAACAATGAGAGCTTTATCAACAATAATTTTGCAAGAGGAACACCACCTTGTGAAAATTACTTTTCATGAGTGAATTCATCATCCCAATTCCCAACCCGATATTCCATCGTAATCCAGGAGTAAGTAAAAATGGGCGCCCACTGCTGCAGATTCAGCGTGATAACAATGGATGGGGAGCCAAATATTTATTACGCCACCCCTCACACAGTTATCAAAGTTTTCATTGGAGTTTACAGCCGTTTCTCCCACTTTCTCGCATAAACACCAAAAAAGAGTTATCTCTCGATACTTTCAGATCAAAAAGATCCGGTCATGCCAACTAAAGTTACTCTTAATTTCTTGATAGCCTGTCTAATTTAAGTAAATCCGAATTCTTACACAAAAATAGTCCAACCACACTAATTACTGGTCAGCCGGACAGCTGATTTATTTGGAAACGACACTACCAGAGTATTTTGACTTGTAAAATTAATAATTGTCCTCTACTAATTCAATTATACACAGTATAATCTCACTGACTTAAGAATTAAGATATTAATTTTTGTGGTGCTCTACTGCTCTTCACGTCTTCATCCATTCCCACTGCAAAAAAAATAAAAATAAAACAAAAATATATAACTCGAATCAAAAATATTACTGTAGATCACTGAAAATTTAAAAAACTTAATCTAATTTCAGACTTATTCCTACTAATTCCTCTGTCAGTTCTGTCTCTGTTTTTCTATTTTGTATATTATTTTTATTCATTCAACCACATGAGGTATTGTCTTTTGGATTATCTTTTCTAACTTCTATCGATCGTAGATATATTAAGAGTTGTAAAGATCAAGATTCACTCTTTTTTAGAAAAGATTTTATTTTGAGTTTGGAACAAGGGGCTTTTGTTTTCTACTGTTTTGATTTAGATTCCTTTGTGAAAAATTAAACATTTGGGGTTCTTATTCTGATCAAGAGTCAATTTTCTCAGTGAGGAAAAAATTTGAAGCAAGTTTGGGTATTCTGATACAGAAAGTAGTATGGTTTAGGGTTTTTCTGTGGTGGATTACAGTTAGTGGGGATTTATCAAATGTATTTATCTGAACTCAGTGATGGTATGGAATTGAAGAAGGAAAAGCTAGTAAGGTAATAATATATTCTAACTTGTACTGTTGTTCTGATTTTGATTATTGAATTTTATCCAATTGTTGAATATAAGTCTGTTCAACTGATATTTGGGTCTATGATTTGTAATGTGGCATACATATTTGTTAACATTCTAGGTTCTATCCTGATGGAAAACAACATCATGACTTACCATGGGAAAAATCTGATTCTAGTCAAATTGAAACACCATCACCAGTATACAAAGTTTCAGCTCCATTATTGAAAGCTAATGGAGGAGGAAGTGAGGGATTTTATAAGAAAACAATATCTGGGACTTTGAGATTTGGGAAGTCTAAGGTATTTCCTGAAGATCATGAGCCTTGGAGGAAAAGGATTTTGGATCCTGGAAGCGAAGCTGTTTTACAATGGAATCGCATTTTTCTATTTTCGTGTTTGGTGGCTTTATTTGTTGATCCTTTGTATTTTTATTTACCTTCTGTTGGGGATGTTGGAGATTCTTCGTCTTGTGTGAAGACGGATAAGAGATTGAGAGTTGTTGTTACGATTTTCCGAACTGCAGCAGATTTTTTTTACTTCTTACATATGGTTATAAGATTTAGGACGGCTTATGTAGAGCCAAGTACACGAGTATTTGGAAGGGGTGAACTTGTTATGGATCCTAAGAGGATTGCCAGAAGATACTTGAGATCAGATTTCGTTGTGGATTTTGCAGCAACGCTACCTCTTCCACAGGTATTTATTTTCATTTCCTTCCACTAATCGTATGGTTGGTTACCTAGTAGGATTTTTTCGTACATCTACTGCTCTTCAACACCAATTCAAATGCAAAACAATAAGAAACCCGAAATTAATTGTTTGATTAACTGTGAATCACTGTGAGGTGGCAAAATAGAAAAGAACACTCTTTTATGTTCTTTTCACTAAGCGTAGTTATGATGTGACACTGTATCATTTACTTTTCTTTCTCAGTGCTTACATGTAGCATAAGTATGTAGTCATTTATTAATAGCTGGGAGTATCCAATATGCTTCAATTTATGTATGCTCAAATTTAGTGATTGGGGGAGGCTATAAGGGTGACAAATCATTTTTAATTGTGTAGCTGTCTCTCCTCGTTATGCAATTTAAGCTCGCAAAGACAAATTGAAACCTTAAACAACATAAGATGAAACTTTTTTTCTTCTATTTTTTTCTGATTGTTCGTAATTTTTTACTATCAAATTCGTTCTGCAGATTGTTACCTGGTTTATCATACCAGCAATTAGGAACTCCTATGCCAATCATAACAATAACGCCCTTGCGTTAATCGTACTGATACAGTATATACCGAGATTATACCTTATCTTTCCTCTGAGTTCTCAAATTATCAAAGCTACTGGAGTGGTCACAAAGACTGCCTGGGCTGGAGCTGCATACAATCTTCTACTGTACATGTTGGCAAGTCATGTATGTATAAACTGATTGGTTAGTTGCATCTTAACGGTACATGCTAAGAAGCTATAAGATTCTTACTTGATCTGAAATTAAGTGTTTCAACTTTCAAGTAATTATTTTGTTTTTTAATCTTTAGGTTCTGGGGGCTTGTTGGTATTTGTTATCTATTGAACGACATACAACATGCTGGAAATTCGAATGCAAAAAGGAAGGCGCACTAAAATGTTTTCCTACTTATTTAGACTGTGATGCTTTCAACCAACCCTTACGCAAGAATTGGGCAAACTTCACCAACGTGTTTAATAACTGTGATGCTTCCGACCCAGCTAAGTTCAGATATGGCATATTTCAAATTGCTGTGACCAATAAGGTTGTCTCCTCAAATTTTATGGAGAAATACTTCTATTGCTTATGGTGGGGCTTGCAGAACTTGAGGTATGACTTCTAAATTTATAAGCATACAAGTTCTTCTTAACAACACTACATTTTGCTATCAAATTTCTCATTACAATTGGTATCGTTCGGTTGCGTCACTTCACATTAGAGAGTAATTATGAACATAATTCACTAGTTAGCATTCGCACATTAGTGTGGCTTTCTTTGGTTGAATTGAGCTGGAATTGCCACTTATGTTCTTCGGCTTTTGAAAGTCAGACCATGAATTGATGAAGTTTTTCAAAGAGGGATTATAATTAAATATATACTAATGTAGCATATTTATGCAGTTATTGTTACATTTTGCCGCAATTGAATTGGCAGTCATATCTTTAGTGTCCACTGTGTCGTATGGGTGGGAGAGAAAAGTAAACCATAGTCTGTCTAAAATGTCAGATTGATGAGAGGGGTATGTAAATTTAGGTACCTTCAATTTGGTATACCCATATATAATCACTAGAAGTCTTACACGTCCGCTGCATTGTTAGAGATTGAGATAGTGTCTACTCATAAAGAGTTGAAAGCTAGAGAAACTCATTGGCGAGAGAGAGAGAGAGGATTTAAAGGGAATAATGATAGATTTGAGGAACGGGTAGTAAAATGTAGATTACAATACTAAGGCACTTAGTCCAGTTGGTTTTTTCGCAACCATTATCTATTATGTAACTAGTAGCTAGTCCATTTGGTTTTCTGTAGGGGTGCCATGCATTTGAAGAGGTCATTTTTTCGAAATATCACCTCCATGTGCGCCCCACTGGTCCATATATAATCATGTCAAATATATATCTCATTTATACACACCATACGTTGTTAGTTTCCTTTCATTGATCTTACTTCATGTGAAGACAATGAATGAATCATCCACTCTTGACTAATCTGTGACTAACTTGTTCAAACTATGTATCTAGTTTCTTACCACAAAAATGTACTCAAAATAGATATACTTTTGCCCATAATTAGCTCAAAAAAAAAGTATACAATATTCCTTTTCATTATCAGGTCTCTTAAATTAGCACTAACACGCACGGATTATATATCGAGAAATGTTTATCAACGAAACAGTGATGGTCTAATTCCTATTGGATTATCACGAATTAATATTATATTGCCTCTTTGTGAAATGGGATACAGTTCTTATTTAGGTTAAGACTGGTTAGTACTGACTTCATTGTTGACAAGCAGTGTTGCTCTAGCATGAGATCATACTTTCTCATTCCTTGTTTAATTAACTACTGGGGCCATGAGAAACACAATATTATTTTTCCAATCTTTCAAAAATTGAGTTGCACCTTTTCCTCTATTTGGGTATTCCATTTAAGGATCCTTGTTGGGTTTCCGTTCATTATGACAATAGGCTCCTATTCTTTGTTTGCATGAGTGTATTCTTCTTCTCCTGTCTTTTCTTAAGGTCCTTCATACAGTGGCATTTTGCGCTTTTGGAGATGGGTGTTACTATATTATGGGAGATATTGTGATTCATGTTTGTGCTCCTTATTTCTTCAGTTCATATGGGCAGAATCTTGAAACAAGCACTTATATTTGGGAGACTATATTCGCAATATTCATCGCCATATTTGGATTGGTTTTATTTGCCCATTTGATTGGGAACATGCAGGTATAGTAGCCTTATCACTGGTACAAATGATTTAGTTTTTCCTTTCTTTTTCCAATTCCCAATTTACTTATTACTTAAAGTTCAATATAATTCCACTTCAAGTAGGTAGCGTAATGGTATGCCTTTTAGGCATGAATTTTCTTCACCTTATCTTTCATTTCGTTCTTGGAAGTGAAGGACAAATGTAGAGCATTATCTCATTGTGTTGGTGTGAAGTTGTCAGTTTAAGTTCTTTAGATCTAATATTACTTGGAATAAGATCACTTTACATGAGTTAGATGGTTGAGTAATTACTTTACCTCGTGAGTTAAACTAAATCTTGGAATCAAATTTATGATCGAACCATCTCAAGTGTATGTCTATAAAGATATCCATATTTTCCATCAAATGTGTTAATAGAAGAAGATTTCCTTATTTTGTTCGAGTCATAAAACTTGAAGCATACCAATTCCTATTGTTTGCATGCACTTGATAGCCACTTAAATGAAATATTTGTAACATTTTCCTAGTTCTCTTTAGTTTTATGGATAATTTTGATGAGAGAATGTAAACCGTTTTCCCCCCTCGTGTTAACCCGTTAAAGTAAGTGCTTTCCATTTACTTTCTCAATCTAACTTATTAATGCAGACCTATTTGCAATCCATCACTGTGAGACTTGAGGAGTGGAGGCTTAAGCGAAGAGACACTGAAGAGTGGATGAGGCATCGTCAACTTCCCCAAGATCTTCGAGCACGTGTTCGGCGATTTGTTCAATACAAGTGGCTTGCAACGCGAGGGGTTGATGAAGAAGTCATATTACAGGCTTTGCCTACTGATCTTCGTCGAGATATCCAACGTCACCTCTGCTTGGACCTTGTTCGACGTGTAAGGCTCCTTTCCACTCTTTTTATTTTTTAAGGCATCTGAATGGATCTATCATTAGATGTGTTGGATCATATAGCCTAGGAATTTGAAGTGAATGAATGTAGGTTGTATATCAAGCTTTGCAATAAATCCAACTTAATTTTTGACCAAATAGTCAAGAAATTTGACTATGCAAGAACCTAAAACAGGAATTAAAAAAAGCACACAAGCAAGCATAAATGGCACCAGCAAGATTTTGATGCCTTTAAAGGCGTACTCCACACATGTCGGAATTACTGTAATAAAAATCAGAAATGGCATATTCATGTAATCCAGGAGCACAGGAGTATCCATTAGTTAATGAACTTGATGATATGGCATTATAATAATTGGTAAATGCTTAACATGCTAAATATTGAAAAATGCAGAGGTGGTTCTTACATTCTTTGATTTGGAATGCATTCTTGTTTTCAAAGCCGAATGAGCTTTTCCTCTCCATGCATTAGGGTGTCATGGGGATACTCCATTATCTCTTTTTTCCTGTTGAACATATATGGATACCAGAACTTCTAGGAACTGTTAGAAGTGGTTCAGGTTCAGGCTCAGGATCAGGTTACTATTATATTAGATGCACCCTAAAATAGAATTTGAATAAACAGGAGTCCAACAACCGTGCAGCAGTTCAATTACTAAATGAAGTCTACTTTATATAAACATAAACAGTATCCCTTGGCAGGATTGACAGCTATTAGCTCCTTACATGTCCTGGATCTGCTTCAGACTCGCAAGACATGCAATGTAGCATTCACCAATAGTCAAATATAATCTTTTGACCAACTTGATACTTCATTTGCAGGTACCCTTCTTCTCACAGATGGATGACCAGCTTCTTGATGCTATATGTGAGCGGTTAGGGTCAGCTTTAAGCACCGAAGGTACTTATATTGTTCGTGAAGGTGACCCTGTGACGGAGATGCTTTTTATAATTAGAGGAAGACTCGAGAGCTCAACTACCAATGGGGGTAGAACTGGTTTTTTCAATTCGATTATGTTGAGACCAGGGGATTTTTGTGGTGAGGAGCTACTCGCTTGGGCTTTACTTCCCAAGTCCACTGTGAACTTGCCTTCTTCCACAAGAACAGTTAGAGCCCTATTTGAAGTAGAAGCATTTGCACTACGAGCTGAAGATCTCAAGTTTGTGGCAAATCAATTTAGACGTCTCCACAGTAAAAAATTGCAGCATACTTTCCGTTTCTACTCTCATCATTGGAGAACATGGGCAGCTTGCTTCATACAAGCAGCTTGGCGCCAGTTTAAAAGGAGAAAAATGGCAAGAGAGCTCAGTATGCGTGAGCCTTCGTTCGCTGAGTATGAAGAAATACTAGATGAGACAGAAGAACACGAAGAAGAGGACTTTCTGTCTCTTACTCCCACAAGTAATTCTTCTCAGGTAATACAGAACCTGGGTGTTACCATTTTGGCTTCAAGATTTGCAGCCAATACAAGGAGAGGAGCTCAGAAGATGAAAGGTGTCGAGTCATCTAAGTTACAGAAGCCTGAAGAGCCAGACTTCTCTGTGGAGTAGTATGATGACTAATCCTCTCCCAGTTTATGTGTCTTAGTGGTATATAATAGCAGTATCTTTCCATCACCCAGAAGCCAAATAGGTATAAAGAACCCAGAAGGGATCATGAATTACCGGTCTTTCTACTAGCAGAACGATAAGCCGCAGTTCTCAACTTAGGATTTGCTGATACAGAGTTAGAAGTTTGTGAATTTATATTATATTTGATCATTGCATTGTATCTAGTTTTATAACTCAGTTTTGGTTTCAAGATGTGATCTTAGAGCATCTTTGAAACTATATAAAAAAAAAGCTCGTGTTACAACGATACGCCTAAAAAAAATATTCAGCCGTGTCGATACGTATTTATACGGATATAGTATTAGTACTCCAATATTTCAAGATACAACTCAGTTAGAAAACTTTGGCTAAATTATTAGATATCAACAGCTGCCAAGATAAATCAATACCTAGGGGCTAGGGATGTCAATGGGGATCCGATATTCGTTTCCGAATAACCAGATTCCGATAGGATATGACATAACGGTTATCGGATATCGGAATAGGAAAACTTATCAGAACTTTCTATGTTATTGTACATAACAGGTTGAGGCAGTTTCCGTTACGATAATATCCGATATCCGATAACGTGTATACTACACATCTATACCTAGCTATACCCTTCGCTTGAATCACTTCAGTTCAGTTTATTTCCGCGACACAAAAGAGAGAAGAAAAACTCACCTCCGCTGCCTACCGTCTTCCGATTCTTCTATTCAAATCACATGTGATTACTGATTAGAAAACTAGAGTTTTCTTCTTCTATTTCACTTGAGTTCAATTTCGATCTTAAAACTCAATTTTCAATTTAGGGTTTCTGAAATTAGGGTTTTCAAAATTGATTTGCGATTGTGAAATTAATCATGTCCCAAAGCGAAAGAGCATCCAATCATGTTGGTTCCTCAATCAATCCCTCATTTTCAGTGGCATACAATTACAAGAACATACAGATGTTCAAGGTTTAGGAATTAACTCCACACCTGTTACACATGTGATTCGTCCCAAAGAAGAAGGAGAAGTAGAGGAAGATCCAATTGTAGCTGAAGAAAAGAAAAAACTAGGTTCAACAAGGTCTGATATATGGCTTGAATCTGAAAGAATAGTTAGTAAGAAGCTTGGACCAGATGGGAAGGAGGTTGGGATAATTTTAGCCGAATGCAAACATTGTAAGAAGAGAAATGAAGCACCAAGTAACCAAGGAACCAGCAGCTTGAAGTCCCATCTAGCTACCTGCAAAGATAAGCTAGAGAATAAGCCTGGACAAAGAAAGATTATTGCAATCAAAATAGGTAATGCACAAATTAAGTTAGCTAATTGAAAAGATGATCATGATGCTACTAGGATACTTGTTTCCAAGATGATTGCTAAGCATGATTATCTAATCAATATAGTTGAGCATCCATATTTTAGAGAGCTCGTTAGGTCTCTGAATCCTTCTGCTAAGATGTACAGTAGGAATACAACTAGGGATTATATCATGAAATTTTATGCTGAGTTCAAACTGCAATTACAATAACAATTTGACACTATAACATCTAAATGTAGTTTAACAACATATATGTGGACATGTAAACATACAAAGATGGTTATTGTTGTGTGACAATGCATTACATAGATGATGATTGGAAACTGATTAAGAAACACTTTCATTCATTTTAGTGCCATCACCACATACTGGAGAAGTTCTAGCAGATTCTGTGAAATCAGTAGCTCTAGATTTGGAACATAGATAATAAGCTTTTTGCTGTAGCTGCTGACAATGCTAGATCCAATGATGTTATGATGGCAAATCTGAAGAATTGGCTTGATAGCAAGGATTGTCTAGTTCTTGAGATGGCTTTGTTCCAAATGAGGTGTAGCAATCATATATTGCATTTAATTATATTATGTGGAATGAAAGTAGCTGCTCCATTTATAAATGCAGTTAGAGAGTGTGTGAAATATGTCAAGTCAAGTCAGCCTAGAAAAGAGAGGTTTGCAAATGCTATTTCACAAGTTAAGCTTCATGGAAGGTCTGTTAGTTTAGATGTGGACACCAGATGGAACTCCACCTTTAACATGCTTAAGGATGCAATTCATTTGAGAGAAGCATTTGTTAGACTAGCTATATTGGATTCTGACTTTGATATACTACCAAATACTCAGGAGTAGCAACAAGGAATACATGTATGTGACTGTTTGCAAGTGTTTGATGTGATCTCAACCAAGTTTGCAGGAATTAAGTATCCCACAACAAATATGTATTACAATGGGGTGAATGAGATTCATAAATGCATTAAATGATGGGAAACAAGTGAGCATGAGTATATCAGAGATATGGGATTGAATACGAGGTCAAAGTTTGATAACTATTGGAAAGAATCTACCCTGTTGATGAGCCTTGGAGTTGTTTTAGATCCTAGGTATAAGTCTAGATGGGTAAAGTTTGTTTTGAATAGATTACATGGTTCACAAAACTATTACACTCATTATAACAAATTTTATACATCATTCAGTGCACTTTTATCATCTTATGGAACCAACACTACAACTCCAGATTATTTTGGTAATTCATCTAGAGGAATGAGTTCAGCTGGATTTAAGATTTCTGCAGCTACAACAATAACAAATGAATTTGGTTATGATGAGTTTTTGATGGAAAACAGTGTGATTGAGGTTCATAAGTCATAGTTGGAGAAATAATTAGAGGAACCAGTTCTTCCTAGAGGCACAACCACTGATGAATTGAGGTTTGATATATTGAGTTGGTGGAAGAATCATGCTCCTAAGTTCCCAACTCTTGGTTGTTCCAGTGACAAGTGTAGCATCAGAATAAATGTTCAGTACTGGCGGTAGGGTTTTCATAACTCACAGTTGTTCATTAGCTCTAGAATGTGTTCAAGCTTTACTTTGCTTGAGTAATTGGTTGCCAGATCTCAATGACAGTGATAGTTGTATTACTGGTTGGTAACTTTCCTTTGATCATTTCCTTTTATATTAATGCACTGTCATTTCCAACTAAACTAACACATTTGATTTTCTTTGAAAATGCATATGTACAAGGATTAAGGAGAAAGGAAGGACTAAGGAGGAATGCATTTGCAGTTGCATTGCAGTCTGCAACAAGCTATGAAAATTCACATCTCAGTCCAAGAACCCCAACTTTTTTTGAGTTTCTGTGTTTTTTTCTTTTGGAAGAACATGTAACTAATCAATTTAAAACATTTGTATGTCTTTACTTTGTATGGCATGGATTTTGAACTGAAAACTTGGTTATTTTTAGATTAATTTGGATTTGAAAACTGGTATTTCTGTTTTCTGTCAGATACTAAAAATTATCCGGTTTCCGATAACTCCAACGTAACAGAATTGGAATTGAATTTCAGATTTCCGTCTGAATTTATCGGATATCCGATAACTCTTATCGTAACGGAAGCGGATGAGCCAGTACCCGTATCGATAAGTGTCGTTGATATTAGGAAATTTTGATATTTTACATGATTCTATGAGAAGTTGTAACTTTAGCCACAAAATATTAGTCCCAAATCTCTCCACTGATCTTGTTCTAGCTTTCTCCCTTCTTATACGCATATCATACAAATATATCTTGCAAATTCACTAGATTATATAGTTATATATCTATGTTAAACTACTCAATTCAATGATATTTATATTGTGTGAGTTGTGTCCACGTATTTTATATTTTTAAGTTATCTTATCGAAGTAGCGTATTGGATATAAGACACTGATATCGTGTCTGTATCGCTGTAACACAGAAAAAAGCTTTATTTTCATTTTTGGTTTCTTGGTCATATATGCTGTTAGTATGAAATGACCACCAAGACACATGGATTGTTTGTAATGATAAATAGTTTATGTTGTTGCTCATGCATCCCAGGCTGTATATTATTCTAGCACCAGCTGCAGAGTCTCGTCCATTGCAGAATTAACTGGTGGTATGGAATATTTCTCCAATTTCATTCAAGATTATGCAATAGTAGATTCTTCTAGCAAGGTGTTACATTTACTTTACTTGGGTCCAAATGGTCAAACTTCTCCTATTATGATGAGAATTGATAGTTCAAGATATGGTTAGTTAAGTATCATGAATTTCTTAAACTGGCCCTATTGAAACCAATATTAATCCAGGTCCCCGGGGCCGCCACCATAAAGGCGAGAGAATTTGTGGTTCTGAATCTCCAATATTAAAGAGAGAGATAAAAGGATGGGGAAATCAAATGAAAAATTCAGGATTAGCTAGTTTGGCATTTTGGATGGAGTTGTAAAACTTAAACCTCTTATCAAACAAGGGGAGAAGGCGAATTTTGGGTCGGGGGATGGTTAACTTATTTCTATTGTTGAGAAGGTGAGAAATGTAGAACTCATTGAAGAAAAAAACAGAAACCTCTCTTTGGAAGAGTATGCTGAGAATGTTAAACTGATGGCAGGCAAACACAAGAGTAAAAGTAAACACATGAACTAATGGAAGAATATTATTATAATCTCTACCAAACCAATTCAAGACGTGCATTATAATGTCAATTATTCACATGTTCATTAATTGGAAGCAAGATTATTTGTAATTCCCTTAATTTGTTGGAGATGTTCTTTCACAGATTGATTTCCCCTTCGAATACTTTTTTAGCTAATTATGGAGCATAGATATTCTTGCTGCAAATTGAGTAGTAAAGGTTGTTTCAAGAAACACCAAAATCTCATGAGAAGGAGCCAATCCAAGAACATCACCAGATAAAAATTGTGTAAAAGTGACTTTGAGACAACCCGAGACAAACTGATCTACTTTCCTCCAACATGGCCAAGATGGATTCCGCACTTGAACACCATCAACAGTAACATGGTGAGGAGGTTCTTGAATTGAACCATCAACATAATCAAACAGATCAACAGAGATCAAAATTGACTTAAATTGATCCTCCTAAAGAAAATAATTTGTTGAATCAAGCTTCAACGAGATAAAATTTGCAATGTTGGTAAAATGAAGTCTAAATTGTACTGATCTTGATAAGATCTACCATTGTTATCATCAGTACTACCAGCTGAAGACAGAAAATTATTACGATTTGTAGTTTTTCAAGGCATTGTGAAATCAAGAAATTCAACAATCATAAAATGATAAATTGAGAACTCGAGAATGATAAA
Source organism: Papaver bracteatum (assembly GCA_023529315.1). Lineage (NCBI taxonomy): Eukaryota > Viridiplantae > Streptophyta > Magnoliopsida > Ranunculales > Papaveraceae > Papaver > Papaver bracteatum. The sequence continues at coordinate 4,773,523 of JAJJWX010001561.1, read as the reverse complement.
ACTGAAGATAATAAAGCTTCCTAGAGATCAAATTTCAATAAATTATCTCAAGAAGATTCGTTTCTTGGATCAAGAAACATCTAGATGCGATTTTCTACGAAGAATGAAACATTTGCATGAGTACTATTATTAGGAGGGAAGAAACTGATGGGAGGAGGGAATAATTGAGGGTAGAAATAAAATAAATTGTTTTACATATTTACAAAATAAATTGAAATTTGAACCATGTACGATTATAGTTGCACATTAATGTAGTTGGATTTTATCCATGTACTGTACCTTTTTTTAATTTAAAATACCTTGGTTTTTAATAGTTCAATTTATCCTCAAATTCTTACATAAAAACTTCTAAATTGACAGGTGTAGTGATCTACACTATAGTAAGAATTCAGAGTTCAATCCTATAGGATCCACACTGTAGAAATTGAGATAAAAAACCTCAGAGAGGCGGAAGAGATAACTCAAAAACTTGATAATTCATTCACTAGCCACAATTTAGGTTTACAACCAAACAAAAGGGAAAAACATCTAACTGTCACGTGCCAAGCACACGACTACACTATCACGTGCCAAGCACACGATTACACTAAAGGAACCGATACAAGGGTTTCCCGTAAGAACATAGACCATGGGATATGACAATGCCTACCTCTGCAACTAATCCTTGTCCTCAAGGATGAATTTTGGAAAGCTAGCCTTGATGAACGATGTATCCTTCCAAAAAGCATCACCCTCTGCCATATGAGACCACTGAATTTATACTTGTGGAATGTGTTGGCGACCCTCTAGAATAACTTTGGAATTTAAGAATGGCACTGGTTGCACCTTGAATAATCCTTCTTTATCCACCGCAGAAAGTAGAGTCTGTGGAAGAAGTCCTTTGCCAAGCTTCTTTTTCAACTGGGACACATGAAAGATAGGGTGTATATTTAAAGAAGATGGAAATTGCAGACGATAAGCAACATCACCAATTCTCTCTAACATTCTGTATGGACCAAAAACATTGGCTGCACATTTAAGATTTCTGCGTAGTGATGCGTGTCGTGGGTGAAATCAAATTAATATCTTATTTCCACTCAACTATAAATAATATAATGGAAGTCAAGTTCGTTCCCACGAAGAGCATGGAGGTTTAATTGTCAAAAAGGTCACAAATGGGGGTTTTTTGTTTTAGATTTATGTAAAACAAACAAAGAAATTAAAAGATTAAATTGTAAGCAATAGAGAGAGAGATGATCGAGGTATCCTTCTTCGTTACTAAACCACCATCAAGTTATTATATTCATCCATTAATATTATTAATCACTGATTATTACCAACCGTGGGATAACACCTAGCTCAGTGTTATCCCCTAAATTCCTTTTACCACGGATACAGAACCATTAATACCATATTCTATCGTCTACACCACCTAGTAGTAGCTCACTCAGGGTGTAATTTGGTCGAATGCTTTATCTTTTGTGAATTAGGTTGATCCTAGCTCAAGGTACACTTTCTAGTGTTGTTCATACACACAATCGCTCCACATAATCCCTCTACAAGGTCTTGTGTTGTCTACTTGTGTACAAATTATTCGACGATTACTTATCTCCTAAGAGCAACCATAGTCATCGACTAAAACCAAATATTTGGTCGAGAATTCAAACGCTACGGAGAGGAGTAAAGTGCAAATACTAGAGTAAAACCAAAAACCAAACTATATTTGGTCTTTGGTTTGGTTTTGGTCCTGCGTAATTTAACACTACGCCTGATTGGGGCTCAATTATGAGTTACGTTTGGTAGTGAGACGTAACTTTAATCTACGCCTGTTTGAAACATAACTTTAATTTACGCCCAACGGGACATAGTTTGGATTTGCGCCTGGTACCAGGCGGTATGTTTAAATTGCGCCCCATTGAGGCATAACTTCGTGATACGCCTCGTAAGGCGTGATTTTAAATACCGTATGACTATGGGCGCAATTATGAGTTATGCCTGTCAATAGTCGGGCGAAATTGCTTAACTACGCCCCAATCTCCAATATCAAATGGTGATTCGGGTTTTATGAAACCAGTTAGGAAAGAGTCAATAAATTTTTATGGCGGTGGTTTGGTCCTCTGTAGAAAACCTTTACCTTCTGGTTTTTTATTTTTATGTAATTTCTTTTTTGTTGTTGTAAGAATCAATAAATTTCTTAGTTTTGATTTTGGTTTATGAAGCAACTTATTGACAAAGAGAATCACTACCTAAGATGTTGTAAAGCAAAACCCAAAAAAGGAGCACTTAGTTTGGTGCTCTGATTATAAGTGGGAATAATGAGTATAATGCTATTGGCTACTGCTAACTATGAAATGACTAGTTTTTCTAGGCCATCTCTGTACCACTTCAACACTCGGGTCTGTACATTCAACAGTTTTTACCCGATTTTGCAAGTTTGCAATTCCTTTGGACAAAACAAGAAGATTGCCAAGCGGGTTTATAAATTGCGCCCCATCGGGCGTGATTTCAAATTACGCCCAATCAGGCGTAACTTTGTATTACGCCCCATCAGGCGTGTTTTCAAATTACTCCCCATCAGTCGTGACTTGGTATTGCGCCCCATCAGGCATAATTTCAAATTACGTCTGTCAATCAGGCGGTTGTATATATTCCGCTCCACACCATGCACAAATTTAAACTGCGTCCCACATCAGGCATTACTTAAACTTACGTCCCAATTGGATGCATTTTATATCTATGCCCCATGTCGGACGAACCTTTATACATCCGCTCCACCAAATTTACTCCTCCACCGTAATGCCACACCAAGGACTAAACCCATTTCTTTCAGTTTTTTTTAGTTTTTAGTCTTTAGTTTTAGTCTCCCCACTGCAGTTGCTCTAACTTAATACTAGAAATTGATTAAATTAAAAAATTAATTCAGTTGGCCACCTAAATAATCTATCAATTAATCATGGATTTCAATTATAGTATAAACAAACAATAATCTTGTGAAGAACTTCAAAATAGATTCATATAATAACTTAAATCTTGTCTAGAACTTAGAATTCATCCTCAATCAATTAGGTTTTTAGATACTCTTGGATGTAGAAGCATCCATGTTATACATATGATAAACTAGAGAAGAAATCGTTACGATTGATGAAAACCGCTCCAAAACCCTAGCTCCGTTGTTGTTATTCCTCTCCAAGCTTGCAAAGTTGTGTAAAAGATTCTTTCTTAATGTTTAAAAGGTCCTATTATATAATTTTCAAGAGATCTAGGTATTAGAATCCATCCGGGACCAAGTTTCCTTGATTTGGAAGTCAAAATACGTCAAAAGGGACCCAATAGGCTTCTCTCAGTCGGCATTGTCGAATTCCCCAATGCAATACCGAAAGTTGGCGTCTAAAATACACCTTCTCTACCTGAAATATGGCTACTTTCGGTATTGCTTTACCAATGCCGAAAGTGGGGGTCTAAAATACACCTTCTCTTCCTGAAATATGGCTACTTTCGGTATTGCTTTACCAATGCCGAAAGTGGTGATGTAGATTACCATTTTTCGTCTCGACTGTTTTGGATGTAACTTCTTCGTTCGAATTTGGAATGACCTCATTATTTCTCCGTTCACTTCGTAATTGAATTCTCTTCAAGATGGTGATAATAAATCCTGAATTTGGATGAGTTGAACTTGGTATTCCAGTCCTTCTTATGTTTTATACCTTCTTTGCTCCTTTTCGTCGCACTTCTTCCACTTATTTTGGCTCTAGACACTTGGATCTTTGGAGAACTTCACTTTATAGATATTTTGCATACTTTTCTAATGAATTTGAATGATTCACCTAAAGAAACAAATAAAATGGAAAACAAGAGTAATACAAGGATAATATGAAAGAAATCTAACTAAACCAAGCATGAAATTAACACTAAAATCATGTGAATTATGCACTTATCACGTAGCTGGTCAGAAGTATGTCTATATGGTTGCAAGCGCTAATACACCCCAATCACCAACTGTAAAAGACCTTTCCAACAGTTTCTTGTCTGCCTGTTGTTTTATACGGTGTTGGGAAGCAAGGAGATTATACCTTAACACCTCTGTCATAATCCCACGCTGGTGTAAATAATCTTCTATTACTGCATTACTAACTATACCAACAGGGTGTAATCCAAACTGCGGTGGGGAGTAGCCGTAGAGAGATTAAAAGGGTGTAAGCTTAAGGCTAGTGTGGTAGGAGGTATTAAACCACCACCTGTTCATGGGTGAAAACTATCTCTGCCGGTTTTGGTAATTTTAGAGTGTGTGGATGAGAAATGAGTTTAAACCTTAAATAAATGCACTGCACGGGAGTTCTTTTGATTTGAGAAATCAATCTATACAATTCTGTCCTAAACCAAGAAATAACCATTTTAGACTTGTTTCGGTCACAAAGTGAAGGAGATGGGGTTGATCTTAGGGAGGGAAGCGAAGAAGGTGTTGAGATTGTGAAGGTGTAGACTTGTTTATGACTTGTAACAGAAAGGTGAGAAGTATTACGATTAATGGAAGCAAGCTCTGGGTGTTTGAATACGTCTCATATTAACACTTGGTTTCGGTGTTGTCTTCTTTTGGAAATAGGGAAAAGAACCTATTTATACAAGTCATTTGATCCGTATTCACGTCTCTCGTGGGAAGTGGAGGAAGTGGAGTGGTGTGTTAGCGTCACACGATCAGTCTTTCCCACTTCTCCCATCATTACTAACCGTCCATGTCTTCCTAACACATTCTTGTGATGGCGCGTTGCGTGCTGCACGCTGTAAACCGCGAGACCAATACCCCAGTATGTATCCCCAAGTTTTTGACATGATTGATGTCTCGAGTGTGTGGATCGTGGGACCCACATAAGGTAGCATGTGATGATAGGTTAAATAACTAAGTTATTTAGAAAGTCGATACTTGTGAAGTATCGTGTGTAATCTATGCAGGTTATGTATCGAATGTATTCAGCATGTATGAAGCATCTATGTTGAGCATCATGCCATGCCTACTTCATGTGATGGTATGGAGGCTGCGCTAGAAATCCCTCCCTTGGCCGACCACATGGTGTGGTAGAGTGGCGGATGACGATCATTACGACGCCCACTGACCAATTAACTTCTGACCAAGGTTGTATAACCAAGCATGTGAAGTTGAACGAACGAGATTATTTTTGAGACACTCATCTGCGACCGTTAGTGGAATTAGGGTTTTTGAAGAGGTGCGCATGCATCACTCTTCAACTTGGTCGAATCCAAGCTTGGGATACAATTTTTACAGGGCCGATCATGCATGTGTGTAGACAACATGACGGTGTAGGCGCCTATACCTCATTGTCTGGTGAAAGTGTGATCTAAGCCACTCAATTTTTCCGGCGAGGTTGAGTGGTCGAGATCAATTTGTGATAGAAATCTGATGTTGTAAAAGCTGCACGTTATGCCAACTTCGGGCGCGTGTTTCGAGACGATCAAGCTTGGCCGGTCCTGACCGACTGGTTTGGTGTGTAGGTGGTAGGCTGGTGTTCACACCTATACCGTACTATCCCATGGAAACGTGATCTAAGCCACTCAATTTGTCCGGCAAAGTTGAGTGGTCGAGATCAATTCGTGATTAGGGGGTGTGACCACGTCTAGTTTGGGCGTGCGAATCGAGACAACCAGGCATGATATTCCTTGGACGATCGGGTGTGGAGACAGATGGGACCACGGTGGTCATGTTGATGCGCACCGGACCTTCTTAGTCTAATCCTGGACCCTTCATTCGTGTAGGAGAAGATAGACGTTCGTGATCGATACAAACCCTAATTAGGGTTTCATCGGCTGTGCGTCATGCCTTGTTTGGGCAAACGAATTGTGACGACCAAACATAGTTGGTCTTGACCGATTGGTCAGGTATGTAGGAGGGCCCATGGTGTTTGTGTTGACATGCTCTGGACCCTTTAAATCTACATCTGCACCCTCCATTTATGCCTGCGAAGATGGATGGTTGAGACTGATTTGCGATACATGTAATGCGATGTAACCCTAGTTTAGGGTTTCACGTCCATGCTGATTTGGCTGGACGAACTGGTAAGCTATGCTTCCCTCTTGGGGAGGTCGACCATGCGGGGCCCGTGTTGGGTCGGTGGTGAATACTCCATACATGCTTGGGGATATGGATTCGATCTGGGCCATCCAATCATGTTGGTGAAGTTGGATGGTCGTGATCGCTTCTGAGACTGATATGGACAGTCTGGATACTCAATCGGGCTAGTATAACACTCCGATAGATGATTCTCTTTGTTAGAGAATGGTGTAGCCTGTACGGGTACTTCGTGCATGCCTCACTGTTGGTACTTGGATATTCATGCTACTCTACTGAGAGTAACAATCAGTCATCATGCCGCATCAACAATGAGAGTTCTGCTGAGAACAACACAGGAAATACAAGGTGATTCACGCATTAATTGGTAATGCTAAAATTCACAGAATACTTGGGGATTGTTGCTACATGCTCCATTCTAGGTGAATTAATAAAGCGAAGAAGTATTCATCGCTTATCAAATGGCTTTATCCTTTGCAGGACGGTTGTACAAAAATTTGGTTTTACCACTTTAACCTTGAACTAAAATCCACCATCAACATTAAGTCCCCTGCCTAGCGCATAATAGTTACACTATTGTGGGGTAGGCATGAGATGGTGACACATGAAACATAAAAAGGCGAGATAAAGGAAGTTTACCTGGAGGGACCCGGGCCGGTCATGTTGGTAATCACCCACGTGAGCAACTTGGGCGTGATCACGGGCCTTGGCGGGATCGGTTTCCTCCTTTGGGTGTTTGAGCCAAAAAGGGAATCCTTCTTCTATCAGGATTCTCCAATTGCTCGTGTATAAATGGGTCTTAACCCTTGTATTTTCTCTTACTTTCTCTTCCGTTCTCTTCCCTTCCTCTTTTTTTTTGTTCGACCACCTTGGCTTGTTGCCGAGCCTTGCCGCCACTGCTGCTGACATTTGACGCCGCCGTTGACGTCCCGCTGCTGGACGTGTTGCTGACGCTGCCGCTGGATGTGTTGCTGATGCTGCTGTTCATCAGGTAGGTGCTTCGTTATCCTCTCTTCGACTATTTTTTTTCCAGGGACAAACCCTAGTTCTTAGGTGAACTTATTTGTTTTTGAGAAATCATCCCATTGTAGATAAAACCTCTTTGCAAGCCCCAGCATGATCAATCCACTATTAAATTTGGCAGTAAACTATTGACATTGCTACCATTGCTTAGTAGTACGAGCCATGACATGTAGGAACTTAGCCTTAAGTTATGATAAGGGTCCGACTTAGGCCTGGTAGATATGTTTCTCAAGAACAATTGGCTTGTTTATCCGTCCATGAAAAACATACCGTGGTCGCTTTCTCCATGCATGGTTTGCATGAAAGCCAAGAACGCGGGACCCATTGTCCGTGCTTGCTCCATTCATAGTGAGTAAACCTTCAAATATGGGCCCTACCATGCATGCTTGCTTTCACGTGTAAAAGAGCATTCAAGTAGGGTGATCGTCCTTCGCTAGTCCTCACATTTAGACTTTGCTAGTCCTCGAGCAAATCAAACAAAATAATTATAAAGCATACATACAACTCCGTCTCATCGAGGCTACGGTCAATTTAAGCATAAATAACAAGCCTTTGAACCCCTAGGTGTCCCTAGTGGACGAGTTTTAGTCTCGTGAAGGTTTACAAGAGATTTGCCTACAAAACCTATATTTCCAACTCCATCTATTTGTGACAAATCAATGAACGAATCCAAAATGATTACAGGAGGAGGTACCTTGCACAAATTCAATTCATATATTAGTAAATAAAGCTTTAATTAGATAGTCGAACAAACCACAATACTCGGAATCGGACTAACCACAATCACAATGAAAAGATAAAGAAGATGGATATAGATGTAGATGTTGGCGAATGTTCACAAGTGATCGATGTATCCCATATCTGTCTGAAGGTCACTGCCAAGATGAACCTATGCATCCTATTGGATTGAGCTACTGGTCTGAATTCTAGTGTTAACACACTGGCATATACAAGGGAACCAGTGGTCAACAAACTTATTTCTACATCAACTCACTGGCATTTACAAGGGAACCAGGAGTGACTTTATTCACCAAATATAATACTTTCTTTTCTTTTTCTTTTCTTTTTCACTTTTTCTTCTTCTTTCCAGACAACATGATTAAATCTTTTGGATCCAAGCGCATGCTTCTTGTCAGCAAGTACGTGATAGTTGCCTTGGATCCTGCATTCCACGCTTGTTTAGGCGACGGAGACATGGACAACGTTTCACACATACTGCTATTCCCAAGTGTCATTTTTATTCCGTTTGGTCTAATTGGTCGGTCTCTTTTTTTTTAGCGACCCAATCACTCTATTTCATCTTAGCAGTAATAACAACTCGATTTTTAGTGACCCACCAAAGCACTTAGAGAACAATAGATAAATATGGAAAAATAAAAGTAGAACATGATATGGTGATATTCTGAGATATGGTAACAACTATCATTTTATTTGTGATTTCTGAGCTATGTTCGTCCCTTTTAGTTAATTGGTTCCTCAACTCCTGCAATCAAAATGGTTCCATCCACTAATGGTGTCATCCTAAAGGCACAAGTTTTTAGATTTTGGAGTTCAAAAAGCACAAATTTTTTCTTGGTTTTTTTTTTTTCTGATTTTTTTTTATTTTTTACTAAAGGCATAAAACAAACTAAAACAAACTATACAAACATATAAATGCTCCCCCAAACTTAAACTTTACATTGTCCTCAATGTAAAATTTAATCATCCAAAGAAAGTTCAAGGTGGGAAATTCCGCAAAAGATATGCAAAAACAAAGAAAATAAAGATAAAATGCTTAAAGAATAAAAAGATAAAGGTAAAGATACAAAACCGGTGGGTTGCCTCCCACTTAGCGCTTGGTTTAAAGTCGTCAGCCCGACTTGCTCCTCGCTTTCTATTACTCCTCCAGAGGGAGTGCATCCACAAAATTGGCTCCTTCCACCACTTCGGAAGTGAAATTCTCATAATATGGTTTCAACCGGTGCCCATTAACTTTAAGTTCCTTGCCTGTAGCTATGCTACGAATTTGTAATGCACCATGAGAAAACACATTAGTAACAATAAAAGGTCCGATCCAACGTGACCTTAATTTACCCGGAAATAAATGCAAGCGAGAATTAAACAAAAGCACTTTCTTCCCAACACAAAATTGTTTTCTAGAAATCATAGTATCATGAAAGGCCTTCGTTTTTTCCTTATAAATCCGTGAGATTTCAAATGCATCATTGCGAAGCTCCTCTAGCTCTTGGAGTTGTAGCTTCCTTTGCTTTCCAGCCCCATCCATCTCTATATTGCATTTCTTAATAGCCCAAAATTCCTTATGATCAATCTCCACGGGTAAGTGACAAGGTTTACCATACACAAGCCTAAAGGGAGACATCCCAATAGGTGTTTTTATGCGGTTCTATAATCCCACAAAGCATCATTAAGTCGCATGCTCCAATCTTTCCTTGTTGGATTCACCGTTTTTCCTAGAATGGATTTCACCTCCCGGTTGGAAACCTCGGCTTGCCCATTAGTTTGAGGATGATAAGGTGTTGCAATCTTGTGCGACACATTGTACTTCTTCAACAAGCTTTGTAAAATCCTGTTTTTGAAGTGAGAACCCCCATCGCTAATTATGGCTCTTGGAATTCCAAACCTTGCAAAAATATTAGCTTGCACAAAATTTGAAACAACCTTGGAATCATTAGTAGGGGTGTCCTTAGCTTCCACCCATTTAGAGGCATAATCAACAGCAAGTAAGATGTAAAAATTCCCATGAGAGTTGACAAAAGGACCCATAAAATCAATACCCCATACATCAAAAACTTCAATAAATTTGGCTCCAGAAGTAGTTGGACTACTCAAGAGGGTCCAGAAAGTCATGCGCAGCAATGTAATGACCCCTGGCTCACGAGATTTTATTTTTAATAGGATAGGTTTTGCTATTCAAAAAGGGCTAGCGGCACAGCTTGTCGCTCGCTTGCCTAGTATGTAATTTTTAACTTTGTAAGATTTTGTTTTAGTTCATTTTAGAGTTATTATAACTGAAAATTAATTATCAATACTAATGTAGTGGAAGAAATTCAATAAATTGAATAAAAGTTTGTGGTATTTGATTTCGGGCACCTAGATTGCCTGTTCTTTGGCACCTATCACAAGTTGTGCAAAATATATATGCATCCTTAAACAAGGTTGGCCAATAGAAACCGATTTCAAAAACTTTATGAGCGGTCCTCTTACTTCCAAAATGTCCTCCGCAAGCATAAGAGTGACAAAATGACAAGATAGAATTAAACTCGGATTCGGGAACGCACCTTTTTATTACTTGGTCGCTGCCATGTTTCCATAAGTATGGATCATCCCATATATATTGGTTTCCTATCCTCTTAAGTTTGTCCCTCTCAGAACGAGACAAGGTCCTTGGGATTTGTTTAGTTACCAAGTAATTCATATATCCGCATACCATGGTTCTCCAAAGGCAATTGAGAATAGTTGCTCATCCGGGAAACTTTCACGCAATAGGATAGCTTCCTTGTCCACAACAAGATGGCTCAAGTGATCCGCAACGGTGTTCTCAATTCCTTTCTTGTCTTTGATTTCAATATCAAACTCTTGCAAGAGTAAAATCCATCGTATGAGCCTCGGTTTCACTTCTTTCTTCATTAGCAAGTACCTAAATGCAGCATGGTCAGAAAAAACAACAACTTTTGTACCAATTAGATAAGAGAGAAATTTATCCAATGCAAATACAATAGCTAAAAACTATTTTTCAGTGGTTCTGTAGTTTTGTTGGGCTTCATTTAACGTTCTAGAAGCATAATAAATGGCATGAGGTATCTTCCACACACGTTGCCCAAGCACCGCACCAACCGCGTAGTCACTAGCATCACACATTAGATCAAAAGGCTTGCTCCAATCCGGTGGTTTAATGATAGGGGCTGAAATCAAAAGTTCTTTCAAACGATTGAATGCCGCCATACACTTTTCATCAAAGTTAAAAACCACATCTTTTTGCAATAAGTTGCAAAGTGGTGATGCTATCTTGGAAAAATCCTTGATAAATCTATGATAAAAACCTGCATGACCAAGAAAAGAGCGTATCTCCCTCACCGTAGTGGGAGGGGTTAGAGCACGAATAAGGTCTATCTTAGATTTATCAACCTCCAAGCCTTTAGAAGATATTATATGGCCTAAAACTATGCCATGAGTTACCATGAAATGGCACTTCTCCCAATTAAGCACAAGGTTTGTTTCAACACATCATTCAAGGATTAATGACAAGTTGTTCAAGCAAAGGTCAAATGAATCACCAAAGACACTAAAGTCATCCATAAACACTTCAATGATGTTTTCAACATACTCGGAAAATATACTTACCATACACCTTTGAAAGGTAGCTGGAGCATTGCATAAGCCAAAAGGCATCCTTCTATAAGCAAAAGTACCGAACGGACAAGTGAAAGTGGTTTTCTTTTGGTCCTCCGGTGCTATCACAATCTGATTGTACCCTGAATAACTATTAAGGAAGAAATAATAAGCATGTCCAGCTAAACGTTCAAGCATTTGATCAATAAAAGTTAAAGGAAAATGATCCTTACTAGTAGTGGCATTCAACTTTCTATAATCAATAAAAACCCTCCAACAGGTTTGCACATGAGTTGGGACAAGTTCGGTCTCATCATTCTCTACCACCGTTACACCTGATTTCTTTGGTACAACTTGTACCGGGCTCACCCACTTGCTATCGGATATGGGGTAGATAACACCCACTTCCAAAAGCTTGAGTATCTCCTTTTTCACAACTTCCATCATGGGAGGGTTAAAACGACATTGCGCTTCCCTTGTAGGCTTTGCATCGTCCTCCAAACGAATCTTATGCATACAAACGGCAGGGCTTATACCCTTGATATCGGCGATTGTCCATCATATGGCCGTCTTGTGCTTCCTTAGCACCCTTAGAAGTTTTTGCTCCTGTAATTCACTAAGCTCGTTAGAAACAATCACAGGTAACTCTTCATTGTCACCCAAGTACAAGTACTTTAAGTAACTTGGAAGAGGTTTTAATTCCAACTTTGGAGATTTAACAATAGAAGGCAAAAGCTTTTCATCACTGCATGGTAAAGAAATAAAAGATATATTATGAGTTTCCGGACATCCTTGTAATGAATTAAGATCACCAAGGGCTTCCTTAACTTCATTACCACACTCTACACCGTCATCCATGGATGTAGTTAAAACAATTTCCAAAGCATCATCACAATTCAATTCAAACACTCTTTGTGCCAATGCATCCATAACATCAACGGAGAAACAAGAGTGACATCACTAGGATATCTCATCATCTCAAAAATGTTGAAACGTATTATTTCTCCTTCAAACTCCATAGTCAACGTTCCCTTATCCACATCAATAATGGTTTTAGCCGTTTTCATGAAAGGACGTCCAAGTAGCAATGGAAGAGACGAATCCGGTGAACCTTCATCCATATCTAACACACAAAAGTCAGCTGGAAATATAAGTTGATTAACCTGCACAAGAACATCCTCAACAATACCCATTGGGTAAACATTAGAGAGATCGGCTAATTGCAACACAATTTCAGCCTTTTTCAAAGGACCTAGATTAAGTGAATTATACATGGATGCCGACATAGCATTAACGGATGCACTTAAGTCTAACATTGCTTTGTTAAAAGTGGTGTTACCAATTGTGATGGGAATGTCAAAGCTACCGGGATCCTTGCATTTCAGTGGGAGTTTATGTTGTAAGATTGCCGAAGCATTCTCCCCCACACTTAGCACTTCATTGATTTTAAGCTTTTGCTTGTTGGTACACAAGTCCTTCAACACTTTTGCATACTTGGGAACTTGCTTGATAACATCAATGAGTGGTATATTCACATGAATCTTCTTAAGAACGTCTAAAATCTCCTTTTCTAGTTCCGCCTTCTTAGAACTTGCAAATCTGCGAGGAAAAGGTATAGGAGGAACATAAGTAGAAACCGGAGTTTTAGAGTTAGGAATAGGTACCTCAGGTGTTTGAAGAATTTCATCCCTCTTTTCCTCCAAAACCGGCTCCTTAGGAACTTCCTCTTCACCCAAATCAGCAACTTTGGGTTGCTCAAGTTGTATACCACTTCTCAACGTAATAGCATTGACACCCTCTTTTGGGTTAATGGGTTGAAACGGGAGTCTTCCACTATTTTGTGCTTTCAACTTGTTGATATCAATCGCCATGGAGCCAACTTGAGTCTGCAAATCCTTAATTGCACTCTTGGTTTCTTGTTGTCTTTCTTTGAACATGGTAGAAATACCTTGCATCATTGTTTGTAGCTTTTCATCGATATCGGAACCTTGGTTTTGAACTGGTTGTTGTGGTTGTTGAAATTGTTGTTGTTGAGGTTTAAATTATTGTTTTCGGTTCAAATCCACTCGGACGGTTGAAGGTAGGTTGTTGAACCGCACCTTGATTGTTGGAATAGCTGAAATTTGGATGATCTCTCCATCCCGTATTGTAGGTGTTGGAATAGGGATCATACCGTCTTTGTGGGTTTGGAAAAACCGTATTAGCTTGCTCCAACTCTTCACCATACGAAGGTAATATAACCGCAGCCATCTTTTGCATCATTTTCTCCATGTTTTCCATCCTTTGATCACGGTGTGATGATGATGAATCACTAACTTCATGCACTCCTCTAACCATTGGTTCACCTAACTCTTGCTCTTCCGTGTCTTGACTTGGTTGGAGTATTGTGCCTCTTCGAGTAGGAATCCCACACCTTGGATAGTTTCAATCCTTAGAAGCCAGGGATTAGGTACCTAAAAACAATTCTCGCAAACAAGTAAGAATCAAGACAAGAAACAAAAAGCAAAGATAAAAGCAAAAATTGTAAAAAGAAACTAAAAACTTAATAACAAGCCGCTTGCCTCCCCGGAAACGGCGTCAAAATTTGGTCGGTTGTCAGCCGGTCAAATATAATTTCCCTTTCTTACTTCCTAAAATAAAAATAGTATGCGATAAGAAAGAGTTCGTATCCACAGAGAGGCTTTTGTTGTTATAAAAATTTTCAGTTTCTTAGTAACCAAGGGGGGGTTTTGTTTTATCAAAGCAATAAAAATGAATTGAAAGCAAAGTAATCAATAAGGAGAAGATATTGGTCACGGGATAGTTTCATTCACAAACTCGAATTCTCAACAATGACTAGAATTGAAATTTTAATCTCTCATTTACTAAAAGTCCTAGGATACCTTGATTGCAAGAGTATCCCGCTAATTCCCTGATTTCATCACAACCACATTAAAAGATACATATGTGACTTCTTCCTAGAAAGCAACCTAAAGTGTAAAAGCACAATTAGATTTAACTCCCTAAAAGCAATAAGTTCTATGGAATAAGATTAATCAAGGCAATCAAAATGTGTAAAAGCACTAAATCGATTTAACCCAAGTTATGATTCATATGTGACTAGTAGGATATATCACTACAAGCACTACCCACATTTATGCTACTTAAAATCAGGGATAAACAACGTTTTCGTATTAAAAACCCTAATATAGCTCTAGATATGAATTCAAATCAGATTGATTCCGGACTCAACCAAATAAACAATCAAATCATAAACAATATGAACAATGAATCATAAATAATAAAGTTGAGACAAAACTAATGCATTGAATCAAATCTTATTTGTGAAATCCACTTTATATCCCATAACCAATAATAGGTATTTAGTTACTCATAGTTTTTGGATTCAACATAATTATTATCAAAAATAAAATGAAGAACATGAAAAATAATTGAAAGCAAACCCCAGTAGAATCGCTCTCCTCCAAACTCCAGTAGAAAAATACGTCATATCCCTAAAAGAATAGAAACTCTTCCTTTTATAGCTTTCCAACTTTCCAAATTAGGTCTTCAAAGCCCACGGTCCAATACCAAGAAGTCCACTAAACTCATGTGTGTGAAAAACCCATGTGAAAAATATGACCCAAAAATTGTTCGCCGGAAAACTGTGTTTTTGGCCGGAATATGGCCGAAATCCGGCGCCGAAAAAATCTCAGGTGACCGGCGAAGTCCACCCGGTCACCGAGTCATATGAGTCAAACTGAGTCAGGTGGGTGAGTCAGTGAGAATTCAGTTGGTCTGATTAGCTAAGTTGATTCTGGCCAGGGCTATTGCACAGGCTAAAGTTTGATGCTTTACAAACTCAGTCCCAGCCATGATGGCTGTGACTTACAATTCCTGCAACACCTATTAGTTACAGCTCATTTCCATGTTGCGGTAGCATCACTGAACACTGTTTATATCCAAGTAATCATTTCAACTCCAGCTGCTACACCTGTGTCTTCTCAAACTATTCTCAGAGTCAGCCATCAACCCATTAGTTTCAACTGCATCTTCTCAATTCAGTCTTGCCTCAACTTCATATCACCCTCAGTTCAATGCCACTTCTGCAACAACTCAGTTGTAATTCTCAAACTATTAGCCACTGTGACTCATCAACACGAGTATCCTCATATAGCATCTCAGGCTCACCATTCAAGCCACTACTCCAGTTCAAACCACCAGCTTCTTTACTGAATTTCACTAATAACTCACCCCTTGCATCTCCCCCAGAACCTTTGCCAGCAAACCACCAACACCGCAACCACCTGACCTCCTTCTCTATGTACCAACACCATCTCATCTAGCTTCAGTTCAAGCCATTTTTGCAATCTCAGTTCATATCAACTTCACCCACTAACAATTCAAATTCTGCTCAAACCACTGCACCAGTATTTTCAGTTAACCACATCAACAACCAGTTCCAACTGCACAAACACTGCTAAACCATCTACATCTTTTTACTGCGACATATCCACTACTCCCTTTCTGCATTGCAGCATTGTTAACAACCCACACCAGTAAACTACTTCCTCCACTCCATTGCAGCATCACCTCTGCAACCACGACTAAAGATACATAACCTTCTTAGCACTTGCACAAGCAACAACTCTTGCTATCTCAACCGCGCAACCAAACCTAACCCATCTCTTATATCACGAGAACCCACTGCATTATTCACCATAAACTGAGCACCATTTCCTTCACTGAGTTTCTCATGCTAATCAGAAGCATCACAACTGCCACACCTGCACTTCACTGATGCACTCCATCTCTTCAACTGCACCACCCGATTCTGAAATTACCCATATGTGGTCCTAACATACATCTAGACTGCTCACTTTCCAAATACTACCACAACATTACAAGCCTTGCAAAATACCAACAACATCACCATTCTGGACTCCAACATGTTCACAAGCTCTGGCAGCAACACTGCAATACTCTCATCTTCAGCAGCATCAGTTCCACAACCATCAATTTCATGTCATAGTCAAGACCACCACCTTCAAACTCCATTGCCATCACCTGCAACTTAGCTCAACGGCACCTGCTATTCTCATTCAATCCATCTCACCACCTGCACAACACTACTTACACTCAAACAAATACCCATCTGCTCTGAACCACCACCAACACCATAAACTCAGTTCAACAACACAACATCTGAGCCAACCCATTCCTCCACAGAAACCACCATTCCCTGTTCCTTGTTCTTCTCAGATCAACCATAAACCTTTGTTACATCTACCCTGACATTTCCCATTTCAGTCAAAGTTTCACTAACAACATCACCTGAAAACCTCCAACAACAGCAGCAACCGTAACCACAACCACCTTCTTATCTGTTCAAGACCCAATTCCTTCTCAAGCCATTGTTAACTCAATCACAAAACCCATCTTTTTAATTCAAATTTTGATTCAAACTGTAAATTCTTCATCTCTAAACCATAGTCACAGAAAATCATCATCAACAGTTGAGCTTCAATCTCCATCAACAGGAAGCATCAACACAGCTTTTTTTTCTGAGATTTCAAATGAACCCAGAAAAGAAATTAAAACCCTAAGTTCTCTAACAACCAATTTCTTCTTGAATCATCCTGCTCTTTGACTGCAACAGACTCAAAGCTCACGTCTGTCTCAACTCGTCTGAGTTCTTCTCACAAACCCTTGGAAACAACTACAACAATCAATTCCTCTAAATCTCTCCCTTTTATCTGAGTTCACTGCCGCCATGGTTATTTTCTTTGTTCTCTGAATTTGAGAAGTAAAGTGGATCGAGAATGTAATAATTGAGAGCATCTGAAATTTAGGACTAGGTAATAGCCAAAAGAGCTATAGGAACCCAGAACTCCAATTACTATTTGGCCTGTCAGTCTCAGATAAGTGACAACCTATTCGCTTCTTGCTCAACTGTCAGTTATGGCAAACTGACGGTTCATCTTCACCTCATCCTTTCGTACGTCAGCCCGCTCAAAATATAGCTCCCATGTGAGTTGACATCTTTGCCTTTTACGCTCCAAATAGACGTTTTCTCCTTCTTTTAATCCCAAGGACTCCATTGCACCTAGTAACTCAAAACTAAACATAAGAGATGCAATTATCAAGGATAAAAGCAAAGAAAGCATAAATACTAGATATAAAATTAGGTGTTTTACAACACCTATCAAATTCCCCCACACTTAGACTTTGCTAGTCCTCGAGCAAATCAAACAAAATAATTATAAAGCATACATACAACTCCGTCTCGTCGAGGTTACAGTCACTTTAAGCATAAATAACAAGCCTTTGAACCCCTAGATGTCCCTAGTGGACGAGTTTTAGTCTCGTGAAGGTTTACAAGAGGTTTGCCTACAAAACCTTTATTTCCAACTCCATCTATTTGTGACAAATCAATGAACGAATCCAAAATGATTACAGGAGGAGGTACCTTGCAAAAATTCAATTCATATATTAGTAAATAAAGATTTAATTAGATAGTCGAACAAACCACAATACTCAGAATCTGACTAACCACAATCACAATGAAAAGATATATAAGATGGATATAGATGTAGATGTTGGCGAATGTTCACAAGTGGTCGATGTATCCCATATCTATCTGAAGGTCACCGCCAAGATGAACCTATGCATCCTATTGGATTAAGCTACTGGTCTGAATTCTAGTGTTAACACACTAGCATATACAAGGGAACCAGTGGTCAACAAACTTATTTCTACATCAACTCACTGGCATATACAAGGGAACCAGGAGTGAATTTATTCACCAAATATAATACTTTTTTTTTCACTTTTTTTTTTTTTCACTTTTTTTTTTTTTAGACGGCATGATTAAATCTTTTGGATCCAAGCGCATGCTTCTTGTCAGCAAGTACGTGATAGTTGCCTTGGATCCTGCATTCCATGCTTGTTTAGGCAACGGAGACAGAGACAACGTTTCACACATACTGCTATTCCCAAGTGTCATTTTTATTCGGTTTGGTCGAGTTGGTCTGTCTTTTTTTTTTTAGCAACTAAATCACTCTATTTCATCCTAGCAGTAACAAAAACTCGATTTTTAGTGACCCACCAAAGCACTTAGAGAACAATAGATAAATATGGAAAAATAAAAGTAGAACATGATATGGTGATATTCCGAGAGATGGTAAAAACTATCATTTTATTTGTGATTTCTGAGCTATGTTTGTCCCTTTTAGTTAATTGGTTCCTCAACTCTTGCAATCAAAATGGTTCCATCCACTAATGGTGTCATCCTAAAGGCACAAGTTTCTAGATTTCGGAGGACAAAAAGCACAAATTTTTTCTTGGTTTTTCTATTTTTCTGATTTTTTTTTTATTTTTTACTAAAGGTATAAAACAAACTAAAACAAACTATACAAACATATAAATGCTCCCCCACACTTAAACTTTACATTGTCCTCAATGTAAAATTGAATCATCGAATGAAAGTTCAAGGTGGGAAATTCCGCAAAAGAAATGCAAAAACAAAGAAAATAAAGATAAAATGCTTAAAGAATAAAAAGATAAACGTAAAGATACAAAACCGGTGGGTTGCCTCCCACTTAGCGCTTGGTTTAAATTCGTCATCCCGACTTGCTCCTCGCTTTCTATTACTCCTCCAGAGGGAGTGCATCCACAAAATTGGCTCCTTCCACCACTTCGGAAGTGAAATTCTCATAATATGGTTTCAACCGGTGCCCATTAACTTTAAGTTCCTTGCCTGTAGCTATGCTACGAATTTCTACTGCACCATGAGAAAACACATTAGTAACAATAAAAGGTCTGATCCAACGTGACCTTAATTTACCCGCAAATAAATGCAAGCGAGAATTAAACAAAAGCACATTCTGCCCAACACAAAATTATTTTCTAGAAATCATAGTATCATGAAAGGCCTTCGTTTTTTCCTTATAAATCCGTGAGATTTCAAATGCATCATTGCGAAGCTCCTCTAGCTATTGGAGTTGTATCTTCCTTTGCTTTCCAGCCCCATCCATCTCCATATTGGATAGCCCAAAACACCTTATGCTCAATCTCCACGGGTAAGTGACAAGGTTTACCATACAAAATCCTAAAGGGAGACATCCCAATAGGTGTTTTGTATACGGTTCTATAAGCACACAAAACATCATTAAGTCGCATGCTCCAATCTTTCCTTGTTGGATTCACCGTCTTTTCTAGAATGAATTTCACCTCCTGGTTGGAAACCTCGGCTTGCCCATTAGTTTGAGGATGATAAGGTGTTGCAATCTTGTGCGACACATTTTACTTCTTCAACAAGCTTAGTAAAATCCTGTTTTTGAAGTGAGAACCCCCATCGCTAATTATGGCTCTTGGAATTCCAAACCTTGCAAAAATATTAGCTTGCACAAAATTTGAAACAACCTTGGAATCATTAGTAGGGGTGGCCTTAGCTTCCACCCATTTAGAGACATAATCAACAACAAGTAAGATGTAAAAATTCCCATGAGAGTTGACAAAAGGACTCATAAAATCAATACCCCATACTTCAAAAACTTCAATAAATTGAATAAAAGTTTGTGGCATTTGATTTCGGGCACCTAGATTGCCTGTTCTTTGGCACCTATCACAAGTTGTGCAAAATATATGTGCATCCTTAAACAAGGTTTGCCAATAGAAACCGCTTTCAAGAACTTTGTGAGCGGTCCTCTTACTTTCAAAATGTCCTCCGCAGGCATAAGAGTGACAAAATGACAAGATAGAATTAAACTCGGATTAGGGAACGCACATTCTTATTAATTGGTCGCTGCCATGTTTCCATAAGTATGGATCATCCCATATATATTGGTTTCCTATCCTCTTAAGTTTGTCCCTATCAGCATGAGACAAGGTCCTTGGGATTTGTTTAGTTACCAAGTAATTCATAATATCCACATACCATGGTTCTCCAAAGGCAATTGAGAATAGTTTCTCATCCGGGAAACTTTCACGCAATGGGTAGCTTCCTTGTCCACAGCAAGACGGATCAACTGATCCGCAACGGTGTTCTCAATTCCTTTCTTGTCTTTGATTTCAATATCAAACTCTTGCAAGAGTAAAATCCATCGTATGAGCCTCGGTTTCGCTTCTTTCTTCATTAGCAAGTACCTAAGTGCTGCATTGTCAGAAAAAAAACAACTTTTGTACCAATTAGATAAGAGAGAAATTTCTCCAATGCAAATACAATAGCTAAAAACTCTTTTTTAGTGGTTGTGTAGTTTTGTTGGGCTTCATTTAACGTTCTAGAAGCATTATAAATGGCATGAGGTATCTTACCCACACGTTTCCCAAGCACCGCACTAACCGCGTTGTCACTAGCATCACACATTAGCTCAAAAGGCTTGCTCCAATCCGGTGGTTTAATGATAGGGGCTGAAATCAAAAGTTCTTTCAAATGATTGAATGCCGCCATACAATTTTCATCAAAGTTAAAAACCACATCTTTTTGCAATAAGTTGCAAAGTGGTGATGCTATCTTGGAAAAATCCTTGATAAATCTATGATAAAAACCTGCATGACCAAGAAAAGAGCGTATCTCCCTCACCGTAGTGGGAGGGTTTAGAGAACGAATAAGGTCTATCTTAGATTTATAAACCTCCAAGCCTTTAGAAGATATTATATGGCCTAAAACTATGCCATGAGTTACCATGAAATGGCACTTCTCCTAATTAAGCACAAGGTTTGTTTCAACACATCATTCAAGGATTAATGACAAGTTGTTCAAGCAAAGGTCAAATGAATCACCAAATACACTAAAGTCATCCATAAACACTTCAATGATGTTTTCAACATACTCGGAAAAGATACTTACCATACACCTTTGAAAGGTAGATGGAGCATTGCATAAGCCAAAAGGCATCCTTCTATAAGCAAAAGTACCGAACGGACAAGTGAAAGTGGTTTTCTCTTAGTCCTCCGGTGCTATCACAATCTGATTATACCCTGAATAACCATCAAGGAAGCAATAATAAGCATGTCCAGCTAAACGTTCAAGCATTTGATCAATAAAAGGTAAAGGAAAATGATCCTTCCTAGTAGTGGCATTCAACTTTCTATAATCAATACAAACCCTCCAACCGGTTTGCACACGAGTTGGGACAAGTTCATTCTCATCATTCTCTACCACCGTTACACCTGATTTATTTGGTACAACTTGTACCGGGCTCACCCACTTGCTATCGGATATGGGGTAGATAACACCCACTTCCAAAATCTTGAGTATCTCCTTTTTCAAAACTTCCATCATGGGAGGGTTCAAACGACGTTGCGCTTCCCTTGTAGGCTTTGCATTGTCCTCCAAACGAATCTTCTGCATACAAACGGCAGGGCTTATACCCTTGATATCGGCGATTGTACATCCTATGGCCGTCTTGTGCTTCCTTAGCACCCTTAGAAGTTTTTTCTCATGTAATTCACTAAGCTCGTTAGAAACAATCACATGTAATTATTCGTTGTCACCCAAGTACAAGTACTTTAAGTGACTTGGAAGAGGTTTTAATTCCAACTTTGGAGATTTAACAATAGAAGGTAAAAGATTTTCATCACTACATGGTAAAGAAATAAAGGAGATATTATGAGTTTTCGGACATCCTTGTAATGAATTAAGATCACCAAGGGCTTCCTTAACTTTGTTACCACACTCTACACCGTCATCCATGGATGTAGTTAAAACAGTTTCCAAAGCATCATCACGATTCGATTCAAACACTCTTTGTGCCAATGCATCCATAACATCAATGGAGAAACAAGAGTGGACATCACTAGGATATCTCATCGTCTCAAAAATGTTGAAACGTATTATTTCTCCGTCAAACTCCACAGTCAACGTTCCCTTATCCACATCAATAATGTTTTTAGCCGTTTTCATGAAAGGACGTCCAAGTAGCAATGGAAGAAACGAATCCGGTGAACCTTCATCCATCTCTAACATACAAAAGTTAGCTGGAAATATAAGTTGATTAACCTGCACAAGAACATCCTCAACAATACCCATTGGGTAAACCTTAGAGCGATCGGCTAATTGCAACACAATTTCAGCCTTTTTCAAGGACTTAGATTAAGTGAATTATACATGGATGCCATCATAACATTAACGGATGCACCTAAGTCTAACATTGCTTTGTTAAAAGTGGTGTTACCTATTGTGACAGGAATGTCAAAGCTACCGGGATCCTTGCATTTCAGTGGGAGTTTGTGTTGTAAGATTTCCGAAGCATTCTCCCCCACACTTAGCATTTCATTGCCTTTAAGCTTTTGCTTGTTGGTACACAAGTCCTTCAAAACTTTTGCATACTTGGGAACTTGCTTGATAGCATCAATGAGTGGTATATTCACATGAATCTTCTTAAGAACGTCTAAAATCTCCTTTTCTAGTTCCGCCTTCTTAAAACTTGCAAATCTGCGAGGAAAAGGTGTAGATGATGGATTTTCAACAAAGGCTAAAATCGTAAACTCATGATTGTACGGACCGCTAGTTTAGCAATGAGATTAAACTCAGAAATCGTATGTGAGTATTGAGACACGGGTCTCTCATCGAATTCTCAACGGAGAGTGATTTCTCTCAGAGTACATGTAGATGTGCAGTCAACGTCTAGACAACGGCATAATCTCATGAATACTGAATACTTTCAGTCATTTATATATAGCTAGTATCACGGGATGGCTGGCTCTACGGGGCAATATCGTCTTCAGGAACAAACAACGAGTTTAACCTGACTATATAAAGGATGTGGCTTAACGGCAAGTCATGTCAGGATAATTAATGCTCCTATCGTAGTCAGTTTATTCTTTTAGGCATAGACCCATGAGGTTAATTATCCCTTCATTGCTCCGATTCCGTGGTCGAATCAACGACGATCCCACAGAATGGCAATAAGATTGCTCCGATTCCGTGGTCGAATCAACGACGATCCCACAGAATGGCAATATCATTGCTCCGATTCCGTGGTCGAATCAACGACGATCCCACGGAATGGCAATATCATTGCTCCGATTCCGTGGTCGAATCAACGACGATCCCACGGAATGGAAATATCATTTCTCCGATTCCGTGGTCGAATTAACGACGATCCCACGGAATGGAAATATCATTGCTCCGATTCCATGGTCGAATCAACGACGATCCCACGGAATGGAAATATCATTGCCCCGATTCCGTGGTCGAATCAACGACGATCCCACGGAATGGCAATATCATTGCCCCGATTCCGTGGTCGAATCAACGACGATCCCACGGAATGGCAATATCATTTCTCCGATTCCGTGGTCGAATCAACGTCGATCCCATGGAATGGAAACGATCGCATTGTTCTGAGTTTGTAGTCGAATCTTTAGCTGATCCTATGAATTAACAGTGAACATCTATCCGTTTTATTACTCATTTCATGGATTATTCTCCATTGAATTAGTAATAAATAATTAACGATCGGGCGTCTGAGCTACCTCTGAGTAAGCCTCGATTTAAATGGTGAAAGTTTACTCAACGATGATACACTGACGGTCACCGCACGAACGAGTATTTCAAAATACAACGAAACGATGAACCTATGCAAAATAAGGAAGAAAATAATAAATAATTAAAATATTTGACCAAGGTGCTGGGACACTGATACACGATCAACTCATCGTGTCGTGGTCAGTTCCACGCCAATCCTATATTTTAATACACTTTTATTATTTTTTCATGATTTGATAAAATTCTCTCGTTTGATCGAATCTCCTTCTTGATAAAATTCCTTGGATTCATGGTATTTACATGAGTCCGTCAAAATAATATAAAATTAATAGAGTGTGTGGGGCGTGACCATTGGCTAACCGTCCATGCATTGGTCTCACCCGGCCCACACCTCACAGTTCCTCATTATTTTTTTTATTATTATTTTTCTCTAATTTCATGAAAAAACCCCTTGATTTCGTGGTATTTTTCCTCAAAAATTCCTTAAATCATCAAAAATAATAACAAAATAAAATGAATTGTAGGTGTAAATTATCTGCAGATCCAGGTGGCAACATCCTAGAACCGGTGTACCCAAATACGAAGAGACGCGAAGTATAGAGCGAAGATTATCGGGCGCGAGATTTAAGGAGCCACGTGGGTCGGGCGTAATGATGTCGGACAAGACTTGACCCAGACTTCTGATAAAGCTGACAAGATAAGGCGTGGCGGGTCAAATGAGGAACTATGGTCAAACGAATAAGGAATAACGGGTCACATCGGATAACCATAAAGACGATAGAAAAGATAGGCGACATCGTGTTAATAATGCTCCTAAAGAGATTGGCCCGAACGGAGAATAGGCGAGGAGTCAGGATACATCGGCCACATGAGACGACGTGAACCGGCCCGATCACAGAACTGATAAATAGATGTAACATGACCAACACCTTAATTTCGTTGTATATAACTTCTCCTATAAATAGAGGGACTTGTATTCAAGATAGGTAGGTTGTATTTTTGGGAGAGAAAAGGAGAGAAACTCGAGTAAACACGAAGAAGAAGAAAAGTGAGTAGTAAGTGCATCTTGTAAGGAAATCCCACGGAGAGCAACACATTTGTAACACTTCAGAGTAATAAGATTCATCCTTTCACACCCGTGGACGTAGGTAATCATACCGAACCACGTAAATATTGTGTTCATTGTGGAGTGTTTACTTTCATTTGAGATGAGCATTGCGTTTCTATCCTTTGGATGTAGTTTGTAGTAAAATGCATCTACATGAATTATGAAAACTTGTGGGACCGGGCCTTGCCGGCCGGCCATGCCCTAGATGGTCCCACACGCCCTGTTTTATTTATTTTATTATTAATTATCTTATTTTTCCTTGATTTCATGGTATTTTTCTCAAAATTCCTTCAAATCATCAAAAATACCCAAAAAATTATTTAAAAATTATTAAAATTCGTGGGATTGGGCCATGACCGGTCATTCACGCCTCCGTGGTCCCACTAGACTGAATTTTATTGTTTAATATTTTTCAAAGACCATGAACTCATGGAAACTCCTTCAATTCATGAAAAACTCTCTAAATTTATCAAATTTCTCAAAATTCATGAATCCTTCATAAAATCATCAAAATATATAAAACTAAGGAAGAGACACCACGGGACCGTGGTCATGACTGGACGACCGTGCCTTGACCACCGGCGTCCCAGTCTCACAATTCCTTATTTTATAAATATTTTCCATCGTCTCATGGTGTTTCCTTCGTCTCATGGAAACTTCTTGATTTTAATAAAGCTCCTTCGTTTTATCGTGGGACCGGCTCCTTAAATCTTTCCTGAATTTTACTTTCGGAGTGTTTTCACCTCCCGAACGAGCTCAAAACCTAAAAACTCCCTCGATGGGAGATAGAAAATTCTTTTCCGTATGGAATGAAGGGGCGGACCATCAAAATCCGAGTCCGTATGAGAATTATACATCAATTCTAGTAAAGGACGTTTATTAGGGTTTGGAGACTGCTCAAGCGACCAACAGTTGGTCACGTGATCACTGTGATCGGTCCACACTTCATAATTCCTTCACTTTTATTATTTTCCTTCGTTCGATGAATTTTTGACGGTTTTATCAGAAAACCCTAATTTTGTCATATTTTCCCAAATGGTCGCTAAAACGTGCACCAGAAAATATCAAAATTCTCAAGACTGAGACGCGGACACCTTAGGGACACGAGCATGTTATCTTGACCGACCAAGATTAGCTCTTTGTCTCACGGAAGCCAGTCTCATCGGTTTTCACAGTTTTGACCTAATTTGCACAATTGCTCGTATTAGGTCCAAAACTTCCAAACACTTTGGATTTTTCATGAAGTGACCATCAGACGGTCACGTGATAACACAGGGCCGTCTCCACGACTCTATGGTCGGTCCATTACTCTCTCATAATTAATTAGGTTTTGACACCTAAGTCTCAGACGAGCATTTTGAATAATGGTTGAACCAGTATTTAATCATTCTTTCACCAATAATTCATGAACTCTTCGTGAATTCATCATATTTGCTCACGTGAGCACATGGACACTACATGGTTGATCCATGGTCCCATGTAGACGCTCCTCGTTCGTCCCATGGTTTAAACTACTGACCATGAATTGATCATCAATCGATCAAATTAGGGTTTCTGAGTTCAAGGATCATGCTTTCAGACTCTAACCTTAATAATTCTATGATGACCTCATGGTCATGAATTAATATTAATAATTCTACGATGACATCATGGTCATGAATTAATATTAATAATTTTACGACGACCTCATGGTCATGAATTAATATTAATAATTCTACGACGACCTCATGGTCATGAATTAATATTAATAATTCTACGATGACCTCATGGTCATGAATTAATAATTCTACGACGACCTCATGGTCATGAATTAATAATTCCACGAGACGATCAATCGTGTCACTTGGGGGATATCACTTAGGGTTTTGTTCTGGCGGTCTACGGTACCTGTGTTCAAATACACGATGGAATGTGAGCAAGTCGTGCAATCAGTTGAAGGAATTCACGAGGTAGTGGGTGGAAAGTAGACCAAGTCTTTACACGTTGGACAACTGGTTTCGAACACGATTTCCACCTCTCTACTCCTTGATTCCATCAACTGTCACACTTCATGGGATCATGGTGTCTATAATTTCAGCAATATAAATAAGTTCCTGAATAAAGATTGAGAATCATCGAACAACCATCGAATTAGAAAAACAGAACGACACAGAATACTCAAAGTAAGAATCTCACGTCTCTTCGAAAACACGAGATCATCAAACTCATCAATTGAGCAATTTCTTCATAATCGTTCAACTTCAATCATTCAGAACTTATCATATTCAGAATTCACACACCCACAACCCTTGAATCACCATCGATTCCACACATTTCTCAAGCTTCTCTCCTACAGATCAACCCATCCTCTCTTGTGAACAAATTTACTCTGGAACGGTCGTTGTCTCGATTTAGGCTGGAGTACTACAGATTGATCTCTCGAATCTAAGCACCCCCTTTGCAGAGGTGCATCTGTGTGAGGATTAGCTTTTTTCCTAGTTCGAGGAACCTCCTCCGCATGGTCGTCTCCTCAATCCATTAAAAACCAGCAGATCGTTTTTCCCCATCCACAGATTGGCGACCACAGTGGGAGATCATTCTCTCGGTTGCAATCTCACATTCTCACAACATGGTTGGTCTTAGGTCAGGATCGGTCACAAATCCTAACGCAAATATCTCTAGCACTAGCAACAATGAAGACATTCCGGAAACTGTTCCGGCCACCAACACTGATGGTGGTGGCATCACTCTTCCTCACGCCAACGCGGAAGGTCATCCTTTGTTCGTTCGAAATCCCGAAGAAATCAAATGAAACCATCCACCTACCATGGCTGATCTCATCAAAACGCAAGAGACTCTTGAAAATAATCAGACGGATATGGATGCGGCACAACAGAAATTATTGGATCATCTGAAGACTCTCACAGACAAGCTATCAGAGAAGACCCAAGAAAAAGGGAAAGTAAAGGAAAAGTCCTCAGACGCTGATCCTGAGGTGATTCCAATTCATACAGTGGATGATGACGAAACCGTCAAAGCTGCAAGCGATTCATCAACAAAGCAGTCATCAAGCTTCATCACTCGTGAAGACCTGGAGCGCCTTCTGGAGAACCGTGGAAAAGGAAACACATCACATATCCACCGTCACCAACCTCCTTATCCCTTGGATATACAGAGGATCCCTCTTCCCAAAGGTTACATTTATCCAACTTTTACTCTATATGATGGAACTGGCAACGCTCGAGAACATGTTTCACATTTCCTCGAAGCCTTGGTAGAACATGAGCACAATCATGTTGTTCGTCTCAAAGAATTTTCAAAGTCTTTGAAAGGAAGAGCATACACCTGGTACAACAACATCGCACCAGGGACCATCAACAACTGGGGAGAAATGGTCAATGCATTCTATAGGAAATACTTTTTCGTGTCGGAACAAGTCACTCTCTCTGATCTTGGGAGAATGTCTCAGAAGACTGGTGAGAACCCCAAAGAATACGTGAATAGGTTCAGAGTCCAAGCCTTGGACTGCCATGATCCAAAAGTCACTGAACAACAACTAGTGGACTTATGCATCAACGACATGCTCCCGGTCTATAGAGCTTTACTGGAGAACCTTCGATTCCAAACTTTCTCGGAACTCCACGAAGCCGCGAAGAGATCAGCAACTACCGCACCCGCTATTATGGAAAGACCAAAGTCTACAAGAACTGAGGAGTCAAAAGACCCTCGAGGAAACAGGCGTCTGGTTAACAAACAGTATACCCTGCAATCTTCGACAAACGCTATCGCAGAAGGAATCAAGCGGAAAGCTGAACCACGACACAAGCAGACAGCCTCTACTCCTTCGAAGACACACAAAAAGGATAACTCGAAGACCTCTCCTCAACGAACGGACGAGCCAGAGGCACCCGATTTTCCCTGTTCCATGGAAGAAGTCAACGAATTACTCGATTCCTGGATTCAAGATGGTGCAATCAAGTTGCCTTTTAATAAAAAGGAACCAACCGAAGAAGCCATGGAAAATCCTCGGTATTGTCGCTTCCACATGTATGTCAGCCATCCCACAAGTGATTGCAAAGTCCTGAAACGCATATTCATAGAAAAGGTCAAATCAGGAGAACTCAACCTGGGGACTGAGGGAGTACACAAAAACCCTCTTCCGGTCCGAGCTTTCACCATCAATGGACCTCCCGTCAAAGAAGCAGTTCAATCCCTGATTGAACATACCTGCGAGCTGTTGTATCTTTCGAAAGCTCAAAGGAAAGATATGTTTGATACATTGAACCACATCGTATCCGGAAAACGACTACTAATCCGAGAGGATACCATCGAACCCTCAGCAACAGACAAGGAAATATACGACTGGGGACTGCTCACCACAGTGCACATCAAAGGGAACGAGTTCAGAAGAGTGTTCATTGATGTCGGTACTGCTGTAAACATCATCCCTCTCAAGACTCTCAAATCTGCCGGCATAACTCGACAAGAAGCCACCCACGCTCCAATGGCAATCAGAGACCATGAAAGAATCTCCAGAGACACCTATGGCTACATCATCCTGAAAGTCGAAGAAAATTCGGTCTTCACTGAAACCAAATTCTTTATAATCCGAGAATATCCAGTGTATGATATGATTCTTGGACGCGCATGGATTCATTATGGGAAGACAATGATGACTCCTGCAATGACACGTCCCTGTGAAGAAACTCCTGACTCGGAGGAAGAGGCGGAAGATATCTCGCCGTTTGAATACCTGGATGAGGTCAAAACCTTAACAAAACTTGCACAAGAATCTGAGGAACATCCAAATGCATTCGTCAAAAAGTTCTGCGACCAGGCAAGTTTCATCCCCTCTCACGTGCCTATATCATCAGTTTTCAAGTATGTTTCCTTGATTCAGGGACTTCATTCCACAAACAACTTAGCGATCGCAAAGTGCTATGACTGGATAAGCTCGCCAAAACAATATTTCACTCAGTGGTTGAGTCCAGAGCTTCTCCAAGTCGATCATCCGATCAAGAGGTTCATCATGGAATATATGACAAAACATTACGAGAGATTCCCTCTCCCGCACGAATGTCCATATGTACCACGACCATGGAATTACGTCCCACAAAGGATTCCAAATCAACAGAAGATGTTCAAGGCGCGGGCGACCAAACCCAACAAATTTCATGAAGGAGACCTAGTTCTCAAAGCTGTTCAACGCAATCTTCATTCATCAAGGAGCTCCAACTAGGAAGGACCATTCGTGGTCGCTGAATCCATAACCGGAGGATACTACAAGCTGGTAAACACAGATGGCAGAGCCCTACCAGTAATTCAGGAGAAATGGCTTAAGGCGTTTGTTTGAAAAGATAGGCATCTTGAGGTATCAGTCGTTTCAGCATCCATGACGTCTAGACTTGGCATTTAGAATTTTCATTGTATTTAAATTCCTCCAAAATGTTTGCAATACTTGCAATCAGTATTTGAATTCATCAGTTTATCGAAATTCAACTCATATTTCTTAAAAGAAAATCTCTATCAAATCCCAAAATCCTCAAAAGACATCTACAAATCCAAAACCAAAATATCAAAACCCATATAAAACCTCACATCTCTCAGAAGTTCAGAAGTTCAAGAAATCATAGAAAATCAGAAAAAATCAGCAAGGAAAGATTTTTCCGCCTCTGCATCCTTCAAAGCCTGCAAATCCGCCATCTCCTTGTTCAGCTCTTCAGTCAACCTTGCAATTTTTTGTTCTTTCTCCGTCACAGCGACATTTGGGAAGGGTATTTTATTCTCACACGATTCCTTAATCACATCCATTTGCTTACGGAGCCACTTCAAGTTAAAACCAAGCCTCTCAGAATTACCTAAGTTGAACTCCCAATCAAAGAGTACATCTTGAGTAACGAAGCGCCTAGGCATACTGTATATGTCATTCACAACACGCAAGAGTGCACCTACTTGCATGGTCAATGCATAAATACGCCCAGGGATCCTCTCGACGATGATATGACCAAACTTCGTCCATATGGCTTCATACAATTCTGCATATCCAACGGGAACACCGAATCCGCCAACTAATTCGTGACCTGGGAGTGAAGCATCGAACGGAGGATCAAAAGAAATTCCAGCAGTAGGATATTCATGCACCACTATACTGTTTTCAGAAGCGGCTTCTATCAAGGCAACAACTCTTTCAGTATTCTCTACAGGGATCCTGGGTTCTTCTATTTCTGAAGCAGCAACAATTTGGGATTCCATGACTTCATCAACAACTTTCTCTTGAATCCGAGGCTCAGGAATGGTCATCTCCTCATCAACGATCGCAGGTCCACTCGAGTCTTCCTTGTTGATTTCTAAATCCCCAACTTCGGTATTTAGCACCTAATACGAAGATTACATGGGGTTAGGGTCACGAAAGCTTGAATTCAAAAAAGGAACATGAGGTACATCATACAAACAATCCAAAATTATCAAGATTCATCATTTTATGTTCAAGGCATTGGTAAATAGCATAGAAGTCATGGAGACACGTTTTACGGTAACTACGTCTGAAGAAACTGTGCATTGCTCTGTACTAAAGGATGAACTGGGAGCAATCTACAATGAATAAGAGGATGGGTCATATACCGTTCTCTTCGTATGGATGTCCTATACAACGTGTAAAAGTTTCATGACAATTTGATGAACTAGAAAGAAGATGTGTCCAAAACATCAACTGATGCGCAATCTGAAAAAGTTCTGGGAGTCTCCTGGAAGTTTACTATTTCGCATTTTTCAGGCTCTAAACACGCTCAGGACTTAAAAATCTTCTTTGTTAAAGTTTGGAAATTTTCCGGGCTTGAATTTGCACATGCAGGTCATCAATACCCGATTCCAGATGAAGATTCTATGGCGTTTATAATAAAAGTCTGGGCTCTGAATTTTCTGACGACGAAATTCGACTGAGTTTTCACATATTCACATAGGTCTTCATTCATTCATAAGTCAGCAGTTTTATACTTCTATGGGTGAAATACAAGAGAAATACTTACTTGAGTGGTCTCCGAAGCGTTGAAAGAACCAGAATTGCTCGCACCAGCGTCGGCAACAACATTGTTTTCATTCGGCTCTTGACTCTGGGAGCTCTCTTTATCGCCGTTCTTCGAACAAGAGTCAACAGTATTCTCCACATCCACGGATTCTTCCTCCTAGACATACCACCAGCAATCAGCATTTCACTCATAAGACGTCATAATTGATATTGGAGGAGATACTTATAATTTCTTCATCACTCAAGTCAGAAATGGTTTGTTCAGTAGCGGAGAAACGAAGTCCATCAATACTTGATGGAGTAAAGTTCTGCAACAGAATAACAACATCAGTCGTACGATCCTAATTATATGGGTGAAGAAAGATCACAACGAAGAAAATACTAGAAACTCACCAAGAAGCGGACTGGGGACTTTACCGTATTGGGCAACAACTTATAACTCTTGTGCCTGCCTTCTCCGCCATGAACGATGGCTTCAGTCTCCGAGAAATCTACACAGATTCGAGGTCTTACGATACGACTGTCCTGTGACAAGTTCCAGTAACATAATCAGAATACAGTTGTTATGATTTTATGAAGATTATATAACAAAGCGTACCTGGGAGCATCCTGGAGACAATTTTCGCTTATCACCAGAGAGATACTTCAATCTCGGTCGACTGGCAATCAACTCATCGGAGGGACGATTTTTTACTGGAGGCTGACCGACCATCACATATTCATGCAATCTCTCAAATTGATTATCCCAGAAGTCTGCATAACCCGGAGTCACATAGGAAAATCTATCAGAGCAGGGAAACCAGTAGTTACTTCCTTCCACATGGGTATGGTCTAAACGAGTCATGAGCTGCTCAACTGATGGTTTCCTTCTTCGAATAGTTGGAACACACTGATACATCCCCATTTGTCGGGCCGCTCTATCAATATTATACTCTTTCACTGAAAATTCTCCGTACGAGACTGACAACAGGTGGCCAGGGGTGCAACTCAACATGAAGGACCTCTCGCCATCGTTCAGATCCGCACCAGACATCAAACTAGTGCTCTCTCCAGTATTGAAAGTCACCGGTTGGGAGATATAAGAAGGCACTGACACCCAAGGACGAAAAGTGAATTCAGATTCATCATCCAACACGTCAATGAGGCGCGCCCTGCACCGAGGCTGCTTTGTGGACCAACGCATGATCCTAGCATTGACTTTCTCAGGGAAAATATGGCGAGCATCAGTGTTCAGTCCTTGCAAAATATTACGTGGAATGGGTGCATAATTCTTGAAGTGTTCCCACATTAGAGCTTGAAGAAACATCGTGTTAGCATAACATTCAATCTTCATGAAGCTATTCGACACACTGGAGTCAATAACCAAAGAATCCAAGTTGTAATACAAGGAGCCCAAGAACAAGCTACCTATTGGGAGTTTCTCACCTTGAGCCATATTAATAGCAAAGGGGATCACGAAAGGTTTCAACAAGTTTCCGCTGTCTTCAAAGATATCTCTGGACAACCATAAACATAAGAAAGCAGCAATGGGTAACATACCGTCGATGGGTTTATCAGAAACTTCGTCTTTAGGACACCAGCGCGTCAGCCAGAGAGCATATCATCCTTTACTGCCAGCCTTATTTTCTACCTCCATTGCAGCTATCAAGATATGAGAAACGATAGTCTCCTCATCTGAAAGATCCCCTTGAAGATTACCTGTGATTGGGAGATGCATCAAAGCTACCACGTCTTCCAAGGTAATGGTAAACTCTCCCTATCTGCATATGAAGGTATGAGTAGGAATACACCAGCGAGAAAGCAGAGCTACAATACTTATTGCGTCATGGTAAATGAATAACTCCCCAGAAGCTTGAATATCCCTTGTCACCTGCGCCTGATCGAGCATATCCCTCCCATGAGGAAAACCAAGCATGTGCCTCGCCCATCCAACAAACTTCTCTAAAGGTCGACGAGAAAGCTTAAATTTTATAATCGATGCAAGGAATACTCCACGTTCAAGACAAAATCGGATAACTGTCTTAGGAGTCACGAATTTCTTATGAGTGACAGTCCTGGGATTTATAAGCAGACGATACGCTGGAGATTTCAAATGTTTTTTAGCTACTGCAGGATCTTCCTCAAAAAATGCATCATCAATATTTGGGATGTTCTTAATCCCAGGAGTTTCATCTTCATCTTCACCAACAGAAGCTTCGTATGTACATATCTCATCTCTAGAGATATCATCATCAACGTACATCTCTTATCTCGAGGCGTCGTCAGCCTAAGAATTGGTCATCATTGCTGAGTAGCAGAAAAGGTTCACGCAACATTCTATTTCAGTCCATACATGAATTGAAGAAATACGGCAAAAATGGTAACTCTTAACTCTTACCTTTTACTTTCACTAACAATAGTGATAGTAATGCTGGAGTCAACACCAAAATTGTTCGTCTCTTCGAAAACTGCAAAAACGAACAAAATTTAGTAATCTCCGAAACTGATTTTTCACAAAATCACGGGCGCAACCTTCATAATGTGAATATTCACGCAACTGACATATGAAGTTTACATAAAATAAAATATATCATCATATTTTGCATAATATGTGTCACGGCTGCACATATTTATTTATAAAAAAAAAAACTATTTTTCCTTCGTATCGTCGTTAGTTGTCTTTAAAATGAAGGTTTATTTCAAAATATTGTGAACACTCACAATCCATGCACATGATAAAGTTTTGTATTTATAAAAGCTCATAAACAAAAATTTTATCACTGGACGCAAGTTCATCATATATATCTTCCTTCGTGCC
The DNA here is from genome assembly GCA_023529315.1 of Papaver bracteatum. Taxonomy (NCBI): domain Eukaryota; kingdom Viridiplantae; phylum Streptophyta; class Magnoliopsida; order Ranunculales; family Papaveraceae; genus Papaver; species Papaver bracteatum. Next base: position 4,738,733 of record JAJJWX010001561.1, on the reverse strand, counting down.
GTCGCTATTTGTCTTTAAAACGAAGGATTATCCCGATTTCGTGAAAATTCATCTTTATGATAAAACCATGGTACGCGTGAAACCTCATACACTAAGTTTTATCACTAAACCTAGGTTCATATGCTAAAAAGTCTCTCCTAAATCAGGGATTATAGTTGGTTTTCGAAACTAACGATCGAACGAACATACGTTTTCAAAAAAAAAAAAACAAGGGTTTTTCATAAAACCATCACCACTTATATACACATATGTATAATTTAAATATGATCAATTCATGAAACAACTCATGAAATCAGCAGACATCTCAAAAAAAAAAAAAAAAAATTCGTGCTCACCTGGTCAACGCCGGCCGGAACTGGTCGGACGGCGATCAAACGGCGCCGGCGATCGGTGGTAGCTGCTCCGACGAAATTTTTTCCTCCTCTCCTGTACGTGAGTATGAATATGATGAAGAGATCAAAGAGCTGGTCGTGAAAAAAAAGAAGGAATTAACCCCTTTTATAATTTTAACCTAATTCCACTAGGATTTCCTTATTTGGGCCTGGCCCGCGAATCCTAACCGACCATGGGATCGTCGTCCAAACCAGCGGTTCAACACCAATTTATGCTCACCAAATGGATCCATAACCATGACAACGAAGCCTTCATCAATCCGTGGCTCGCTCATACTCTCGAAATACGGTAATGTCTCAACTTACGACTAAGTTCAATTACTAGTATAATTTTTAGCTTGAAAATCACCATTTAATGCTGACTGAGGAACACAGCTTTCCTCAGTAAGCAGGGGACTTAATGTAGATGGTGGATTTTCAACAAAGGATAAAATCGTAAACTCATGATTATACGGACCGCTGGTTCAGAAATCGTATGTGAGTATTGAGACACGGGTCTCTCATCGAATCTCAACGGAGAGTGATTTCTCTCAGAGTACATGTAGATGTGCAGTCAACATCTAGACAACGGCATAATCTCATGAATACTGAATACTTTCAGTCATTTCTATATAGTATCACGGGATGGACAGCTCTACGGGGCAATATCGTCTTCAGGAACAAACAACGAGTTTAACCTGACTATATAAAGGATGTGGCTTAACGGCAAGTCATGTCAGGATAATTAATGCTCCTATCGTAGTCAGTTTATTCTGCTAGGCATAGACCCATGAGGTTAATTATCCCTTCATTGCTCCGATTCCGTGGTCGAATCAACGACGATCCCACGGAATGGCAATATCATTGCTCCGATTCCGTGGTCGAATCAACGACGATCCCACGGAATGGAAATATCATTGCTCTGATTCCGTGGTTGAATCAACGACGATCCCACGGAATGGCAATATCATTGCTCTGATTCCGTGGTCGAATCAACGGCGATCCCACGGAATGGCAATATCATTGCTCCAATTCCGTGGTCGAATCAACGACGATCCCACGGAATGGAAATATCATTGCTCTGTTTCCGTGGTCGAATCAACGACGATCCCACGGAATTGAAATATCATTGCCCCGATTCCGTGGTCGAATCAATGACGATCCCATGGAATGGCAATATCATTGCCCCGATTCCGTGGTCGAGTCAACGACGATCCCACGGAATGGCAATATCATTGCTCCAATTCCGTGGTCGAATCAACGACGATCCCACGGAATGGCAATATCATTGCTCTGATTCCGTGGTCGAATCAACGTCGATCCCATGGAATGGCAACAATCGCATTGTTCTGAGTTCGTAGTCGAATCTTTAGCTGATCCTATGAATTAACAGTGAACATCTATCCGTTTTATTACTCATTTCATGGATTATTCTCCATTGAATTAGTAATAAATAATTAACGATCGGGTGTCTGAGCTACCTCTGAGTAAGCCCCGATTTAAATGGTGAAAGTGTACTCAACGATGATGCACTGATGGTCACCGCACGAACGAGTATTTCAAAATACAACGAAACGATGAACCTATGCAAAATAGGGAAGAAAATAATAAATAATTAAAATATTTGACCAAGGTGCTGGGACACTGACACACGATCAACTCATCGTGTCGTGGTCAGTTCCACGCCAATCCTATATTTTAATACACTTTTATTATTTTTTCATGATTTGATAAATTCTCTCGTTTGATCGAATCTCCTTCTTGAGAAAATTCCTTGGATTCATGGTATTTACATGAGTCCATCAAAATAATATAAAATTAGGAGAGTGTGTGGGGCGTGACCATTGGCTGAACGGCCATGCCTTGGTCTCACCCGGCCCACACCTCACAGTTCCTCATTATTTTTCTCTAATTTCATGAAAAAACCCCTTGATTTCGTGGTATTTTTCCTCAAAAATTCCTTAAATCATCAAAAATAATAACAAAATAAAATGAATTATGAAACTTGTGGGACCGGGCCTTGGCCGGCCGGCCATGCCCTAGCCGGTCCCACACGCCCTGTTTTATTTATTTTACTATTAATTATCTTATTTTTCCTTGATTTCATGGTATTTTTCTCAAAATTCCTTCAAATCATCAAAAATACCCAAAAAATTATTTAAAAATTATTAAAATTCGTGGGATTGGGCCATGACCGGTCGGACACGGCTCCATGGTCCCACACGACCGAATTGTATTGTTTAATAATTTTCAAAGACCATGAACTCATGGAAACTCCTTCAATTCATGAAAAACTCTCTAAATTTATCAAATTTCTCAAAATTCATGAATCCTTCATAAAATCATCAAAATATATAAAACTAAGGAAGAGACACCACGGGACCGTGGTCATGACTGGCCGACCGTTCCTTGACCACCGGCGTCCAAGTATCACAATTCCTTATTTTATAAATATTTTCCATCGTCTCATGGTGTTTCCTTCGTCTCATGGAAACTTCTTGATTTTAATAAAACTCCTTCGTTTTATCGTGGGACCGGCTCCTTTAATCTTTCCTGAATTTTACTTTTGGCGTGTTTTCACCTCCCGAATGAGCTCAAAACCTAAAAACTCCGGCGTTGGGATATAGGAAATTCTTTTCCGTACGGAATGAAGGTGAGTACCATCAAATTCCGAGTCCGTATGAGAATTATACATCAATTCTAGTAAAGGACGTTAATTAGGGTTTGGAGACTGCTCAAGCGGCCAACAGTTGGTCACGTGATCACTGTGACCGGTCCACACTTCATAGTTCCTTCACTTTTATTATTTTCCTTCGTTCGATGAAGTTTTGACGGTTTTATCAGAAAACCCTAATTTTGTCATATTTTCTCAAATGGTCGCTCAAACGTGCACCAAAAAATATCAAAATTCTCAAGACTGAGACGCGGACACCTTAGGGACACGAGCATGTTATATTGACCGACCAAGATTATCTCTTTGGCTCACGGAAGCCAGTCTCATCGGTTTTCACAGTTTTGACCTAATTTGCACAATTGCTCGTATTAGGTCCAAAACTTCCAAACACTTTGGATTTTTCATGAATTGACCATCAGACGGTCACGTGATAACCCAGGGTCGGCTCCATGACTCTATGGTCGGTCCATCACTCTCTCATAATTAATTAGGTTTTGACACCTAAGTCTCAGACGAGCATTTTGAATAATGATTGAACCAGCATTTAATCATTCTTTCACCAATAATTCATGAACTCTTCGTGAATTCATCATATTTGCTCACGTGAGCACATGGACACTACATGGTTGATCCACTGTCCCATGTAGCCGCTCCTCGTTCGTCCCATGGTTAAAACTACTGACCATGAATTGATCATCAATCGATCAAATTAGGGTTTCTGAGTTCAAGGATCATGCTTTCAGACTCTAACCTTAATAATTCTATGATGACCTCATGGTCATGAATTAATATTAATAATTCTACGGTGACCTCATGGTCATGAATTAATATTAATAATTTTACGACGACCTCATGGTCATGAATTAATATTAATAATTCTACGACGACGTCATGGTCATGAATTAATATTAATAATTATACGATGACCTCATGGTCATGAATTAATAATTCTACGACGACGTCATGGTCATGAATTAATAATTCCACGAGACGATCAATCGTGTCACTTGGGGGATATCACTTAGGGTTTTGGTCTGGCGGTCTACGGCACGTGTGTTCAAACACACGATGAAATGTGAGCAAGTCGTGCAATCAGTTGAAGGAATTCACGAGGTAGTGGGTGGAAAGTCGACCAAGTCTTTACACGTTGGACAACTAGTTTCGAACATGATTTCCACCTCTCCACTCCTTGATTCCATCAACTGTCACACTTCATGGGATCACGGTGTCTATAATTCCAGCAATATTAATAAGTTCCTGAATCAATATTGAGAATCATCGAACAACCATCGAATCAGAAAAACAGAACGACACAGAATACTCAGAGTAAGAATCTCACGTCTCTTCGACAACACGAGATCATCAAACTCATCAATTGAGCAATTTATTCATAATCGTTCAACTTCAATCATTCAAAACTTATCATATTCAGAATTCACACACCCACAACCCTTGAATCACCATCGATTCCACACATTTCTCAAGCTTCCCTCCTACAGATCAACCCATCCTCTCTTGTGACCGAATTTACTCTGGAACAGTCGTTGTCTCGATTTAGGCCGGAGTACTACAGATTGATCTCTCGAATCTAAGCACCCCCTTTGCAGCGGCGCATCTGTGTGCGGTTTAACATTTCACTCGGTTCGAGGAACCTCTTCCGCCCGGTCGTCTCCTCAATCCCTTAAAAACCAGCAGATCATTTTTCCCCATCCACAAAAGGTATATGATGAACATAAGTAGAAACCGGAGTTTTAGAGTTAGGAATAGGTACCTCGGGTGTTTGAATAATTTCATCCCTCTTTTCCTCCAAAACCGGCTCCTTAGGAACTTCCTCTTCACCCAAATCAGCAACTTTGGGTTGCTCAAGTTGTGTACCACTTCTCAACGTAATAGCATTGACACCCTCTTTTGGGTTAATGGGTTGATACGGGAGTCTTCCACTATTTTGTGCTTTCAAATTGTTGATATCAATCGCCATGGAGTCCAATTGAGTCTGCAAATCCTTAATTGCACTCTTGGTTTCTTGTTGGCTTTCTTTAAACATGGTAGAAATAACTTGCATCATTGTTTGTAACTTTGCATCGATATCGGAACCTTGGTTTTGAACCGGTTGTTGTGGTTGTTGAAATTGTTGTTGTTGAGGTTAAAATTGTTGTTGTTGAGGTTGAAATTGTTGTTGTTACGGTTGAAATCCACTCGGACGGTTGAAGGTAGGTTGTTGAACCACAACTTGCTTGTTGGCATAGCGGAAATTTGGATGATCTCTCCATCCCGGATTGTAGGTGTTGGAATAGGGATCATACCGTCTTTGTGGGTTTGGAAAAACCGCATTAGCTTGCTCCAACTCTTCACCATACGAAGGTAATATAACCGCACTATCTTTTGCATCATTTGATCCATGTTATCCATCCTTTGATCACGGTGTGATGATGATGAATCACTAACTTCATGCACTCCTCTAACCATTGGTTCACCTCTTGTGTAGAATTTTTGCGAGTTTGCAACCATACTTTCAATCAAATCGGTAGCTTGGGCCACCGTATTGTTCACTAGTGCACCACCACCCGCTGCATCAAGAAGATATCTATCACTTGATTGAAGACCTTTGTAGAAGTATTGGATTATCATAGCGTCGCTGAATTGATGGTGATGACATCTTGCCACCAATCTCTTGTATCTCTCCCAATATTCATACAAAGACTCTCCCGCATGTTGCTTTATTCCACAAATCTCTTTGAGAATTTGAGTGGCCTTTGACGCAGGAAAATACCTCTCTAAAAAGAGTTTCTTCAACCCGTTCCATATAGTGACACTTCCGGCAGGCAAACAATACAACCAATCCTTAGCGCTGTCTACCATAGAAAATGGAAAACCTTTCATCATTGCACCATCGGATTCAGTCTCCGCTGGAAGCATAGCATTGATAATGGTATAAAAATCCATAAGATGCTTGTTTGGGTCTTCATTCACCATGCCATAAAACTTTGGCAACTCTCGAAGCAACCCCGGCTTGATCTCAAAAGTTGAGTTTGTTTGAATACACCATCGTTGTGCATCAAGCCTATGAGAAGCCAAATCCTTGAGTGTACGATTTACGTCATCCATTGCTTCTTCTTATTCAACTAATGGTTTTTCTACAAATGGAACCTCTTGTTCTCCTTCTAGTTGTAATTCTTCTTCCACTTCTAACTCTTGATCTTCCGTGTCTTGTCTTGGTTGGAGTATTGTGCCTCTTCGAGTAGCAATCCCGCACCTTGGATAGTTCCAATCCTTAGAAGCCAGGGATTAGGTACCTGAAAACAATTCTCGCAAACAAGTAAGAATCAAGACAAGAAACAAAAAGCAAAGATAAAAGCAAAAATTGTAAAAAGAAACTAAAAACTTAATAACAAGCCGCTTGCCTCCCTGGAAACGGCGCCAAAATTTGGTCGGTTGTCAGCCGGTCAAATATAATTTCCCTTTCTTACTTCCTAAAATAAAAATAGTATGAGATAAGAAAGAGTTCGTATCCACAGAGAGGCTTTTGTTGTTATAAAAAATTTCAGTTTCTTAGTAACCAAGGTGGGGTTTTGATTTATCAAAGCAATAAAAATGAATTGAAAGCAAAGTAATAATAAAAGTAATCAATAAGGAGAAGATATTGGTCACAAGATAGTTTCATTCACAAACTCGAATTCTCAACAATGACTAGAATTGAAATTTTAATCTCTCATTTACTAAAAGTCTTAGGATACCTTGATCGCAAGAGTATCCCGCTAATTCCCTGATTTCATCACAACCACATTAAAAGATGCATATGTGACTTCTTCCTAGAAAGCAACCAAAAGTGTAAAAGCACAATTAGATTTAACTCCCTAAAAGCAATAAGTTCTATGGAATAAGACTAATCAAGGCAATCAAAATGTGTAAAAGCACTAAATCGATTTAACCCAAGTTATGATTCATATGTGACTAGTAGGATATATCACTACAAGCACTACCCACATTTATGCTACTTAAAATCAGGGATAAACAACGTTTTCGTATTGAAACCCCTAATATAGCTCTAGATATGAATGCAAATCGGATTGATTCCGGACTCAACCAAATAAACAATCAAATCATAAACAATATGAACAATGAATCATAAACAATAAAGTTGAGATAAAACTAATGCATTGAATCAAATTTTATTTGTGAAATCCACTTTATATCCCATAACCAATAATAGGTATTTAGTTACTCATAGTTTTTGGATTCAACATAATTATTATCAAAAATAAAATGAAGAACATGAAAAATAATTGAAAGCAAACCCTAGTAGAATCGCTCTCCTCCAAACTCCAGTAGAAAGATACGTCATATCCCTAAAAGAATAAAAACTTTTCCTTTTATAGCTTTCCAACTTTCCAAATTAGGTCTTCAAAGCCCACGGTCCAATACCAAGAAGTCCACTAAACTCATGTGTGTGAAAAACCCATGTGAAAAATATGACCCAAAAATTTGTTCGCCGGAAAACTGTGTTTTTGGCTGGAATATGGCCGGAATCCGGCGCTGGAAAAATCTCTGGTGACCGGCGAAGTCCACCCGGTCACCGAGTCAAATGAGTCAAACTGAGTCAGGTGGGTGAGTCAGTGAGAATTCAGTTAGTCTGATTAGCTGAGTTGATTCTGGCCAGGGCCATTGCATAGGCTAAAGTTTGATGCTTTACAAACTCAGTCCCATCCATGATGGCTGTGACTTACAATTCCTGCAACACCTATTAGTTACAGCTCATTTCCATGCTGCGGCAGTATCACTGAACACTGTTTATCTCCAAGTAATCGTTTCAACTCCAGCTGCTACACCTGTGTCTTCTCAAACCATTCTCAGAGTCAGCCAACAACCCATCAGTTGCAACTGCATATTCTCAATCCAGTCTTGCCTCAACTTCATATCACCCTCAGTTCAATGCCACTTCTGCAACAACTCAGTTGCAATTCTCAAACTATTATCCAATGTGACTCATCAACACGAGCATCCTCATATAGCATCTCAGGCTCACCATTCAAGCCACTACTCCAGTTCAAACCACCAGCTTCTTTACTGAATTGCACTAATAACTCACCCCTTGCAGATCCCCAGAACCTTTTTCAGCAAACCACCAACACTGCAACCACCTGACCTCCTTCTCTATGTACCAACACCAGCTCATCTAGCTTCAGTTCAATCCATTTCTGCAATCTCAGTTCAGCTCAACTTCACCCACTAACAATTCAAATTCTTCTCAAACCACTGCACCAGCATTTTCAGTTAACCACAACAACAACCAGTTCCAATTGCACAAACACTGCCAAACCAGCTACACCTTTTTACTGCGACACATCCACTACTCCCTCTCTGCATTGCAGCATTGTTAACAACCCACACCAGTAAACCACTTCCTATACTCCATTGCAGCATCACCTCTACAACCGCGACTACAGATACATAACCCTCTTAGCACTTACACAAGCAACAACTCTTTCTATCTCAACTGCGCAACCAAACCTAACCCATTTCTTATATCACGAGAACCCACTGCATTATTCACCATAAACTGAGCACCATTTCCTTCACTGAGTTTCTCATGCTAATCAGAAGCATCACAACTGCCACCTGCACTTCACTGCTGCACTCCATCTCTTCAACTGCACCACCAGATTCTGCAATTACCCATCTGTGGTCCTAACATACATCTAGACTACTCACTTGCCAAAAACTACCACAACATTACAAGCCTTGCAAAATACCAACAACATCACCATTCTGGTCTCTAACATGTTCACAATCTCTGGCAGCAACACTGCAATACTCTCATCTTCTGCAGCATCAGTTCCACAACCATCAATTTCATGTCATAGTCAAGACCACCACCTTCAAACTCCATTGCCATCACCTGCAACTTAGCTCAACGGCACCTGCTTTTCTCATTCAATCCATCTCACCACCTGCACATCACCACTTACACTCAAACAAATACCCATCTGCTCTGAACCACCACCAACACCATAAACTAAGTTCAACAACACAGCATCTGAGCCAACCCATTCCTCCACAGAAACCACCATTCTATGTTCCTTGTTCTTCTCAGATCAACCATCAACCTTTGTTACATCTACCCTGACATTTCCCATTTCAGTCACAGTTTCACTAACAACATCACCTGAAAACCTCCAACAACAACAGCAACCGTAACCACAACCACCTTCTTATCTGTTCAAGAACCAATTCCTTCTCAAGCCATTGTTAACTCAATCACAAAACCCATCTTTCTAATTCAAATTTTGATTCAAACCGTAAATTCTTAATCTCTAAACCATAGTCGCAAAAAATCATCATCAACAGTTGAGCTTCAATCTCCATCAACACAGCTTTTTTTTCCTGAGATTTCAAATGAACCCAGAAAAGCAATTAAAACCCTAAGTTCTCTAACAACCAATTTCTTCTTGAATCATCCTGCTCTTTGACTGCAACAGACTCAAAACTCACGTCTGTCTCAACTCGTCTGAGTTCTTCTCACAAACCCTTGGAAACAACTACAACAATCAATTCCTCTAAATCTCTCCCTTTTGTCCGAGTTCACTGCCGCCATGGTTATTTTCTTTGTTCTCTGAATTTGAGAAGTAAAGTGGATCGAGAATGTAATAATTGAGAGCATCTGAAATTTAGGACTAGGTAATATCCAAAAGAGATATAGGCACCCAGAACTCGGATAAAGGTTATCCAATTACTATTTGGCGAGACAGTCTCAGATAAGTGACAACCTATTCGCTTCTTGCTCAACTGTCAGTTATGGAAAACTGACGGTTCATCTTCACCTCATCCTTTCGCACGTCAGCCCGCTCCAAATATAGATCCCATGTGAGTTGACATCTTTGCATTTTACGCTCCAAATAGACGTTTTCTCCTTCTTTTGCTCCCAAGGACTCCGTTGCACCTAGTAACTCAAAACTAAACATAAGAGATGCAATTCTCAAGGATAAAAGCAAATAAAGCATAAATACTAGATATAAATTAGGTGTTTTACAACACCTATCAAATTCCCCCACACTTAGACTATGCTAGTCCTCGAGCAAATCAAACAAAATAATTATAAAGCATACATACAACTCCGTCTCGTCGAGGCTACGGTCACTTTAAGCATAAATAACAAGCCTTTGAACCCCTAGGTGTCCCTAGTGGACGAGTTTTAGTCTCGTGAAGGTTTACAAGAGGTTTGCCTACAAAACCTATATTTCCAACTTCATCTATTTGTGACAAATTAATGAACGAATCCAAAATGATTACAGGGGGAGGTACCTTGCACAAATTCAATTCATATATTAGTAAATAAAGCTTTAATTAGATAGTCGAACAAACCACAATACTCGGAATCTGACTAACCACAATCACAATGAAAAGATAAAGAAGATGGATATAGATGTAGATGTTGGCGAATGTTCACAAGTGATCGATGTATCCCATATCTGTCTGAAGGTCACCGCCAAGATGAACCTATGCATCCTATTGGATTGAGCTACTGGTATGAATTATAGTGTTAACACACTTGCATATACAAGGGAACCAGTGGTCAACAAACTTATTTCTACATCAACTCACTGGCATATACAAGGGAACCAGGAGTGACTTTATTCACCAAATATAATACTTTCTTTTCTTTTTCACTTTTTTTTTTAGACAACATGATTAAATCTTTTGGATCCAAGCGCATGCTTCTTGTCAGCAAGTACGTGATAGTTGCCTTGGATTCTGCATTCCACGCTTGTTTAGGCGACGGAGACAGGGACAACATTTCACACATACTGCTATTCCCAAGTGTCATTTTTATTCCGTTTGGTCTAAATGGTCGGTCTTTTTTTTTAGCAACTCAATCACTCTATTTCATCCTAGCAGTAATAACAACTCGATTTTTAGTGACCCACCAAAGCACTTAGAGAACAATAGATAAATATGGAAAAATAAAAGTAGAACATGATATGGTGATATTCCGAGAGATGGTAACAACTATCATTTTATTTGTGATTTCTGAGCTATGTTCGTCCCTTTTAGTTAAATGGTTCCTCAACTCCTACAATCAAAATGGTTCCATCCACTAATGGTGTCATCCTAAAGGCACAAGTTTCTAGATTTCGGAGTTCAAAAAGCACAAATTTTTTCTTGGTTTTTCTATTTTTCTGATTTTTTTTTTTTTTACTAAAGGCATAAAACAAACTAAAAAAAACTATACAAACATATAAATGCTCCCCCACACTTAAACTTTACATTGTCCTCAATGTAAAATTGAATCATCCAAAGAAAGTTCAAGGTGGGAAATTCCGCAAAAGATATGCAAAAACAAAGAAAATAAAGATAAAATGCTTAAAGAATAAAAAGATAAAGGTAAAGATACAAAACCGGTGGGTTGCCTCCCACTTAGCGCTTGGTTTAAAGTCGTCAGCCCGACTTTCTCCTCGCTTTCTATTACTCCTCCAGAGGGAGTGCATCCACAAAATTGGCTCCTTCCACCACTTCGGAAGTGAAATTCTCATAATATGGTTTCAACCGGTGCCCATTAACTTTAAGTTCCTTGCCTGTAGATATGCTACGAATTTCTACTGCACCATGAGAAAACACATTAGTAACAATAAAAGGTCCGATCCAACGTGACCTTAATTTACCCGAAAATAAATGCAAGCGAGAATTAAACAAAACCACTTTCTGCCCAACACACGATTGTTTTCTAGAAATCATAGTATCATGAAAGGCCTTCGTTTTTTCCTTATAAATCCATGAGATTTCAAATTCATCATTGCGAAGCTCCTCTAGCTCTTGGAGTTGTAGCTTCCTTTGCTTTCCAGCCACATCCATCTCCATATTGCATTGCTTAATAGCCCAAAACTCCTTATGCTCAATCTCCACGGGTAAGTGACAAGGTTTACCATACACAAGCCTAAAGGGAGACATCCTAATAGGTGTTTTGTATGCGGTTCCATAATCCCACAAAGCATCATTAAGTCGCATGCTCCAATCTTTCCTTCTTGGATTCACCGTCTTTTCTAGAATGGATTTCACCTCCCGGTTGGAAACCTCGGATTGCCCATTAGTTTGAGGATGATAAGGTGTTGCAATCTTGTGCGACACATTGTACTTCTTCAATAAGCTTTGTAAAATCCTATTTTTGAAGTGAGAACCCCCGTCGCTAATTATGGCTCTTGGAATTCCAAACCTTGCAAAAATATTAGCTTGCACAAAATCTGAAACAACCTTGGAATCATTAGTAGGGGGTGGCCTTAGCTTCCACCCATTTAGAGACATAATCAACAACAAGTAAGATGTAAAAGTTCCCATGAGAGTTGACAAAAGGACCCATAAAATCAATACCCCATACATCAAAAACTTCAATAAATTGAATAAAAGTTTGTGGAATTTGATTTCGGGCACCTAGATTGCATGTTCTTTGGCATCTATCACAAGTTGTGCAAAATATATGTGCATCCTTAAACAAGGTTGGCCAATAGAAACCGCTTTCAAGAACTTTGTGAGCGGTCCTCTTACTTCCAAAATGTCCTCCGCAAGCATAAGAGTGACAAAATGACAAGATAGAATTAAACTCGGATTCGGGAACGCACCTTCTTATTACTTGGTCTCTGCCATGTTTCCATAAGTATGGATCATCCCATATATATTGGTTTCCTATCCTCTTAAGTTTGTCCCTCTCAGCACGATACAAGGTCATTGGGATTTGTTAAGTTACCAAGTAATTCACAATATCCGCATACCATGGTTCTCCAAAGGCAATTGAGAATAGCTGCTCATCCGGGAAACTTTCACGCAATGGGATAGCTTCCTTGTCCACAGCAATACGGCTCAAGTGATCCGCAACGTTGTTCTCAATTCCTTTTTTGTCTTTGATTTCAATATCAAACTCTTGCAAGAGTAAAATCCATCGTATGAGCCTCAGTTTCGCTTCTTTCTTCATTAGCAAGTACCTAAGTGCTGCATGGTCAGAAAAACAACAACTTTTGTACCAATTAGATAAGAACGAAATTTCTCCAATGCAAATACAATAGCTAAAAACTCTTTTTCAGTGGTTGTGTAGTTTTGTTGGGCTTCATTTAACGTTCTAGAAGCATAATAAATGGCATGAGGTATCTTCCCCACACGTTGCCCAAGCACCGAACCAACCGCGTAGTCACTAGCATCAGACATTAGCTCAAAAGGCTTGCTCCAATCCGGTGGTTTAATGATAGTGGCTGAAATCAAAAGTTCTTTCAAACGAATGAATGCCGCCATACACTTTTCATCAAAGTTAAAAACCACATCTTTTTGTAATAAGTTGCAAAGTGGTGATGCTATCTTGGAAAAATCCTTGATAAATCTACGATAAAAACCTGCATGACCAAGAAAAGAGCGTATCTCCCTCACCGTAGTGGGAGGGGTTAGAGCACGAATAAGGTCTATCTTAGATTTATCAACCTCTAAGCCTTTAGAAGATATTATATGGCGTAAAACTATGCCATGAGTTAACATGAAATGGCACTTCTCCCAATTAAGCACAAGGTTTGTTTCAACACATCGTTCAAGGATTAATGACAAGTTGTTCAAGCAAAGGTCAAATGAATCACCAAAGACACTAAAGTCATCCATAAACACTTCAATAATGTTTTTAACATACTCGGAAAAGATACTTACCATACACCTTTGAAAGGTAGCTGGAGCATTTCATAAGACAAAAGGCATCCTTCTATAAGCAAAAGTACCGAACGGACAAGTGAAAGTGGTTTTCTCTTGGTCCTCCGGTGCTATCACAATCTGATTGTACCCTGAATAACCATCAAGGAAGCAATAATAAGCATGTCCATCTAAACGTTCAAGCATTTGATTAATAAAAGGTAAAGGAAAATGATCCTTCCTAGTAGTGGCATTCAACTTTCTATAATCAATACAAACCCTCCAACCGGTTTGCACACGAGTTTGGACAAGTTCGTTCTCATCATTCTCTACCACCGTTACACCTAATTTCTTTGGTACAACTTGTACCGGGCTCACCCACTTGCTATCGGATATGGGGTAGATAACACCCACTTCCAAAAGCTTGAGTATCTCCTTTTTCACAACTTCCATCATGGGAGGGTTCAAACGACGTTGCGCTTCCCTTGTAGGCTTTGCATCATCCTCCAAACGAATCTTATGCATACAAACGGCAGGTCTTATACCCTTGATATCGGAGATTTTCCATCCTATGGCCGTCTTGTGCTTCCTTAGCACCCTTAGAAGTTTTTGCTCCTGTAATTCACTAAGATCGTTAGAAACAATCACAGGTAACTCTTCATTGTCACCCAAGTACAAGTACTTTAAGTGACTTGGAAGAGGTTTTAATTCCAACTTTGGAGATTTAACAATAGAAGGTAAAAGCTTTTCATCACTGCATGGTAAAGAAATAAAGGAGATATTATGAGTTTCCGGACATCCTTGTAATGAATTAAGATCACCAAGGGCTTCCTTAACTTCGTTACCACACTCTACATCGTCATCCATGTATGTAGTTAAAACAGTTTCCAAAGCATCATCACGATTCAATTCAAACACTCTTTGTGCCAATGCATCCATAACATCAACAAAGAAACAAGAGTGGACATCACTAGGATATCTCATCGTCTCAAAAATGTTGAAACATATTATTTTTCCGTCAAACTCCATAGTCAACGTTCCCTTATCCACATCAATAATGGTTTTAGACGTTTTCATGAAAGGACGTCCAAGTAGCAATGGAAGAGACGAATCCGGTGAACCTTCATCCATCTCTAACACACAAAAGTCAGTTGGAAATATAACTTGATTAACCTGCACAAGAACATCCTCAACAATACCCATTGGGTAAACATTAGAGCGATCGGCTAATTGCAACACAATTTCAGCCTTTTTCAAAGGACCTAGATTAAGTGAATTATACATGGATGCCGGCATAACATTAACGGATGCACCTAAGTCTAACATTGCTTTGTTAAAATTGGGGTTACCAATTGTGACGGGAATGTCAAAGCTACCGGGATCCTTGCATTTCAGTGGGAGTTTATGTTGTAAGATTTCCGAAGCATTCTCCCCCACACTTAGCACTTCATTGCCTTTAAGATTTTGCTTGTTGGTACACAAGTCCTTCAACACTTTTGCATACTTGGGAACTTGCTTGATAGTATTAATGAGTGGTATATTCACATGAATCTTCTTAAGAACGTCTAAAATCTCCTTTTCTAGTTCCGCCTTCTTAGAACTTGCAAATATGCGAGGAAAAGGTATATGAGGAACATAAGTAGAAACCGGAGTTTTAGAGTTAGGAATAGGTACCTCAGGTGTTTGAAGAATTTCATCCCTCTTTTCCTCCAAAACCGGATCCTTAGGAACTTCCTCTTCACCCAAATCAGCAACTTTGGGTTGCTCAAGTTGTGTACCACTTATCAAAGTAATAGCATTGACACCCTCTTTTGGGTTAATGGGTTGAGACAGGAGTCTTCCACTATTTTGTGCTTTCAACTTGTTGATATCAATCGCCATGGATCCCACTTGAGTCTGCAAATCCTTAATTGCACTCTTGGTTTCTTGTTGGCTTTCTTTGAACATGGTAGAAATACCTTGCATCATTGTTTGTAACTTTGTATCGATATCGGAACCTTGGTTTTGAAACGGTTGTTGTGGTTGTTGAAATTGTTGTTGTTGAGGTTGAAATTGTTGTTGTTCAGATTGAAATTGTTGTTGTTGCGGTTGAAATCCACTCGGACGGTTGAAGGTAGGTTGTTGAACCGCACCTTGCTTGTTGGCATAACTGAAATTTGGATGATCTCTCCATCCCGGATTGTAGGTGTTGGAATAGGGATCATACCATCTTTGTGGGTTTGGAAAAACCGCATTTGCTTGCTCCAACTCTTCACCATACGAAGGTAATATAACCGCAGCCATCTTTTGCATCATTTGATCCATGTTTTCCATCCTTTGATCACGGTGTGATGATGATGAATCACTAACTTCATGCACTCCTCTAACCATTGGTTCACCTCTTGTGTAGAATTGTTGCGAATTTGCAGCCATACTTTCAATCAAATCGGTAGCTTGGGCCACCGTTTTGTTCACTAGTGCACCACTACCCGCTGCATCAAGAAGATATCTATCACTTGATTGAATACCTTCGTAGAAGTATTGGATTATCATAGCGTCGCTGAATTGATGGTGAGGACATCTTGCCACCAATCTCTTGTATCGCTCCCAACATTCATACAAAGACTCTCCCGCATGTTGCTTTATTCCACAAATATCTTTGCGAATTTGAGTGGCCTTTGACGCAGGAAAATACCTCTCTAAAAAGAGTTTCTTCAACCCGTTCCATGTAGTGACACTTCCGGCAGGCAAACAATACAACCAATCCTTAGCGTTGTCTACCATAGAAAAGGGAAAACCTTTCATCATTGCACCATCGGATTCAGTCTCCGCTGGAAGCATAGCCTTGATAATGGTATAGAACTCCATAAGATGCGTGTTTGGGTCTTCATTCGCCATGCCATGAAACTTTGGAAACTCTCTAAGCAACCCCGGCTTGATCTCAAAAGTTGAGTTTGTTTGAATACACCATCGTTGTGCATCAAGCCTATGAGAAGCCAAATCCTTGAGTATACGATTTGCGTCATCCATTGCTTCTTCTTCTTCAACTAATGGTTCTTCTACAAATGGAACCTCTTGTTCTCCTTTTAGTTGTAATTCTTCTTCCACTTCTAACTCTTTCTCTTCCGTGTCTTGACTTGGTTGGAGTATTGTGCCTCTTCGAGTAGCAATCCCGCACCTTGGATAGTTCCAATCCTTAGAAGCCAGGGATTAGGTACCTGAAAACAATTCTCGCAAACAAGTAAGAATCAGGACAAGAAATAAAAAGCAAAGATAAAAGAAAAAATTGTAAAAAGAAACTAAAAACTTAATAACAAGCCGTTTGCCTCCCCGGCAACGGCGCAAAAATTTGGTCGGTTGTCAGCCGGTCAAATATAATTTCCCTTTCTTGCTTCCTAAAATAAAAATAGTATGCGATAAGAAAGAGTTCGTATCCACAGAGAGGCTTTTGTTGTTATAAAAATTTTCAGTTTCTTAGTAACCAAGGGGGGTTTTGATTTATCAAAGCAATAAAAATGAATTGAAAGCAAAGTAATAATAAAAGTAATCAATAAGGAGAAGATATTGGTCACGGGATAGTTTCATTCACAAACTCGAATTCTCAACAATGACTAGAATTGAAATTTTAATATCTCATTTACTAAAAGTCCTAGGATACCTTGATCGCAAGAGTATCCCGCTAATTCCATGATTTCATCACAACCACATTAAAAGATGCATATGTGACTTCTTCCTTGAAAGCAACCTAAAGTGTAAAAGTACAATTAGATTTAACTCTATAAAAGCAATAAGTTCTATGGAATAATACTAATCAAGGCAATCAAAATGTGTAAAAGCACTAAATCAATTTAACCCAAGTTATGATTCATATGTGACTAGTAGGATATATCACTACAAACACTACCCACATTTATGCTACTTAAAATCAGGGATAAACAACGTTTTCGTATTGAAAACCCAAATATAGCTCTAGATATAAATGCAAATCGGATTGATTCCGGACTCAACCAAATAAACAATCAAATCATAAACAATATGAACAATGAATCATAAACAATAAAGTTGAGACAAAACTAATGCATCGAATCAAATCTTATTTGTGAAATCCACTTTATATCCCATAACCAATAATAGGTATTTAGTTACTCATAGTTTTTGGATTCAACATAATTATTATCAAAAATAAAATGAAGAACATGAAAAATAATTGAAAGCAAACCCTAGTAGAATCGCTCTCCTCCAAACTCCAGTAGAAAGATACGTCATATCCCTAAAAGAATAGAAACTCTTCCTTTTATAGCTTTCCAACTTTCCAAATTAGGTCTTCAAAGCCCACGGTCCAATACCAAGAAGTCCACTAAACTCATGTGAAAAATATGACCCAAAAATTGTTCGCCGGAAAACTATGTTTTTGGCCGGAATTCGGCGCCGGAAAAATCTCAGGTGACCGGTGAAGTCCACCTGGTCATCGAGTCAAATGAGTCAAACTGAGTCAGGTGGGTAAGTCAGTGAGAATTCAGTTAGTCTGATTAGCTGAGTTGATTCTGGCCAGGGCCATTGCACATGCTAAAGTTTGATGCTTTACAAACTCAGTCCCAGCCATGATGGCTGTGACTTACAATTCCTGCAACACCTATTAGTTACAGCTCATTTCCATGCTGCGGCAGCATCACTGAACACTGTTTATCTCCAAGTAATCGTTTCAACTCCAGCTGCTACACCTGTGTCTTCTCAAAAAATTCTCAGAGTCAGCCATCAACCCATCAGTTGTAACTGCATCTTCTCAATCCATTCTTGCCTCAACTTCATATCACCCTCAGTTCAATGCCACTTCTGCAACAACTCAGCTGCAATTCTAAAACTATTAGCCATTGTAACTCATCAACACGAGCATCGTCATATAGCATCTCAGGCTCACCATTCAAGCCACTACTCCAGTTCAAACCACCAGCTTCTTTACTGAATTGCACTAATAACTCACCCCTTGCAGCTACCCCAGAACCTTTGCCAGAAAACCACCAACACTGCAACCACCTGACCTCCTTCTCTATGTACCAACACCAGCTCATCTAGCTTCAGTTCAATCCAATTCTGCAATCTCATTTCAGCTCAACTTCACCCACTAACAATTCAAATTCTGCTCAAACCACTGCACCAGCATTTTCAGTTAACCACAACAACAACCAGTTCCAACTGCACAAATACTACCAAACCAGCTACACCTTTTTACTGCGATACAGTCACTACTCCCTCTCTGCATTGCAGCATTGTTAACAACCCACACCAGTAAACCACTTCCTCCACTCTATTGCAGCATCACCTCTGCAACTGCGACTACAGATACATAACCTTCTTAGCACTTACATAAGCAACATATCTTGCTATCTCAACTGCGCAACCAAACCTAACCCATCTCTTATATCACGAGAACCCACTGCATTATTCACCGTAAACTGAGCACCATTTTCTTCACTGAGTTTCTCATGCTAATCAGAAGCATCACAACTGCCACATGCACTTCACTGCTGCACTCCATCTCTTCAACTGCACCACCAGATTCTGCAATTACCCATCTGTGGTCCTAACATACATCTAGACTCCTCACTTGCCAAAAACAACCACAATATTACAAGCCTTGCAAAATACCAACAACATCACCATTCTGGACTCCAACATGTTCACAAGATCTGGCAGCAACACTGCAATACTCTCAGCTTCAGCAGCATCAGTTCCACAACCATCAATTTCATGTCATAGTCAAGAACACCACCTTCAAACTCCATTGACATCACCTGCAACTTAGATCAACGGCACCTGCTATTCTCATTCAATCCATCTAACCACCTGCACATCACCACTTACACTCAAACAAATACCCATCTGCTCTGAACCACCACCAACATCATAAACTCAGTTCAACAATACAGCATCTGAGCCAACCCATTCCTCCAAATAAACCACCATTCCCTGTTCCTTGTTCTTCTCAGATCAACCATCAACCTTTGTTACATCTACCCTGACATTTCCCATTTCAGTCACAGTTTTACTAACAATATCACCTGAAAACCTCCAACAACAGCAGCAACCATAACCACAACCACCTTCTTATTTGTTTAAGGCCAAATTCCTTCTCAAGCCACTGTTAACTCAATCACAAAACCCATCTTTCTAATTCAAATTTTGACTCAAACCCTAAATTCTTCATCTCTAAACCATAGTCACAGAAAATCATCATCAACAGTTGAGCTTCAATCTCCATCAACAGGAAGCATCAACACAGCTTTTTTTTCCTGAGATTTCAAATGAACCCAGAAAAGCAATTAAAACCCTAAGATCTCTAACAACCAATTTCTTCTTGAATCATCCTGCTCTTTGACTGCAACAGACTCAAATCTCACGTCTGTATCAACTCGTCTGAGTTCTTCTCACAAACCCTTGGAAACAACTACAACAATCAATTCCTCTAAATCTCTCCCTTTTGTCTGAGTTCACTGCCGCCATGGTTATTTTCTTTGTTCTCTGAATTTTAGAAGTAAAGTGGATCGAGAATGTAATAATTGAGAGCATCTGAATTTTAGGACTAGGTAATAGCCAAAAGAGCTATAGGCACCCAGAACTCGGATAAAGGTTATCCAATTACTATTTGGCCTGTCAGTCTCAGATAAGTGACAACCTATTCGCTTCTTTCTCAATTGTCAGTTATGGCAAACTGACGGTTCATCTTCACCTCCTCCTTGCGCACGTCAGCCTGCTCCAAATATAGCTCCCATGTAAGTTGACATCTTTGCCTTTTATGCTCCAAATAGACGTTTTCTCCTTCTTTTTCTCCCAAGGACTCCATTGCACCTAATAACTGTTTGTGGGAGAAAACTACTTCTGCCGGTTTAGGTAATTTTGGGTGTGTGTGGATGAGAAGTGAGTTTAAACCTTCAACAAATGTGTTGCACGATGATCACTTTGATTCGAGAGATAATCTGTACAATTCTGGCCTAAACCTAAGACACGGCCGTTCCATATTTGTTTCGGTCACAGGTGAAGGATGTGAGGTTGATCTTAGGGAGGGAAGCGAAGAAGGTGTTGAGAGTATGAAGGTGAAGGCTATTTGATGACTTGTTAATGAAGGTTGAGCAGGCTAGCAAATGTTGCGAGCGGCTCTGGGTGTTGAATACGATAGTATTAACACTTGGTTTTTCTGTTGTCTGGACTTGTGTTGTTGTTGAAAATAGGGCGGAGAACCTATTTATACAAGTCTTTTAGCCTAACCTTCGTATCTCGTGGGAAGTGGAGAAAGTGGAGTGATGGATTAGTGGAGTAGTGTGTTGGTGTCACACGACCAGGCTTTCCCACTTCTCCCATCATCACTAACCGTCCATGACTTCCTGACACGTTCTTGTGATGGCGCGTTGTCTGCCGCATTTGTAAAAACCGCCAGACCAATACCCCAGTATGTATCCCCCAGTTTGTGACATGATTGATGTCTCGAGTGTTTTGGAAAACATGTAGCATGTTGTTGTATCTTGGCAAGTCAGGCTCGGGAAGCTTGTTAGCTTGGTGATCTTCGACGGTCGAGATTTTGCATCTTGAGAAGATGGGAAACCGTTGATCGTTGCACCAGAAACCCTAATTAGCACTCCTCACTAGAATCATTGTAGAATTCTAGTACGGACTCGGATTTTGATGATCCTCCCCTCCATTCCATATGGAAAAGAATTTCTTATCTCCCAACGAGGGAATATTTAGGTTTTAAGCTCGTTCGGGAGGAGAAAACAGATCGAAAGAAAAACCCAGGACTTGTGAAGTATCGTGTTGTTTGTAGGCGCTTATTGTATGCATGCGGTGCATTGAATATGTTTAACATATTTGAAGCCTACAACCTTGATGAAAAGATTGCAAGTTGAAGTGACTCAACTAGCTATGTTCAGGCGTTGTTCGGAGGTCGCATGAGCGGGACCCACCTTGGCCGGTTATTCCATGGGGAAGTGTGGGGGATGGTGATCACGGTGATACCTTGTTTTCCACCTAACTTCATTCCTAGGCTATTTATCCAAGCATGCGAACTTGGACGGACGAGATTGATGGAGGAATAACCGTTGGATTAGGGTTTGGAAGGCTTGCGAGCTTCCTCTTTCTCCCTAACGGTTTTATGCCTTGGGAGGCATGCATGGAGTGGACGATTGGCCTAGTAGGTAGGCGGTACGCCATTCTACACGTTCATGCCTGCAGGACATCCATCGGAGCGATCTGGGTCGCCAGTTCTAGCCTGCGATGATGGATGATTGAGATTAGAAGTGGCCTCGCATGCCTTCTTTGTGCCACCGTATCTCAACGTTGGTGACTCCCATAGAGAAGCCGTTTGCACCAGCAGGGATGTTGGTCGGTGGCGAGCATGCGCATGCTTGGTTTGCGACCATAGGCACGATCTAAGCCATCCAAGCACGCCTACAATGACGGATGGCTGAGATTAGAAGGGGACCGTGGATGATATTTTGGACAAGGATTTCGAGACGGTCGGCTGCAACCAACCATGGCCGATTGGTTCACCGTGGAAGTGGGCCCACGGTGAGCACATAGGTGCTATCGGCCGGCGGCGGTTCCTCCTAATCTTTCCTGTACGCCGACCAAAGTTTCTTTTTTCACAACATGTAAGCAAAACCCTAATTTTAGGGTTTGTGAGCCGCAGCTTCATGCTAGCATATCTTAACACCCATGGCTCCTATGGTGAAGCCGTTTGCACCATCAGGAAGGTATGCCGACGATGAGAATGTGCGCGCATGCTACTCGGTCCCTCGCGTGATCTAGGCCGTCCAACCATGCCTGCGAGGTTGGACAGTTGAGATCTATTTTTAAGTTTGTTTTCAGCAGGTGAGACTAACATGGGTAGTCTTGCATGCGTTCAACGGGGCTAATATAACCCACCATCAGGTAGCCTACGGGTGTTTGCATGTCGAACACAAGGCTTTAATTAAAGCGTTAATAGTAATGTTGTATACCTACAGAAAACCGGGATGGTTGCTACATGCTCCGTTCTGGGTATATTAAATTCACAGGATGGTTGCACATGCTTTGGTGAATTAATAAAGTGAGAAGTATTCGTCACTTGAATGGTTTTATCCATCAACAGGCAGCCCATACCTGCTTGGGGGTGATGAAAACGATCTGGGCCATCCAATCAGGCTGGTGGAGTTGGATGGTCGTGATCATATCCATACTGATACGGTCAGTCTGGATGCTCAATCGGGCTAGTATAACACACCGAGAGGGGCTCAATCGGGCTAGTATAACACACCGAGAGTTCAGCCTGTACGGGTATTTCGTACATGGTTTCATTATAATGCTTGGAGGTTCGTGTTGCTCTGCTAAGAGCAACACTCAGTCGTCATGCCACATTGATAATGAGTACATGAAATACAAGGCTGTTGCACATTAATTAATAATACTGGAAATTCACAGGGTATATGGGATTGTTGCTACATGCTCCAACCTGGATGAATTTCGTGTATTTTATTCACAGAATGGGATTGTTGCCACATGCTCCATCCTAAGTGAATTAATAAAGTGAAGGAGTATCCATCACTCATTAATGTATTTATCTTTTACAAGATATCAGCGCACAATATTTTGGCTTTTACAATTTTATCCTTTAAATGAAAATCCACCATCAACATTAAGTCACATGCCTAGCACATAATGGTTACACTATTGTGGGGTAGGCATGAGATGGTGAAAGTTAAATATAAAACTAACGAGACAAAGTTAGATGTTACCAGGAGAGACGGGTCATCATGTCCTTCGAGCATGTCACGTTCAAGAGACGTCCAGGCGAGCGTTCCCCTAGCATGATGTCGGTCTTGCCTACTTTGATGGGCTGTTACGTCTGTTTCGTTCGTGGGGCTGCTGCGCCTACTTGATCGAACGTGGGCTTGATGTGTAGATTCGGTTAAACGTGGGTCCACTGCGTGCCTACTTTGGTTGAACGTGGGACTCATCATGCGCCTACTTGATCGAACGTGGGCTTGTTGTGCCTGCTTCGGTTGAACATTCGAGTGTCATCCTTATTATTTCGACCAAACATTGAACCTGCTACGTTGACCAAACGCCATTCTTGCTGTCTTGAATCGACACCAGCTTTGGTGACTGCTCGAACATGGGACCCACTTCGCGCTTGTTTTGCTCAAACATAAACGTGTTGAAGAAACTTCTGGAGCGATCAGGTCATGTAGAGCGTTGAAGCAGATTCTGGAGCATCTCGGAGAGTTGGAGACGGCTTCTGAAGCGAACATGGAGGTAGCTCCTAGTGGTAATGTTGAAGCAGGCTGAAGATAACATGCAGGCGGTTCCTGGTGAGCGTTGAAGCATGCTTCTGACTGACCATCTCTTGAATAATTCCTTGACTGATGGCGAAGGAATCTCATACCGAGCCTCAGTCTCCAAGTGTGATCTAAGTGGATCTATCTTGTATGAACAATGGGTCTTTATACGCGGTGTTCGTTGATACGGTGAAGCTTTGGATGTTATCAGAAACAACGGTTTTTGGCAGCATCAGAAGAGACTGGTAGGGAGAGGCGTGATAGTTGCGGGTACGGACTTGACAGTCTTCGTATAGTAGCAGAGCCAAACTAGAACCGATGGCTTTCTTGACATTTCTTCATGAAATAGAGAAGGGGAAGACAGTCCCATGACCACGAGTATGCAGAGCTTTCGACTTGATAGGTGTTGCCATGCTAGGTTCATGAGGATGTCTTTAAGATGGGAAGTGCTCCCAGTCACACTCCTTTGGTAACACAACTACTTCTTCTACGAGAGACAAATTCTGAAAGCGTATTTCACTGATGCAGTTACCGTCGATCCAGATATGGAATATCTTGGACGTGTTTCACCATTACGGCAGTTGTGCATAGGGTGCTGGGGTTGGAGTTGGAGTTGGTGATGTTGGACGCGCAGGACGTTGCATCTCAGTGGCTTTCCTCTTGCTGCTTCAACTAAACTGCTTATGGAAGGCTGAAGATTGTATTGCCTGCTGGTGGGATGTATGCTTCCACACACATCATGAGGCTCTTCATTACTGGCAGGCCTGGTTCTTTCCAGCAGGGTGGATGTTGTCGTTGATGAGTGTTCAA
Organism: Papaver bracteatum; assembly: GCA_023529315.1. NCBI lineage: Eukaryota > Viridiplantae > Streptophyta > Magnoliopsida > Ranunculales > Papaveraceae > Papaver > Papaver bracteatum. The sequence continues at coordinate 4,713,942 of JAJJWX010001561.1, read as the reverse complement.
TAGCTTCACGAATTCTAGAGGATGACTAAAAGTGCATATTCTCCAATATAACATGTTAGGCATGCACCATTGTATGATAAAGTGACTAGATCTTGTTCGACATGACGTGTGGACATCATTATCTTCTTGAGGCTGCTCCCTTGAGGTATCGACTCCAGTGGAAGATTGCCGCCATAAAGCGTTGATACGTTGTACTGGCATTCTTTAACCAAATGACAGTATATCATACTAAATTTTCCGAGAGAAGTTTGAAAAGCTATCTTACTTGCGTCATGCTCGTACATCCTTATCTGGTTGTAACCGCTATAACCATCCATGAATGAGAACATTCCGTGTCCGCTGGTGGTGACGTTTACTAACATGTCGATGTTAGGAAGAGGAAAGTCGTCCTCGAGGCGGTTCAAGTCTCTGGAATTCATGCCACACCTAATCTCGCGTCTGAATTTCCTCGGAGGTTGTTTGACATCTTGCAGCTATTGTGGAATGTCTAGCACTTCTTCTTGTGGCTCTTCGTTGTTGCAGCATTCTAGTGGGAAATGAGAATGTACATCAGTCTCCCTCTTGGTGTGAATGTGGGTCGTTGCTTCACCAGATGAAGAAGAGTGCCTTGTTAGGAAAGTTTTTTTTGTGAGGAATAGTCCTCAAGGATGCAATTTGGTCCTCCTCCTGGATTGACATCCTCACAAGGAATGGCATGCAATGAACTTTGTCTGGTTCTTCCCGCAGAGCTTCTCTTGGTTCAAATAACTCCACTTCATACATCGGTGCATAATGAGACAGTGATGCAGGAATACAAATAGCTTCTTTATCCAGCATGGTCTTCAGGTACTGGTGATATGTTGAAGGAACGACCCCGTATGTGCTGGTCTGGTTTCCTTCAAAGTATTTCATTGTGGTAGACTGTCGTATTATCTTGTATGGGCGGACCTTGGATGTCCTGAGAGTCTTGAGGGTAATCACATTCGAAGACTCTCCTGTGTCGATGAGGGCCCTCCTGAACTCCGAACCCTTGATGCGTGCAGTAACGTGTAGGGTCCTATTGTGACATTCTCCCGCCATCACGTCGTCTTTTGTAAATGCAATATTATTCACAGATGTCTCTGATGTGATGGAGGCCTCTGGTCGTGAAGGAGTCAGGTGCACCTCTAGGGCTATCTGGTTCATTGTAACAAACGTCTCCGCCTGATGATTCTTCTAGAGGTGTAAAAGTTCGCATAAAATTTTCACTAGAGAAACTGCTCCCTGATCTACCGGCCTCTGGATCATGATGAGACTATTGACATTAATAGGATCATTGTGACGATCAGTCCCCAGTGTAGTAGTCTCCATGGCAGGACCGTTCACATCTGACCTCGCTTCCTTGATTAGGTCTATGCAGGTCAGCGCCGCTGCAGTACCTTTCCAGGGTACGTTGAATGCGTTCCTTGCTGGCTCCAGGGGATGTTGTTCTACCGCCGCTGTAGCTTTTCTCTTTCCGCCTTCATTTACTACACTGATAGAAGGGCCATTATTCTACTGCTTGTTAATGAGGCGCCTGTTTCCCCGATTATCTCGTGAATCGTCGCTCTGAACGATCCTGGTTCTTTCCAATAATGTTGGGGCGGTAGTGGCTGAACGTTTGGCAGATTCATGGAGCTCTGAGAACGTCTGGAATCCCATGTTTTCCAGCAGGGCGCGATACATGGGTATCATTCCGTTGATGCATAGTTCCACTAGCTGTCGTTTGGTGGCGTTTGGTTCATGGCAGTCCAATGCTTGTGTTCTGAACCTCTTGACAAAATCATTTGAATGTTCGTTGTTCCGTTGGGAGATTCTCCCCAGGCCTTAGAAAGTAACTTTCTCATATACAAAGAAGTACTTCTTGTAAAACGCGCTGACCATCTCACTCCAATTGGATATGCTGTCGGGTGCGATGTTGTTGTACCACGTATAGGATCTCCCCGTAAGTGATTTGGAGAATTCCTTCAGGCGGAGAACGTGATTGTATTCGTGTTCTCCTAAGGATTCTAAAAATCGAGAGACGTGTTCACGAGCATTACCGGTACCATCGTAAAGGGTGAATTGAGGGGAGGTGTATCCCCTGGGAAGAGGAATCCGCTACACGTCTTGTGGATATGGAGGCTGGTGTCGATGCGTGCCCATCGGATTTTCTTTGCCACAATTTTGGAGGAGTCTCTCCAAATATTCACGTGTAATAAAGTTGGATGATCGGCTCCTTTCCCTGAGACACTCCTGGTCCCTTTCTCTTGCGTGGTCAGCAGCATAAGACTCTTCGTTTAGGTAGGCTTTCGTAACTGAGGCATCTTCTCCAGGTGTGCTGAACGTATTTCTTGTTGGCCCTTGAGGCTGTCTCGACTCTTGTGGTAATCGATCGGTTAATGTTTTAAGGAAAGTGAGTACCTCCTTCTGAGTGGTTGCCATGTATGCCTGAGTTTTAGCGAGGGTTTCTTGTCTCTTCATCAAGTCCACCATGGTGATAGGAGGTTGTCCTCCTCTGGGTCCTCCAGATCCTCATCCTGAAGGGGGAGTAACAGTCGTTCTGGTGACGGACGGAAGTGTCATGCTTGAGGAAATGCCTGGATTTGCAGCCGCTCTGGATCTTGTAATGGGAGGTGTCACGCCTGCTGGAATGTCTGCTCCTACTCCACTGGTACTGATGATAGAAGACGCGATTCCAGGAGACACATTGGTTGCACTGGCGGGTTGCATTGTAACACTAGTAATTGGGATATCAGCGCCACCAGAAGTGTTGTCGGTGCTAACTCCATCGTTGGTTTCTTCCCCAGACCTAAGATCCACCATTCTTGAAATCAGAGAAATTGAATTGGTATTGAAGAAATCGACTTTACAACCGAGAGATTAACCTCCCACTGTGGTCGCCAATTGTTTGTGGGAGAAAACTACTTCTGCCGGTTTAGGTAATTTTGGGTGCGTGTGGATGAGAAGTGAGTTTAAACCTTAAACAAATGTGCTGCACGATGAGCAGTTTGTGGCATGATTGATGTCTCGAGTGTTTTGGAAAACATGTATCATGTTGTTGTAGCTTGGAAAGTCAGGATAGGGAAGCTTGCTAGCTTGGTGACCTTCGACGGTCGAGATTTTGCATCTTGAGAAGAGGGGAAACCGTTGATCGTTGCACCAGAAACCCTAATTAGCACTCCTCACTAGAATCATTGTAGAATTCTAGTACGGACTCAGATTTTGATGATCCGCCCCTCCATTCCATACGGAAAAGAATTTCCTATCTCCCAACGCGGGAATATTTAGGTTGTAAGCTCGTTCGGGAGGAGAAAACAGCTCGAAAGCAAAACCCAAGACTTGTGAAGTATCGTGTTGTTTGTAGGCGCTTATTGTATGCATGCGGTGCATTAAATATGTTTAACATATTTGAAGCCTACAACCTTGATGAAAAGATTGCAAGTTGAAGTGACTCAACTAGCTATGTTCAGGCGTTGTTCGGAGGTCGCATGAGCGGGACCCACCTTGGCCGGTTATGCCATGGGGAAGTGTGGAGGATGGTGATCACGGTGATACCTTGTTTGCCACCTAACTCCCTTCCTAGGCTATTCATCCAAGCATGCGAACTTGGACGGACGAGATTGATGGAGGAATAACCGTTGGATTAGGGTTTGGAAGGCTTGCGAGCTTCCTCTTTCTCCCTAACGGTTTTATGCCTTGGGAGGCGTGCATGGAGTGGCCGATTGGCCTAGTAGGTAGGCGGGACGCCATTCTACACGTTCATGCCTGCAGGACATCCATAGGAGCGATCTGGGTCGCCCGTTCTAGCCTGCGATGATGGATGGTTGTGATTAGAAGTGGCCTCTCATGCCTTCTTTGTGCCACCGTATCTCAACGTTGGTGACTCCCATAGAGAAGCCGTTTGCACCAACAGGGATGTGGGTCGGTGGCGAGCATGCGCATGCTTGGTTTACGAGCATAGGCACGATCTAAGCCATCCAAGCACGCCTGCAATAACGGATGGCTGAGATTAGAAGGGGACCGTGGATGATATTTTGGACAAGAATTTCGAGGCGGTCAGCTGCAACCAACCATGGCCGATTGGTTCACCGTGGAAGTGGGCCCACTGTGAGCACGTAGGTGCTATCGTCCGGTGGCGGTTCCTCCTAATCTTTCATGTACGCCCGACCAAAGTTGCTTGGTCACAACATGTAAGCAAAACCCTAATTTTAGGGTTTGTGAGCCGCATCTTCATGCTAGCATATCTTAACGCCCATGGCTCCTATGGTGAAGCAGTTTGCACTATCAGGAAGGTAGGCCGGCGATGAGCATGTGCGCGCATGCTACTCGGTCACGCGCGTGATCTAGGCCGTCCAACCATGCCTGCGAGGTTGGACAGTTGAGATCTATTTTTAAGTTTGTTTTCAGCAGGTGAGACTAACATGGGTAGTCTTGCATGCGTTCAACGGGGCTAATATAACCCACCGTCAGGTAGCCTACGGGTGTTTGCATGTCAAAAACAAGGCTTTAATTAAAGCGTTAATAGTAATGTTGTATACCTACAGAAAACCAGGATGGTTGCTACATGCTCCGTTCTGGGTATATTAAATTCACAGGATGGTTGCACATGCTTTGGTGAATTAATAAAGTGAGAAGTATTCGTCACTTGAATGGTTTTATCCATCAACAGGCAGTCCATACCTGCTTGGGGGTGATGAAATCAATCTGGGCCATCCAATCAGGCTAGTGGAGTTGGATGGTCGTGATCATATCCAGACTGATACAGTCAGTCTGGATGCTCAATCGGGATAGTATAACACACCGAGAGGGGCTCAATCGGGCTAGTATAACACACCGAGAGTTCAGCCTGTACGGGTATTTCGTACATGGTTTCATTATAATGCTTGGAGGTTCGTGTTGCTCCGCTAAGAGCAACACTCAGTCGTCATGCCGCATTGATAATGAGTACATGAAATACAAGGCTGTTGCACATTAATTAATAATACTGGAAATTCACAGGGTATATGGGATTGTTGCTACATGCTCCAACCTGGATGAATTTCGTGTATTTTATTCACAGAATGGGATTGTTGCCACATGCTCCATCCTAAGTGAATTAATAAAGTGAAGGAGTATCCATCACTCATTAATGGCTTTATCTTTTACAAGATGTTAGCGCACAATATTTTGGCTTTTACAATTTTAGCCTTTATATGAAAATCCACCATCAACAATAACTCAAAACTAAACATAAGAGATGCAATTCTCAAGGATAAAAGCAAAAAAAGCATAAATACTAGATATAAAATTAGGTGTTTTACAACACTTATCAGTTCCAAGATGACCAATCTTGGTCGGTCTTGGACGATTAGTCTAGCGTGTAGGTGGTAGGCTGGTGTTCACGCTTATACCTGACTGTCCCATGAAAATGTGATCTAAGCCACTCAAATTGTCCGGCGAAGTTGAGTGGTCGAGATTAGTTTGCGATTGGGAAGTGTGACCACGCTAGTTTGGGCGTGCAATTTGGGATAACCAGGCATGGTATGCCTTGGACGATCAGGTGAGGGGATAGATAGGCCCACGGTGGTCATGTTGGTATGACCAGACCTGCTTAATCTAATCTTGGAGCCTTCATTCGTGCCGGAGAAAATGGACGCTCGTGATGTTCAAAACCCTAATTTTGGGTTTCACGGCCGTGCGTCATGCTATGTTTGGGCGCACGAATTGGGATGACCAACCATGGTTTGTTCTGACCGATCGGTCAGATATGTAGGCGGGCCTACGGTAATGTGTTGACATGCTCTGGGCACTTTGAATCTACATCTACACCCTCCATCCATACCTGCGAATATGGATGGTTGAGACTGTTTTGCGACACATGTAATGTGCCACAAATCCTAATTTAGGGTTTTCCGTCCATACTGCTATGCCAATATTTTGGGGAGGCCGACCATGCGGGGCCCACGTTGGTTCGGTAGTGAATATTCCAATACCTGCTTGGGGTCATGGATCTGATCTGAGCTATCCAATTCATGCTGGTGAAGTTGGATGGTCGTGATCGTTTCTGAGACTGTGCTCAATCGGGCTAGTATAGCACACCGAGAGTAATATTCTCAATCTGGATAGTATAGCACACCGAGAGTTGCAGCCTGTACGGGTATTTCGTACATGCTTCATTATAATGCTTGGAGGTTCGTGTTGCTCTGCTGAGAACAACACTCAGTCGTCATGCCGCACTGATAATGAGTACAGGAAGTACAAGACTGGTTATGCATTAATTAATAATGTTGTATTTAATTCACAGACTGGGATTGTTGCCACATGCTCTATTCTAGGTGAATTAGTAAAGTGAAGAAGTATTCATCACTTATTAATGGCTTTATCTTTTACAAGATGTTAGCGCATAATTTTTTGTCTTTTACAATTTTAGCCTTAATGAAAATCCACCATCAACAGTTGGCTCTGACCGTCAACAACCGTATTGCATGATTTCTCTTTCAATGAAGTATTGACTCTTTTCCATTGTGTTTCTTTGTAGTTGTTTGAAAATGAACAAAGAGTCTCTCGCTAAGATGTCACCTGAGAATGATGTTGTTGAAAGATTTGGAGGTGTTGATAACTCCAGAGACATGCCGAATATAGATAATGAATTGTTCACCGTGCCTTTTCCGAATGTTAGGAAACATCCTAGCCATAATAAGATAATACTTCTTTCGAACTCGAAAAATGAAGTGGTTGCTTCGCCATCCCCTCTAGCATTCGTAATGAGATTCTGTCTTCGAAAGAATGAATATCCTCATTCTCCCATTGACTTCAAGGTTTGTCACCCTCTACTGAGCTCTTATGAGGTATGGATGAGGCGTATGCTGAGTAACGATATTATCAAGGACAACTTGACCAAAGCGCAGATCATTGAGGCTGTTATGGCGTCTACTACTCTTCATATTAAGAAAGATACTGCAGGTTTGATCACCTTCATTTCTCGATGGAATCCTTCTACACATACATCCATTTGCAGATGGGGAGAAATGACCATTACCCTGGAAAGTGTAGCCGTGCTGATGAACCTTTCGATTGCTGGGAGCTTCCACTACAAGTTATCTGACGAAGAGAAGGTAACCCTCAAAGCTATAATTCGAAAGGCCGGAGAGTATGACCAACATAAAAGTGATGTGAAATGTTTCCATACTTGGTGGGTGTCTGAGTGGTCTCCTTCAAAACCGAAGCCGGGTCAAAAACTGGATGATGAGCTCAGTGTAGTTGCGTTTTTGTCCTTGTGGCTATCTAGGGACATATTCGATGACGGTTCTGGGAAGAAGACTATAAGACATGACCTTGTCATGTTTTCTATAAAATTGGCGAAAGGTATAGTCGTCCCTTTGGGTGCCTTATTGCTTGGATCACTGTATTCTCATCTGGATGCTTTGGCGGTAGATATGTATGCTTCCACTGGATATAAGAAAGTGGAATCACATATTCACATTGCTTTCCTCCAAGCGTGTTTGTGGGAACATTTCAAAGGTTACGCTCCTGTCCCTGCAACTTCGCTCCCTGGTTTGTATGGTGGTTCAAGGATACTCCGTTGGCAGAACAGACATCCAAACCCGGGTTAAGACTTGTTGATTTTCTTGATAATGTGTATGCTATAAACTTTCTCCCGTGGGGACCGGTCTATTCTTCCTTGATTCAACCGGAAACCTTTACCATTACTTCTGATGTTGTTTTGCACACTGAGGGAAGAACCGTGATCCATGTAGAAGACATCTACCTTCGAAGTTGTATGCCAGGATATATTCCAACTTTCTTCGATGAGCTCCTTTCTGCGGTTTCTTACAATATTGACAGGGTCGGCCGCCAAATGGGATTTGACCAGGGTGTTCCCTTCCATCGTCCGCAAATGCCTTCGTTAGATCTCTTCACGTACATTATCAATGCCGACGTCTTCACACCAGAGCAAAGCCTTCCATTTTTTCCCATTGGAAGAAAACCAATGGTAACTGATAAGTACAAGGAATTTTGGATAGAGCAACTGTTATCTTTTCAGGATTTCTCAGAAAATGTGGAGACGACCCCTCGTGACAAGCCATATCCTGATATTCTGAAGCAGCACAAATGATTGAAGCCACTTCCGGGTAAACGAACCAGAGCCGATATTGTTGATAACTGCAGTCCCCAGAATGAAGGACCCAGGTCTAAGAAGCAGGCATGTGGTCCCGTGGTCTTCAACTCTTCCCATATGCAGGTACTTATAATTTATTTCCTTCGATCTTCTAACCCCGTCTGTCTTGAACAATTTTTTTTTACAAAGGGTGATTCTTATTCGAAATCAGGGGCTCCCGAAATAAAATGGTTTTACGCGGCTAGCATGCGACCATGATGCAGCTTTAGAGAAGACCGGTAATATTGATTTTTACGATGAGAAGTCTGGTGATACTGACCCTCTTCAATAAAATGACAGAGATAATGCGAGCTCAAATGAAAGAGATAACTCCTAGAGAGACAATTTCAGTGAGCTTGTAGATGAGTCCGTGGCAGAAATCAGTCTTTATAGTGAAATAATCATCACGAGGAGCGCAGGAGAGGCAACACCCATGACATTTTAAGTAACTCCCTCCAAATAATCCCCTGAACAAGCTCCGGAAACTGATAAATCAATCTTAAAATCTCCTGCAGCTGAGAAGGATTCTGACAGAGCGTTGGTGATGCAACCCGTCGTTCCTGGAGCTGTCTTTGAGCCTTCTTTCGATACTCCTTATACAGGTCATGTGCTGGTTGGAGGATTCAGTGTGCCGGCTAGGTTCGAGGAGTTATACACTAAAATATGGAAGAAATATGGTCACATCTCCACCTCTCATATACTTAAGAGTTGCTTCGCATCTGTAAAAAATGTTAAAGAAGCTTTATCTTCCATCTATGGCATGAGCATCGTAACAGGGAACATTGTTTCTGAATAGGTAATCGAAAAGTGGGAGTTCCACCGGGAAGTGTTCGTGAATTAGAAGTTTAATGCTTACTGGTAATATGAAAGACTCGCTGAAATCCAGAAGCTGCAAGACAAAATGCATGAAGTCCCTTACGCAGACAGCGTCGCTCACCAGGAAGAGAAGATTAAAAGGCTTTCTAATGAGTTGAATCTGGAACATGCCATTCTCTAGAAAATGAAATCCGCCCATGCAGAGAAGGATGGGTTGTTTCTAAAATACTTCCCTTGAATGGTTTCTACTTATGTTTTTCCTTTTCGTTTTTAGGAGTTTTGAGTGAAGTGGGGGTTTCCTTCCACAACTTCATTTTAGGTATTGAAGTAATAGGTAATTGAATTTTGAATTGGTTTGTTTTGAGATAGTTTTGTGACTGGTTTTTCTGAAAGAGATTTGTTTTTGGATGGAATTTGCATTCTAATCATAAATAACGTGACTATTCTAACGATATCATTCATGGCATATAAATCTGCAAATATCTTGTGAAAAGGGACATGTCTAGAAGGAAGACATGATGTTTACTAGGGTTTGCATCATTGTATCTCTTTTCTAATGGGACATAAAGTCCCCAGTGGGTTCTAAAATTATCTTTCCATAAATTTGTTTAATAGAACTTACTTGTTCTTCGACATTCCATCTGCATGAAATTGGACCTTCCTTAGCGCTTACTTCTATAAATTACACGTGCTAATCTTCGGAGACAGGAGGCATATCTTCGGAGCTAAGCTTTTCTTGGAAAATTCGCTTTAGGGCGTTGTATTCACTGGTAGGGTGGTGAAGAAAACGATGATAGTGACAATACCTCAGATCTATCATCTCATGATCAGTCGTTTGTCGCCATAACTGAGTCACTTGAACTTCCCCGTCTCATTCCCACATCTCCAGTAATTCCAAGAGCTTGTTCATGGAAAATGGGAAGTGCGGGTATCTTGATCCGGGCTTTTCTTGTTTTGACGGATACTGTTGTAATATCCTTTGTTGACCTTAATATGAAGAACGTTTCGGAGTTGGGACACGAGTATGTGTCAACATATAAGTAACCCGTTTGGTTGGTCGCCTCTCCTAAGGCGCAGCTGCTTTCGAAGGTTCTGTATCAACGAGAGCATCATTGTCAGGCGACTGAGTCAGGTATTCCCAGCCTCTGTATCCATGTGACTCTTGGCTGATTTCTCCTTCTTCGGGTGGTTCTTCGTTTGGCTGAAAGGTTGCGGCAGATTGGACAACTTTCTGTACTTCAGCAAGGGTTTTGAGATATAAATCTATCAGCCAGGTTTCATAAGCTTCCCCTTTTCCATTATCCGATAAAGGTTGTGGCATTCCTGACAAGTCCTTTCCTCTGTAGAGTTGCTTTGACCTCCTTCGTTATTCGGATCATGCCGTTCATCTCTTCTTGACCTCCTGGTGTGGCCATATGTTCTTCTTGTGTCATCGTTGGTAGAAGCACCACTTCTAGATAGAGATTCAACTGCATCGTCATTCGTGATGCTCCCTAGGTAAGCACCTGCAGAACCTTCTTGCAACTAAATTGCTATATCATTCAAAAGACATAACGTCTCACTCTTCCTTCTAGCGATACCGACTTTGTTTGCTAGGACGTATTCTAGCATTCTGGATACACTCTTCATGAGGTTTGGATCATTCACGGCTTCCGGATAACTCGGCTGAGGAGGATACATCATAAGACCGAAACTGGACTTTGCAATTGAAAGAAATGAACAGGTTAATGATTGAAATGGACCTAATATTTATCCCATTGAAATTTAGAAAATCGAACCGGGTATTGAAAAGATGAAATTGAGAATTGGAAATTGATCTTGCAACCGAGAGATTAACCTCCGACTGTGGTCGCCAATTGTTCATGGGTGAAAACTATCTCTGCCGGTTTTGGTAATTTTGGGGTGTGTGGATGAGAAATGAGTTTAAACCTTAAATAAATGCACTGCACGGAAGTGCTTTTGATTCGAGAGATCAATTTATACAATTCTGGCCTAAACTAATAAATGGCCGTTCCAGACTTGTTTCGGTCACAAAGTGAAGGAAATAGGGTTGATCTTAGGGAGGGAAGCGAAGAAGGTGTTGAGATTGTGAAGGTGTAGGCTTGTTTATGACTTGTAACAGAAATGTGAGCAGGCTTACGATTAATGAAAGCAGGCTCTGGGTGTTTGAATACGTCTCGTATTAACACTTGGTTTCTGTGTTGTCTTTCTTTGGAAATTGGGAGAAGAACCTATTTATACAAGTAACTTGAGCCTTATTCACGTATCTCGTGGGAAGTGGGGGAAGTGGAGTGATGGAGTAGTGGAGTTGTGTGTTAGCTTCACACGATCATTCTTTCCCACTTCTCCCATCATTACTAACTGTCCATGTCTTCCTGACACGTTCTTGTGATGGCGCGTTGCACGTTGTAAACCGCCAGACCAATACCCCAGTATGTATTCCCTAGTTTGTGACATGATTGATGTCTCAAGTGTGTGGATCGTGGGACCCACATAAGGTAGCATGTGATGCTAGGTTAAATAACTAAGTTATTTAGAAAGTCGATACTTGTGAATTATCGAGTGTAATCTATGCAGGTTATGTATCGAATGTATTCAGCATGTATGAAGCATCGCTGTTGATCATCATGCCCTTCCTACTTCATGTGATGGTTTGGAGGATGCGCTAGCAATCCCTCCCTTGGCAGACCACATGGTGTGGTAGAGTGGCGGATGACGATCATCATGATGCCCATTGACCAATTAACTTCTGACCAGGGTTGTATAACCAATCAGGTGAAGTTGAACGGACGAGATGATCTTTGAGACACTCATCTGCGACCGTTAGTGGAATTAGGGTTTTTGAAGAGGTGCGCATGCATCACTCTTCAGCTTGGTCGAATCCAAGCTTGGGATTCAATTTTGGCAGGGCCGATCATGCATGTGTGTAAACGACATGACGGTGTAGGCGCCTATACCTCATTATCTCGTGAAAGTGTGATCTAGGACACTCAATTTGTCCGGCGAGGTTGAGTGGTCGAGATCAATTTAAAACAGAAATATGATGCTGTAAAATCCGCACACTATGCCAACTTCGGGCGCGTGTTTCGAGACGACCAAGATTGGTCGGTCCCGACCAATTGGTTTGGCGTGTACGTGGTAGGCTGGTGTTCACACCTATACCTTACTATCCCATGGAAACGTGATCTAAGCCACTCAATTTGTCCGGCAAAGTTGAGTGGTCGAGATCAATTCGTGATTAGGGGGTGTGGCCACGTCTAGTTTGGGCGTGCGAATCGAGACAACCAGGCATGATATGCCTTGGATGATCGGGTGTAGAGACAGATGGGCTCATGGTGGTCATGTTGATGCGCACCGGACCTGCTTAGTCTAATCCTGGACCTTTCATTCATGCAAGATAAGATGGACATTCGTGATCGATACAAACCCTAATTAGGGTTTCACCGGCCGTGCGTCATGCCTTGTTTGGGCACAAGAATTGTGACGACCAAACATAGTTGGTCTTGACCAATTGGTTAGGTATGTAGGCAGGCCCATGGTGTTTGTGTTGACATGCTCTGGACCCTTTGAATATACATTTGCACACTCCATCTATGCATGCGAAGATGGAAGGTTGAGACTGATTTGTGACACATGTAATGTTCCGTAACCCTAGTTTATGGTTTCACATCCATGCTGCTTTGGCTGGACGAACTGGTAAGCTATGCTTCCCTCTTGGGGAGGCCGACCATGTGGGGCCCGCGTTGGGTCGGTGGTGAATACTCCATACCTGCTTGGGGGATATGGATTCGATCTAGGCCATCCAATCATGCCGGTGAAGTTGGATGGTCGTGATCGCTTATGAGACTGATATGGACAGTCTGGATAATCAATCGGGCTAGTATAACACTCCGAGAGATGATTCTCTTTGTTAGAGAATGATGTAGCATGTACGGGTACTTCGTGCATGCCTCACTGTTGGTACTTGGATATCTATGCTACTCTGCTGAGAGTAACAATCAGTCATCATGTCGCATCAACAATGAGAGTTCTGCTGAGAACAACATATGAAATACAAGGCGATTAACACATTAATTGGTAATGCTAAAATTCACAGAATACTTGGGGATTGTTTCTACATGCTCCATTCTAGGTGAATTAATAAAGCGAAGAAGTATTCATCGCTTATCAAATGGCATTATCCTTTGCAGGACGGTTGTACAAAAATTTGGTTTTACGACTTTAGCCCTGAACTAAAATATACCATCAACACCACCCAGCAAGGGACCACCAAAAGACCCACTTAACATGCATGTTGTTGCACATACAACGGAGATAAGACTCCATAGAAGCATTCACACGTTTTGTTTGATCCGTCTTGGGGTGATACTCCGTGCTGAGATGCAGTGAAGTATCTACAGCCTTGAATAATGCCTGCCAAAACCCACTTAAGAAAACAACATCTTTGTCAGATACAATGGTTGCATGTAGACCATGTAACTTGATAATATTGTCGATGAAGACTTTGGCCACTGACTGAGTATTATAAGGATGAGTGGGTGCTATAAAATAAGAATATCTTATAAAGCAATCTACAATGACTAATATCACCTCCCTGCCTTCGGACTTGCGTATCCCTGTGATAAAGTCCATACTCAGATATTTTCAAGCCTGGTCAGGTACAGGTAAATGATGGATCATCCCAACAGGTAGTTGGTGGTCGACTTTGTGTTGTTGGCATATGTCGCAGTGCTGAATAAACTGAATCAAATTTTTCTTGAGGCCTGGCCACTAGAAGTAGGAATTGGCCCTCTGGTAACTAGCATGCATCCCTGAGTGTCCACCAATGGTGGAAGAATGAACAGCTGAAAGAATGTGTTGACGAGCAGCACCAGTCTTTATAATATAGATTATTCCCTGCAACTTGAGAACACCATTAGTGTAAGTATAACCATCAGGATTTATAGGAGAAACAAGAAATTTAGGAATCCAAGATGAGGCAATTGGGTCATCTGCGTAGCTTGCTATCACTTCTTCAAGTCATTTGGGTTGAGCTGCTGACAATGATGAGCAGGTGTAGTGATCTACACTTCTAAATTGACAGGTGTAGTGATCTACACTACAGTAAGGATTCAAAGTTTAACCCTACAGGATATACACTTGTTGATGGTGGATTTTCAACAAAGGCCAAAACCGTAAAATCATGATATTGCATGTTTCTGATACGGCTTCACGCATGTGACGATTCATATTTTACGAAGCCGTGATGAACATGTTTTTCCAAAAGCCTCCACTAGCTGAGCGTTCGATCCCTGACATTTCATTGTGCCCTATATGTAGAATAATGATATTGGGCGGTCCTCCTACATAGTTGTTTGTTGAGAGGGCTTAACGCCTTCAAGACGTCGGTGATACTCACTGTTCCCTGACTACAGGAGAGACCCCCCTCTACATAGAAGAACTATTGGGCGGTTCTCCGTAAGATAGAGAGAAACAACGCCTTCAGGACATTGACACTAACTGATCCTGACTATGTAGAGCGATCGTGTATAGACTCGGGAGTTCTCCATAAGAACTGAGAGTTCCTTCAAGATATCAGCCGTCTCCTGACTATGCACATAGATTAGTTCTGCCGTGATATTCACCACTGAATTCCCAGAATGATTTATTATTGCTCTCATTCCATGGTTGAATCCACGGCCTGATCCCATGGAATGGCAATAACAATTGCTCCTATTCCATGGTCGAATCCACGGCTTGATCCCATGGAATGGCAATAACAATTCATATTATCTCATTACTCCAATTTCGTGATCCTGATTCACTGCTAATCTCATGGAATGGTAATAGATAATTTTATTACTCCGATTCTATGGTCGAAACCACGATCCCATGGAATGGTAATGCTTATTTTATTATTCCGAGTTCATGGTCGAATCCACGGTTGATCCTATGAATTGATAATAAATAACTACTCATTTTGTTGCTCCGTTTCATGAATTATTCTACACCGAATTTCATGAATTAGCAATAAATACTCAACTATCGGGCATCTGGATCATCACTGAGTAAGCCCCGCAAAAATGGTATAAGTGTACTCGACAATGATGCACGACTGAGCACCCGGATGCACGAACGAGCATCCAAAAATATGGACAGACGAGGAATCCTACGCAAAATAGGAGAAAACAACAAATAATAATAAAATAATAAGGAACGCCCAAGGGCCGGACCCATCGGCCGGCCGGCCATGCCCTAGCCGTGGCCTGTCCCAGGCTTCTTCCATTATTTTCCCTATTTTGTTATTTTTCATGGACTCATGAAAAACTCCTTCAATTTAGCAACTTTCCTTGTTTGTGCAAAATTCATGGATTCTCCATAACTTCATGGATTCATGAAAAATAATATTATAAAATATGGAAAGGTGTACAGGACCGGGCAACCTAGCCGGTCGGCCATGCCCTAACCGTGGCCGATCCCACACCTCACAATCCCTAGCTTTTTATAATTATTATTCCCTAAACTCATGAAACTCCTCTGTTTCAACAAAAACTCATGGATTCTCCATAATATCATGGTTTCATGAAAAATAATAATATAAAATTAGGAAAATAGTTTTGGGACCGAGCAACATAGCCGTCTAACCATGCCCTAGCCGTGGACGGTCCCACACCTTGCAATATTAAGTCTTTTATAATCATTATTTTCCTAAATTCATGAAACTCCTTGGTTTGAAAAACAAATCATGATTTCTTCATAACTTCTCAAATTTTGCTCGAATCATGAAAAACCAAAAGCCAACGGGTCACACGAACGGCTAGCCTCTCACGGAAATATTAACGTTAAAATACTCTTATTTTAATATTTACAAAATATTGACCAATTGAGCATATATGCTCATTCTAACAAAATCAAGAAATTCAGTCAAGATGAAGAAAATTCATAATGTTGCTCAAACGCACATCAGAAAATAATGAAACTCTCATTACGGAGACACGAACACCACGGAAACACGTGCATGCCTTAATGACCGACCAGGGTCATTCCTAGGGATTTCACAAAGCCGGCCCCACGCGGTTTCACACTTTTGACCAAATTTACGCAATCGCTCATATTGGGCCCAAACTCTCTCCAACCAACCTGGGGATTGCTCAAACGGATAACAGCTGGTCCCGTGACCACCAAGATACGTTCCCATGCTCTCTTGGTCAGTCACATCTTTCATACCTAGGTATTATCACCTAATGCGAAACCCATCAATATTTCAGTAAATGATGAAATCAACATTTAATCATAATTCTTTCACCAACTGGCCAACTCAGAACTCTGGTGCACGCTCGCTCGGACGTCCATAGTCTCATGTGGTCGGTCCCTCCTTGCTCATGACCTATTTTCAGCAATTCTTCGACTAATGAGCAATTGATAAAAAATTAGGGTTTTCGAACAAACGCTCAACAAATCATTATTCTGAGCAAGTTCAAACACTAAATAAATTTATGTTGATCCATCCAGCAACACGCGGATTAATTATATAATATTCAGTAATCTACTAGTATTTTAATATTTTATTGGGTCACATCACCAAGAAATATTTCGTCGAATTGAGCAACATTTGCTCAGTTTATCAAATATCGATCCACCTATCAATATTTAGTAATTTATCAGTAATTTATCGAATTGGGCAATAATTGCTCGTCAAATTTTCATTATTTAGTAATTCGTCGAATTGAGTAATACTTGCTCAGTTGCTCGAATATTGATCCAACTATCAATATTCAGTAATTTGTCAGTATTTCTTCGAATCGAGCAATACTTGCTCAGTTGCTCGAATAATCCACATATATTCAGTAACTCATCAATATTCAACAACTCGTCGAATTTACAATAGTTTCTCAGACGAGCAACATTATTATTCATGAATCGTTGAGCATTTTTCAAACATGCTCGATTCAACAAAACCTAGGCGCATTGTCTAATCAGTCAACAATTGACAAACTAAATACACGTCTGTCATGCAGACTCCACGATTCATGAGACATCAATCACGTCAAATTGAGGGATAACAATTAGGGTTTTGGTCTGGCGGCCTATAGCACGTGGATTCATCCAAGACGAGAAATGTGCGTAAGTTGTGTAAACGGTTGAAGGAGTTAGCAAAGTAGTGGGTGCACGATCCGTCAAGTCTCCACACGACATGAAACTGACTTTACCATGATCTTCCACTTTCCCACTCTTCCACTCATAAAACCGTCACACTTACAGGGATCAAGGTGTTCACAACTCTGGCAATATAAATAAGTATCTGAATCCATGATTGAAAGGATAACGAATGACCACTAGCTATCAATTGTCTACACAGAATTTCTCGAGTAACTACTCTCAAGAATTCATCAATCCATCAGAACTTATTCGAACTCAACGGTTCACCAATTATTGCAGAAACTTTCAACACATCCATAATCCTTGATCATCATTGATCCCATACAATTCTCATCTTCCCTCCTACAGATCAACTCATCTCCATCTTTGCGACCGAATTGGCTCTGGAACGACCATTGACTTGGTTTAGTCCGAAGTCATACAGATTGATCTCTCAAATCTAAGCACTCCCTTTTGTAGTACATCTGTGTGAGGTTAAGCAGTTTTCTCGGTCGAGGAGTCTCTACAACACGTCCTCCTATTCAATTTCCCGAAAAACCAGCTAACCATTTTTCCCCATCTACATATTGGCGACCACAGTGAGATATTAATCTCTCGGTTGCAATCTCTCATTTTCACTAAATAGTTATCCTTAGGTTTAACTCAACAACTTCGAATTTCGATCAGAATCTTTCAAATGAAAATGTTTCTCCTTCCAGTGCCCCACTCAATGGAACGGTCAATGCAAAAATCCCGACTTTGATCGAGTTGGAACGAGTACAGGAGGTTCATACAAGGAACATGGACCTGATGAAAGAGACGATGAATAACATATTGAACTTCCTCATCAGACTGACATCTGACTTGGGAAGTGCTCATGCTCAGGAAGTTCCAACACTAGTAGTTGACCCCTTAACCGGTGATCATCCACGAACTAACAGCTTCACCACTTATGAAAATCCGGTGGATCAGGAAGTCACACATTTGATTGAGAATCTATGTGAACTCTTACACTTCTCCAGGGATCAGCACACGAACACGTTTGCCGTACTCAACAAAATATCATCTGATATTCCATCGTCCCAGGTGGTTGAACAAATGTCTATGACATCCGAACCTTCGATCAACAACATCACCTTCATTGAGGAGGACCGAATGATGGAAGAAGGAAATAACTGAGCCATGTTCGTAACTTCTTCAATTAAGGATTCTGAATTCAAGAGAGTCCTCGTCGACACGGGCGCTTCTACGAATTTTATTACCATGAAGATTCTCAAGGAAGCTAAGATTCTGAAAAGCAAGGTTGTTCATCATCCCATATTAATGACGTGTTTTGAAGGAAGCCAGAGTGACACATATGGATACATCTATGTGGATCTTAAAGTATGACCGATTCGATGTATTGTGAAGTTCCACGTAATCGAGAAGGATCCTGACTATCACATGATACTCGGACGACCATGGCTCTATGATAATAAAGTTTTTCCTTCGACGTATCATCAATGTGTAAAAGCTTTGCTTAACAACAAAATCGTCTGCATCGCAGCTTCAGTGTCTCCTTATGCTCCGGTTTATGATGTTGAATTCCTGGAATCACCAAAGAGCGTCCCCGAACCTCCGAGCAAAATCTGCGGAACTCCACTCCCAAGTTGGAAATTTATTATGGAAACCAACAAACCATCACCAATAGATGCTAAATCCGTCAAACAGTCGACTACACCACTCAAGCATCATCAAGGTCAAGGTACGGTTCATAAAAAGTTCAAATTTATTATTGATTATGTGCAGAAGGGAGAGTCATTTATCTCCGTCGAAAAGATTAGCAATTAACAGGGGAGGTCGATGAAAAATCTCCCTGCCCTGAAGAATCATGCCAGAGTGAGCAATCACCCGACGAAGAAATTCAAGATGCACCATGATAGCTGCAAGATGGCATGGACTCCACCACAGATGACCTTGAGACTATCAACATTGGAACGGATGAAAACCCAAGGCCGATTCTAATCAGTTCTGCTCTCTTACCTGAGGAACGGGAATGATTTATCAACCTGTTAAAAAAGTATCAAGATATCTTCGCCTGGACGTACGAAGAGATGCCCAGCCTAGATGATAAATTGGTCACTCATCATCTCCACATCACTCCCGGTTCCAAACCTGTCAAGCAACCGCCTAGGCAATTCATACACGAAGTTGAGGAACAAATCAAGGTGGAGATCCAGAAACTACTGACAACAAGATTCATCAAACCCATTCAACATCCAACATGGTTGCGAACATTGTCCCAGTAAAGAAGAAAATGGTCAAATCCGATGCTGTGTAGATTTCAGGAACCTGAATAAATGTTGCCCAAAGGATGATTTTCCTTTACCCAACATTGATATGCTCGTTGATGCAACTAGTGGTCATGACATGTTCTCGTTCTTGGATGGCTACAATGGATACAACCAAATCAAGATGTATGAACATGACACTAACAAGACTGCATTCCGAACTCCCATTGGGAACTTTCACTACACAGTAATGCCTTTCAGCCTGAAGAATGCAGGAGCCACATATTAGCGAGCCATGACTGTAATATTTCATGACATGATGCACAAGCAAGTAAAAGACTATGTTGACGATATGGTGGTAAAATCGAAAACTTGGGCATCCCACCTAGACATTCTGAGAAAAGTCTTCAAAAGATGCAGAGAATACAAACTGAAGATGAATCCTTTGAAGTATGCTTTTGGTGCTTCTTCCGGAAAGTTTCTTGGATTCTTAGTCACTGCAGAAGGAATCAAGGTCGATCCAGACAAAACAAAAGCCATTACTACTATGCCTCCTCCACAAACTGTGAAAGAACTCCAGATTTTTATGGGAAAAGTCAACTATGTCCGGTTTTTTATTCCTGGACTTGCTCAACTCATTGCTTCATTCACTCCTCTGTTAAAGAAATGAGCAGATTTTGTATGGACAGCCGTTCAACAAGAAGAATTCCAAAAAATACAGCAAATATTACTATCTCCTGCTGTCATGAAATCTCTAGTACAAGGACGACCGCTGATATTTTACACAGCCTCCAACGATGTCGCAATTGGAGAACTCCTCGCCCAAGAAGATGAAGAAGGCAACGAACGTCTAATCTACTACTTCAGTCGCACAATGATAGATGCTCAACTCCGATATCCAAAGGTTGAAAGGGCGTGTCTAGCATTAGTTCATGTAATTCAGAGGTTCAGACATTATCTACTATCAAACAGGGTCGTGCTGGTGTCCAAAGCTGATCCCATAACTCATTGTCAAAACCTGCTTTGATCGGGAGACCAGCAAAATGGCTACTTCAAATGTCAAAGTTTGACATAGCATGCGTCCCTCCAAAAGCAATCAAAGGACAAGCAGTTGCAGACTTACTTGCTGTTTTTCCTAGAGAATACATCACAATGTTGCATGAAGAGGTGCCCGGTGAGTTTCCAGAAATTTCAATTATTCAGGAAGAAACATGGTTACTATATTTTGATGGATCTGCCACTCCAAGAAATAATACTGGCGAGCGGGTATTGTGCTAGTATCTCCATCCGGTGAAGTTTTCTCACATTCATTCAAGTAGGATTTCCACTGCACCAACAATTCAGCAGAATATGATGCCTTCTTACTAGGGTTGTCCCTGGCTAAGCAAGCGGGAGAAACACACCTTGAGATAAGAGGATATTCAAAGCTATTGGTCAATCAAATAAATGGAACATACACTCTCAAAGAAATCACACTTGCTCCATTCAGAGCTGAAGCTCAATGTCTATTAACTTATTTCGTTGATGCAACGATTGTCCATTCTGGATGAACTAATAATAGGCATGCTGACTGCCTGGTAACTCTCGCTTCTAAGCTACAATTCGAAGGAGCAGAAAAATAGTCACTGTACAAAGACGCGCAGTATCATCCACCTGGATTACTCAAGTCGAAGACGCTCAATCAAGCGACCGGCAGGAGCCCATCATTCACGAATTGAGCAATTCTCTCACGGAGGGGAAAATCAGTCTCAAGGAGTTGAAAAACTTTTTCCTGCTGCATGGAGCGTTATATTATCGCAATCCTGATGGATCCCTGCCACGATGCCTTGGAGATGAAGAAGCCAGTGAACAACTCAAACACGTACATGAAAAAATATATGGGCAAACCCTAGTGATCACGCTCTACAGAAGGCTTCAAAGACTTGGATACTATTGGCCCTCTATGGAGGCTCAGTCGAGGATGATGCAAGGATCATGTCCCAACTGTCAAACACCACCTCATTATTCGGAGATTCGAACAATCCATCACACTGGGGACTGGAGAGAACCTTACATAAAGTATCTCTGCGACAACGATCTTCCATCAAAGAAGAAAGGAACAATCAAACTTATTCAGAGGGCCAAACGTTTTGTCTACCTAGAAGGAATTTTGTATCGCAAAAGCTTTGGTGGGAACCTCCTGAGATACTTGGATGAGCATGAAATTCCTACAATCTTGAAAGAGATTCACGCAAGTGAACACCAAGGAAAAAAGAAATTATTTCTCCAAATTCATGAGAAATATTATTGGCCAACCATGGAAGAAGATGCAGCTGCTTATGTTCAGAGGTGTCATCAGTGCCAAGTTCATGGTAATATCATTCACACTCCTTGCCTTCCATTACATTATGTGAGCAGTCCATGGCCCTTATATAGCTTGGGACCGGATATCATTAGGAAGATCAATCCATCATCTTCAAAACAACATGAGTACATCATCACGGCAACGGAGTACATCACCAAATGGGTCGAGGCCATTCATCTACGAAGCACCACGGGAATCACGATTGCATCTTTCATCAAAGAATACATCATATGCAGATTCGATGTTCCTAAACATATCATCACGGATAATGGAACTCCGTTTGCCAACAAACATGTTGCAGAGTTGCTCGAGGAATACGGAATCAAGTAAATTTTCTCCACATCCTACTATCCCTAAGGAAACGGACAAGCGAAGAGCACCAATAAAACTCTGACCTGGATTCTTAGTCGAACAGTTCATGACAATCCACGAACATGGCATGAAAATTTTCCCATGGCTTCAAGATTCCCTCTGCAATAATTGTAATAGCCAGTGGAGTGCAATGGGATGAAGCTGAAGTGTCCAATTCGAGAATTGTTGAATTAGACATGCTCGACTTGAGAAGAGCCAAGGTAGAAAAATATGTGGAAACTTACAAACAGAGAGCTTCCAAGGCATACAAGAAAATGGTAAGACCTCGAACATTTCAAGTAGGAGATTTGGTTTTCAAAATAGCAAAACATATCCAGCAAGATATGTCTGCTCCCAAGTTCTTTCCTAAATGGGAAGGGCCTTATGTGGTTTATCAAAGCAGTGTCTAGAGGATATTACAAATCTTAGCTGTTGATGGAGGAGTCGAAGGAAACATCATCAATGGAAAATGGCTCAAGGCGTGTTATGCTTGAACGATCATCAAAATATTAAATTTCTAAATGTAATTTTCGTTTTCTCCAAAAGAATATGCAGTATGCTCATTCGTTCAAAATTCGAAGTATTTTATGAATCTCACAAGAATCTTTCAATCATCTGCTTTATTCAACACAAAATTTCAAACCTACATAAAAAATCTTTCTCTCAAACACTCATTCAGAACAAACCATCCAACAGAGGATAATTTCTATAGAAAACTCAGTCAAGCTTCTTCTGGAAATTTTTGGTCTTCACTCTCAAGTCCTGGACCGCTTTCTCAACTCTTTCTGACTCCAAAACGAGTATTTTCTCCTCCTCTAATATGGCAGTGGTTGCAGAAATCGCGTCAGCAGCAGCTGCCGCCTTGTGAACTTTGATTATCTCGAGTCGATAACGAAGCTAGACTTTGTTGAACTGCAGAGTTTCGAAATTGGAGATCATCTCATCCTATTTGTGCAGGTTATGATTCTTGACATCTCGCAGATGCGTCTGGTCAATCTATTCAATGATCGGTAACAACCATGCAACTGTAGTCAGAAGGGTTGGTAGAAAAACTTTTCATACTTTGGTCGTAGCAATATGCCTGCATCTTCTCCAAATTTCGGTGTACAGGGGGGCGTGACACTTGGGAATGACGAATCCACCAACCACTTCATTATTCGGTCAATTATTAATCATGGGAGCCTCAAATAGGAGTCTGGTTGTTTGGTACTCAGGCGTATGAACTCTAATCCAAGTCTCCACGGAATCGGTAGAGTTCTCATCAACATGGTTGCTGCTATCATTAACTACAATCACGGATTTCCCGTTCTTCCTATTTCTACCATCGACAACAATATGAACATCAACCCGCGGTGGAACGAAGGAGCATTTAATTTTATTGACCTTCATGGTAAAACTTCAGTCGAGAAGTTGTGGAATTACTTACGGATGTTCCGGCATCAGCATGAGTCGGCCTGTACCGGGCAGGAGCTTTGACAGTTCGTTTGGGTCTCAAGTTACTGGAGGATCTTCTGATTATCCTGCAACAAAATTTCTTCTGATCAATTATCCTGATCGAACAAAGATAAGAAAGATATGTAACTCACAAAGACGGATACTGCCACAGCATGTTCTGCGCGAGATCCACTTCTGGAAGAATCACTGCTTCTGGATATGGTGACGATAGGTGGGGTTGTGATCAAAATTTCTTCTAATAATACAAAAAGGCAGCGGATGGCCGACTGTTTAAGTAAAACCCTAAAAGCACTGCCGTAACGGATAAACAAGTCTGTTGCGATTTCTACTGAAACCCTAAATCTCGAATCAGATGCATATCAATGGGAGAAGCGTAACAATACTGGGGACTGACGGTTTGGTACGTAGAAGTCAACATTATGACTACGGATTGATCATTTGGCAGGCCACGTGTTTCCTAGATAGTTCATGTGATTGCATTCCATGGTAGTTATTGTCTACGTGGACATTGGTCCATCGACTGGAGATATGAAGAAGATTCAGAAAGGAGGTACTACGAGGAATTACGGTTCAAAAAGTAATAATCTCTAAAGAAATATCTCTACATCCAAATTATTCAAATAACCAGAAAATATCTAATTCTACGAAAAATAAAATATTCTCAGGGAGATTCACAAGAAAGATTAATCATCAGATTTTTCGGAGTTGTCAGATCCGTCATCGTCGTCTTTTGCAGAGTCCTCTTCAGATTCTTCATCAGAATTATTGTCAGGACCATTAACGAAGTCTGGATGAATATCAAGGTCGCTAGAATCCCAGTACTCCTCATTTTTACTCTCAGCTTCGAGGTCAGCTTTGATAGCTTTCTCAATCTCCCTGGTACGCCGATCATGTAGCGCCCCTAAAGCTAGCAGCTGTCTAATCCAAGAGATTAACTAAATAAAGAGGCACTACGAATCTAAATTATTTACTTAAACATTCAATTGAGAAAACTGCTACAAAAACTTAACCCAAAACTAGCCCCGCTCAGAATATATATATATAAGAACTTCTCTCATATGGTACATATACAATAGTCATTTGGTTTACAAATAGAATACACAACATAATAAACATAGCGGAAGTTAACCAACTAAGGGACTCAACTCCTCGAACCTTTTTCTGAACAACACTGATCTGTCTCTGAAACTGAAAGTGGGAATGGGTGAGCACATCATCCCTAAAAGGAGTGCCCAGTGGAAATAACAACTAGCTTTCAAGTAATCATTAATATAATTCGAAGACAATGCAGGTTTTATCGAAAGTCGGTAATACAAGGAAAGACAATAAAACATAATGTAGAAACTTCTTCATAGACATTCATAATAACAGTAAACATCCATGTATGAGATATGTGTTGCCGCACATAAGGAAAGATATTGATGCCAATTCCACACTGAATAGGTAATACTGCGGTGTATCTCCCTAGCCATAGAATACTAAATATATATAAAGGAAGAATAATATTGCGGTGTATCGCCCTAGCCGTGTAATATTGCGGTGTATCGCCCTAGCCATAGAATACTAATATTGTGTCGGCACACATCTCATACCACACAGAGCACACAAAGATATGCATGAATTTCACAACACAGAGATTGATTTGTAAAACAATAATGAATACAAGAGAGTTCGTTATGGATTCCCACCTATTTTGATGACAATCCTCGTTAACTGGAGATCCACGATTCACTGGTTCATCCTTTGAATCGATCATCGTTAATACAGACTAACTGTTAATCACACAAGAACTCTAAGAATCTAGCCAAAATGGCTCATACAAGAATTATACAAAACTAACTAATTAATGGTTCTAAGTCCATTTATGATTCTACACCTTTTGTTATATATCTTTAGCATAACTAAGGTTTACTAATTCTATAAGATCAATTCTATAGTCCACTAGCTAATTCTTATGAAAGTCTACAACTTTGTAGAAAAAGTCAAAGACTAATTCAGATCATAAGTGGTCCAAAATGTCAAACTAGGAATACATGGTACTAAGCCCAAGTCCACCAAAGTCAACTAATAGTCACTAACGGTCAAAGAGGTCATCTAACAGTCAATGTCAGTCAAAGGTCAAGTCCAGGTCAAATGGTCCACTAAGTCAACTCAGGTCAAGACAGGAAAACTTAATGAGTCAAAACGATTCAACTCAGTCAGATTAACTGAGTCAGCTAAGCAAAACCGAATCAGACTGAGTAAGTTCAGTCGGACACGCCAAAGGTTCTTACATAAATGCAACTCTATCTTTATAAATCTAACTCAAGTTCAACTTCAATTTATACATACATCTGTTCATTCAAATAGAATTCAACAGTTCAATTACAAATATAACTATAGCCTACCTGCAGTTCAGCAGTTCCAAGCTTTACAGCAATCAACACCAAACTCAATTACAGTCACCTTCAATCCCTTTATCTATCTCATATACACTTAAACCATTCATTTAAGCCTGCGACTCATTTAGAATCACAAAAACATCTGCATTCACCAATATCATCTCAGGAAATACCTTCATCTATTCATTTTACTGATCCATTACATGCATCTCCATATTATTTGTAACTACATCACCAAACATATTCCACTTGCACCTGCAGTTACTCTTACAATCTGAACTACACTGACAACACCACTATCCTTAGATTCCACTCCAACTCCAACCACTATATCTTGCCCTTGAAATCATTCTCATAGCCATACATTCATCACATCTTCTCAAGTACTAACCTAACGTTCATCCATACACATCATTTCAGTTCAATTGTCTAAACTCATAAAACCACCACCAGGAACATCTTCATAAGGAAATACTCATATCATCTCCAACATAGACCAAACTACAACCACAGTTCCATTACACCCTCTCCATAATCATTTCTGAACTTACAACAAACTGAACCCATTTCTAGTCTCAATTCTGTTATCGACATACAAACTCAACTCCACCTCAACATACCAACACCAACACCAAATTGGCTTAGCTCAACTGTACAACAAAATAATATTATCCACTCCTTCATGTTCATCATTTGTGGCTCCAGTTCCAAAAAATACCAACATACACAGCAACCCCTTCCTTAAACTCAATTCATTTATCATCTAAACTTATTTATCCATGCTTCAATTCAGAATTAAGATAAAAATTACAGAATAACCACCAATACACATCTCCTCCCCTGTAACATCAACTATATATCCATCCGTTCCTTTTTATATCTATCTAAGTTTCATTACACCTTCATTAACATATCATAGCTCATCTCAAACTCAGATATATTCACATAATCTCAATTATTATAAACATTCAAATCAAAATACGAAAATTGAGATAATTAAAGACTTACCCATCAATTCGTATTATTCTTCAACCTCATACTCCAATTCAGGTTAAACCCACCTCCAATCAATCGTTTAAATCCTCAATTTCATCCAAATCCATCTTTTATCTCATCTGATTTCTCTACTGCTTCAACAAAATCCTAATTCTTAATTCGTCATATAACTACTCTTCGTATTTAATTCAATTCATTCATGTTCAACATGCAGAATCCCTAACTCCTGATTCAATTCTCAAACAACTCTACAACTTCAATCGATCAACAAACTCTAATTCTTAAATTGGGGAAGAACAGAACACAACCCTAATTCTCATATAATCTCCAAAACAACTTCAAAACTTTAATTAAACTTTAACCCTTCTCTCAATCGACTAAACCCACTCCTTATTTTTTCTTATTCATTACTAATCGTAATTCCAGTTCATAACGGAAACCCTAACTTAATCTTCTCTAAATCATCTCTTTTCTCGAGTATGAATCATCTTAAGATAAATTCACCATCACCATCAATTATCCCATGACACTTTCCATCTTCTACTTATCACAAATCCTATCTTTTGATCTCTCAAACTTTCCGAAGAAGAAGAACATGAGAAGAAAGAAAAGAGAAGAAGAAAGAAGAAGAACGAGAAAGAAAAGGAAAAACAAAGAAGAAGGCTGAATGAGCTTATCTGCTCACTTGGTTTTGATAAGGCCAAAGAAAAATGATAAAGGAACTCACCCAAATGATATGGGAAGCCCAAGTCAATTTGATAGCAAAATAACTATTTTGCCCTTCGACTAATCTGATGAAATCTTCTTCATCCGGTATCCGAATGACACGTTCGAGTAGTCCATCTCACATAACTTTTCGAGATCTATCGAGTCGTACTAATTTTGTATCTAGATCGTTGTTATATTAGTTTCTATTAATTAAAATCTATATTAACTAATCGAGTCATCATCGGGTAGATCGTCTCTTGATCATCGCTAGACCAGTAAAATAACGGTGACGAGCTTGAGGGTCTTTACAGATCCGGTTTGATCTTGCGATCTCGTGGTACCACACGGGTTCATCTTCCGAAGCATCAGAATCAGAGGGTACACCGTCAGCTCGAGATCGAAGTTTCTCCTCAGCAGCTGCTATTCTGCGCCTAATTCGGTCCCTTCTTCGCCGACGATCATCCATCTCGTCATCCTCGACTTTTCTCTTCATAATCTCAGCATAAGTAACTTTACGGTCACTAAGAGGCGCGCCAGACTCTGTTTTCTCAGTACGATTCATCCTAGCTCGTGATTTGGCCGCGGAAACTCTGGAATCCTCTTCAGAAGAGATGGATGAATACTCACTGCTGCTGGAAGCCACCATTGTTTTGAACCAGAAACATGGGATTACAGATACACTAACACCGAATTCACAGCAAAAAATGGTAATCCTTGACTCTTACCTGTTTAGGATTTCACGAACTTAGTGATAACAGCGTAAAACCTCAAAAAAACTTGTTCGTTCTTTCAAACCTGCAAAGCCGAGCAAAAAACTTATTACTATTTAAAGTCAACATTGGCTTTTCATGAAACTACGAATAATTCACATAACCTTCCATGTGAATATTTGCTGATTTTTACGTGTACCTACACTATAAAATTGCCAAACTCACACATATACTACGAATTCATAAACTCATAGAAATATTGTTTACTATCAACAATTTTTCATAAATCGATATTTGATTTTAAAATAAAAACGTGAATAGGTCACTCTATTTTTTTATTATTATTTATAAATTTCGTGAGTTAATAACTCACGTAAATTATAAGATTATTATTTTTTGCTCAAATGAGCATTCGTCTACGAAACCAAGGTCTTTTCTATTTTTGTAAAAGTCCACATATTCCAATCAAAGTTTTGAAAGTTCTCAAATAAATTTTATCATGAACTCCAGGTCCTTTCAAAATTTCCTATAACCCTAAGGATTATTATTTATTTACTTTTGCTACGAACGAACTCACGTTCCTAAAAGTATTTGCAAAATCCATGCTTTGAAGATAAACTGGGGTTTTCATGAAACCTAATAAGCAAAATTTTCTCTACTACAACTAGAT
The DNA here is from genome assembly GCA_023529315.1 of Papaver bracteatum. Classification (NCBI taxonomy): domain Eukaryota; kingdom Viridiplantae; phylum Streptophyta; class Magnoliopsida; order Ranunculales; family Papaveraceae; genus Papaver; species Papaver bracteatum. Next base: position 4,685,007 of record JAJJWX010001561.1, on the reverse strand, counting down.
TATGTTTATTCTATGATATATTCATCTCTTTCATATTAGGGATTTTTGCTCATTTCTTAAACTATTTAGCGAACGCACATACGTATTTTCAAGAAACAACAAAATTTCATAAAACCTCGCATGCTCATACTTGTGAAACTTTTGTTTTATGAACAAATCTTGAAAACCATAAGACACACAGCAAAAAAAAATCGCACTTACCTGTCGCCGGCCGGACGTTGATCGGCGCTGGTGATCGGCGCTGGTTTTCCGGCAAATTTTTGTCTCCTTCCCTGCTGAACTCGTGAAGGAGATGAAGAGAAGAGGTGCACGGTTTAGCAAACAAAAAAATAATATTAGGGCTTCACCCTTTTATATTATTTTTATTTCCAAAACCTAAAACAACTGGGTTTCCTTTTTTGGGCTCGGGCACGTAAGTCCTAAATCAACCAAAACTAGACTTTTGACCGACCAAATCAGCAATGTTCCATTTCTTCCCACTCACGGAATCGCACTTTGTCACACTATCAGGGTCCTCACCCGAACATTTACTCGTACATGACACCATTGGAGCAAATCGAGGATTCTGAAACTACCTTTGTAGACTGAGTTCAACCACCGATCTCGTCGACTGAATATCACCATCTAATTCTTACTGCGGAACATGACCGTCCCTCACTATGCAGGGGACTTAATGTTGATGGTGGATTTTTGACAAACGCCAAAACCGTAAAATCATGATACTGCATGTTTCTGATACGGCTTCAGGCATGTGACGATTCATATTTTACGAAGCCATGATGAACATGTCTCTCGAAAATCCTCCACTAGCTGAGTGTTCGATCCCTGACATTTCATTGTGCCCTCTATGTAGAATAATGGAACTGGGCGGTCCTCCTACATAATTGTTTGTTGAGAGGGCTTAACGCCTTCAGGACGTCGGTGATACTCATTCTTCCCTGACTACAGGAGAGAGACCCCCCTCTACATAGAAGAATGATAGGGCGGTTCTCCGTAAGATTGAGAGCAACAACGCCTTCAGGACAGTGACACTCACTGGTCCTGACTATGTAGAGCTACCGTGTATAGACTCGGGCGTTCTCCGTAAGATCTGAGAGTGCCTTCAGGATATCAGCTGTCTCCTGACATAGATTAGATCTTCCGTGACATTCACCACTGAATTCCCAGAATGATCTATTATTTCTCCTATTTCATGGTCGAATCCACGGCCCGATCCCATGGAATGGCAATAACAATTCATATTATCTCATTACTCCAATTTCGTGATCGGATTCATTGCTAATCTAATGAAATGGTAATAGATAATTTTATTACTCCGATTCTATGGTCGAATCCACGATCCCATGGAATGGTAATGCCTATTTTATTATTCCGAGTTCATGGTCGAATCCACGGTTGATCCTATGAATTGATAATAAATAACTACTCATTTTGTTGCTCTGTTTCATGAATTATTCTACACCGAATTTCATGAATTAGCAATAAATACTCAACTATCGGGCATCTGGATTATAACTGAGTAAGCCCCACAAAAATGGTGTAAGTGTACTCGACAATGATTCATGACTGAACACCCAGATGCACGAACGAGCATCCAAAAATATGGACAGACGAGGAATCCTACGCAAAATAGGAGATAACAACAAATATAATAAAATAATAAGGAGCGCCCAGGGGCCGATCCCACCGGCCGGCCGGCCATGCCCTAGCCGTGGCCGGTCCTAGGCTTCTTCCATTATTTTCCCTATTTTGTTATTTTTCATAGACTCATGAAAAACTCCTTCAATTTAGCAACTTTCCTTGTTTGTGCAAAATTCATGGATTCTCCGTAACTTCATGGATTCATGAAAAATAATATTATAAAATAGGGAAAGGTGTGCAGGACCGGGCAACCTAGCCGGACGGCCATGCCCTAGCCGTGGCCGGTCCCACAGCTCACAATCCCTAGCTTTTTATAATTATTATTCCCTAAACTCATGAAACTCCTCTGTTTCAACAAAAACTCATGGATTCTCCATAATATCATGGTTTCATGGAAAATAATAATACAAAATTAGGAAAAGTGTTGTGGGACCGGGCAACATAGCCGTCTAGCCATGCCCTAGCCGTAGCCGGTCCCACACCTTGCAATCCTAAGTCTTTTATAATTATTATTTTCCTAAATTCATGAAACTCCTTGGTTTGAACAAAAATCATGATTTCTTCATAACTTCTCAAATTTTGCTTGAATCATGAAAAAACAAAAGCCAACGGGTCACACGACCGGCTAGCCTCTCACAACAATTTTAATGTTAAGATATTCTTATTTTAATATTTACAAAATATTGATCAATTGAGCATACATGCTCATTCCAACAAAATCAAGAAATTCAGTCAAGATGAAACTCTTCTGAAAATTCATAATGTTGCTCAAACGCACATCAGAAAATACTGAAACTCTCAGTACAGAGACACGAACACCACGGCAACACGTGCATGCCTTAATGACTAACTAGGGTCATTCCTAGGGATTGCACAAAGCCGGTCCCACACGTTGTCACACTTTTGACCTAATTTGCGCAATCGCTCATATTGGGATCAAACTCTCTCCAACCAACATGGGGATTGCTCAAACGGACAACAGTTGGTTTCGTGACCACCAAGATCTGGTCTCATGCTCTCTTGGACGGTCACATCTTTCACATCTAGGTTTGATCACCTAATGCGGAACCCAGCAATATTTCAATAAATGATGAAATCGGCATCTAACCATCATTCTTTCACCAACTGGCCAAATCAGAACTCTGGTGCACGCTCGCTCGAGCAATTGGGCATCACATGGACATCCATAGTCTCATGTGGTCGGTCCCTCCTTGCTCATGACCTATTTTCAGCAATTCGTCGACTAATGAGAAATTGATCAAAAATTAGGGTTTTCGAACAAACGCTCAACAAATTATTATTCTGAGCAAGTTCAAACACTAAATAAATTTATGTTGATCCATCAAGCAACACACAAATTAATTATATAATATTCGTCAATCTACCAATATTTTAATATTTTATTGGGTCACGTCGCCAATAAATATTTCGTCGAATTGAGCAACATTTGCTCAGTTGCTCAAATATTGATCCAGCTATCAATATTTAGTAATTTATTAGTAATTTGTCGAATTGGGCAATACTTGCTCAGTTGCTCGTCAAATTTTCATTATTCAGTAATTCGTCGAATTGAGCAATACTTGCTGAGTTGCACGAATATTGATCCACTATCAATATTCAGTAATTCGTCGAATTGAGCAATACTTGCTCAGTTGCTCGAATATTGATCCAACTATCAATATTCAGTAATTTGTCAGTATTTCATCGAATCGAGAAATACTTGCTCAGTTGCTCGAATAATCCACATATATTCAGTAATTCATCAATATTCAACAACTTGTCGAATTTACAATATTTGCTCAGATGAGCAACATTAATATTCATGAATCGTTGAGCATTTGTCAAACATGCTTGATTCAACAAAACCTAGGTTCATTATCTAATCAGTCAACAATTGACAAACTAAATACACGTCTGTCATGCAGACTCCACGTACGATTCGTGAGACATCAATCACGTCAAATTGGAGGATAACAATTAGGGTTTTGGTCTGGCGGCCTACAGCACATGGATTCATCCACGACGAGAAATGTGCGTAAGTTGTGTAAATGGTTGAAGGAGTTAGCAAAGTAGTGGGTGCACGATCCATCAAGTCTCCACACAACATGGAACTGACTTTACCACGATCTTCCACTTGCCCACTCTTCCACTCATGAAACCGTCACACTTACAGGGATCAAGGTGTTCACAACTCTGACAATATAAATAAGTCTATGAATCCATGATTGAAAGGACAACGAATGATCACTAGCTATCAATTGTCTACACAGAATTTCTCGAGTAACTACTCTCAAGAATTCATCAATCCATCAGAACTTATTCGAACTCAACAGTTCACCAATTATTGGAGAAACCTTCAACATATCCACAATCATTGATCATCATTAATCCCACGCAATTCTCAGCTTCCCTCCTACAGATCAACCCATCTCCCTCTTTGCGACCGAATTGGCTATGGAACAACCATTGACTTGGTTTAGGCCGGAATCCTACAGATTGATCTCTCGAATCTAAGCACTCCCTTTGCAGTGCATCTGTGTGAGGTTAAGCAGTTTGCTCAGTCGAGGAGTCTCAACAACACGTCTGTCTCTTCACTTTCCCAAAAAAACAGCGAACCGTTTTTCCCCATCTACAACCTTGTACAAATTGAGATAAAAAACCTCAAAAAGGTGGAAGAGATAACTCAAAAACTCGATAATTCATTCGCTAGCCACAATTTAGGTTTACAACCAAACAAAAGGGAAAAACATCTAACTGTCACGTGCCAAACACACGATTACACTAAAGGCACCGATACAGGGGTTGCCCGTAAGAACATAGACCATGGGATATGACAACAGGACGAGAAAGGTAAAGAGCTTGAAATCTTCTGCTAATTGTATGTACAGTACAATGTGATACAAATATGAACAATACAAATGCTTTAGAAAAAAAGAAATGGAAAAGAGAAAAATCTCATAAGAGATCAGTTGTCAGTGAAAGATTAAGACACAGAAAAGAACATATTTAAGTAACGTGTGAGCGACTATAAAGTGCTTCCAAAAGGTCTCAATGATTTACCGTCTCTGCATGGCTTTGTAATCAGCATCAAAATCTTCTTTCTTCAAAATCAGTACTTGTTATCCATGTCATAGAACTCTATATTCTTGTACTTTTGTGATATGATTTCAGCTTGAACTTTTCTTGCAGTATCCGTTGCACAACCTACGAGAATGAGAACGGAAGTACCAGCAAACCCACGAAAAGCAACTAAATGAGTTGTTTGTTCTACCACGGCAGGACCAGCAGCAAGTAATGCCAAAAAGACAGAACCAAGAACTGATATACGACTAAGAACCTGAAAAGTGACAATTATGGGAACACTTCATTAGCGTGTGAGATGCAAAACTTCTGCCATTGTTTATATTTGAGGCAGGTGAAAAATACTACAGACTCAATAGTGGGCTCTACATGTTTGCATTTGAGGTGTAATACCGTTCTAGAGCCGCGAAAAACATGTCATCTCTTCTAATGATGAATTGGCGGTTCATTTCTCAAGGCCAACCAATCTTAAGTCACACCCAGACTATCTAGTTTGGTTAATAAATATATATCAACTTTCAAGAGCAAGAAAGAGTAAACACAGGAACTGATGGAAGAAAATCATATATCTATGGTAGAGATCGATCAATAAAAATATATTTATGGTTGAGGTTACGTGCTAAACTATCTTGTGCTAAGTACCACATGTTTAGAGAGGAAGTGTTACCGTTCTAATAAATGCAGCTGTGCTTTTCCCAGGACGGACAAGAGGGATTGATGCACCCTGGCGCTTCAACTGTTCACCCACATCGTCGGGGTCCAGTTGCAGAAACGTATAGTAGTAGTTGAAGAAGGCTATGAGTAGTATATTGGTTGGCAGATAGAAAGAACCTGGTATTCATTATTTTCTACCATCAGGAGATTTTCATGATGAGAAAATTAAATGATGCTTGCTCAAGCATCAAAGCCGAGATAATTATAGAGTTAATAAAGTTGGTTAGTGTCCAGATTGTATTAGTTTAACTTGTATCATGGTTGTCTTAGTTACACCTTTTGGAAAAAAAAATGGACAACACTGAGTGAAATATTCAATATGTTTCAATCTTATTCTACCTTGAAAAACAACCTCAAATAAATCAATCAAAATTGCAAGTTCTGTTCACCAACTATACAGGCAGGTCAACAAGACTTAAGTCCAACACTAGTGACTTTCAATGTGAACTCATAAAGTAGTGAAACACGTGAACTTCAATCTCGAGCACGGCCCCAAATCAAACCAGAAATGAACCATCAAAGATTCTTCATTCTCAAGTATCGCAAGCAGTATGCTCTTTGGTCATTGTGTCAATTATACTACTAAACATATGTATTATTCGTAAGAAATGAAGAGAACAGTTGTTTACCTCCTGGGTTTAAAGCAACTGCAGCATTCTTTAAAGCCGATATACCAGTGAAGCGTGCTAATGTACCAGGGAGAGCCAGGGATGATGTTGAAAATATGATTGGCATCACTCCAGAGCTATTTACCTGATTAACTAGAACCATTAGATTAAAAATAATTAACAGCCATGAGATTAAGAACGTTATTTATGACCACCAACGCTATATAGTACATACATTGATTGTTATTGTAAGGCATTTATTAGTTTGATTTAGGTGAACCTTAAGTGCAAATCTGGTTCAGATCAGGTCAGACATTTCAAATAACCAGTAAACAATTATAAATAAAGCTGAAAAACAAGTCGACCTAAGTCAGACCTGAGTCGTGTAACAGATGCCCCCATGATCATTGTATCTTACAGAAGAAAAGAATATCCATAAGCATATTTACAGGGTTTAAAAGAAATGCTAGCTCTCTACAATAAGAGAAATGAATTGGAGGTGAGCAGGTCAAGAACGTGGTACACAAACCTTGAAGGGAAGGTAAGCAGACTTTTGAAGCCCAGCACCCCTTGTATTATATCTCGAGGCATAATTAAGTGGAATCTTTCTCTCAGCTTCCTGAAACATTTACCTTAAATTAATTCAGTGAAACCCTTAATTCCACCAAAAGCACATATAATCAAGTTTATTACTCACCTGGACATAAACAATGCTAAGGACTAAAAGGAAGAAGGAAACAACAATAGAAATAAGTCCAACATAGTTCCCATCCTGAAATGCTTCCGCAACTGTCCTACCAAATGACGCAGGCAAGTACGAGATAATACTCGTGAAGATTAAAAGAGATGTTCCATTTCCAAGTTTTAGGTCCGTGATCCGCTCACCAATGTATGTTGTAAGTACTGAACCAAGGGTTAATAATACCACAGACGAGAGCACCCACTGTGTGGTGAAGTCATTGACATAGGGACGAAGGTATAGTACTTGACCAATAGCCTGAAACCAATGTAACAAATTGGATTATTTAACACATGAAAGCCAAAAAGCTCGAGAACTCAGAATTTTTTTTCGATAAGTGACGGGGTTAATCATAGGGCCGCCCATGCTAATCCGAAAAGATATTTTCACACAATCATTAAAAGGTAACAAGAACGCAGAACAAAGTTAGTGTTAGAGTTAGAATTCAATTTTGAAAAACAATAAGCTCTACTAATGGAAGATATAAGAGTTATTTTGTGAATTTCTACATAATTCCAATGTTTTAATAGGTTCATCGAAATATCGTCGAATTGATAAGCAGATAAACTGTTCACACACACTACTTCAACCAATCAAACACATGAAAGGAATGAATCATTCAGCATTCAGAACTAAATTAGAAAATATCGAGTTTCATACCTGTACTACTGCGAACCCAACAGAAGCATAGCGCGTGTACTGAAGAATTTTCTTTCTTCCAGCTTCTCCTTCCTTCTTCTGAAGTTCTTGCAGCTTGGGATAAATCTGCGTAAGAAGCTGAAACACAATCGATGCATTGATAAAAGGAACAATACCAAGCGAGCATATCCCAAGACGTCCAATTCCTCCTCCAGAAAATGAATCCAAAGTACTAAGCAAACTGTTCTGATCCAAATTACCAACAAAAGCATCCCGATTGACTCCGCCTAACGGCACATATATTCCAAGTCGGGATAAAGCCAAAAAACCTAAGAGCTTTAGGAACTTTCCTGGCAATGGACCTTTGAAGAAGTCGCCAAAGTCAATAGAACTATCTTCAATTGCAGCTGTCAATATATCAATGTACCTCAGAGTTAAGAACAATAGACCCATTATTCGCAACTTTTGAACATCTTTTTCGACTGGCGGGAGTACCAACCTGCCACTCCTCGAGCTGAAGAAGGTTTGCCCTTTGGTGTGCCTGATGTGCTCTCAAATGTTTGAGAAAGCAAGTCTACAGCACCTTCCCATGCAGCAGTAAGACTGAAAGATGTATCAGAGTTGATACATAATGGATCAAAAACTGCAGCATCACATCTGACAAATATAAACCAATTAGTAACAAAAGGAGGGTATCACGTTGGACTGTAAATGCATCATATGCAACCTATTTTGGGCCACTTGTTTTAGAATATATGGAGACGTACAACTGAAAAGCTTCAAATGCTCCTTAATTCAATAGAAGGCTGCAGTAATGTCTGTGATCCAAATTAAAAGTAGCATGTCTGGCCGATCAAAAAAAATGTAACATGACTGAGAATATATTTACTGTGATTTCTCCCCACAATTCATAGTCATGAGACAAATAGGACAGAAGTTACAAAGAATTGGCAGTAGGATAATGTTCATCAATGACAATGTCCTTCAACAACCATGGAAAGGATATAGATAGCCATAGCTGGAAATAACAGTCATGCACCGGTTATGGTAACTCGAAGATAACCCATATACCAACGGTATTGTATCCTAACTTCAATTACTCTCTGCTGAGTTGAGTGATTCACATACAATCAGGACCTTTCTAACGCCCAATTGTACATAACCATGAGTGCCCGAGTTTGTGACCTAGCTATCTTTCACAAATTTACACGAACATCTCTTCTACGGTACATAAATGATGATCTATACGAACCCTAATAGTTCAAAATAAGTAAGTTGATACCAATAAAAAGCAAGCAATGAATATTCATCTTGAAAAAATTAATAATGAAATGTAGTTTAGTTACCCATTAGAATAGGTTTCCGGGGAATTTCACATTACAGAGAGAAAGTACTTAGTAAATTACCTTTTGTTAAATGGTAAACCAAGCTTCAATATGGATTTATTGTTGGGATTTCTTCTGTCAACAGCAAAACTAGCTTTACAAATAGAAACTCTTCTTCTTCTTTGTTTTGTTGTGTTTAAATTTGAGAAATTGAAGCAAAGATTCGATGAATAAGAAGTAGAAGCAGCAGCAGCTTTCATGACTGTTAGCAACATTCTCCCTCACTCACAAAAGTCTGTTTTCTGTGCTTCTTCCGCAATGGATATGGTTAGTTCTCAATAAAAGAACCAGAACAGGTTAAAAAAAATCACTATTATTATATAGTAAAACATTTATATGGTTAAGCAGTACCTGGGTTGCACGGACACTGCAATATTGGCCTCGTGTCCGCGTCCGACGCGCTGGGACGCTGACGCTGACGCTAAAATATGCACTGGGACGCTGCAATATTGGCCTCGTGTCCGCGTCAGTGTCCTGTCGTGTCCTCGTCGCCGCGTCCACGTCCGTGCAACCCAGAGCAGTACCATCATTTCTCAGCTTTGACTTTGATGAGGTCAAATATTCTAGCTGATTCATGATGATATATCATTTTAGGACAGCTTCAACGTTCTATGAAAGGTCAAGTTAAGGCATGAAAGGGGAGAGTTAGCATTAAAAATTTCAACATTGAAAAGAAGATGCTCTTATGGACTAATCTGGGACTAAGTTATATCTGTAATGGCTTCTATCAAAATCAGGTATGTACACCTCTACTATTTACGTAACAAACTAGAAGAATCCTTCTTTTTGAAAAAAGTTAGGGTTTATCATGATTTTGAGTAAGAAGATATAGGTTTAATTGTTAGCAAAAAAAAATTAAACCTTGTTTGGTTTTTCATTTTAACTTTTGACTTTTTATTTTAACTTACGAGGGGTTAATGGTGGGAGAATTTGAGAGATTTTAATGTATTTAAATCTCTAGGGATTTAGAGGGAGTGTAAGAGAGTCTAGACAATTTGGGGGAGTTTAACCCTAACTCCCCAGAAATCTCTTGTTTTTCGAGAGATTTTGTCCAAGCATAAAAACATCATGAAACTCCCCCAAACTCCCCCAAATTGTAAACACCATATAACTCTAGTGTTTTACGACTAACAGGGAGTTTAAGAGATTATAATCAAATCTCCCACCACTGACATGAGAGTTTAAGGGATTTTGAGGTAGTTTCAAAAACTCCCTAGAAATCTCTCACCACTAACATAGATTTTAAAAGATTTTGACAAACTCCCCCACGACTAACAATGGATTTGCCAACTACATTGAAATACATTAAAATCTCCCACGACTAACACCCTGTTAAACTTTTTGGGCTATGGTTAATAAAAGTGTGGGCTACATTTAAGAGAAGCCTTCCAATTTAGTCATCATACTTTCACCGAAGTTCTTTACCTTTGGGACCCTTTGTATGTTTCATTACTCGAAGCTTTAGATCCTCTTCTGCAATTATCAACTTGGTCCATATAATCTTCTCAATTCAGTGATTTAATTTAATTCTTATTATTTTTTATTTTTTTGTATAATGTAGACTGAAGTATGAATAACATGGAAAACAGAGAAGCGGCAGAGTTGACAAATCAAACTCTGTTACCGGATAACTCTAGTTTCACTAAATTATTACACCAAGAGACATCCACTGGCTTACTTGTTGCTGAGAATTTGAAGAAGGCGCAAACGTGTACCCATACTCACACCTGCAACCCACCTGGTCCTGATCATGCAGTTCATTCGCATACTTGTTACCATTTACACACTCACTTATTTACGACTAAATCTTAACTTTGGTCATGCTCAACAATACAGGCGTGGCCATGCCACTGACGTGATGTTATGCCACAGCCACTGGCATGCCACCATGCCATATTTACTAGCATGTCGCTATGCCACGGCCACGACGCTACACCACTAGCATGTCGTTATGCCATGGCTCCACCCGGCGCTACTGTGCCAATGGCGCCACTTCGCTATACAACAATATGCGGCCATAATCAATGGCCACTCTTCCTCATGAGATGCAATCTCAGCCATCCAAGTTAGACACCAAGCTGACAGACTTGTGGCAAGTTTTAGGCAGCCGACCAAGGCAAGCCTAATATATCATCATATGTTATTTTCCTGTAGCGAAGCATCTTGACTTTGACTTGCCACACATAACAACCTGCTGCATATTTTCCACGAAAACACTCGAGACATCAAACATGTCACAAACTGGGGGATACTCATCAGGGTATTGGTCTGGCGGTTTACAATGTTCGGCGTGCAATGCGCCCATTACAAGAAAGTGTCATGAAGTAGGACAATTAGTGGTGGTGAAAAGTAACGGTATAAACAATTCATTACCTTCATCATGGAAGCGTAATGACTGACGATTACACAAATTCACTTCCCTCATCATGGAAACATAACGTCTAACGGTTACCCGTTGCTCTATTCCTCCACCACTCAATCGTTTCCGCTTCCTACGAGACCAGGGTACATTTCAATATGACTTGTATAAATAAGCTTCACCTATTTTCACCAAACAACAAGTTTTGGTCAGGGAGAACAATATAACTTCCAAAAATCATCTAATAGCTTTTCATCAATCTACCCAGTTCAACTTTCAGATACAAGTCACGAAACACCCACACTTCCAGAATCAACCATTCTGGTCTCAACACTTTCTTCGTTTCCCTCCCTAAGACCAACCCTTCTCCTTCACTTTGTGACCGAAGCAAGCCTGGAACGGCCATTTCTTGCTTCAGACCAGGATTGTACAGATTGATCTCTCGAATCAAAAGTACACATGTGCAGTACATTGTTTAAGGTTTAGACCAGTTTCTCACCCCCACACACGAAATTACCAAAATCAGCAGAAAAGGTTTTCACCCACAAATAATTGGCGACCACAGTGGGAGATTAATCTCTCGGTTACAATATCTGTTTCCAATTCCAGATTTCATTCTTCAACCCGGACATCAGAATGGTAGTAAAAAGGCGAGGGTACCTCAAATATACCTCAAGCTATAACTTTTCCTTCCTATAAGTCCTTTCCCCGAAAGTGATTGTCTATGGACTGAGTCGAGACAATACAACAAATCGGTTCATACTTTGTGTGATCGTCTATGGATACGAGATCGAGAAAATACAACAACAAAGTGTGTTTACTTGATACAAAGGTTCGGACTTAACCAAACTCAATAGGATTCACGTATCAAGTAAATAGGAATTAACGTTTGTGCAATTTACTTTAATCATAATAAAACAATTATAATGCGGAAATATAAAGTAAATGACACAGCAAGATTTTGCTAACGAAGAAACCGCAAATGCAAAAAAACCCCGGGACCTAGTCCAGAATTGAATAATTTCAGGATTAAGCCACTATACAAAATAAGACAACTTCGTATAGTTGAGACTAAGCAAATAAACCTATAGTTCACCTAGTTCCGTCTGTATTCCCACGCCTCCAACTTGTAAACAAGTCACGTACTTAGACCAATTCCTTTGGTTCGTATTCCAAACAGTAAAGGAACACCAAATTTGTTTGGTATCAACTCTCTTCAACCAAGTGCTATGAGTTGCGCAAAGGTTCCCTTGTTTATCTTAACATAAACTCATTTGCCAGGTTCCAAGATATATCTTATGTTTAACCACCCAAAGGTAATCGTTAAGATTAAGCCAACAACACTCTTCAACCAAGTGATATGTGTTGATGCAGATCTTCCTCAATTAATCAATCCAATCTACCACAAGGATAAATCGATTATTAATTGGATCCTCTCATTCCCAAACAAGTATTATGCACACCAAAGATTATAAAAACACCAAGTAAGAAATCTTCAATATCTTCTTTGTCTTCAAATCTTCTTAGATCTTCAATAAACACCTGCACACAATCACTTGAATCTCTTGTGATAAATCACACACAGAACGGAGTCTGTTAACAATGGATTATCACAAAATCGTCTTTAGATCTAACAACAGTCTAAAGATCCATGTCGAAACCTTGAACTAGTTTGAGTGAATCTTATATCAGAAGAGAAGATTCTCAAGCATAAACAAACTAGGTGCAATCAAGATTCAACCACCGTTAGTCAATCAAATAAATACGAAAACTAAAGATAAACCGCAATATCTAGTTTCCCGCCAATGGGTCGGGCTAGAGCTTCTCAATCCTAAAGAAAACTTTAAATTGAGCGGACGTAATAGATTTCACCTAATTCGATTACTCTCTTCTCCGATAGGCATCTTCACCAGTAACAAAGACAAAAGAGTACGTCTAGGTTACGTAGGATTAGTTTGCTAGAAATGCAAACTCAAAGTATTTATAGACAAGGAAGTTTGGACACCAAGGAATTTCCAAAACCGAAAATATTCTCAAGATATTTTCCATATTTACCCAAATTCGGTTTTCATAATTCCTGTGAATGCACTGTCCAAAAATGTGATCGAAATCCCCTTGGAAAATCTTTAATTAGCAAATGCACATTATTAATTCTTATTTTTTATATATAATTAAAAACCCTTAATTAAAAAGATTCTTAACTTATTTAAATTCGATTTTGGGATTTACTTCCTTCTTAGCTTTAAGGAATATCTTTGAACAAAATAGAATAAGCATTAATGCACCGTGTTCAAAGAGTGATGACATCTTACTCTTGCAAGTCTTTACCATGATTGCTCACTTGAAACCAATTTACCACACTTCCAAACAAGTTTAGAATTAGTTCATCTGACTTTCAAGAACTATGTGATTGATCAAGTTCTACTCAATCACAACTCATGGGTTTACGGTTATACCAAAACAAGTTTCGGTTCTACCTCCATGTGAGTATTGTGCATAGTTACACTAGCTTACCAAAGATACGGATGACTAGGTACTAGGATTGGTTCCCCACATATATTTGGTATTTAACTTGTATGCACTGCACATGTCCATAGGATCGGTTCCCCCTTCCAAAAAACTTGTTGCACATGTTCATAGGATCGGTTCCCCTTTCTTCCATAAACCTTGATGCACCTCATACAAGGATCGGTTCCCCTTGTGATGCACTTCACCTCTTACTAGGATCGGTTCCCCTCTTCCCAGTAATAAGTTCAGAATACACAACCCGATCGTACCCCAGGTGATTACTTAAGATCGGTTTCACTAATAAAAGTCATACCAATACATAAGTCAGGCCTCGCGTGAATAGTTTTACCAAGAATACAAACAAGTCATGCGCGTTTATACTAATCACACATATTGGTCGTTCATAAGATATGCAATGAAGAACATCCCCAATAACGCCTGGCGATTTCCTTTTCGGTTCACAACAAATATCATGAACTTACTTCCTTAGAACACGTGTAACTAGGATGAAATCCTCACCTCATACCCATACATAATCACAATAGCATTCATACAATTATGTCGATGTCTTATATACAAAGTTTAATGGTTAATCAAGAAACTTCATATTGTATTCCTTAATACTATGTCTATCTAGAGTGTTCATGCTTCGCAATTTTATGTTTTCAATATGCACTACTTGAAAGATACGTTAGGGAATGAAACAGTTCAAGTCAAATATCACTAACCTCAAGTGGAAGGATGATGTTGTCGTTGTAGCTCCGCACTTCTTTACTTCTTCAAGTCTTCGCAATACTTGTAATGTCTCACCCCAATACTTTCAAGCTAACCTATACGAAGTTGACTCTAGTATATTTAAATCAAGCGACTCTTAAATGAGTTTTGCTTCACTAAAATATGACAACCAAACTTGACATACCAACGCTTAGTGGGTTCAACCGAGCAATGCTCTAACAATCTCCCCCTTTGTCAATTTTAGTGACAAAATTCTTACAATCATATGGATAAACAAATTACAATAATTCATTACACATACGCTTGATTCCCGAATCCACAATACATAACCTGCATTCATTTAATCCTCAAATATGCAGCAGCTGCACTATAATATCAAAGCTTATACTCCCCCTAAAGGTGAGCTAGGTAGATTTTCAATCCGCACATCTTTGTTATCCTATTTATATGATATGTTACTCCCCCTTAGTCTATACTTTTCCTCATTCGTTAGATAAATGTTCAAGCACCATTGCCCTCTTCCCTTGTGACACCAATCAACCATAAATTGATATAAGCATCACTTGTTTACTCCATATATTTCTTCCCCTTTTTTTCACAAAAATGACAAAGAAAAGAAAAAATAATGGACAACATGAAAAGGATCTTACAAATCTCAAAATAGACTTGCAACCTGTTGAGTCAAGCACGAGGGTTTTACACACAATTTTTGATAACCAATATCAAAACCGAAACTACAAGTGATTACGTTTTGATATGTTATCATGGAAATAGTTGCACGAAGCAATTTTCCCAACTAGTATAGCAAACCAAAAATCAACTAAGAAACTTAGTTTCTTTGCTAAACCGATTGTATAAATACAATTGTTTTATTCGATAAGACCAAAACAAAGATAAACTCCATTTTTCTCATCAGGTTCTAATTATCCATATAACTTAAACCTTTAGATTTCAAACAAGCCAAATACTATGTTAGTTAACTAGCATTTCCTTGTTTAGGATTTCGGCTAGACTTGAATAACCGAAACCTCCACTTTGATAAGTCTAACTAAGATCAGAATTAACTTAGCTTAGCTTAGCTTATTCGGAATCGAATTGGACTAAACAACTCATCCCGTCAACATATGCATTCGTTAAGATAATTCATACAAACTAATAAATCAACTTGTATAATTATTCACCTTAACCGGATACAATAGAAACAACATATATAAACCAAAGTTTCACTATTGCACCGAAATTTTGTAAGCTTAAACAATTGATACCACACAATAAAGCAAAATAACAATTGTTTTACTTAACTGGAAGCAATTGAATTAACATAGACATTAAAGCACCGCAATTGTACCAAATTTTGTAAGCCTAAACTATGATATCACACAACAAAGCAAGATAACAAAAGTTTTACTTAATCGGAAACAATTGAATCACACACACATCCATACATTCATAATGGAATAAACACATCAATTGTACCAACAATTTCATTTAAGCAAAAGCAATATATATATTAAATAAAAATAGACCTTTCTTAAAACAGGAAAACAATTAACTAACAAAATTGTTACCTCAATTTCGCATCCAACTTCTCCAAATATGATTCCATCGCTTTCTTCTTCCGGGAGAATTGATATCGAAATACCATCATGTTGTCATTTTCATGCCAAAAACAAAAGAATAACAACAACCAACCTTTACCAGAGAAAGGTTAAAAATCGGTTTTAATAATTGCAAGCAACAGTTGAAAACCGTCGAAACACATATGCTTTTATGCTAAACCAAAACTGATTCAACATATTGTGACTTTTTCACATATTGTTTCTACAGGAATCCCTCATGATCCTTTTATAAAGCCTACCAACTTGGGCTAGAACTTAATCCTGCTAAATCAAAAAGTCACCCAAACCATAAGGGTTCACAACATATTATGAGATCGAATATCAAGGTATAAAACCGTAATCAAATATCCCATAAACATACATAGCATATAAAATAAAGCATTAAAGTACCGGCTATGTAAATCAAAAAACTATCACAAGAAAAATTATAAATCAAATAACTTTATTCGTAATAGTTTTATTCATAATAGACATACAATCAATGAAAGGAATCAAAAATTGATGTCTATTTTTCTAGATTAAGTATTATAGCATATAACTTAATCTCTAGTGGTGCTCTTGTTGTTCACTGATATTTATTCAGTGTTCAAACTGTTAAAGCATGTCTCAAGAGACTTGTCTGCAACCACTTCTTGTTTCTATAGCTCTTCAATAAGAACCTTGAGTTCAGCAAGAGCTCCTGTTGTTTCTTCGATTCGTTCTTTTAACCAATCCTGATGTCGGACAGTCATAACTAGATCAGTTTCCAGCTTTTCAAAACTTTGGATATATTGATTCATACTGTTTGAACGAATCCACTTGACTTGGGTTGGGTCCTGTTGATTGTAGGCCAACAGACATGACTCATCTTGTGATCCAACCGAACCTTCATAATCATAATCAGACATGGTTTTTGATATGCTTCTTTTCTTCCTTTCAGTATTGATTCCTTGACAGTCTTTAACCTTTTGAGCTTCCTCCTTATTAGTCTTTGAGACACTGCAATTTATTGGAGGCATGCTTGGTTATATATATAAGATGATTGACCAGGGTATCAATATACTGAAGGTAATATTTTCTCTTTACAAGGAGGCAACTTTCGGACCGAAAACTATCAGTAGAATCCGAAAATATTAAGAAATATATTTCGTTTCCTTTTGTCCGAACTTTTTTAGTTTCATTCAAAAGGTTCCAAATAAAACTTATCACGATGAACATGAACGATTTTTGGATTTTCAACTATCCATAAAAACCTACAACTTTTTCTGATAATCAATTACACAAATTACATGTGCTCCAGATTTATTGTGCCATTCCCATCCATGAATACGAGCACATATTGGGATGAGAATGCACAATTTTGATGCAACTAAGTTGTATCGGAATAAGATTTTTCAAGCTTATATTGACTATCAGAAACATAGTTCAAGTTTCTCTTAGGGAATTTCTACCCAATATACTTTCTCCCACGACGATGATCTTTTCTAACTCTAGAGATATAATCATGTGGAGAAACTGTACTGATGTGAGAATTCTCAGAGACTGATAGATCTCTCTTTATTCTTTCAATGAGATTTTCATAAAATTTTCTCATTCTAAGGACTTCCTTATGATTCACATCAGTGTTATTAACTGAAACAATTATTGGAGATCCCTCATTGTTTCTTTTAGCAGAGATTCTCTCTTTCCCTTCCTTCTGGAATCGTTCTTTATCAAAACAAGAATTATTTCGATATGGATGAGGAGGAATCTTCTTCCAGAAGCTATTGTCAACTCTTTCCTCTAATTTTGAGTTGATCTTATAGGGTTGTGGAATAATCTGTCTTTCTACTGAGGAATGATCTTTCAGTTTTTTAAGACAAGAAACTTCCTTCAAATTTTTTACCACCGTATGTTGAAGAAGTATAAGTTTCCTGTCAAGTGACTGAAATGTGTATTCCTTAAGATCATTATCATGGAATCGGTTCAAAGTTTCCTTTGGACAAGATTTCATTTGATCATTAGTAGATATAAAAGCTTGTTTCTCATCCTCTTCTGACTTGATGTAGTTCGGTAAACTACCATCATCTTGATCTGTTTCAGATGTGACTAATACAATAACATCATTTGTCAGAGTCATCGGACCTGTCTCTTTATCAAGAGAATTAACAAGAGCTTCTAATTTGACAGTGAGATTCATATTCTCTTAAGTCAGACTATCCAGTTGACTGTCTTTATTTCTGATCTCCTGTTTAAGAAGATTTGACTCTGTCTTTAAAATCATCAATTTAGAAGACAGATTTTATAGGCTTTAGGAGTTTTACCAACTCTTTATCAGCATCTTCTTCTTCATCAGAAAAAGACACAGATGTTTTCGCAACTCCTGGATCATGAGTCAAGTAGTAACATCTTCAACCTTTGAGTAGTCATACTCTTGCTTAACGTTAACTGAATCAGACATGGATTCAATTCTTATTGTATGGATCGCACCAAACACGGATTGTTAAATCTTTTCGTGTTTTCCTTCTCTGATACCAATTGAAAAGGTGAGGGTACCCCAAATATACCTCAAGCTATAACTTTTCCTTCTTATAAGTCATTTCCCCGAAAGTGATTGTCTATGGACTAAGTCGAGACAATACAACAAATTGGTTCACACTTTGTGTTATCGTCTATGGATACGAGATCGAGACAATACAGCAACAAAGTGTGTTTACTTGATACAAAGGTTCGGACTTAAAAAACTCAATAGGATTCATGTATCAAGTAAATAGGAATTAATGTTTGTGCAATTTACTTTAATTATAATAAAACAATTATAATGAAGAAATATAAAGTAAATGACACAGCCAGATTTTGTTAACGAGGAAACCGCAAATACAGAAAAACCCCGGGACCTAGTCCATAATTGAATACTCTCAGGATTAAGCCGCTATACAAAATAAGACAACTTCGTATAGTTGAGACCAAGCAACTAAACCTATAGTTCACCTAGTTCCGCCTGTATTCCCATGCCTCCAACCTGTAAACAAGTCGCGTACTTGGACCAATTCCTTTGGTTCGTATTCCAAATAGTAAAGGAATCTATTTGGTATCAACTCTCTTCAACCAAGTGATATGATTTGCGCAAAGGTTCCCTTGTTTATCTTAACATAAACTCCTTTTCCAGGTTCCAAGATCTATCTTATGTTCAAACACCCAAAGGTAATCGTTAAGATTAAGCCAACAACACTCTTCAACCAAGTGATATGTGCCGATGCCGATCTTCCTCAATTAATCAGTCCAATCTACCACAAGGATAAACCGATTATTAATTGGATCCTCTTTTTCCCAAACAAGTATTGTGCACACCAAAGATTATAAAAACACCAAGTAAGAAATATTCAATATCTTCTTGTTCTTCAAATCTTCTTAGATCTTCAATAAACACCTTCACACAATCACTTGAATCTCTTGTGATCAATCACACACGGAACTGAGTCTGTTAAAAATGGATTATCACAAGATCGTCTTTAGATCTAACAACAGTCTAAAGATCCATGTCGAAACCTTGAACTAGTTTGAGTGAATATTATATCAAAAGAGAAGATTCTCAAGCATAAACAAACTAGGTACAATCAAGATTCAACAACCGTTAGTCAATAAAATCAATATGAAAACTAAAGATAAACCGCAATATCTAGTTTCCCACCAATGGGTCGCGCTAGAGCTTCTCAATCCCAAACAAGACTTTCAATTGAGCGGTCGTAAGAGATTTCACCTAATTAGATTACTCTCATCTCCGATTGGCGGATTCACCAGTAACAAATACAAAAGAGTAAGTCTAGGTTACACATGATTAGTTTGCTAGAAATGCAAACTCAAAGTATTTATAGACAAGGAAGTTTGGACACCAAGGAATTTCCAAAACCGAAAAAATTCTCAAGATATTTTCCATATTTACCCAAATTAGGTTTTCATAATTACTGTGATTGCAATGTCCAAAAATGTGATCGAAATCTCCTTGGAAAATCTTTAATTAGCAAATGCACATTACTAATTCTTATTTTCCATATATAATTAAAAACCCTTAATTAAAAAGATTCTTAACTTATTTAAATTCGATCTTGGGATTTACTTCCTTCTTATGCTTTAAGGAATATCTTTGAACAAAATAGAATAAGCATTAATGCACCGTGTTCAAAGAGTGATGACATCTTACTCTTGCAAGTCTTTACTATGCTTTCTCACTTGAAACCGATTTACCACACTTCCAAACAAGTTTAGAATTGGTTCATCTGACTTTCAAGAACTATGTGATTGATCAAATTCCACTCAATCACAACTCATGGGTTTACGGTTATACCAAAACAAGTTTCGGTTCTACCTCCATGTGAGTATTGTGCATAGTTACACTAGCTTACCAAAGATATGGATGACTAGGTACTAGGATCGGTTCCCCACATATATTTGGTATCTAACTTGTATGCACTGCACATGTCCATAGGATCGGTTCCCCCTTCCCAAAAACTTGTTGCACATGTTCATAGGATCGGTTCCCCTTTCTTCCATAAACATTGCTGCACCTCATACAAGGATCGGTTCCCCTTGTGATGCACTGCACCTCTTACTAAGATCGGTTCCCCTCTTCCCAGTAATAATTTCAGACATACACAACCCGATCATACCCCAGGTGATTACTTAAGATCGGTTTCACTAATAAAAGTCATACCAATACATAAGTCAGGCCTCATGTGAATAGTTTTACCAAGAACACAAACAAGTCATGAGCGGTTATACTAATCACACATATTGGGCATTCATAAGATATGCAATGAAGAACAGCCCCAATAACGCCTGGCGATTTCCTTTTCGGTTCACAACACATATCATGAACTTACTTCCTTAGAATACATGTAAACATTGTTCGCTAGGAAGAAATCCCCACCTCATACCCATAGATAATCACAATAGCATTCATACGATTATGTCGATGTCTTATATACAAAGTTTAATGGTTAAGCAAGAAACTTCATATTGTATTCCTTAATACTTTGTATATCTAGGGTGTTCATGCTTCGCAGTTTTATGTTTTCAATATGCACGACTTGAAAGATATGTTAGGGAATGAAACAGTTCAAGTCAAATATCACTAACCTCAAGTGGAAGGAGGATGTTGTCGTTGTAGCTCTGCAATTCTTCACTTCTTCAAATCTTCACAATACTTGTAATGTCTCACCCTAATACTTTCAAGATAACCTATACAAAGTTGAATCTAGTATATTTAAATCAAGCGACTCTTAAATGAGTTTTGCTTCACGAAAATATGACAACCAAACTTGACATACCAACGCTTGATGGGTTCAACCGAGCAATGCTCTGACAGGTAGAAGCAAACGATCCGCGCGGGGTTTAGTGGTCAGTTATTACACGATGAGGAACGACTAGGGACTTCTCACAGTCACAACGGCGTCGCCCATAAAACTCGGACTTACACCTAGAAGATCCATTTTGTTGGGAGACCCTAAAAGAGGGTAAGTCTTGTTAGACAAAGTTCATAATCTACTACCTCAAGTTTTCACATAGAAACCGATAGCCATGTTACCCCCAAAAAATTTATCCCATATTTTCTACCGTTATACAATATTCACGGTTCCGTGACTCTCCTGGAATATTCATGCTTCTAACAGTCATGACCAAAACGGCATTATTCTAAAATTCATTTCAAAGAATAATCCAAAACCCTCATAGGTAACGATTATCTATCAATCCAAAAATATCAAACCATAAACCAGGCGTTTAGTTTGCCTTTCAAAAAAAAAAAACCTAAGCAAAGAAAGTTCAGAAAATAAAAACATTCAAGGAAAATCGCCTAGCAAAGGCTCGTTCTTCTTGGAGAAAGTGTCCTTCATGCTTTGAAGAGACGCCTGCTTCAGCTTCAACTCTTGGGACAACTTCTCGACTTATGCCTCTTGTTGATTAATCAAATCCGCAGAAGGTCCATCAGCCGCTTCAGCCTGCAGCCTTTAGATCACAGAAAATCCATCACAAAACCAGGAGGCATTAAACTCAAAGTTTACACACATATCCCGATGGAATTCCCAGCTTTTGACTACATCTCCAGACACAGTGTGTCCAGTCATGCCACACATGTCATGAATTGAAGATAGAGTTTCCTCCACATGCTTAACCAATGAAAAGCGACTATCAACCTTCCTGGTCGTAGCGATGTGCCATACCTCTTCCATATCTTGGTATATAGCTCTACATACTTCACGGGCACACTTCATCCTCCAATTAACACATAACCTTAGAAAGGAGACTCGAATGGAGGATCAAAAATGACACATGTGGCTGGATGTGAGACTAGCAAAGATTCTGTAGGAATAATCACGCCCGTCATTATGACAGTATTTTTCGCCATGGGATATGCATCAACATCTTTATGATGATCAACCTCCATCTCCAGATTACCAGCGGGTACAGTTTCCATGATGGAGACACTGTTGCATCTTCATTGTCGTGAACCTCCATCTCAGAGTTACTTTCAGAAGCGACCTCCTCCTGTAAATACCACCAATTGAATATTTATTCGGTATAAGTAAATAGTCCAAGAGGAAAGCATGTGGGAGACTCACTGAATCATCTGTGGGCCCACTTGGATTGGAAGAGGACTCGCTGCCCCTCTCTGAAGAACTTTCTCCATCACCGTCAGACTCTGAGTTTTCTTCTTCTTCATATTCCTCTTCACTGCTGAGAGGCTCAGTATCGCCAAACTTTTCTTCAGAAGGCATCACCTTTTGGCCACTTGAAAGTCTGGTAAAAGCGTTTATCTTGATGAGACCCTGAATCAAAAAGGGAAGAGATTTTTAGTGGCAACAATTCAGAATATTTATGCAAGATGACCAAATCAGGAAGAAAATCATACATACTCGCATATTGGAAGAACTAAAAGTCACAAGAGCCGTCGAATCCGACTTAAAACCACCAGTACGATTTTTAGACCTTCGCTCTTTCTTCTGGGGACTGTCCACATCCGAGCTAGGATATTTTCACTTAGCATTAGAAGGATCCCTCAACAATGGATGTTCCGCTAAAATCGTAGTGGAAGGCTTGCCACGAGAATTTTCCACTACGTTATTCATAAATCCGTGGATGGCAATAAACTCATCCTGCCAGAATACGTTGTACTTGGAGGTTGTCATTGGACTTCGTTCTGAGAGCAAGAAAGAAAGACTTTTACCTAGTGTGAGAACACATGCATCAAGAACAGCTGGCAACAATTCTTCAGGAGCCACCGGCTGACGAGTAAATAGGACCCCTTGGTCAAAACCCATATGCCGAGCCGCCCTATCAATATTATAAGGGACTTCCTTGAAATACCCCCGGAAGAAATATTGCACGTGTTCGGGGATACAACTTTTCATAAATATGACATATCCAACGCTCATATTCTTTCAAGCAGAAAGCAAAGTCAAGTTCGGAGCAGCGGCAAAAGTGTTCGGATGAACTATGGACGCGTGGACTGGAGCCCAAGGACGAAATATAACGGCATAGGTATTTTCAAGGAAGTCAATGAGCTTTGATCCATATTTTGGGCGCTTATTCAACCAACGCAATATTCTGGAGCCGCCACAAGACTCGGGAAGTAAAACCGATGGTTTGGGAGCATATTTTACGAAATGCTCCCACAACCATGTTTGGAGAAAAGCAACGTGGACATACGAGTCCACTTTCATATAACCATTTGAAGCGTACATATCCACGACCAGATGATCCAAATGGGTGTACAAGAGCCAAGAAACAAGCCACCAATGGGAAGAACGACACCTTTCGCCAATTTGATGGAGAATTTAATGTGCTCCTGTCTTATGTCCTTCTTACTAGAGCCATCATCGAAATTATCTATGGATAGCCACATAACTAAAAATGAAACAACATGGAGTGTATCGTCCAACACTAGATCCGACTCCGGCTCATCAGGGAACCACTCATACACCCACCAGCTATAGAAGCACTTCGTCTCGTAATCCTTCCGAACGAATACTTTTGACTTCTCGTCAAGAGTGGCACGCATTTCTTCTTCGTCGTCGGACAACATGATATCAAGATTCACTGTTATGGGAAGGTTTAGCAAGACGAATATACTCTCTAAAGAGATGGTCATTTTACCCCACCTACATATGTCCGTGTGAGTATCCGGACACTATCTGGAGATAAAAGCGATCAAGCCCGTGATATCTTTCCTAATTTGAAGTGTTGCAGAAGCCATGACAACATGATTTGCACGTTGGTCAAATTAGCCCTCACACAGTCTTGGCTTATCATGAATTGCATCCATTTATTAAAAGCGCAATGGACTCTGACAGATTTTGAAGTAAATGGGAGAAGCAGGATACTCTTTCCTCTGAAGGAAAAATCGCATTACATGCCCCGGCTGAACCGACTGGACCTCTCCTTCATTTTCTAAACCGGTCAAAAGGGTCGCCACATACTTGGGATGGGCTTTCACAAATGTAGAAGACTTTGTAAAAAAATTCATCATCCGTGATTGGCTTGGAGTTGCCAACATTCTTCGATGTGGTGGCGGGACTTTTCTCAAGTGACATCTTAACAGAATTTATTTACGTTGCTTTCACTATTGAAGTAACTACAATGGAGCAAAACCAATAAAAGTTACTACTAATAAAAAGGGCGCATAAAAATCATTTTGTCAACGGCGGAACAAATCATCTTGGTCACAAGCAAATTTATTGGGTCGCAAGCCGTAGCATGCACGGACAAAGGTGGCACACAACCAGAGGAGTTGTAGCCGAAAGAATGGGGACTGGCATCCCCCCCCCCCCAACTTTGTTCCACGAGAGGTATACCCTCGGGCAAAAGGGTGCCACAGTCATGTTCAAAAAAAAAAAAGGGGAAACCTTGAAATTAGGTTTTGTGGAGAAGGCGGCTACCCGATCATGCATAATTACTTCGCATAAAAAATTGGCTTCATTACCGTTAAACAATGTGGTTGATGTTATGAAAATGATATTGGCAAAGGGAAATTACTCACATTAAAATATTTCACGAATTTATAACGTACATACCTACGGCTAGGGTTTACACCAACACAGAAGAATAAACAAAAATAAAAAACACAGAGATGCATACCTGGAATACGCTCGCCTGCTGTGTTGCTACTACTTTGCCGCTAGCTCCAAGGAGTGAGAATATAATTGATGATACGGGATAAACAAGATGGGCAACGCCTTTTATAGGCACAAATTTTGGGAGTTCGAAAGGATGAAGGTTTCCTATTTTTGGTTACACATGAAAAGAGGCAACCGGACCCGCTCTAGCAAAGATACATGAAGGCAACAGACCACAGCCAAGTTAGCGCCAAGAACCCGCTCCTAACCAGTGCCATCATCTCCGCTTCCAGCCAGATTATGCACGCCGCAACAAGCCAGCACCAATGGCTCCACGCCAAGACAATGCCAACGGCTCCACTCCAAGCCAGCATCATCTCCGTGACCAAGCCAAGCCAGCAGCGTCACGACCAAGCCGAGCCAAGCCAGCAGCGTCACGACTTTTCATTCCAAGTGTACGTCCTGAGCAATGCCAACTGGTCCGATCTAAGCCAGCATCATCTCCGCATCCCAAACCAACTCTAATTCCCTAGCCAGCAGCGCCTTGAACCATTCCTTAACCAGTAGCCAAAGATTTTGCACTGGCACCAACATCCCATGGCCAAGATGAATTTATACAAAAGCCGCCAACACAAGGATCACGGATTCCTCATGCCTTCCACCAAAAAGTTAGTTAAATTTCCTTGGCAATCTCTTCACGTTTTTGCTCTTTCGGTTCTACTCTCGTCTGTCACCATCTCATGCTTACCCCGCAATAATGCCACTGTTACATTCTAAACATGATACTTAATATTGATGGTGGTTTTTATCTTAGGTTTAAAATCGTAAAACCTTACATCTGACGTCACTCGACAAGGAAACGGTGCCATATATGCTAACCTCTCCACCGACATATTTATTGAGCCATTCAATATATTTACATGAAATTTATCCAGACTGGCGAATGTAGCAACCATTCCCAAACATTCTGTAAATTTCGGCACCTCTCCAATACAAGACTCACTGAGTACTTTCATGTGTTATGTTCCCCGGCAGAACCCTTAATATTGTTATGGCATGACGGATTTATGTTCACTCGCAGCGGAGTAACATGAACCTACAAGTACCAAAGTTAAGGCCATCGCACGAAATGCTCAGACGGAAAGCACACTACATTCTGTAGATAAGGATTTTTTTTGGAAGCATACAAAATCCAGCCAATTATTGTGATAACTCACAAAAAACTCATAACCCCGACTAATTTGCAGAAATTAGGGTTTCGCGCCCCGCGCAGTACACTAGACCCTGTTGGTCGAAACTATGCTTAGCCAAACTAGGCAATTAACTCCGCCACAGCGCACTGGAATTGTAGCCACGCCCTAGCTTGTCGTCCCCACTTACCATCGACCAATCAGGTCGCTCTAAAGCCGCTACAGCGTACTGGAAGTGTGGCCATGCCCTAGCTTTCAGGCCCCACTTCCCATCGACCAATCAGGTCGCTTTAAATCTGCCACAGCGCACTAGATGTGTGGCCACACCCTAGCTTTCCGGCCCCACTTCCTATCGACCAATCAGGTCACTCTAAATCCTCCATAGCTCACTAGAAGTGTGACCACACCCTAGCTATCCGTCCCCACTTCCCATCTACCAATCAGGTCGCTCTAAAGCCGCCACAGCGCACTGGAAGTGTTGCCACGCCCTAGCTTGCCGGTCCCACTTCCCATCGACCAATTAGGTCACTCTAAAGCTACCACACTCACACCACAAGTGTGGCCACACCCATGCTTAGCCGTCCCTCTTATATTAACCAATCAGGTTGCTTTAAACTCGCCACAGTGTTGAAAAGAAGGAAACCGCGCCAGATGGCCGTAAAGACAATTGGATTCCCCAGAACGCACACATGCCAAATGCACATGCCAAGCACACATGTCAGACGCGCATGCCAAATGTGTCAAACATGTCCACTCACCCCCATGCGACGTGCCATATATGATAATTAGGGTTTCGACAAGCCAAACCCTAATTAAGGCAAGATTTCCACACCAACGTGCCAAAATTTCAGTGGCTATGGCTACACCGTAACCATGCCAAAGGAATGCATGAGCCATGCCGCTAACGCGCGTTAAAGGCACCACTACCAACTAAATGGTAGCCATGATCGACGGATACCTTTCCTCCTGAGATGTAATCTCATCCATACAAGTTCGCCACCAAGATGACGGACTTGTGGCAAGTTTTGGGCGACCATGCCGCAAAACCCTAAACTTTGGCCACGACATCAAATCCCAGTTTGGCCATGGCACTTGATTTCGGCCACAGTACCAAACCTTAGCCTTGGCTACGGTGCCAGGCCCTAACCTTGGCCATGCCGCCAAGCCTTGATTTTAGTCACGGAGACAAATCTTAACTTTGGACATGCTCAACACTACAAGCGTGACCATGCCACTGAAATGCTGTTATGCCACAGCCACTAGCATGCTACCATGCCATAGCTACTAGCATGTCTCTATGCCACGACCACTGGCATGACACCATGCCACTACTACTAGCATGTCACTATGCCAAAACTACTAGCATGTCGCTATGCCACGGACACTGGCATGCCACAGCTACTTGCGGGTCGCTATGTCACGGCCACTGGCGTGTCACCATACCAAAGCTACTAGCATGTCGCTATGCCGCGACTACGTCATTGGAATGCCACTATGCCATGGCTACGCCACTGGCATGCCTCTAGCATGCAGTTATGCCATGCCTCCACCCGGTGCTGTTGTGCCAATGGCGCCACTTCGCTATACGACAAGATGCGGCGATAATCGATGGACACTCTTCCTCATTAGATGCAATCTCAGCCATACAAGTTCGACACCAAGCTTACAGACTTGTGGAAAGTTTTAGGCGGCCGACCAAGCCAAGCCTAATAGCATCATATGCTATTTTCCTGTGGCAAAGTATCTTGATTTTGACTTGCCACACATATCAACCTGTTGCATGTTTTCCACGAAAACACTCGAGACATCAAACATGTCACAAACTGGGGGATACTCATCAGGGTATTGGTCTGGAGGTTTACAGCGTGCGGCGTGAAATGCGCCCGTTACAAGAAAGTGTCATGAAGTATGAAAATTAGTGGTGGTGAAAAGTAACGGTATAAACAATTCATTACCTTCATCATGGAAGCGTAATGACTGACGGTTACACAAATTCACTTCCCTCATCATGGAAACATAACGTCTAACGGTTACCCGTTACTCTATTCCTCCACCACTCAATCGTTTCCACTTCCTATGAGACCAGGGTACGTTTCAATATGACTTGTATAAATAGGCTTCACCTATTTTCACCAAACAACAAGTTTTGGCCAGGGAGAACAATACAACTTCCATAAATCATCTGATAGTTTTCATCCAGCTAGCCAGTTCAACTTTCTGATACAAGTCATGAAACACCCACACTTCCAGAATTAACTATTCTGGTATCAACACTTTCTTCGCTTCCCTCCCTAAGACCAACCCTTCTCCTTCACTTTGTGACCGGAGCAAACCTGGAATGGACATTTCTTGGTTTAGGCCAGGATTATACAGATTGATCTCTCAAATCAAAAGTACTCCCATGCAGTACATTGTTTAGGGTTTAGACTAGTTTCTCGCCTACACACACGAAATTACCAAAATCAGCAGAAACGGTTTTCACCCACAAACAATAAGGTTTACGGATCATTATGTAAGGGGGAGTGGTTTTCATTGTGAGATGAAGTATTGACTAAGTGGGAGTGATACATATTATCGCAGTATTATTGTCAAAGTTGTGATACAATTGAACTTTGATATTGTGTAATAATATTATAACATTGTATAACAATAATTGAGAACAATTGTTTTCTTATTGTTATGGTTACAGATCTTCAAAAAATATGATGCTGAGTTGAACACGTTCAGAATTTCTAGAGTACTTAGAGTAACGAATAATTCAAGGAATGTTGAAGAACCAATGAAATCAAGCATGTTGGATGATAAGCAACAAAGTTTATTTATTTGTAATCCATATGTATTGATAGTTTTGTCACTAAAATTGACAAAGGGGGAGATTGTTAGAGCACTGATCGGTCGACCTCTCAAGCGTTGATATCTCAAGCTTGTTTGTCAAGTTTAGGTGTCAAAACTATAAGCCTTGATTCCTAGTCTACTTATAACTATGTCTCGGATTAGGATAGAATGTGTAGTTGAGCTTTAGACTTCACGGTGTTCATCGATTGAAAAAAGAGATATACTAAGGGGAGCTTGGAGGAACTTCATCAACAAAAGGTATGTGGAGACTTAAATTCATCTATCACTCAGAAGTTTATTCTATCTCCTATTGAGACTAAGTCGTATAGCTATATAGTCTTTTACATTTTACACATTTGATATTTCGAGCTGAGTTTAACTCATTTATATCTTTCTCGAAATATGTATTGGAAAGCTTTTTTCTTTAACTATGTTCATCATTATTCTTGATGAGTTTAGTTGGAAACAATTTATTTGTTGGAAACTAAATAATGAGTCAAAAAATGATCACGTGAAAATCTCCTTGTAACATCTTATATGATTTGTGTGAGATAGTCATTTGATGTAAACTCGAAATATTTCGTATTGATCATTCGATCAGTTGAAAATTTATTATAAGCTAATAGTTTGTGTGAGACAGCTATTGTCGTCTTCTAAGAATGTTTCAATGATTGAAATGTGAGTTTAGAATAATTAATCATTGTCTGGATATAGCACAATATGCATACCCGTATGCAAACTGTTGTAAGAATGATTCAGGTCCGGGAACAAAGTATGCATACCCGTATGCGAATGGTTATAACTGTCAAATTCCGGGAACTAAGTTTGCATACCCGTTAGCAAACTGTTTCACCTGAACTCAGTCTGGAATGACAGTATGCGTACCCTTTTGCGAACTGTCGGAAAATATCAAAGTCTGGAACTTAGGTTTGCGTACCCGTTTGCAAACTTATGTGGTTAAGTTCTAAAATCGGTTAAGTATGATTTCATACTTTTGAGCAAATACATTTATAAATTAAGGAATGAAATATTTGCAAACCGTGGCTAAAATGTTAATGAACTGATTCTTTTGAAATAATCCGATTTTGCTTCAATTGTGTCTTGTATACTTCTATGAGAATATAAATAATTGAACAACTCTATGAGTAACACAATTAGATTCATTTGATGATCATTTGATCTAGAAGTGTTAAGATGAATGTGGTTAGTACAAAAGTGTTCATATGGCTAACTTCGGTTAATTGTTATTGAGCCAACTCAATATACACGTTTGGGTACGGTTACCCATATCTAAATGAAGGTATATTTCATTTTTATGCAACAAGCTAAGACCATCTAACAGTGGAGAGATATTGCTTTGGTTTTAAGCAAACATATCTTAAATCTTGAATCAGGATTTTATGTAATGGTGAATATTGATTGATTTTTTTCAAAGCTATCAAACCCTGGTTTGTAGACTATAAAACCTAATCCCCACACCTCTTGGGTGATACTAGTTGCGACTAAAGTCGATTCTCATTTAACCTAGGTTTTTCCTAAAACCATCATAGGTTAATGACTTAAATACTTCATTGGGATTCTGAAGCCAGACCTAACTATTTTCTCTGTAGTTGCGTTTTCTAATCTTATTTGTTCTATCATGTTGAGTACTATCTTCTCTATGATTTGATCGAGATTTATCATTCTTTGTGATTCCATAATAACTTGTTCTACTACCATATAGTTAAGTTATTGTGAGGTGATTGATATTTCAAGGCTATTCTTCGGGAATATAAGACCGGATTATCAATTGGTTCATGTTCACCTTGATTTATCTATCAGAATATATATCATTGATCTGATCTCTCATAACTGGAACCAGGAAAAATTAAACACCCTACCCAATCTTACATCTCAAAAAATAATAAACATCCACCTACCCCAGGATAGCCCCCAGGAAAAAATAATCAGGCCCACTCAAAGTCTGGAAAATACAATACTTCTTTGGGATATAAATGTCTAACCCAAGGTCAACCTACTCAAAACCTCCTTCCACCAACAAAATTCTTGTGGACTTTACCGTGACACTAAAAATTCAGCTTTTCTTATGGAAATCAATTAATGAGGGTCTACCAACCTTCTCTCTTCTACACCACATCCATCTGACCAACTCTGACATTTTCCGCAGATGCAACGCTAATCAGGAATCAGCATCTCACCTGCTAATTCACTTCCCAACTGCGACTTCAGCTTGGAACACCTTATTCACTCAGCTATCAACCTTACCAAACTCCAACTATAGCCCCACATGCCCTTTAAAGCCTCAAACAACCATTTCCCAAAATCTACAACAATCAGAACCAGTATATGTCATGTCTTCTGTTTGCTTTCTATTCTGGACCTTATGGTTGGCTAGAAATGAACAAATTTACTTCCAAAAGCAAACAACATCCGAAGAAATCCTAGCTTGGGCAAAAAAACAACAAGAAGAATACTATGTGGCAATAGAAACCTTACCTTACCAGGAGATTCACCAGTACTTAACCAATCAATAAATGGCAAAAGAATCTCAACAATTTCGGTAGGATGGTCCACACCAAACTTGAATTAGATTAAGATTAACACAGATGGGGCAGCCAGGGGGCATCCAGGTTTTGCAGGTGCGGGTTTTATTTGCAGAGATTTTGAAGCACGAACAATTATGGCTTTAGCTCAACCTCTAGGAATTACAACAGCCTTAACTGCAGAAGCTTGGGCTATGCTTTTGGCATCAAGAACAACAACAGAAAGGCAATGGCCAAAAGTTCTCTTCGAAACGGACTCAGAAAACCTTCTGCTCTTCGTCACATCTGCTACTGAACCCCCTTGGCATATCTCAGGGATGATTGAAGAAATAAAGTATAGAATGCGACAGATTCCGCAGGCCACTATCCAACACAACTACAGAGAAGGAAATCAAGCAGCAGATGGCTTGGCCAACCAGGCGGCAAACAAAAGTCAAATGGGAAACTTTTCAACCAAAATTTGGGACCAGACAATCCCGATTTGTATTAGTCAATTTATCTTCCATGACTCAGTGGGTAGCCATGTCAAATTGTAACCTAATATTCTATTAATAAAATGCATGCTTCAAAAAAAAAAAAAAACGATGTCAATGGGAGGATCTTTGTTTTAAATCGGATACTTCAGACTGATATTCTTTCACGTAACCACCTTCGTTAATAGGTATGTAGGTTTTTTTTCTTGATTGATACATAAGAACATATTATATAAAAAAAGGGTACAAAGAGAGCATTAACTAAGGAGGAATATACAGGGGGGGATAATGTACAAAAGTCAAAACATAAGCTAAAAATAATGAATTATTGTGGCTTAAGTTAAAATACAACTCCTTCTAATTGACCATTATGCGTCGATATGAAACATCATCAAAATATTTGAAAGTAAGAGCTCATATATAAAAGGTATACTTGAACATATCAACGATGTTAGCCACATATTGATTTTTTCCATTGAATACTCTGGAGTTACGCTCAGATTGATTTTTTCCACTGAATACTCTGGAGCTACGCTCCTTCCAAGCGCACCATATAAAGGATGGTGGAATATGTATGTAGTTTTATATCAAAGGGTTTTTTTTATCAGTAAAGAACATGTTGCTGATGAGTTTCGATCTCAGGTCACTTGTATTATCCTCTAATGACTTTACCACCATACTACAGTGAAAGGAGTTTTATCTCAAAGAACCTTCTAGTGTATTTTTTTTTTTACGAAAAAGAAACAAGCCTCGTTTATTAATAGATAAAATTGACTGAGAATCGAAGTCAATATAGGGTTGATCAAGGATCATATCAAAACTAATGAGACTCCGCCAATTTTTAACTAAAAATTCTACATTTTCAACCATTCTAACTATCCCTAAATACCAACTAAGTAACAATGTCATAAAAGGTAATTTTGTTTGAAACTTATAAAATTTTCTCTTAACAGCATGAGTGGGTTCTTATGAAATATCTAACCAAGGATTTTGATTAAACCAAGGTTTTTTAATCTCTTGATTTAACCACGAGATTTTAGTCTCTTGTATGAAAGAGCAACAGTAACCTAAGTAACTAGTAGTAACAGAGATCTTCTGGAGCGGTCTAACTAGGTTGAAATCGATCTAAATAACTTGATCGGTATCTTTTGCTGATGTTGTTGATGATTCTGTTAGAGGAGTTGTTGAAGTCGTTGTTGAACGAGTTTTCCTTGAAGTGGTCTCCATTTATATTAAAGGAGATGTTCTTCTAGAAGAGATCTACATATGAATCATCATGAACTTGTTATTTTAACACTAGCCATTAGCTTGAATCGCCACTACAAACAAAAAATTGCAAGGTTTGAAAATCACATTAACAAAATAGTTTCAGATAGAAAAATAAACTAGAAACTAAGACTGAATTATTAGATGTGGGTAATAATCAAGAAGAGATATGAAAGAAGATCTGAGCATAAGAAGCTTGGGCGGCTGTGGGTTCTCTAATCGCAAGATTTTTAGAAGAGAAAATATGGAAGGACCTTATAATATGTAAAGAGACTCTGCAACTGAAAAGACGAGGGTACCCAAATATACCTCAATCTAAAACTTTTCCACCTATAAGTCCTTTATCTGAAAGTGATTGTCTAAGGACTAAGTCGAGACAATACAACAAATTGGTTCACACTTCGTGTGATCGTCTATGGATACGAGATCGAGACAATACAATAACGAAGTATGTTTACTTGATAAAAGGTTCGGACTTAACCAAACATAATAGGATTATTATCAAGTAAATAGGAATTAACGTTTATGTAATTTACTTTAAATTATAATAACAATAATTATAATTGCAAAAATAAAAGTAAATGACACAGCAAGATTTTGTTAACGAGGAAACCGTAAATGCAGAAAAACCCCGGAACCTTGTCCAGAATTGAATACTCTCAGGATTAAGACTCTATACAAAATCAAACCAACTTGGTATAGTTGAGACCAAGCAACTAAACCTATAGTTCACCTAGTTCCGTCTGTATTCCAACGCCTCCGATCTGTAATAATTCACGTACTTGGAACAATTCCTTTGGTTCGTATTCCAAACAGTAAAGGAACAACAAATATGTTTGGATCAACTCTTTTCAACCAAGTGATATAACTTCGACAAAAGGCTCTTCTGTTTATCTCAATAAACTCCTTTGTCAGGTTCTTAGATCTATCTTATCAACAACTACCAAAGTAATTGTTAAGATTTTGTAATCAATACTTTAAATCACAAAGAATTGTATTGATGCCGATCTACTCAACTAATCAATCCAATCTACCACAAGTATAAACTGATTATATTTGGATACTCTTTAACCGAAATAAGTATTGTGCACACCAAATATTATGAACCCAAATCAGAATCTTCAAAGTCTTTTTTGTCTTCAAATCTTCTTAGATCTTCAATAAACACCTACATATAATCAACTTGAATCTCTTGTGATCAATAACGCACATAACAGAGTATGTTAACAATGGATTATCATAAGACGTTTTTTTATCTACAAATAGTCTAAAGATCCACGTCGAAACTTCGATATAGTTTGAGTGAATCTTATATCATAAGAGAATATTCTCAAGCATTAACAAACCAGGTGTAATCAAAGTTCAACCACCGTTAGTCAATCAAATCAATCGAAAACAAAAGATAAACCACAATTATCTAGTTTCCCACCAACGGTACTAATAGAGCTTCTCAATCCCAAAGAATTCTTTAAACTGAGTGGACGTAAGAGATTTCTCCTAATTAGGTTACTTTCCTCTCCGAATAGGTGGCTCCACCAGTAACAACACAACTGAGGTAGTTTTGCTGGCTCTAAGGATTAGTTTGATCGAAACGCAAACTTTGATATTTATAGACAAGGAGGTTTGGGCACCAAGGAATTTCCAAAACCGAAAGTATTCTCAAGATATGCAATATATTCCAAATTCGGTTTCCATAATTCCTGGAATTGCTTTGTACAAACATTGACCGAAAATCTCTTAGAAAATCTCCAACCAGTAAATGTACATTACTAATTTTCATTTTTCAAAAATAAAATTAAAAACCTTAAATAAAAGATTCTCAATTTATTTTTCGATCTGGGATTTTCCTTTAGCTATTAAGGAATGTCTTTGAAAAATAAAAGATAAGCGTTACTGCACATGTTCAAAGTATATTGACATCTTAACTTTGTAAGTCCTCTTTCATACTTACAATCTTGAAACCGATTTGCCACACTTCCAAACAAGTTTAGAATTGGTTCATTTGACTTTCAAGAACTATGTGATTGATCAAGAAGACTCAATCACCAAACATGGGTTTCACGCTTCTACCAAAACAAGTTTCGGTTCTACCTCCATGTGGGTACTGTATTTAGCCACATTAGCTTTCCAAAAATTCGGTTGACTAGGTACTAGGATCGGTTCCCACATATATATATGGTATTTAACTTGTACTTATTGCACATGTCCATAGGATCGGTTCCCCCATCTAATAAAAACTTGATGCACCTCATATAAGGATCGATTCCTCTGTGTAATAGGTTGCACCTCTTACTAGGATCGGTTCCCCTTTACCCAGAGTCGGTCATACCAATAACAGTAAATCGATCATACCATCTCAGGTGATTACTTAAGATCGGTTTCACTAATAAAAGTCATACCAATACAAAAGTCAGGCCTCTGTGAATAGTTTTACCAAGAACATAAACAAGTCATGAGCGGTTATACTAATCACACATATTGGTAGTTCAAAAGATATGCAATGAATAACAATACCAATAATTCCTAGAGATTTCCCTTTCTATTCACAAAACAATTTCATGAATTTACTTCCTTTAAACAAATGTAAAACATTGTTTCCTATGATTAAATATTCACCTTATACCCATACATAATCACAATATCATTCAAACGATTATGTCAATGTCTTATATACAAAGTTTAATGGTTAAGCAATAAACCTCGTATTATATTCCTTAATACTATGTCTAACTAGAGTGCTATCATTCATGCTTCGCATTTATGTTTTCAATATGCACGACTTGAAAGATATGTTAGGGAATGAAACAATTCAAGTCAAATATCACTAACCTCAAGTGGAAGGATGATGTTGTCGTTGTAGATCCTTACTTCTTAACTTATTCAAATCTTCGCAATACTTGTAATTTATCATATCCTAATACTTTCAAGCTAACCTATACGAAGTTGACTCTAGTACATAATAAAGCGACTCTTAAATGAGTTTTGGATCATTAAAATATGACAACCAAACTTGACATACCGACGCTTGGTGGGTTCAACCGAGCTATGCTCTAACAACAACTAATTTATCTTCACCTAGATTCTTTTTTATTAAGTATGGAAATAATCATAATGGCTTGGTTGAGCTAACTAATTTATCTCCACCTAAAGTTATATTTATTTGTATTATTGTTGATGGTGGTTTTTAGTTTATGGCGAAAACCGTAAAATCGATATTAGTGCTCCAGTATTTAAAATACTATGCTTTGATATATCCGCATTCCATAAGGAATTTAAAGGATATGCCAGAAACCTAGTGAATGCTTACGCCTTTCTTCTTACATGTTTATATTTATGAATTTCGCCTGGCTGAATTCAGAAAATATATGTATGCCTACATAATTTGTATTTACTCTACGACTCAGTACCTACATGTATGAAAATTATTAAAATAATATTAGTGCATGTTGCAATACTCCCAGTTATTCTATAATTTTGTTGTATTATTCAAGATCCTAGTTGCATTATTCATTAATGCAAAGCCTGTTGAGTATTTATTTTATGCGGTGTTCCCAGATGAACTCTTAATACTGACATGATGTTTATGTTCATTCTCAGCTGAATAGGAATTTCCTGGAATGTCTAAATTAAGATATGCATGAAAGGCGCAAGTTGTCCCAACAAGAGAAGATGCGCTACATGTAAGAGTAGCCAAAAATTAATGATTTTGTTAAACGTGCAAAACCCATCTAATTTGCTCAATTTTGTGCCAATACACAAAATTTAATTATTTGACCTAATTTTGCGTCAACTCACATAATTTGATTTTTGCCTTAAAAATGGAACATGTAGAATGATACAGGTGTATCTTTCTTCTTTTGGGAACTTAGCAATCCTCAAGTTATATTAAGGATAGACTTCTACTTTGGAAAGGAATACTGATTTCTAGGCGGAAAATGAATATTTCCTAGACAAAGAATACTGATTTATTTCCTAGATAAGGAAGTGTATACTTAGGAAAGGAATTATTCCCAGATAAGGAATATTCCTAGACAAGGTAACATTCTTAGATAAGGAAATGTACCTAGAAAAGGAATTATTTCTAAATAAGGAAATAGATTCCTAGAAGGTTTGGGAAACTATTAAAGATATAAATAGAGGTGTTTAGCTCATAGCTAAGGACATATAGAGTGTGATTTGTGATACAGACACACCTAGATCTAGATAGTATGGTTTGTGATACTAATACACCTAGACTAGATAGAGAAGTTTGTGAGACAATTTATTATTGTAAAAGCAAGCTTAGCAAAATAGTTTAAGGTTATTTACCTAGAGAGATTGTGAGAGTAACAAAGAAAGAATTGTAATAGTTTTCTTGTTCATAATCTAGAGAAGATATATTTCTTCGAATTACTTTCTTGTGTCTTCTGTTTTCTAAGTTTCGTCTATTATTATTATGAATTCCGCCTCTATAATAATAGTCACCAAGGTACAGAGATCAATATGTATCATAGGATATCTTTATTCCTATTGGTTGAGACAAAACCTAGGCAAGCTAGGAATTGGCCTATCATATGGCCGGTGGGATAAAAATCCTAGCGAGAGTTAGAAAATCAAAGAAAAATTAAATTGTGACTAACTAGGTTAGTCACGGGAAGGAGCACGACCACGTTACTTGGCCAGTCGATTGGCCTTATCTCGTACCTCTCATAGACGACCGTCCGTGCTCTATGTTAGCTATTGGATGATCCTTATTAAACGACCAATCAGATCGCTTCTAGCCTACACGCTCCGTCCTAAATCTTCGACCAAAGTAGTTGGTCGAGCTATTTATTTTTCTTAAGGATTAAATCTTGCCAGCCCAATTTAGTCGCAAACAATCATAACCACTCAACTTGGGCGGCCAAATTGGAAAGCCTAGCTCCTCTTATTTTTGGCCGGTTGGGTAGTATCGTGACTACCTGTCACTCGTCTATTACTCTGACCAAATCAGATCGCTAGTAGCTTACTTGCTTCACTCCAGGTAATTGCCAAAGAGAGCTAGTCGAGCTCGTTATTTTATTAAGGGATTGAATCGTGACTTCCCAAGTCAGTCGTGAAGCAGTCACAACCATTCAATTTGGAAATCCAGTTGAGTTAGATTAGCTCCTTCCCTACACGACAGAATAAGCTTCATGGTAATCACCGTCGGTCCCCTACCTTTTCAGCCAATAGGAACGCTCCTAGTCGACATAGATAGCCAAAGTAGTCTAGTCGAGTTTCTTCCAAAACCCTAATTAAGTCAAAAACCGTCTGTGATGGTCGCAGATTCATCTCGGCCACTCGACTTCACTAGGCAACTTAATCGGTCTAGATTTTATTTTGGTATACCAATAAGGTGACATGACTGCTACCAGATGGCCCTCTTCCCAATGGACCAATCACGTTTTCCATAGATCACATGAGTAGCAATCAATGGTCGACCAAAGAGGGCCGATCATGCTTCTTAAAAATATTTAAGACTGACCGTGTAAGTCGCATGTGTTAAATATTTTAAGCATTTAAAGGTTTTGCGGCATATTCAAGCTGCTTATTATTAATGATACATTACCTAATAACAACAAACTAAAGAGAACCACACCTCTTGCTACTTCTCTTGGAAAAAGAGAGTTGTGTTACCACTATCTACATGTAGCATAACTTATACGTGATTGGTACATGCCTTATATGCACGATCAGCACCAAATATTTAGTTGATTAAGCAATCGCGTCTTCTTATCCACGTCTCACAACTACTTTTCGGTCAAGGGGAGGTGATGAATAATCATGTGCCATACAACACAACTTGTCGACCTAGTCATACAGGTCATCCCGGTCATGTAAGACAAGTTAATTCATGAAAGACGATTTCTTTCATATTTTACTCGACACATTAACAATGTCACAAATGGGGGATGTTCATTAAGTTATTGGTCTGGTGTCCTGCAGCGTGCGGTGTGCAATACAACCATTATGAGAAAGAGATGGGAAGAGCGGTCAGTTAACGAGTAAAGGAGAAGTAGGTACATAACCGTCCAGTCCTACCTTCACAATAGGGGCACGGTTCCCTACCACCTTCACATGATCTCCACTACTCCACAACTCCTACTTCCTATGAGATCAAGGTGTTCGACTATGACTTGATATAAATAGATTTTTAATCTATTCAACAAACAACTAACACAAGTATCTAGAAAACACAAAGAACTTACAGCTTACCATTTTTTTGCAAGCAAGTTCCATCTTCTGAGATAATTTATAAACAGTCACATCTTACAAAGCTTCTCTTTCTGATGTCAACACCTTCTTTGCTTCCCTCCCTAAGATCAACCCTTCTCTTTCATTTTGTGACTGAAGCAAGACCGGAACGATCATTTCTTGGTTTAGGCAAAAATTGTACATATTTATCTATTGAATCTAAAGTACTCATGTGCAGTACATTTGTTTAGGGTCTAGACTCGTCTCTCATCAACCTACCCAGTTTTACTCTTTTCTCCAGAATCAGTTTTTACCATACTACAATTATATATGCTCAATAATATATCATTTCGGTAAAAACTC
This sequence comes from Papaver bracteatum, assembly GCA_023529315.1. Lineage (NCBI taxonomy): Eukaryota > Viridiplantae > Streptophyta > Magnoliopsida > Ranunculales > Papaveraceae > Papaver > Papaver bracteatum. The sequence goes on along the minus strand of JAJJWX010001561.1, from coordinate 4,645,046 downwards.
AAAAGTAACCTACATCGAAAGTAGACAATCAACAAATTAACGGTGGAAGTTAGTGTAGACTGACACCAACAATCGGTCCTTAATTTCCTTGGAGCGAAAAATCGTTCATAATATATAGTTTAAAAATTAGGCTACAATAATGGATATGTTTTATTCAAGAGCTTCCAAAATGTTATGTGAAAATATCTTGGCAAGTGCTAATTTTACCGCCAAATCGGCAATAGTTTTTGGCATTTACCAAATTTAGTCAAGCGCACTTTTAACGGACGCTCCATAGTTTGTATTTACCATATACAATTTTAAACTGGTGTAATATTATAATGACCCGACCCTCCACCGATATTGTTCCCACTTAGCCAATGCGGTCATCCGGCAATGTAGAGTTTTTAACATGCGTCGTTGCGGTAATCCAACAACAACTTCCAAGAAAGTCACTCATCCTTGGATTGCTCCCGCCTGAGCACGCTTAACTGAAGAATTTTCTGCCAACTGTGCTGAAAAGGCCTCGATGTTAGGAATGGACAAACCATTACCTATATTCTTTTCGACCAACCACTATTGAATATCTGGGTATTACAATACCACCACCTTATCCATCCTCGGCTCCTGAGTATATTGGAGCCTAGATATCTTACGTTCCCTGCCCCTCATGAGAAATCCCGCCTAGCGTACCTTCCCACCTTTGGCAGGTGAACCATCGTCAGCTCTGAAACCATTTGTAATCACCCGACCCTCCACCGATACTGTCCCCACTTAGTCACTATGATCATCCGGCAGAGTGGGGATTTCAACGGGAGTTTTTGCGGTAATCTAACAAAAACTTTCAGGGAGGTCTCCCATCCCTGGATTGATCCCGCCCAAGCATGCTTAACTGCAGAGTTTTCTGCCAACTGTGCTGAAAAGGACTCGGTGTTAGGAAATGACAAGCCATTATTTATATTCCATTCAACCAACCACTGCCAAATATCATGGTATTACAAATATCGAGTTTAAAACTCTGCCCCAAAGAGTTAAGTACTATTTGGGCATGGTTAAGTTTTCTGATAAACAAACCATGTCTAACATGACACCCATGCCAATACCAAATTATCGTCATTGTGGTGTTTGTCCAAAACTATAATTAAAGTTATTTCATATTTTAGCTTTCTTGTCATTTAATCATCCACCACTGTGAAAATAATAATGATAATACGAAGCAATAAGGGTTTTTTAATAATTTTTTACTAAAATACCCTTATATACTAAAAAGAAAGAAAAAAAAATTTACACGTTACATTAGTAATCTACATCATATCCCGCTAAACATTATTACATCCCATTAAACTATATAACAATAAATTTTTAATATCCCATGTGGGTTATTAAAAACACCTTAAAGATGTGGAAATGAGCTTCACCGTTCCTCTCGAGATCGTGTTCCAACTTCAACATTTGTTTCACTTTTAAGTCGATATCGATTGATAAATGATAGGTGTCTAAAACACCTAATTTTATATCTATTATTTATGCTTTCTTTGCTATTTTTCTTGTAAATTATGTATCTTATGTTTTGTTTTTGAGTATTTAGGTACTTTGGAGTCATTCGGTTCAAAAGAAGAGGAAATATGGCAAAAGCGTTGGAGGAGGATTGCATCTCATTATTTGCTTTTATTTCTTCATCTCTGTCTGAAAAATATGTCTGCTTTAATGATGCGAATTCTGTCTGAAAAGAACGACAACTTTAGTGATGACTCTCATGAAGAGTATAAGTGAATATGAGAAATAAGGGACGGCTGTTGTTAGCGGAGGGACTCGAAAGAAGGAGAAAGCGTTCAATTGGAGCATAAAGGGGCAAAGCTGTTATTTCCTAGAAGAACACTATTCATAGATTCGAGCCAAGGTTAAGGGTCAACTAGTTCTACAGGAGCACTAGAGACCGCTGATGTTAAGGGGTGGCTAGCTGTTATAGGGTACCCATTGGGGTGTCCCTTAGCCTATGAATTGGAGTGCATATAACCACCTCAATCATTCCTACAACCCTAAATCAAGAAGGCTATTCTCAATCATTTCTCATTACTGAAATTGAGAAGGAAAGAAAGAAAAAACAGAAATGGCTGTTGTTGTAAACAAGATGGAGAAAATTGAAACTGACAGCATGGGTTAAACTCAGAGATGGGAATATGGGTTCTCGTCGTTGGTTAGAATCAGAGATGGATAGAGAGGGGAAGAGTGAAGACATTGACGGCCGAAACAATTGATCACTTCCGGCAGCAACAACTACAGATTTGAGGATTTTTGTATAAGCAATGGGGGTTATGTCCAATTAAAGGTGCTATCTGGGTTGACTTATCGGTCGAGATGGGCAGTTGATAAGTTAGAAGTTGCAGATGGAGATCGAATTCTACTGCCGGAATCAGAACTTGAAGGTGCTTTTCGATTCAAGGTTTTCACTCAATATAATTACAGTCAGTGTTGATGCATGGATTCGAAGTCTGAGATGGGTACTGGTCGTTTAATGGAGGATTTACAGCAGCAACACGAGCAGAAATTGGGTGGAGCTAGAATACGAGTTGTATAGACCTGCAGCAGCTGTAGTTGATTCGGTGCATGAGTGACATGGATTTTGATCTTTTTGGAGTCCTGGTATGCTTGGGAAACTTGGGTTCTTGTTATTGAGATCGCAGGTGCAGTCAAGTTAATAGTTGATGGTTACCTCTAGAGAATGAAGATACTGCACACATATTGTTCGAAAAATTGACTGAGAGAAGAAAGTACATGCAATGTTATTCACGGCTACAGTCTAATGGTTGAAAGATGCCTGAAGAGTTGAGATACATGCTTAACTGGTATTGTGTTGAGCTATGGCATCTGATGGCAGTGAAAAGCTTGTATTTGTACTATATTTTTGTGGGGTTTTGGTAGTATTGAACTGAATTAACATTTGCTGCTACAACTGGTGTTGGGATAGACTGACAGTGATTGCAGCTGGTGATGTTAGTAATTTCCATAAGCAAAAGAAGAAGTTTCAATAGAAGCAGTGGTTGCAAGAAGAATAATTGGTGCAACTAGTTATGAAGTTACAGGGCTGACTGAAATGGAACTGATGGTGGTACTGGATTGAAGCTGTCTATGCTGGTGCTGCCATATGAGTGAAGCATTGGTGGCATTTGAGCTTGCAGTGAGGCAATTAAGCTGAGGTGCAGGGTTTAGATGAGTGTTAGGTTTAAAATTGCAGTGGCTAAGTTACAGCTAACAAGGAAATGCAACAATGAACTGAATGCTGTTGAATGTATTGCAGCTGAGTGCTTGGGAACTGAGCAGAAACCACAGTTGGTGTTGTGGTTGAAGTTCAGATGGCTTGAGTTGTGAGCCTGCTTTGGTTGAAGCTATAAGAGATGGCAGGATATGGCTGCAGTGAACATCCATAATGGCTGGGAGTGAAGGGAAGTCACGGCCATCTTGGCCATGAATTGCACTATGCCTGGCAAATAGCTTATGCCAGGGCAACCAAACCAAGTTAGACAGATGGAAAATCTGATTCAAGTTGATTGGACCAGTTGACTCAGTGACTCGACAGTTGACCTGAGCGGACCCGATTTAGCTCGTTGACCGTTTGACTTTTCAGATTGCCGGCGACGACTTTCCCGCCGGATTCCGACCAATTTCCGACCAAAACCCAGTTTTCCGGCAAGCATTTTTGGGACATATTTTCTACATGGGTTTCTCTCACACGTGGGCTTGGTGGATTTCCAACTAATGGACTTTGAAGACAAAACCTATTTTTGGAAGGAGAAAAAGGCTATAAAAAGGAAGTTTTCTACACAATTTTATACAATGTTTTATTCTATTCTTGGAGCTTTTGCAGAGAACTACTTCTAGGGTTTGCTTTCTTTTATGTTTCATCTATTTTCTTTGAATATTATGATGATGAACTCCATGAATATGAATAGCTAAATACAATAATTGGTTATGGGATAAAAGTTGATTTCTTCAAGCATGTTATTTGATTCTATGAATTAGTTTTGTCTCAATTTTATCGTTTATGATTCATCGTTTATATTATCATATGATTTGAATGCTAGTTTGGTTGAGTCCGGAATCAATTGGATTTGTTTTCATCTCTATAGATATATTAGGGTTTTCAATACGTAAAAGTTGTTATCTCTGATTTCTAGTAGCATCTTGTGGTTAATACTTGTAGTGATACATCTTTTTAATTGCATATGAATCATAACCTTTGTTAAAACGAATTAGTGCTTTTACACGTTTGTTTGCATCGATTAGTCTTATTTCATAGAACTTATTGCTCTTAGGGAGTTAAATCTAATTGTGCTTTTACACTTTAGGTTGCTTTTTAAGAAGATTTCACAATAGCATCTTTTAATGTTGTTTGTGATAAAATCAGGAAATAAACGGGATACTCTTGCGATCAAGATATCCTAGGACTTTTGATAATTGAGAGATTAAATACCAATTCTAATCATATATGAAAAATACATGTTTGTGAATGATACTATCCCTTAACCAATATCTTCTCCTTATTGATTATTCCAACTATTTACTTTGCTTTATTTAGTTTTATTACTTTGATAAAAATAAAAACACACCCCGGGTTAATTTGGTTACTTAAGAATCTGAAAATTGCATAACAACAATCGCCTCTCTGTGGATACGAACTCTTTCTTATCGAATACTATATTTATATTTAGTTAAGTGAGGAAGTGAAATTATTTTTGACGCATACGACACGCATCAATAAATAGATTTAAAGATATAAATTCTTCAAAAAAAAATCTTATTGAACAATGCCGATTGTGAGGCTTACCTCTATTAGTGCAAAAGGATACATGAATTTTTAACATAAAATCTGACTGACTGAACCGTTTTACCGACGTTCTTGACACATTTTTAGATATTATTTTTTGCAATTTATGTAAAGAGATAATCTTTGTCTAGAGAAAAGATAGGGTCAACTATATTTCTGGAGACTAAGTGAGAGTATAAAGTATGATTTTGAAATGGGAATGAATGGGTGGGTATATATATAAGGGTTTATTGAGGGCCCGTAGATAAACTAACCATTAGAGATAGAGTCTCGGCCGCTCAGTCAAGTGAAAACTGCAAAAAGGTCATGTTTCAAATTAAAATTATACAAACTAAAGTTAAGATTAAATAACTAATAAAACTTAAAACAAATTAACAATCGAATGGTTAAACTTATTGTATGAATAAGTTCAATTTTTATATTTAAACTAAAAATTAATAATTACATAGACTAAAAGTATGTTCGCCCGATCTTCCAAGATCGACCCAAAGATTTGTTTTCCGATTTTCTCCCAACCTCTCATACACATTGGAAACTTGAATGTGATTAGTCATTTTCACATAGTTCCTTGCCGGTAGCGCTTTGTGTGGTTGAATCTCAGGCCTCAAATCTTGTTCATCCAATTCTTGTTACGTCGGGTTTCCTGAATTACCATGTTATGCATAACTGTGCAAGTGAGCTTAATCTTATGCATTTATTGAGCACTTAGAACATGATATGATCCACGAATGGCAACGAAATTCCGTTTCAGAAGTCCAAAAGTCGATTCCACATACTTCCTCAAATCCATTTCTTTATTATTAAAATACCTAAACGAACGACCCAACTCTCCCGCGGGCGGGGGGGGATGACCATTTTGAAAACATGGAAAAATATTTATGTCATTTTTATGAACCCGAAAGACATAAAAAAAAAGTATTGTGTACAATAAACATAAGTAACAACAATCTCTAAAATAATATGTGGTTTTGGTTAATGACCCTTGTATTGACCGACTCAATAAATATGGCATATCGTCCATAACTAATACATGCAGTCAAGACTACCTAGCATTCACTCAATAAGTATGCATACTCTCTATCACTTTATCGATACTCCATCTCTCATGTAACTTTCCATAGTGGCTAAGCAAGTTTGTTTAGGCTACCTTTCGATTTGCTATAGTGTGCAGGAACCGACCTTAAAATACTATGGAGCAAAAATATACATTCAACTTACTTTTTATAAGATCGAACTTTCCAGTAACACATGCAATGCACATGACCTCTACTTGTTAAAAAAAACCTCTTATTAGTCCTATGACATTTATTTGAGGCATATCATTTTATTTTCCCAACCAAGAGAAGGGGATGTGGAGTGTCTAAAGTGTATGAAAATACCAAACTATCCTTTACACTAACGTTAATAATCCTACTAATCTAAAACAAATACAAAATACAAAATCCTAAATTATTTATATTAGCAAACTCCAAACAAAAAACTAAAACCTAATATATTTTTTAAATTTACATTGATAATCAAAAACTAAAACCCAATCCAAAAAAACGTACGTTCCCTTTTTTCTTTCAAACAATATTTTCGCCGATAAACAATTCGGATGGTTGAGTAAAATCACTTATTCCGCTCATTTTAATAATGTTTAAATCAATATTTTAACTATGAAAATTTGAAATTTCTTCATTAATTAATACTTTCTGAAAATCAACTACAATAGGTTGATGTTATTCGTGTTTGATGAACATCAACTAGAATCGGTATACGCATATATGCACCGATTATGACACGTAATCGTCCTATATTGGATGCATCTATCAACCGATTGTAGAACCTTGTTTGAATTTTCCCACAGATTAAGAACTAATTTCTATGGGTTATTCAATCTCCCAATTCTTTAAACTTGTTTTGAAATATATATTTTTAAGTAAGAATCGGTGGTTATATGTACATCTTATACGCTGATTGTTTCCCTTTGAAATGCCCACTTTTCTAGATGCTTTTTAAGCTAGAATCGTCCTTTAATGGACTCTCATTCCAAAATTATATGCCGATTGAAAATGAGAGGCTTCCAAGCAAACCACCAACTTTTACTTTTGATAGGAGTATGAAACAGTGTCATACTTTTAACAATCAAACGATGGGGAAAAGTAAAAAGCTCGTACACACAAGCATTTTGTTAACGAGGAAAACTGCACTTGCAGAAAAACCCTGGGACATCGTCTAGATTTGAACACCATATTGTATTAAGCAGTTACAGACACTAGCCTACTATCAGACTTCAGACTCGAATGTAGTTGAGACTTCATTAACCCTCCAAGAAATTCGGCTGCAGTCGTACTTCTTACGTATCTTGAACCTCGTCAGGCTCTAAGAAATTGATTCCCTTAACTGACGTCCTTTACAACATAAGAGTTTCTTCAACCTCAGTAGAGACTTTGATACCAATTCCTCTAAAATATACTCATATTTGGTTTCCTTTAAAATCGTATAGATCAAGGCTTGGAAATCGACTGGCAATAGAAAAAGTTAGCAAAACCTCACAAATCTGAAACACTTACACGCAGTTAGCTAAGAAGCCCGGATTATGGACTACATATCAAGAATAATCTTAAACGGATAAATGAAGAAGAGTTTTAGATATCTATCTTTAGGAATTAGAAAGTATGAGACAAAGAGAACTTTGTGATTTTTATCTATCTCATTCCCGAAGAAGATTGACGAATACCATTAAAAACAGAAAGAACAAGATCAGGATACACGAACTATCAAGGTAAAGATAGTCGGACCTGGATTCACGAATCCCTATGTGAAGTCTTTAAATCTTAAACCTAATTATGTTTCTTAGAGGAAACTTAGGTTAATAGAGGACGACTCTATCAAACAAGTAGGACACATAAGTGTCAGGGATTAAATTTTCCAATTGTTTGAGTCTCTATTTATAGACTATCAAGGTTGGTTTGAATTCAAGCTAAGTTGACTTGAGAATCAAGAAAACACTTTCACATTTTAAATGAAACTCTTGTTAGGAGTTCATGTAAGCATGTGAGAAGCTTATTATGAAATAATAGTGTTCATTTAACACTTAAGACTTGAATGATCATGACACACAAAAACAAAGTGATTTAGTGATCAAAAATGTCTTAGAGATGTTCATTAGAGTTTTACCAATGCCAAACATATTTGTGAAAATATTTTATGAGCATATGCTCAATTCGTACCGTGTAGATATGTGTAGGGGTACACATACCTATGAACCAGTTTTTGAAATCAGTGAGCTAAGGTACGCGTACCGGGTTTGCATACCCTTAAGTTATTCACAAACTCAGGATCTTGGGTTACAGGTACGTGGTATGCGTCCCCCCCCACCCCACCCCCTTTACGAATTTTTCAGAACCTTAGTGTACGCGTACTAGGTATGAGTTCCTAGCTTGTTCCGGAACTCAGTTGACTAGGGTATTCACACTGGGTATGCATACCTACCCTGTGTACAAATTTAGTAGTTCCAAAAAATCTTTTTTGTTTCTTCATGTTTTGAGATATTCCCAATTTCCGTAGATATAAAATTCCATTGCTTAGGCAATTTCCAAACGATCCATTTGAAAAAAAAGATAGTTCTTGAACAATAAATTATTTTGAACTAAGATTGTTAAGGATCTTTTAACATCTATTGCTTGAGTCATATTTCGATATGTTTAACAAGACATGCTTGACTCAAAAAAATTCTTTGTAATATTGAATCTACTAGAAGTCATACGACTTAGTCTCATACAGATAAAATGGTTCAGTCTTGAATCTTCAATCTTCGAGGGTTATTCAATTATGTCTGATACTCAATTTCAATACTCTAATCTAGTCCACACTTGACTTAAGTAGGCTAGAAATCAAGATACATTTTTGTGCATCTAACATTGACAACAGGCTTGAGATAGTAAAACTTGCGAGTTTGACCAAGCATAACTCTAACAAGAAGGCAAAATTGGGGGATACATGAAATAATTGGGGGATATTTTACTGTAGTTGTCGGCATGGATTTTCAATGCCGGAAATCCATCGACAATGCCGACATCATTGGAAAACCATGCCGGCATATATCCCCCAATTATTCCATGTATCCACCAATTTGGTGTTCTCTAACAATCTCCCCCTTTGTCAATTTTAATGACAAAACTAAAAATACATATGGATTCAAAACAAATAGATCTTTCAGCTCAAAATCCATCATGCTAGATTTCCTTGGTTTTTCAACATTGTCTTGAATTCTTCGTGTTAATAAAAAAATATTTACCCCAACACTCTTTGAGATGTGTGTAGATGGATGGAATCTCTACCGTAGGTCCACTTCCTCCTAAAATTATTGATGAAAACTGTAGTTGCAGGAATTCCCACACTACACCCAACTCAAGAATTTATGACACAATTTGAAGATTAAGGATCTTTTTTATTAATATGATCTTAAAAGAATTACAGTAATCAAGAATACAATACACTTAATAAGATTTTCTCTCTCCTAAAAACTTTCTTAGCACTCAAAAAATCCATCCTTCTCTCTGGAACTATTCATTTTCTTTATATAGGCATTTACATAATGGATTACAGCTCATGACAGCTCATTTACATTTAAGATTCCCTTTAATTTCGGATCTGAGTTCTCGCGATAAATCGCAGTTAGCACCGCCTTAATCATTCGCAGGTTTTATTGGTTCGTCGCAGAAATGTCACACTTTACTCATGTTTCTGTCGTTTTCATCTGATATGTCATTCCTTACGTCACTTTGAGATGTGTCGCAGAATATCATTGATGTGTCACAGAATATCATAGGTGTATCGCAGAACTGTTTTTTATTTCGCAGGAATATTGTTGTGACAATATTCTGATCCTACATCTTGCCTCTTCTCATATCTTTTCTGCGAAGAAGATAAAGATCATGAGAATTTAAATCTCTTGATTTGCCGCAACTCCTTATCTTTTCGCGCTTCCTTCACTTTAACACGTCTCTGCATCCACATCGCTAGATATTCTACGCGTGTTTCTTCTCTCATTTATTCCTTGACACATCTCTTTTCAATCGTTGAATTCTGACCATTCACGTCTTTTCTTCATTGAATGCATTGATGTTCTCGAGAATCTTTTTATCTTATAAATATTCTCTTCGCTACTCTCTCCTCTTATTTTTACTTTCTCTTTTTACTTTTTCTCTGCAACTCTAATGTCCTTCATCTTCTTCCGCAAATTCTGGATCTATTACTGTTTCAATTTCGTTTCTTTATTCTTCTTCATCCTAATCATCATTCCCATACTAAAAAATGGCTCCTGCTAAAAAATTAGGTCAACCCACTTTCCAAAAACACCAACAGAAGCTCAAAACTTTAGGTTTCACACTTTCTGAGATCCCTGGTCAAACTTCAGATTCTGATCTCTCCATTGATCTGGTTTCCTGTATTTCCTTCTTCCAATGGGAAAATCCTTATTTCGCTAGGTCAACTAGAAGCTGGCCTTCCTATCCCTCTTTATAACCCAGATCTCCCTCTTTTTTATGAGATTATTTCTCACGCTAAATTTTCACGAGAAATCTTCCAATTAAGTGGAGATTGTATTCGTCTCATTCTTGAATATGCCTTTCGTGGAGCTGGTAAAGGATCTCGCTATCCTGAATCTGTGAAACATCCTGATTTTAAAGATATCCCAATTATTCCAGCGAAATATACCGTGGAGAATTTCTTTGCGAATTATCAAGTGATTCCCATGAAGAAAGATAACACGTGTTGGGCTGTTCGTTTGAATAGGAATAAAAAGGTTGCGAAGGATAAACTTATTATGCAAGATATAGATTATCATTCAAGTAAAAAACCAAGGTCCACGCTTCTCAAAAGATGATAAGTGGTGTAGATTTCCTCTCCTCCTTGAAGGTTCATATATTTCTGGCGTTCTCGATCTTCCTGCGAATCCTGCGAATCTTGCAGCGTATTGTCCTTGGGTTTTTAACTGGCCTGAAAGGAATTCTGAGGTATATTTCGCAGAATTTATCATTATTTGCAAATTTGGATAAATGTATCATTCTTATTGATTATATTGAGATATCTTTTATCAGATTGAAATAATGAAGCTTAACTATGTCAATACTGGGAATCCCAATCTCCTTCAAGTTTTGAAAACCTTCACAGATGAAGTAATAAACAATCTTCTATAACCTTTAACAATATATTGTTGCCCCTGTTTCTTATCTTTATATGTGATTGTTTTCAAGGAAATACCATTTTTCGCGGTGGTTGAAGCCAAAGATAAAGGCAAAAGAGTAGCAACTCCAAATGAAAGTTCTGGTGCTTCTCCTCGCCGCAATAAAAATCAAACCACTGACGGTCCTCCAAAGAAGATAAGAAAAACTCAACCACTTCCTTCTGATAATTCTCAACTCAAAGAAACTTCTACTATCGCTGAAAAAGATAATGAAATCGAAAAAAATAGTGGAATTAATAATGATGCCTATGTGGGAACTTCAATGCATATCTCTTCCGCAAGAATTAGGTCTGCGATGGGTCTTTCTCAACCTGATACTCCAATGGATCAATTGTCAAATATTTTTAGAAATCCCTTACAAGGTATTGGAGATTATGATATTACTCGTACTTGCGACTATCTCTCAAAGATCTGCGACGCTTCAATCTTGACTAATAATAAAGATCTTAAAGGAGTCTCAAGATTTATTAACCCTGGTTTTCTTCATGCGTTAGCTTCGTTGGTATGCCCCTTTCCTTCATTATTCTTGTAGTAAACTTTAAATTTGTCATGAGTATCAAAAATCTTTTACTTATCTTACTTATTTTCTCTTTTCTGTCACAGATCGCCGAGAGCTTCTTTTTCTGTTGCTTCAGAATTAGAAAATAGATTATCATCATCACAGAAAAAGGCTTACTAATTCACAATCTGAATCTGCGAAACTTCTCGAGAAAAATAAGCAATACGAAGCTGAAATCTCCATTCTTCGCGAAAAATGTAAACAGTTGGAAGTAGCTGGAAATACTGAGCTTCTTAATAAAAACAAATCGCTTGAAGTAGAAATTCAAGTTCTTCAACAGAAATTAGTTGATAAGGAGAAATTCTGCAAACAAGTTATTGGTATAAGTCTTTCCTTTTTTTTTTTTTTTTTTTTTTTGAGCTTATTTGGGCAACCATTTTGCAGATGCCTATAATCTTACTGATGAAGCCATCATTCTTAATTCTTTTGATGAACCCATAGATGAAACCACTCTTCTTGAGCGTCTTAATGACGCTTTAAATAATTATTCAGATGAAAAAAATTAATACTTTGTCCATTGATGAGCTTAAATATCATATCTCCCTTATGAGAATGGATTATAGATCTGTCTTGAGTACATCCAATAGTTTAAAGACTTGCAGAGATGAATTTAGAGAAAAAATCAAAGTCTTAAAAGACAAGAAGAGTGAACTTGAGAAGGATAAAGAACGCATTACTCTTCAAGGCGCTGAAGCTCTATCAAAATTTCGCAATACCCTTATTGATACTGAACTTGAGAGAGATAGACTTAAGGACGAAAACATTAAACTTTTTAAAAGAGAAAAACAAATCCGTTCCCATCTTCTCATTCAAAGTGATGATGAATTCGCATGGGCTGCGACAATTCTCGATAATGCTAGGAAAAACTTAGCGGTAGATGTCAGTCTTCATACCGATCAAGCAACCTTGATATAAGAAATGATCCATGAAAGAGAAGGTTATTTATTGTTCCTCTAATATCTTTGTATTTCTTGTAGATTCCCAACCAGTTTCTAATTTATTGTTGTATCATCGCAGAATCTGAAGGAAGATATTCCAAAAGGGTAGCAGAACTTGAAGAAGAAAAAAGTGGTCTTGCGAAAAATCTTGCTTCCCATAATGAAAAAATCTCAAGACTGCGAGAGAAAATAAAGATATCCAACTCAAACTTGCGTAATAATATTCTCACCGTTCGCAATAATGCTATTGAGAAAGTTTGTAAAGATAACGATCTTCCTCTTAGTCTGTATCCTTGTCTTATGGATAATATCCCAGCCAGTTCTCAAGTACCAACTATTTCTGATAGTGAGGCTGATACAAATGAAAATGAAAGCGAAGATGAGGAAGGAGCTAATGATGAAGATAGTGAAGACGAAGAAGAAGATAAAGATAATGATGGAGATAAATAGCTCTGTTTTTTCTTTTTGATTTTCTCATGTATTTTTCTCTTTCTTTCTTGCGATAATTATCTGCGACAACTTGTAATATTCTATGAATTATCTGCAGCTCCTGATATCTTTCAATATATAAATTCTTTTTTGCTTCTATCTGTTTGTTGTTTATATGAATTTATCATATAATGATGAATAACAATATTTACCATTCTATGCATCATTCCCATACTTTCCCCTTGTTATTAATCTACAATATGATAAATGAATTATCGCAAATAATGCTGCAAAAAATCTGTTATATGCTTCGCAGATATAACCTCTCTTGTGGTCTTATTTTGCCTTCCTAGTTAAAGGTCTTATTATGCCACTTTTATGCGACAAGATCGCAGGACATTCTTACTTTTATATGTAATAATCCATTGATCTTGTCTTATCATTTATTTTGATCTATGCGACAATATGATAAGTCTAAGCCATCTTGCGAGATTAATCTCTCTTTGGTTTTTATGACTTATGATATTGGCGTCTTTGCGATTTATATCCTCTTATCATTGATTTTATTTATCTTGTCTTTTGTTTTCATCGCAAAAACCCATTGATCTCATCTTAACATTTCTCTTTAGGATTTTTGGCCTGTCATGCGGCAATATGACGGGCCTAAATATTCTTGCTAATATAAAGTCCCATGACATTGCTGTCTGTGTCATGCGACAATATGACGGGCCTAAATACTCTTGCTAATATAAAGTCCCATGACATTGCCGTCTTTTTTGATACACAGCTCCCTAATGGAGGGTATCGCCTTTATCTCTCCCCCTGGTTTCCCCTTCAAGGAGACGTACTTATGCCATACAAGACTAGCTCCTCCCATCCGGTTCTAGAAACAACCAGTTATTTTCGTAGCCTCTTATCCTTTATGCCTATATGGCTTATAATTACGAGACTACACCCTAGTGGGGTTTTCTTCGGGCCGAACACATCGTAATCCAAGACTTTCCGTGGATGTCCAGGGTAGGTTCATCCGTCCCGGGCACCCACATCTCAACCGTGTACCTCGGCGCCTTGATCATACTTTGCATTCCTTAGGAGAAACTCTCGGGCGCCCAACCATGGTATAACCTTATATAGTTGGGAATCCAAGTTATCTCTCCCGAATGGATTTTCTATAATCCCAAATCTCCATGACTAGGTTCCAGCAGCAGTATAGCCTTTCCCATAGTCATGCAAAGAGATACCCCCCTTATGACGCACTTTAAGGACATTGCCTCTTACGGAATAGAATCCGTGAACTAAGGTGTACGCCATAAAAGTTCGTCCCATTCTTATATGTTTTTAGGCGATTTGCGCCCGTCTTATGCATTTGCATTAAAAATTCTTATATGATTTGAAATCATCATATTTTTCTTTCAATAGAAAAATTCTTATTTTTGAGCAAAGTTTTTCTTTTAATATTTTGTTTGCATATTTCTTGCTGTTTTTGTTCTTCAACTGTTCGCAGCATGATATTGCTGCACTTCTTTTCTTCTGTGACGAATGATTATTCGCAATACTTTGTTATTTGTTTACTTTCTTGCGAGAAATGAAGATTTCAATATTTTTTTTCCAGCACCTTGCACTTGTTTATTTTCCTGTGAAGAATGAATATTTCAACTTTTTCCCATCTTTTGCGCGATTAATCACCATTGATTCTTTTGGCACAAACTATTCTTGTAATATATCCTTTCCCCGCAACTCTATATTGTCCACCATTAATTTCTCTGCTCTCTGAGTTTTCTTCCTGTTATGTTGCCAATTACGATTTCTGGCATTTCTTTCTTCGCAAGTATTAATGTCAACTTCATAACACTTTTTCCCTTCAAACCAATCACCTTTAATTATCCCAATACCATGAGGATGCGGAAACTTTATGCATTGATGATATGTGGATGCTATGCCCAAGATTCCATGGAGCCATGGTCTTCCAATTAAGGCATTATAAGGAGATTCTATATCCACTACACATAACTTAATTTTTGAAGATATCTTGTTCAATGGGATTTCCATAGTGATTTCACCTTTTGGCTTATTCGCAGTGCCATTAAAACCATAGATATTGTAAGTGGAGGGGATTAATTCATCATCTCTTCCACCCAGTGTACGGTAGGTATGATAAAATAAGATGTCTACCGAGTTGCCAGTATCAATTAAAACCTTATCTATTGACCAAGAATCACTTGCTGCATCACCATCATATTCTTCTTCCTCTCTGTACTTTGGATTTATCTCTAACTTTACCACCAACGAGTTGTCATGCATCTTCCCTGGCTCTGGTATCTCTTGTGCAGTAAAAGAAATAACTTGTTTCTGCAATTCTTCTAATGGAGAAATTTTCGCAATATTCATCACCTCTCTTCCCTCTATATCCCTCGCAAATACTCTACTTAGCACATTATCATGGAAATCTTCTATTGTTTTCTGTGAATGTACAATTGAATTGCAAAATATATTTTTTGCTGTAGCTCCTACTTTAATGACAAATGTTTCTGCGTCTTTCTCAACATTGACTCTGTGAATTTCTGGTGCTTGCGGCAATTGTTGAGTTTGTGGATATCTCGCTAGAAAATGATTTAATTTCCTCTGTTCAATCATTCGCAGAATAATTCTTTTTAAATTTCTACAATTATTCACAGAATGGCCATGAAAATGATGATAAGTACAGAACTCTTGATTTTGGTTGTTAGGATGTGGTTCTTTCCCCATGTTCCAGGGTGAGGGTATATTCTCCATCAAAATAATCGCTTCCCAAATCTTGTCTATACTGGTATTTAGATGTGGCAATTTGACATCTTCCCATATAATCTTTTGACCTCTTTGCTCTCTTGAATAATTCTGCATTTGTCCACCATAAGTCTCCTGCGGTTGATCAAACCTTGGGACCTTATTATTGTTATTGCGATTATAGAAATTTCTTTCCTTTTCTAATTCCTCCTGATCTCTACTCCCCATTGATACTATCTTATGTTGATTATCAATCTCCATTTTCTCTCGCTAATTTTGGGAGGTACTTGCTACTGTGTTAATCATCCTTGGTAATAAACTTCCATTTGCTGCAGCTGAATTTGTGCCTGCGAGAATTGGATATGACTCCATCTCATTTTGTTTTTCCTCCAAAGCGATATACTCTTCTTGCAATTCTCGCAGTTCTGTCATAGTGATTGTGTTTTTAACTCTGAATACATGGATGTATAATAGATTTGTCGCAAACATAGCATTTATGAAGGACAAAATGAGATATCTTTCATCTACTCTTCTAGTCATTTCACTACACATTGTCCTCCATCTTATCGTTAAGTGCTTTAAACTCTCGCCAACTCTCTGCTTCAATCCAAACACATCTTCAATTCCAGGTCGTGTAGAGTTATTACTTATGTATGCTCCTAAGAAGGTAGTTTGCAAGTGCATGAACGAAGTTATTGTATTCTTGGGGAGACTTTCAAACCACTTCAATGCTTCGCCAGTTAAACTTGACGCAAAGTATTTTCACATAACGACATCATGGTTCTCCCATTGTAGCATGCATAGAATATAGGCTTTGATATGTTGGACGGCACATGTAGTCCCATCAAAAATACTGGTCAACACCGGTAAATTGCATTTTGGAGGTATCCCTCCTAATTGTACCTCTTGAGTAAATGGAGTTTTCGCAGCTTCTTCGATTGCCTCATCAAGTTGTCTTCTTCCTCCTTTTCTTCTGTTACTTATCATTCCTCTCATTTCTGCTAATTCTCGCAAGATTTGTTCATTCCTATCATAATTTTTCTCCATTGGCCTTTTCAACGCAGCCTCTCTTCGTCTGCGTTCATGCCTTTCTTGTCTTGCGATATTTCGCGCTTCTTCTCCAACATCTTGATTTTGCCTTCTTCTACGATTTTCTTCTTCTTGAACTTGCAAGTTAATTTGTCTTTCATTCTCTTCTCTGCGAATTTCCTCATCCCTTACTGTTTCTCTTCGTTGCCTTTCTATGTCTCTGCGAATTCTCTCATATTCCTCATTGAGATTACCATTATTACGATTTTGTGCACGTTGTCTTTCTCGATTATCATGATTATTCTGACGCAATGCTGCTTGAATTTCTTGTTCTTCTACTTCCGCTCGCAATCTCTCTCTCTCCCGCTAAATGTACTTGCTCAATATAATGCCTCTCAATATAATCTTCAATTATTCTGCGATTTCTTCGAATCTCCTCATCACGTAACATTCTCCTTCTCTCTTCTTGATTTTCTCCCTCATCTTGATTATGTCTAATGTCCAAAGTTTCACCGCGTGGAATATAACGATCATTTATCAAATTCTCGCCAATATTTTGTATAGGGTGATTTTGTCTTGTTTCTTCTCTATATGATCTTGAACTTGATCTCATGCTGCTTCTTGATCTTCTGTTTTGCAACCTCAAATTTTCCATTCTTAGTTCATGATTTTGCCTTGTAAGATTTGCATGTTCTTCAGCCTCTAATATTCTTTCTTCCTGTATCCTTTGTCTCAAATCATCTACTACTTCATGCCCTTCATGAATTACTCCTCCATCCACTTCTTGATTTCTTTCCACTTCTTGATTTTCTGCCTCTTCTATCGAATCCGACCTCCAAGTATGCACACTTACTCTATCATAATCCACATCTCTATCTTGTGCTTGTGTTTGTTGATTCGGTGGTTGAATTGAATTTTCTGCTCCATTTCTCATTCTACTTATTCCTGATCTGATCCTTAAAGATCCTTCCAATTCACATGTTCCTTCTCATGCAATTCTTTTACTTCTTCTCACTATTGTTGGTGGTTCTGATGTATTTCTTCTTCTCCTAGCCATTTCTTCAATTCTAATAATTTCTTCAAATCTTCAGATTGCAATTTGAAATTTCTCAAATTGATTCTCCCTGTTTCTGGACGCCAAAATGTAGTTGCAGGAATTCCCACACTACACCCAACTCAAGAATTTATGATACAATTTGAAGATTAAGGATCTTTTTTATTAATATGATCTTAAAAGAATTACAGTAATCAAGAATACAATTCACTTAATAAGATTTTCTCTCTCCTAATAACTTTCTTAGCACTCAAAAAATCCATCCTTCTCTCTGGAACTATTCATTTCCTTTATATAGGCATTTACATAATGGATTACAGCTCATTTAAAGTTAAGATTCCCTTTAATTTCGGATCTGAGTTCTTGCGATAAATCGCAGTTAGCACCGCCTTAATCATTCGCAGGTTTTATTGGTTCGTCGCAGAAATGTCACACTTTACTCATGTTTCTGTCATTTTCATCTGATATGTCATTCCTTACGTCACTTTGAGATGTGTCGCATAATATCATTGGTGTATCGCAGAACTGTTGTTTATTTCGCAGGAATATTGTTGTGACAATATTCTGATCCTACAAAACTGTGATTAATGCGGAAAATATGGGGGGGGGGGGGTACCTGCAAAGACACTCCGATGCTAAATTGTGTACCTTTTGAGTTTGATTTTGGCCTCTATTTATAGGAAAAAACATATCTAGTTGCAGTTATCTATAATAAAACCCTAGATTTGTAGGTATCCAAAATAACCACCTTGATTTGTACGTATCGTTTAATATTTGTATCTATCCTTGAAGATCCATGTCTATCTTCCTCAGATTTATGTCTATCTCGAAATATCCTTGTATATGTTTTCAAGATTTGAGTTTATCTTGGAAGATCATTGTCTATCTTCACAAGATTTGAGTCTATCTTGGAAGATCCATATTTATCTTCTTAAGATTTATATCTATCTCCATAACATTTGTATCCATCTTGGAAGATCCATGTCTATCTCACAAGATTTGTATGTATCATCGAAGATCCTTGTCTATCTTCCAAGATTTGTGTCTATCTAAAAATGACTTCTAAAATAAGTTGTTTGGACATATATAATAAGTTAGACTAGGATTCTATAATAATCCATGGGTTTCTTTAATAAACCAACTGGGTTTCTTTAATAAACCGACTGAGCTTCTACAATAAGCCGACTGGGCTTCTACAATAAGCCATTAGTTTCTCTAATAAACCAATTGGGTTTCTTTAATAAACCGATTTGGCTTCTAATATAAGCCATGGGTTTCTTTAATAAACCGATTGGGCTTCTACAATAAGTCGACGATTGGGCTTCTATAATAAGCCATTGGTTTCTCTAATAAACCAATTGGGTTTCTTTAATAAACCGATTGGGCTTCTATAATAAACCGAATGGGATTCTACAATAAGCCATTGATTTCTCTAATAAACCAACTGGGTTTCTTTAATAAACAGATTTGGCTTCTACAACAAGCCGACTGGGCTTCTACAATAAGCCATTGATTTCTCTATTAAACCAACTGGGTTTTTTTATTAAACTGATTGGGCTTCTAATATACGTCAAGTTTTTTTCTAAAAAATCAATTGGGTTTCTAAAATAAGCCAAGTGGGTTTCTATAATAAAAACCACGGGTTTATACCATAAACCAAATGGGCTCCCAAAATGAGCCCAATAGATAGTTTGTGTTGTTGTGCGGTATGCACGTGCATCATTTTAATGGGTACAAACACTTCGTTCTTCAAGTTCTTTTGTGATTCTGCATATGATCATTTCAGCTCCTTTGTTATTGAAGATCCATAGCGATAACAACTTATGAGAATACTCGGTTATAGCTTTTCTAGAATGATAAAATCAGTCAACTCAATGGTTATTATACCAAAAACATAGCATTGTTATCTTCCTTAAAGTTCAATTGCACCATAACTTTGAAGCAACGCTTCGGTGACATGTTCTCCCACTTAGTCACTAATTACTTCTTTGGCATAATAGGTAAAACCTATAAATTATAATCCACTCCCCCTTACATAATTCTCTGAAAAGCCATATGTTATGGTAGAATACTACTAAATAATTCTCCCCCTTTTTGTCAACAAAAATTGGTAAAGGCTAAAAAACAAGGGATCATAATGAATTAAACAAAGGAGTTATCAAGACTAGAGATAACGTACCCGTTTTTATTTAGACGATTTCACCAAGTAAACTCAACGTCTTCATCAAAGAGATATATAGATACAATCATCTCCTACAAATCCATAGCCGCACCCCCCACAAAGTTATATCAATTAAGCACAAGTTCAAATTGAAATCTCCTCTGTTTGATGTCATTCCCGAAATAATGACACAATGACCTTTTTAGAGAATTTTTTTTTAAATGACCTTACCTGACACTAGTATATCAAGCAGGTGTACTAAATGAAAGATCATCAGGAAACATGTTCCTCAGAAAATATTTAGTAGAGTAGTATAGACAATCATGGAACACAAATACATAAATTGAAATTAAAGTAATTCTCAAATTCCTTTAGGAAAAAATTCTTATTATGAAGGGTTTTTGAGTTAGCCTAAGGTGAATGTCATTCCTTAAAATTCCTATGATAAATCGTGTAACTTATGATCACATTCATTCTAAGTTTAAATACCAACATTATGATAAGATATGAATCTTAACGTATTTTTGTCGGCTTATTTAGTAAGAATTCCCATGGATACCGTTCTTATCTCTAGCTTAATAATCAAATAGGCAGAGAGAAGTCAATAATAAGAGCATAAGAATTATAGATACTCATAGCGACTCATTACATTTTGGACTCACTATTAGTGATGTGGTAGCACCAAGTCAATATATGACTTAATTAACGGTGCAAAGAGGACAATTTTGACAACAATCATACCTATGGGTTCAATAGTTCAGATAATCGATCGATCATAAGACATATCTTTTGGAGCAGAACTCAACATTTAAAGATGAAAATTGTAGTCCTCTAAATATGAAAGAGACAGAGAAATCATACAAGTACTAGAGACTATCGCACAATGTGTAACATAATTGATATGAAGATAAAAGCAACGTCAATTCCTTTACTGGAACCTAAGCTTTATTTGCTAAAAAAATATGAATAGGATTAAGGGAAAACGTACTAGATTGTGTTAATGAACTAGAACAACACCAATATATTTCCTAAGGTCCTGGAACATTCGGGTATCTAGAGTCTTGGTGATAATATTAGCCAATTGTTGTTCAGAAGGCACAAACTCTATTTTGACAATAAAATTCTCAAAAATATCTCTAATAAAATTATGTCTTATATCAATGTGCTTTGTTCTTGAGTGCTCAAAGAATTCTCAGTAATTCGATTCGCTCTTGAATTATCACAAAGAATCTTTATAGTTCCAGTGTCAATTTCATAATCAGTGAGCCTTTATGTCATCCATAAGATTTGAGTGCAGCATGAACCTGCCTCAATGTATTCAGCTTCACATGTTGGCCAGTATTATGAGTTTTGTTTCTTGATATGCCAAGCAGAAAGATTTAGCCCCACATAAAAAAATTCTCCTAATGTACTCTTTCTGTCTTCCACGCATCCTGCCCAATCTACATCAGAATAAGCAGTAAGTTCAGCGTTAGTATCAAAGGTATAAGATAGACCATAACCAATAGTGTGCTTAACATATTGTATGATTATTTTTACAGTTGCGAGATGAAACTCTTTGGGATTGGCTTGAAATATTACGTAATAACTAACATTGAAGGAAATGTCAGTTCTTGTTGCTATTAGATATAAGAGGCTTCCAATAATAGATCCATAGATTTTCTTATCTACTTTGACACCATTCTCGCCTCTTTGTAGTTTTCAGTTATGTACATGGGAGTAAGCTTCGGAGAGGATTCTCAAGGACAAACCTTTTGAAAAGATCCTTGGATTATTATTCTTGAGATATATAAATCCCATCCTTATGTTGTTTAATTTGTAACCCCAAAAAATATCTCAGTTCACCAACATTGCTTATTTAGAATTATTCACCAAGTTTATTGGATGTTGATCCATATAAATGATATCATTTACATATATTTGAGGTATAAAGACATCATTTCCACTTTATTTGGTAAATAGCATTTTATCAGCTTTACCTCTTGAGAGACCTTTTCTAATAAGAGAAGTTGTTAGCTTTTCATACCAATCTCGAGGTGTATTTTTAATCCATATAATGCTTTATTGAGCTTAAAGACATGATTGGGATTTTCTGATTTTCAAATCCTTTAGCTGTACAACATAGACCTCTTTCTTAAGACTTCCATTTAAGAATCCGGATTTCAGGTCCATCTGATATAGCTTAATCTTGAGAAAATAATCATGAACTAATAACAATGTTTGAACTCAATATGATCAGGAGAAGAGGTTTCATCAAGTCAATCCCTTAAAATTGTGAATAGCCTTGGGCGGAAAGTTTTGATGTATTCCGAAATATTATTCCAAATTCATCCGACTTGTTCTTGAATATCCATTTGGTACCTACAATGTTTAAGTTGGACGTGCAAGGGATAGGGTTCAAAACATCTTATTTCTTGAATTGACTTAACTCATGATGCATAACATTAACCCAAATAGGGTCGGTTAGAGATTCATCAATATTCTTGGGCTCAACTTGCGATTAATAGCATGCAAAGTTGCATATATTTTGAAGTTGACCTTGCGTTTTAGCAGTACAATCCATTCCCCGGTATCATGATTCCTTCGATCCCACAAATGTCGAGCTGTGGTATGTTCAGTTAGAATACTATTTTCAGGGATTTTCTCCTCATCACTAGTCATATCGAGATCAGCAACAGTTGGAACAATTTTTACTGATGTTGGTGCTTTTCTGACTTTCTCTGTTATCTTCGTCAGAGGAAATTCAACATGAGAGTTAACATGATGAAAATTGATCAAGTCATCAATAATAACATTTGTCGATTCCATCATGACATTGGTTTTCATATTGTATACTCGGGAAACCACAACTATCAGATGCATAACCTAGGAAATTTCCTTCGTCACTTTTAAAATAAAATTTCCCATATTGTTCTTGATCCTTGAGAATGTAGCACTTTCTTCCAAACACACGGAATATAACTCAAGTTAGGTTTCTTACCTTACCATAACTCATAGGGAGTATTCAAGATATGTGATCGTAAGTATATCCGGTTGATCAGGTAACATGATGTAAATATAGCTTCTCCCCAAAAATTTAGAGGTAAGTTTTTTATATGGAGCATTATCCTGGCCGTTTCTTGGATATACATGTTCTATCTTTCTGCGATCTCATTAGCTTGTGGAATTAAAGGTGGAGAACATTGTTGAATAATACTCAGTGTATCACAAAGCTCAAATACCTTAGTATCTTTGAATTTTGTTCCATGATCGCACCTGATTTTCTTTAGTTTGCGACCTTGTTCATTTTTGATTATATTCACCATAATCTTATTCACTTAGGGTAGCATTCTTATGAGCTAAGAATCCCACCCAAGTGAATATTGTGTAATCATCACATTAACAAAGCATATTTCTTTCCACCAACCGTGGTTTGTTGGATTGGGCCAAGGAAATCCATATGAATTAAATCAATAGGAGATTTGGTGGCAATATCTTGTGAGGACTAATATGGAGCTCTAACTTGTTTACCTTTTTGACAAGCACCACAAACACCATCGACTTTGGCATTGATTTTGGGTACACCTTTGACAAGTTCTTTGTTAATGATATTGCCAAGTAGGAGATAATTAATTTGACCAAAACGTTCATGCCACGGGTGTGTATATTCTACTTTAGCCAAATTACAACTAAGATTAAACTAAATATCAAGAAGATGAAAAATTATTTTTTCTGACTTATCTTAAATATCACATCTTTTAGCATTGAAGAAAAATTTATGGCTTTTGTCACAAATTTGACTGACATAAAGAAGATTAGAAGACATACCTTTGACGTAAACAACATCATGAGGCACTCTAGGAATTTTGATTTCTCCCATCTCCAAAAGTTATATGTCCACCTTTACAAATCGTCCGCATTCACGAACCATGAAAGGTCACCTGTCATGTGTCGGCTACAACCACCATCGAGAAACCACTGAAACGGTGAAGTGGACTTCAAGCGAAATCTCCAATACTGACATTACTTTTCCCCATGTTATAATATCTTGTCAGATTCTTTAAGTATTTTAACGTCAAAAAAAGTTTTCCAGCTCTTTTATGAAGAATTTTAGCAAACTTTAACTTCTGTCGAAAGAGCTTACATATATGTTGTTAATGATTACAAGAACCAAAAAATATACAAGAGCTATCTGAAGTGGTGGTTGCATCATCGGGTCCTTTCGATGGAATGTGATTCATATCATGTTTAACAAAGTCAATGCCTCAGTTATCTCCTGATCATCGATAATTCTTTAAACAAAAATCAAGAGATAGACGAATCAGATCATTCGAGGAATTGGATGCTTCTTTTTCAGATTCCAAAATGTCTAGAGCTTTTGCTAAGATAACCATTGATTCAACTAACATGGAAACAATTTTCTTATTAATACTGATTTAATCATCCAATCCTTTTTGAAAAACATATTCTCTTTTAGATCCTTTTCTAAGACCAGAATTCTAGATATATTGCTTACAATAAAGTCTATCAATTTTCCTTATTAATCGTTGTTCTTCATAACAAAGATTATCAATGATTTTATTCAGATCAGTACAAATATCACCATTGATGATTTTTAGAACACACTCGTAAATTATAAACTGACTGCTTTAATCAAAGCAAGAGATCGTCATCTCGGTTGTAACACCATAGTACAAGAACCTGCTCTGATACCAATTGAAAAGGAGGCAGTACCAAGTAGACCACCAACTTTACGTTTAATAGGAGTATGAACATGTGTAGTACTTTTAACAATCAAAAGAAGCGGAAAAATAAAAATCACACACGCACAAGAATACTGTTAACGAGAAAAACTGCACTTGCAGAATAACCCCGGGATCTGGTCCAGATTTTAACACCAAACCATATTAAGCCTCTATAAGGACTATCCTACTATTAGACTTCGGACTGGAACATAGTTGACATCGAATTAACCTTCCAAGAAATTCAGCTGCAGTAGTTCTCCCTACGTCTCTTGAACCTCGTAAGGCTCACTGTAATTGATTTCCTTAGATGACGTCCTTTACATCTTAAGGGTTGCTTCAACCTCAGTTTAGACTTTTGGTACCAATCTTCCTCTAATAGATAAGCCTATTTAATTTCCCTTTAGATCGAATAAATTAAAGCTTGGAAATCTATTTGCAATAGACAAAGCTAGTAAAAATCACATATCCGTAACACTTATACTCAGTTAGTTGAGAAGCCTAGATTATTTACCACCTATCAAGACCAATCTTAAATAGAATAATAAAGAATATTTTTAGATATCAATCTTGAGGTATCACAAAGTCCGGGATGAAGAGAACTTTGTGATTTCTATTTTTCTATTTCATGTAGGAGTTTGAAGAAAACCTCGACAAATAGAAAGAAAAAGATCAGGATATACAAACTATCAAGGTAAAGATAGTTGGACCTAGCTTCATGAATCCCTAAGTGGAGTATTTAAGTCGGAGGAAACCTATTATAATGGAGGACGAATCTAGCAAATAATTAGGACATATAAGCGTGAGGGATTAAACTTCCCAGTTGTTTAAGTCTCGTTATTTATCGACTTTAAAGCTAAGGTTGCTTTGAATTCAAGTTAAGATAACTTAAAAATCAAGCAAACACTTTCTTAGCTTAGATGAAACTCTTGTTAGGAGTTCATGTAAGCATGTGAGAACTTTGTCTTGAAATTACATAGAAGAAAATATACATTAGTCCAAGGTACCAGAATCGTGTGTAATGATAGTTCATGACAAGTATGCCTTATGAACATATAAGTATTATCGTGTTCATTTAATACTTAATGAAAAAGCAGGGGTCTAACAACCTCACCCAATATTTTGATTAGCAATCTATATGGACTAACTCTAATATACTTTTAAGAGAATCAACTAGACAATCAGACTCAATCTTAATAAAAAGTATATCAATGAGTTAATATCTCTATCTTGATCTATACTCAAGCAAATAGAAATCTGCGAGTCTTTATCAAATACAATAAATATAAACTTGGATAGTACCGAAGACCAATATCCAAGGATCAATCAATTTCCAATCAACAACCAAAGTTTGGATTTCACAATTAATCGATACAATGGTAGGCTTATAAAGATACCTACAATGATAACTGCAAGTGCAAAGTGTCTATAATAGACAAGGCAAATACAGGTCGATCCCACAGAGACTAGGGCAATGTAGAGTTGATTCGAAGGTCTTTCTATACTGATTCAAACGAGAAGTAACAAAAGGGATATTTGTTTGCGTCGATACGACAAAGTGATTGACGATTATACAAAAGAAATAAGATTACAGAGCAATAAGTGGTAAATTATGGCTTCGAATACACCTCCTAAACACATAGAAATCCCTAATTTGATATACTAGCTCTCCCTTCAATCAAGGAGCTATAGAAGTTCTAGCCTCAAACTACCTTGAAGATGTGATAAATCACTAACAAATGTGATGAATTAACCTCAACAAAAGATGTCAATCCCTAGTATTACTTGTCTTTCTAAGGCACAAGAAATCACAAATTGAACTAAAAATAGTTTACATAGGCTTGAATTTTGACAAAGAATAAACCCAACTACCTAAGATGCTTGACATACAAGGTGAAAGCAATTTGCCAAAATTCAGAAATTAATCATGCTTTTCATTGAAATCCCATAAAGAAGAACAAGTAAAATCAAACAAGAGGAATTCTAAATATTAAAGGAAGTTTCATCTCTGCCCTAGCAGAGAAATTAGAACATAGCAAACATAGAAATTAAACCCAAACTAACATTACATCTTGCACCGGCTACTCCGGGCTTTTTCTTTCAGTTTTACAACCTTTTCTCTATTTATACAAAAGTTCCTTATCACTTATCAATCAATACTCATAGTCAATAATTACAAGAGAAAAAAATTAGGGATTTGATATGACTACTCACCACTGCACTTCCACCCTATTTCCGTCAATTCCTTACTGCCATTGTTGCTGATTGCAAGGACCAATAATTTCAGATCTCTCCTAGTCAATTCTGTCGCTCTTGAAAACCAATTAGCCGACCTATTATTGCTCACATAATAATTACCGATTCTAGGTTTATCTAGAAATAGATATAATAATAGGAGTACGAATTGGTCATCTTGATTGATTTGTGAAAGAAGAAAATAGGGTATGGATTCGACAAAAAAAAAGAAAAAAGAAAAAGGGTTAGGCTCTGGTATAGGTTTTAGAACAGATGGATGAAGATGTTTCTCCGTGAGAGAGGGAGGTGATGTCGGGTGTGATGGTCTGATGTGAAATGGTAAAGGTGATAGAAGAGTTTGTTTTGGTTTTAGGCACTAACACCTACCTTGAATATATGAGAGTTTGACATGTATACTTGTTTTCCAAATGGTAACTTTGTACTTTTGAGTGGATCTTCAATTTAGCCGATTTTATAAGCCCAGCTGCTCTATATGTATCTTCCTCGCTAGAACCACAAAGCCACCAAAACTCTTCTCTGCGGCTATAGTCAGATGCCACTTCTTTATTGTGCCACCAGGTCCTTTCTAGTCACTTCCTTTGTATCAACCTACTGATCTCTTGTTCACCATTTACTCAACCACCTAAAACACACAACAAAATGAGGTTATTCCGAGAAAATTACCCGCTAATGAACATGCGCACCGAAATACAAGATTTGATATAAAATGAGATCTTATAACACTTGGGATGTGATAAAAGACAACAAAATGGCCAAGAAATATGCATTATTAGGCACCAATCACACCCCCAAACCTAAATTTTTCTCGACCTCGAGCAAAACAAAAGCTAAGAAAAGTTCTAGGATAAAATATAAGCTCAGATTCCATGAAAGTGATACCTGCATTCAGTTTTAGCTCACATCAAATGGATATGTCAATCTAGATTTCAAAGGCACAATTATAGCACTGGAACGACTAAAGACATGTGATAAGAGTGTAAAGTGTATCTACACATGTTTATAGAATGACCAAAAGTTATGACTGCCAATCGCTAAGAGATAGTTTTTAGGCTAAGAACTGAATGCAAAGCCAAGCTAGTTGTCCGTCTTTACGAGAATTGTGAATGTTCACCTAAGAGTTGGTGATATTTCAGTTTACTCGCGTTGCGCATCGATGGATACACCCTTATTGCATATTACAAGACCATTTACAACACATAACAACAAAAAACATTGACTACAATATTTATATTGACTACTCTCATTTTGAGGCAAGAGAGACACTTTAACATTTTTTACTAAAGTAGAGCATAATAACAGACAATGAGTACTTTTTTTTTTTTTTTGAAAGAACTGAATTTTCTTTTCTTTCTGATTTTTTTTTTCTGTTTTTCTTTCTCAACTGATTTTTCACTAATTTTGGAATAACACGGTGTTTATAGGTGAAAATAGTTTCTACTGATTTTGGTAATTGCGGGTGCGAAAGTGAGAAACGATTTAAACCCTAAACAATGTACTGCAAGGGAGTACTTTAGATTCGAGAGATCAATCTGTACAAGTCCGGCCTAAACCAAGAAATGGTCGTTCCAGACTTGTTTCGGTCATAAAGTGGAGGAGAAGGGTATGTTTAGGGAGGGAAGCGAAGAGAATGCTGAGTCCAGAATAATTCTGGAAGAGTAGTACTTGAATTGTATCAGAATATGGAAGTTTCGGGAAAGCTAGCAAGAGTTGCCTTTCTGAGTGTGGTATTTTCCCTGACCAATAACTCGTGTCTCTGGTGGAAATAGGTAAGCCTACTTATACAAGTCCAAAAATAAATGTACTCTGGCCTCTTAAGAAAAGAAAACGGATGAGTTAAATGGGAAGAGGTGGTAACGCCTGGTATTGATGGGATTTGATGAAATTGATGTCCCATAATGAAAGAGCGTTTCACCGTTGCTTCTTGCATTTACTAACCGCCTTAATATTATTACACTATCTTGAAACGGGAATTTGCATATGCCGCACACTGTATACCACCAAACCAATACCCTAATGAGGATCCCCCATTTTGTGTTGATGTCTCGAATGTTTTTGGAAAACATGTTGTTGTGGTAAGTCAAGCTCGGGAAACTTGCTATCCTGGTGACCTTCGACAGTCGAGATTTTGTATCTTGAGAGGAGGGGCAACCGTTGATCGTTGCACGCCTTCGTTTTAGTAGACGCGTAGTGAGGGCCAATGTGGTGGTGCAACTAGGTTGGTATGCCGTTGGCATGGCATGGCCAAACTTAGGTTTTCAGGCCAAAGGTTACCATGTGTTGTCTGATAACCTTGGATGGATAGGATTTGCTCCTGGGATTGAAGGGCAACCGTTGATTGTTGCACGCATTCACTTTGGTAGCCACGTGGGGAAGGCCAGCATGGTGGCGCGGCATGGGGAGCCATGGCGAGATGTGTTTGGCATGGCGTGACTAGCATAGCTAGGGCCAAGGCAGAGTACGTTCAGCATGGCGCATCTATCTTGGTCTATGTGTGGTTTTGTCTTGGCATGTGGGTCCAAGGGTTTTCCATGGGCGCATGGCGTGGATAGGGCCAAGGCAAGGTCGTTTGGCTTGGCATGTGGGGCCAAGGATTTGCCTTGGGCGTATGGCATGGCTAGCTTTGGCTAGGTGCATGACCAAGCTAGGGCTTGGGCCAAAGGTCGTGAGGTGACCTTAGGCGGCTAGGATTTGCTCTTGGGATTGAAGGGAAACGTTAATTGTTGCATGCCTTCACTTTGGTAGCCGCGTGGGTAAGGCCATCATGGTGGTGCGACATGGGGTCCATGGAGAGATGTGTTTGGCATAGAGCGGCTAGCTTGGCTAGGTTTGGTTTGGATTGGCACGTGGGGCCAAGGGTTTTCTATGGGCTCAAGGCATGATTAGGGCCAAGGTAGGGGCGTTTGGCTTGGCGTGGTGTGACTAGCATAGCTAGGTCCAAGGCATAGTGTGTTAGGCATGGCGCAGCTAGCTTGGATAGGTTTGGTTTGGCTTGGCATGTGGGGCCAAGGGTTTTCCATGGGCGTATGGCGTGGCTAGCTTTGGCTAGGTGCGTGACCAAGCTAGGTTTTTGGGCCAAAGGTCATGAGGAGACCTTAGACGACCAGGATTTGCTCCTGGGATTGAAGGGAAACCGTTGATTATTGTACGCATTTACTTTGGTAGACGCGTGGGGAAGGCCAGCATGGTGGCACGACATGGGGGGCCATGGCGAGATGTGTTTGGCATGGCGCGGCTAGCATGGCTAGGTTTGGTTTGGCTTGGAACATGGGGTCAAGGGTTTACCATGGGCGCATGGCATGACTAGGGATAAGGTAGGGGCGTTTGGCTTGGCGTGGTGTGACTAGCATAACTATGGACAAGGCATAGTGCGTTTGGCATGGTGTGGCTAGATTGGCTAGGTTTGGTTTGGCTTGGCATGTGGGTCAAAGGGTTTTCCATGGGCGCATGGTATGGCTAGCTTTGTCTAGGTGCGTGACCAAGCTAGGTTTTTGGGCCAAAGGTTGTGAGGTGACCTTAGATGGCCAGGATTTGCTCCTGGGATTGAAGGGCAACCGTTGATTATTGCACACCTTCGTTTTGATAGCCGCATAGTGAATTCCAGTATGGTGGCGCAGCATGGGGCCATGGCGAGGTGTGTTTTGCATGGCGCGGTAAGTGTGGCTAGCATGATTTTCCATTGACACGGAGGTGCGGCTGGCATGATTGTCATGCTTTGGCGCGGTTGGTGTGGCTGGCATGATTTTCCATTGGCACAGAGTTGCGTCTAGCATGGTTGGCATGCTTTGGTGCGGTCGGTGTGGCTGGCATGATTTTCCATTGGCACAGAGGTGTGGTTGGCATGATTTTCCATTGGCACAGAGGTACATCTAGCATGGTTGGCATGCTTCGGCGCAGTCGGTGTGGCTGGCATGATTTGCCATTGGCATAGAGGTGCGGCTAGCATGGTTGACATACTTTGGCGCGGTCGGTATGGCTGGCATGATTTTCCATTGGCACAGAGGTGCGATTGGTGTGGCTGGCATGATTTTCCATTGGCACCGAGGTGCAGTTGGTGTGGCTGGCATGATTTGCCATTGGCACACGTGGGAATTAGGGTTTGGCTTGTCGTAACCCTAATTGGAAAAAATACCCCGGTAATTATTTAGAGACACATTAAAGGTTTCAGTAAATGTGCCTAGTAAATGCTCGTTACTTTAAATGTTGTGACATCACTGTCTGCTAGGGTTTAATGTTTTACGATTTTAGACCTAAACTAAAAACCACCATTAACATTAAGTCCCCTGCTTAGCTCAGAACATGTGCCTTGTTGCGAGGTAAGCATATGATGGTGACAGACAAGGACGGAATCGAGATGTAAATCATTACAAAGATGATTAGGAAAATTCGACTGACCTTTTTGAGGGGGGAAGAGAGTTTTGACTTCCCATGTTGGCGGCCCTACGTAAGTTGCATTGATGCAGACTGTGGAGTGGTAAAATGAGGGTTACCGGTTTGGTCTGGTCGTACATATCCGAAGCAAAGCGGGCGCGTTCTTGGAAGGCAAAGCATAACAGATGGCTTGGCACGTGGGGCCAAGGTGTGGCACGGTCTCAGAAAGGTAAGCGCGCGTAGATGACTTGGCATGATAGGGGCACAACATTGGAGCTGGCGTCCTGACATAGTGCGGACATGGTAAGGAGAGACGTACACGGACTGCTAGGAGTGGTGGTGCCGCGACAATGGAGTGAATGGATAGGTTATGAAAGGTATGCATGGGAGGCTCGGAGCGGTTGTGATTTGTCTTTGGAGCCCGATTGCTTCTTATTCGATGCCAGTGGGAAATTATTTCCCATTTCGAACATTAAAGTATCATACCCTTCTATCCCGCCTAGATTTCATTGAGGTTTTGATGAGGCGTGATGATTTCCCAGTCGTGATTCCATCATGTTCCGCCTATTCAGCCTGCGTTTATATTTCTTCCTTTAGGGATTCCACGGTATTTACGGCTGGTGAAGTTGTGTCTTGAGAGTGATCTTTCGAATGTCAGTCCCCAGTTCTGGAGGGGTAGCGACGGTGAGGCTCAGCCAAACCATGCGTACCCTTGGCATGGTGGTGCTGCTATGTTGGCATGCCCTTAGCATGGTGTGGGCATAGCCTAAGCACAAATTATTGATGGTGGAAACTGAACGTGGAGCGCTGGCAAGACTGGCACTGGCAAGGAAAGAGCGAATATCTTGGGAGTGGCAAGGTTTTCTCTCATGGGACAGATTTTCTTTATTCATGCGCGGCTTTAGCATGGAATTCTTTCCTTATTCAATTTTTTTTTCTTCTAGAGGTAAGTAGCATCTGCAGTCCTTTCATCTGGTAGCTTTGCAAAAATCCCGGTATGATTGGGTATCTTCAGGGCTAGGCTTTGGAACGCGAGGCGGAGCTGCTAGCATGGACTTGGCATGAAGGGGACCCATTAGCACTGACGTGCATGAAATGAATGTGGGACGCTCTGTAAAGCGCTTGGCAAGGCATGACGCTGGTAAGGGAAGCGCTTGCAAGGGAAGTGCTTGTGGTTTAGGGTTTGACATGCTGAAACCCTAATTAGCGCCCTTTACTAAAATCGTTGTAGAATCCACGTACGTACCCCGGATTTTGATGGTCCGCCCCTTTATCGGACACTAAATAGAATTATGTATCTCCCCACGCGGGAATATTGAGGTTTCGAGCTTGCTTAGGAGATGAAAAAGGCCTGACAGTGAAAATCAGGAAGAAGTCCGGAGGGATGTTGCGGGCCCGGGGTGGCATAGTCGCGCACCAGTCACCTATTCCCATCCATGGAGTAAGAAGGAATATTCATTCGGCTCAAGCTCTAAAAACTATATCTGCATGAAAAGAGGTATCAACGCTCTTCTGTTCTTCTGTCGTTCATCTGGATCCGTGTTTTCGTCTGCAGTGTCTCTCCAGTGGATTCCAAAATTTACCAAAACTCAGTTGTATTCTTGGGGCGGATGGATGAACTATATGCTCGGAAATGATCACGTCAGGGGTAATCTTGGAGATTATGGTTGCGTCGTCGGTCCATTATCGATCTTAGGTTGTTCAGTGGACCTTATGATCGTGATGATGATGATGTGTTGTGAATGCTTACATGGTCAAAAAATTCTGGCACCCCTGGATGAAATAAGGAGACGTACCACTACCGATGTACTGCTATCAAGTCTTCCGGGACTTTGTTCTAGGTTACGTTCTTCGAACCATCTTATGAATCTTGGACTACCGTACTGAATGGGATGTGGTGAGAAGTCTCCGGTTATACTTCAGTTTTATATGATGGCATGGATAAATATGTGAACATAACCTTCTGATGTGTTTTTGGGTTCTTCGGTGCGCATGTACGGCTTCATGTTGAGGAATTCCCGCGGCTAGTAAAACTTCGACAGTGATGATGTTGAAATCAATAATAACCTGGTTGAGGGGAGTGAAAATGTCTCGTGCTGGTAGTCCCCATGCGTAACCTACTTTCATTACATCGCCTTGAATTCCCGTCCACGGGATTTGATATAAGCCTATCGTACTTGTAGATGGGGAAAAACGATTTGCTTGTTTTTGCGGAATTGAGGACGACCGTGCGGAGGAGATTCCTTGAACCGAGCAAAATGTTCAACCTCACACAGATGCACCACTATGAAGGGGGTGCTTTAAGTTCGAGAGACCAATCTGTAGTACTTTGGCCTAAACCAAGACAATGGCCGTTCCAGAGTAAATTCGGTCACAAGAGAGGATGGGTTGATCTGTAGGAGGGAAGCTGAGAAATGTGTGAGATCAATGATGATCTGAGATTGTAGGTGTGTTATGAATTCAGCGTGAAATGCTCTGAATGATTGAATCTTGCCTGATTGAAATTAATTTCTGTGAGTTCGTGTAGACAAAAGAGCGCATGTATGAACTTTGGTAAGAAATTACTCGTTCAGACGATTGTTGTTGTAGGTACTGAATATCGCAAGATAATAGTTCACGAGTATCGTAATAAATAAAGGATAAAAGAGTTATAAAATGATACGATGATAGAAGTAGCGCGGAGAAATATGAAGTTTTGCGAGGATGAAATAATTTTGCGAGGACTAGTTGCGATACTTCGCAATTCATATACATCTGCATAAGTTTTACTATAAATAGGAGTTCAAATGTAAAATTCGAGAGGTTCTTTTAATGAGTGTAAGAAATTATCTTAGGAAAGAGAATAGAAAAAGTTGTAACTATTCTAGTTCCATTTGATAATTTTATGTAATCAACTAAGAGAATTAATAAGAAAGTTATCATTCACCATCAAGAACTTCTTGAGTTTTTACTAATTCTATTGAGGGTGTAATTGTAGATTATTCTGCAACTACATAATTGGCGCTAGAAACAGGGACTTGAGAATTGTGGTATCCTAAATTTGAGGGAATTGTGGAAAATTTGAAGATCAAATGAAGTTAGTAGATGGAGATTGCAAAAAAGAAGAATGTAATATGATCACAAAGACAATGATTGATGAATTTCATAGTAATATGAAGGGAAAAATATACAAGCGAGATTGTAGAGGAAGAAAGATCATGGAGGAAGAAAAGATAACAACTTTAGAAGAATGGGAAAAGCGGAAAATCACATTTTCAGCAGCAGAAATTCCAAATGAAGACTTGAACCACACTTCACCATTGGTGATCACAATTCCGATCATGCTAGAAGATAAGAAAGCTGTAGAAAAATGGAAATTAAACCGAATTTTGGTTGATACAGAGAGTTCTGTTAATATCATATTCTATCATGCACTTAAGGGGATGGGAATTAAAGATGAAGAAATCACAAATTCAAAATGTCTTATTCATGGATTAGGAAAATCTACAACAAAATCTAAAGGGGAAATCGCGCTGCGAATATTACTAGGAGAAATCGAAACACATGTAATCTTGTGTGTGATAGATATGGAATCTCCATATAACATGCTGATAGGAAGGCCGTGGATTCATGCGATCAAAGATGTTGCTTCAACATTACATCAGGGAATCAAATTTCCTACACCAAATGGAATACAAGAAATAAAAGGAGATCTTGATAGTGCAAAATTTTGTTATCAAATTGAAGTAACGCAATGTGGAAGAAGAGCAAGAAAGAAACATCTTCGTAGGAAACTTGCGAAGGAAACAAAAAAGGAAGAAGAATCCCGAGTGTATACAATAAGAGCAAAGGAAGGGAGAGGTATACCAAATGAGATTCCAGAAAAAGAAGGGGAACCAACAAAAATAATCAAAGAACCAACACCTATGGGGGAGCAAAGTCCAAGCAGAAGAAAAGAGGAGCCTTTATTCTTGCGAATTGGAACTAAGATGGATGAAGAAGAAGAAAAAAGAACTATTGATATTTTGCGAGAATATAAAGATATCTTCGCAGGAAGTGTAGATGAGATACCAGGAATTGATCCATCAGTGGCGTGTCATAGATTGAACATAGATAAAAATGTAAGACCATTCAAACAAAGAATAAGGAAGATATCACAAAATTATCATGTACAGATGGAAGAAGAATTACAAAAGATGTTGGATGCATGGATCATAAGTGAAGCAAAATATCCAGAATGGATTGCGAATATGGTCATTGTTCTGAAAAAGAATAAAGGAATAAGAATTTGCATAGATTTCACTGATCTAAACAAGGCATGTCCCAAAGACAGTTTTCCATTACCAGATATACCATAAATGGTGGAATCAGCTGCATGTCATGATAGAGTCACTTCACTTGATGGATATAAAGGGTATAATCAAATATCACTCGCAGAAGAAGATCAAGAACATACTGCCTTTTTTGCTCCAAGGGGTTTGTATTGTTATGTGAAGATGCCATTTGGTTTGCGGAATGCGGGTGCTACATATCAACGTATGGTTGAAAAAGTGTTCGCGAAGTGGATACATAAAACTTTGGAGGTATATGTAGATGATATGTTGATAAAAAGCAAGGAATCTAAAGATCATGTGCAAGATTTGAAGGAAATATTTGAGCAAATGAGAAAGTTCAACATCAAATTAAATCCTGAGAAATGTATAATTGGGGTTTCGTCTGGAAAGTTCTTGGGATACATAATATCAAAGGAGGGAATACAAGTTGATCCAGAAAAGGTCCAAGCAGTTTGTGACATGCCTACACCTGCAACGGTAAAAGAAGTACAAAAGCTAAATGGACTCTTGGCTTCACTTGGAAGATTTATTTCGCGAATGTCAGATAAGTGCAAGCATTTTTTCAACATACTTAAGAAGGGAGCAAAATTCAAGTGGACTGATGAATGTGAAAAAGCTTTTCAAGGAATCAAACAATACCTCGCAAATACATCTATACTATAGAAACCAGAGAGAGACGAAGAATTATTGGTATACCTCGCAACAACTCCATATGCTCTAAGTGCAGTTCACATGCAGAGACAGGAGTAGAAAGGCCCATTTACTACATTAGTAAAACCTTTAATGCAGCAGAGAAGAATTATTCTAAAATGGAGAAGTTAATCTTAGACCTGGTTTATGCATCATTCAAGTTACGAATATACTTTCAAGCACATGTGATAAAAGTGGTAACCAAAGTCCCAATTTAATCAATCATGAAGAACACAAAAAGGTCAGGAAGAATAGAAAGGTGGAATGCACAAGTAAACCATTACAAGATAAAATACGAAGTATTGTCATCGCAAAAATCACAAGTCGTCGCAGATTTTTTGGCAGAATTTCCTTTTGAAGAAGATGAAGCAGTAGAGGAAATGATGGATGTTGAAGAAGAATTTGGAAATCCAAAAGACTTGTTAACAGAACCAGATAGATGGGAAATTCTAGTGGACGGATCATCCAATAGTGAGGGAAATGGAATTGGAGTCGTGTTGATTTCACCAGAAGGAGAAAGAACATCATTCTCATTCAGACTAGAGTTTGCATCCACGAACAATGAAACAGAGTACGAAGCTGTAGTGCGTGCATTAAAGATCGTAATAGAAAAGAAGCTTGAAAGTATAAGGATAACAAGTGATTCGCAGTTAGTGATTTGTCAAATTAAAGGGGAATATACCACAAATGAATCTTCTTTGAAGAAATACAAGAAACTCGTTGAGGAATTATCTGCGAAGATACCAAAATTAAAATGAAGACATATATCTAGAAAATATAACCGCCTCGCAGATACTTTTGCATTTATTCCAAGCATGATGATAAATCCAAATACAAGAAATATCCAAATACAGACAATTCAACACCCATCAGTGAACAAAGAGAAAGAAATTGAGGAAGCTGTTGCGATGGAAGTAGAAAGAGAGTTATCAAACAACATAGCAGATTGGAGAAAAGAAATTCATGCATATCTCGCAACAGGAGAAATATCCAGGAACAGACTAGAATCACATAAATTAAAGAGTCGTGCAACAAACTATGAGTTGCGAGAAGGAACTTTATATAGAAAATCTTTCAATGGACCACCTCTCAGGTGCTTAACTCGCGAAGAAGGAGAAAAAATATTGAAGATGTTACATGGAGGAGAAGCTGGCAATCATAGTGGGGGAAGATCTCTAGCATATAGGGCAAAGATACAAAGATATTACTAGCCTTATATGCATACAGACGCAAAAAATTTCGTACGAAGATGCAAGGAATGTCAACGACATGGTAAAATAATCCATGCACCAGGGGCCACATTAACTTCTTCAACAAGCTGCTGGCCTTTTGGTAAATGGGGGTTGGATATTGTTGGACCATTTATACCTGGATCTGGACAAAGGCGATACTTGATAGTTGCAACATATTATTTCACGAAGCTCGCAGAAGTAAAAGCAGTACAACATATTCGTGATAAAGATGTTTTTACATTCATATTTGAGAACCTCATTTGCAGGTACGGGGTCCAAAGACAACTAGTATCTGATAATGGAAAACAATTTGAGGGGCAGAACATAGAGATGTTACTCAGTGCTTTTAGGATAAAATGTGGGAAGTCAACCCCCTTATATCCACAAGCTAATGGACAGGCAGAAGCAACAAATAAAACAATCGTAGATACAATCAAAAATAAATTAGAAGGACATCTCAAAGGATGGTGCGAGAAAGTACCTAGCGCAGTTTGGGCATACAATACAACTAGAAGAGAAGCAACTGGAATGTCTCCTTATTGTATAACATATGGAATAGAAGCAGTATTACCCACAGAGGTTGTAATTCTGACAACAAAGAAAGAAGCTTGGGAAAGAAATTTAAGTGCGGGAGTAATATTAAGTGAATTGGATGATTTGGAAGAAAAAAGAGAAAAGGTGTTGCACCATATGAAGATTTATCAGGAACGATTAGCTCGAGAATACAACAAGAGAGTCATTGAACGTGAATATAAACCAGGTGATTTGGTCATGCGAGAAACACCTCGATATCAAAAAGAAAATGGAGGAAAATTAGCACCAAAATGGGATAGACCATATGTTATTAAAGAAGTTGTAGGAAGCGGAGCTTATCGGCTGATGGATCCAGAAGGGAGAGACATGGGTTTGAGGCTTGGTAGACCTTGGAACAGACTATATTTGAAAAGGTATTATCCATAAAACTCATGAAATTTTTTACGAATATTGTTTGCTCGCAAGAAATTGGGAAAATTTACGAGTTTCAAAATTTATATTGCGATTAAACTTTCATTAATTTGCGAATAAAAGACCGCAATCTGTGATCAGCCTCCAAAAAAGAAAGAGAGTCGCATAAAATTTTATACATGCAAACCTTTGTGGCGTACACCCTAGTTCGCGAAGCTATATTTCGTAAAAGGCAAAGTCCTAAAGTACGTCATTTAAGGGGGTACCTATAAACGTGGATAAGGGTAACCGGAACACCACCAAGGACCCTTAGTACATGGTAAAATTTTAGGGGTACAACCCAATAATGGGGTACCTATCCGGGTTAGACACCTTGGATTCTCACCTAATCTAGCGACATTACGCAATATAAAATGCGGTGTAAGAGGATTTAGGTTGGGCGACTAAGGCATACTGTCTTTCCCAAGAAGTGCAGAAAACGATCAAGGCACCGAGGTACACGGTTGAGTCAAGAGTGCCGGGTGAGGTTGAACCACATCTGCCATTTTTGACAAGTCTTGGCAAATGATGCACTTGGCCCAAAGATACCCCATAGGGTGCAACCTCGTAACTATAAGCCCTATAGGAAAAAAGGATAAGAGGTTGCGATCAAAAGCAGTTGTTGGCAAAACCGGATGGGAAGAGCTAACCTTGTATGGTCGATGTACGCTTCCTTGAAGGGGCAACCAGGGGGAAGATAAAGGGCAGCACCCTCCATTAGGGAGCTGATACGTGCTATAAGACGCAAATGTCACGAGGCTTCTTGTTTGCGAAAACATAAAGGCTTGTCATATTTGTGCAACAAATGAAGTTCTGTGAGCATTCTAAAAAAAAAAAAAAAAGAGAGAGAAGGAAAACATACAAAAAGAACTCGCAGAATGAAACAAAGAAGTTAAGATGAGATCAATGGGTTATTACATGAAAGTGTAAAAACGTCCTGCGATTTCATCGCAAGACGATAATGTCACGAGGTTGTATGTTCGCAAGAATGTTCAGGCTTGTCATATTATCGCAAATACAAAAATTTACTACAAAAGAGGTGGCAAAATAAGACCTTTACTTAGGAAGGCATGATAAGACCACAGAAATTAATGAAATTCATTACATCAATATCATTGAAGAAATTTTACAAGAATATACGTCAAGAAGTTTTGAAGAGAAGACAGCTCTGTCAATATCATTGAAGAATTTTTACAAGAATTTACATCAACAAGTTTTGAAGAGAAGACAGCTCTGTCAATATCATTGAAGAATTTTTACAAGAAGTCCTATCAAAGAAGACAACATCATTGAAGAATTTTAACGAAGACTTAACAAAAGATGCGATTTTGATAGCAATCAAATACAGATACGTTCATATTCGTAAAAGTTTACGAGAATTACATACTTCTTATACTTCTCTATATATTGAATATTTCTCTAAAAGTTGAATACTTCTTATAATTCTTCAAGAATATCTCATATTTATTATACTTCTTCAACGGATATTTCATTTGGTGAAGGTTAAGTAATCATTATACTTCGTCATATGTTATGTAATTATTCACAGATTGAATACTTCTTATATCTCTTCATTTGGTGAATTGAGTACTTCTAATACTTCTTATATCTCTTCATTTGGTGGATCGAGTACTTCTAATACCTCTTATATCTCTTCATTTGACGGATTTAGTACTTCTAATACTTCTTCAAAGGTATTGTATATGTAGTATACTTATTAAGGATATTTCATATATTTTATTTCTTATACTTAAAAGGGAGGATCTCTTATTTACAATTGTAACAAGTTGAAACTTCGTAAGATAAATTGAGGCAGATATTCTAATACTTCCAACAATGTTTAATCATTTAAAGAGAAATAATAGGGGGAAAAGGAGATACTAAGCTTTATCCGTGAGTTATATATTATTTCTCTTCATATGATCAAATGGGGGAAAATAAGGAAAACATTTAATTAAAGAAAGGTTAAATTATCTTCGCAAAATATCAGATATACTTCTTAAAAAAGGTTAAATCATCTTCGCAAAATATCAGATGTACTTCTTAAAAAACAGAATTGTTCGCAAAAAGAAAACCAACAGTAACTAAGGGAAGGAATTCAAAAGAAAGGAGGACAGGAGAGTCAATGATAAATTGAAAAAAGAATGTTATCATGCTTTATCAACACTCTGTGCTGGATCTTTAAGATGAGTAGGGTCATTAGCAGCTTTCGACTTTTGGGAGATATCATCCTTTGAAGAATATGCAACAGGAACATCTCCTTGAGGAATAGATTCTTTCTCGTCATCAAGATTTTCATCATCACTCTCATAATCGAAATCACTATCAGGCTCACGAGCAACTTCATCGTAAGATATTTTCAGAGGAGTAATTTTCACAGGAGGCAAGGCTCTTGATAAGAGAATGTTATTCGTAAAGACTTGAGCTTTCAGATGACTTTCACGAAGTATAGATTTTTGATGGTTGGTATCTTCGATGTCTTTGGAATAAGCAAGATATTTGAATCTCCGAGTAGCACGGTCACGAGAGTTGATTAAGCGGGTAGAAAGCAAAACATTTTTCTTACGAAGCTCGGAACAGGAGGCTTCTAATCCAGCTTTCGCATTACGAAGGTTGTTCTCAGATTCTGCAAATAAAAAAAAAATCAAAGGATAAAATTTGCGAGTATAACGAAATTTAAAGATATACCAGAGGCAGTCAAATTTTAATGACTACCTTCTCTTTGCGAAGTAAGAGATTGAGCTAAAGATAGACAACAGTTCTTCATCTGATTCATCGCATTATCAAAACCATCACCAACTAATCCTTTAAGTCGAGATTGAAGCTTTTGATCTTTAGAAAGAAGAAATTTTTTATCCTTCGCAAGTTTGGCATTAAGACTTTTTAATGACGAATAATCTTCTTCAAGTTGATTCTTCTTAGCACTCAAGACTATATTCTTATTAATAAGGGAATTCTTCTCAATAACAAAAGAATTTCTTTCAAAGATCTCAAGACTTCTTTAATTCCTCAAGTTCACCTTTCAACAAAGAAAGAAGATTTTCTTGATCGCAACATTTATTCTCAAGAGTCTTTAATTCTTGCGAAGAAACAATCATTGTATTCAAAAACGAACATTTCTCTTGATAAGGTTTTGTTCTCTTCTAATAAGGTTTCTATTCTCAAATTAGCTTTAGTTAAGGAAGAAAAAGTTGAGATATGTCATCATTCAAAAAATTTCGATCATATATTAGTTGAGTATTCTCTTGAAAAAGAGCGTCAGAGTTGTCAAGAGCACACGAGTAAAGATTAGATAAATGGGAGAATTGGTTTGAGAGGCTTTCATGCTTGGTTCGATATTCTGTTGCATCTGATTCATGGTGAAGTATCAATCTTCTACATTTCTGGATGGATTCTATAAAGGGGAATGGGTTTTAATGGATGTTTCAAGCATATGAAGAATATAAGTAAATAAAAGGGAAAATATGAAGATAGCAATCATACCTTTCAATTTATCATTTCTTTTGCGAAGAATCGCGCAGTCGAGAGAATCATTTTGAAGATGATAATTTTCTTTACGGATATCCTCGCATTCTGCTTGAGAAGATTTCAAAGATTGGCGAAGCAATTCAATTTCTTTTTCCAAGGATTGACGTGAAGAAGAAATGTCTAGATTGACAAAATTATTTAGAACTTCGCAAAACTCATATTGCGAACGAAAGTTAGTAGACTTCGCAGTATTGGTCAAAACCTCAGATAACATTCGGAAAGTAGAATAAATTCCATCTCGAATTTCCTGATTAAGAGGAGAAGAGTTTGAAGGAATAAGAGGAAGCTGCAAATTGTTTGGAGAAATAGCACTCAAAGGATTTGGGGACAAGATAGGTTTTTCAAGAGAAGAAGTTGAAGAAATATTTTGCGAGGGTTGTTTTTCAAGAGAAGAAGTTGAAGAAATATTTTGCGAGGGTTGGTCTTGAAGAAGTGTTGATAAATTGACACTGATGGGAGATTTAAAGGTAGGTAATGGAGTAGAGGCAAGAGTGTGTGAAGAAGCATTTTCACGAGGAGGAGAGGAAAATTCCTTATCAACTTCAGGAAGGAAATCATCAATCGGAATTAATGGTGTGGGTTTAGTTACTCGAGATCTCTTACCAGGGTTTGGTTTTTCGCCAACCTGCGAATCAAAATGTAGATTAAAAACTGAGGCAACAATATATTGCAGAGAAAATAGAAGGCAAAGTATTTTAACTACCTTTTGATTCTCAGATTTTCTTCTTCTTGGATTAGGGCTTGAATTTTTTAGTTGAGGTTTCATCTGAGGAGTTATTTTGCTGAAATAAACCAAAATCAGATAACAAATTATACAGAAATTAAAGAGGAGAACAAATGAAATGCGCGGAGATAGAAGGAAATTACCTTGGAGAACTCATGAAGATATAATAGAAGAAAAAATTGCAGAGAAAATAGTAATGGAGAGTATGAACAAAAGATAAAATTGTAGAAGTAAGAAGAAGAAAAGGAAGAGAATATAAAGGAGTTATATAATGGAATAACTAGAAAAGGACGGTTACAAAAAACGTGTCCAAATTCTAAAAGACTAGGTAATGGTTATGTTCTCACGATCATTTCTTCTTCGTAGAATTGACATGAGAAGAGGCAAGATGTAGGTACTGAATATCGCAAGATAATAGTTCACGAGTATCGTAATAAATAAAGGAGAAAAGAGTTATAAAATGATACGATGATAGAAGTAGCACGGATAAATATGAAGTTTTGCGAGGATGAAATAATTTTGCGAGGAATAGTTGCGATACTTCGCAATTCATATACAGCTGCATAAGTTTTACTATAAATAGGAGTTCAAATGTAAAATTCGAGAGGTTCTTTTAATGAGTGTAAGAAATTATCTTAGGAAAGAGAATAGAAAAAGTTGTAACTATTCTAGTTCCATTTGATAGTTCTATGTAATCAACTAAGAGAATTAATAAGAAAGTTATCATTCACCATCAAGAACTTCTTGAGTTTTTACTAATTCTATTGAGGGTGTAGTTGTAGATTATTCTGCAACTACAGTTGTTCGAATATTTAAAAACTCTTCCAATGTTGTTGTTTCAATCAGGATTCAGAGACATTATATAATGCCGGAGTTGAAAACACCATGATCCCATGAAGTGTGACAGTTTGCTGGATTCAGAGAGTAGGGAAGTGGAAATTCGTGTTAAACCAATTACTCATCGTGTGAAGACTTGGTTAATTTTCTACCCACTATCTTGCTGATTCTTCCAACTGATTGCACGACTTGCTCACATTCTCGCCGTGGATGAACACACGTGCCGTAGACCTCCAGACCAAAACCCTAGTTAATATCCCCCCCAAGTGACACGATTGATGTCTCGTGGTTAATTTAGTCAGTTGTTGATTTCATGACTTCGTGGGATGATGAGTCCACGTATTTGCTGAGTTAAACATGATTTTTTGAAATGTTCTGCAACTCATGAATCGAACGTGTCAGCTAAGACAGTGGTGGAATCCCCACATTGAGGTGAGCGAGTGTTGCAAGATAATTTGTTGAATATTGATAGTTGAACCAATATTCCTTGATTTGAGTAAATATTGCTCATCTGAGCAAGTGTTGCTCGTTTGATGAATTATTGGCAGTGTGAGCAAAATAAAATATTAATTAAAGCACTGGTAGTTGAACCGAGCATAATTAATAAGAATATT
The DNA here is from genome assembly GCA_023529315.1 of Papaver bracteatum. Classification (NCBI taxonomy): domain Eukaryota; kingdom Viridiplantae; phylum Streptophyta; class Magnoliopsida; order Ranunculales; family Papaveraceae; genus Papaver; species Papaver bracteatum. Next base: position 4,600,810 of record JAJJWX010001561.1, on the reverse strand, counting down.
GATCATGAGATCGTTGCAAAATTATTAGCGTTTGAATCTGGAACCATGATCCTTGGATTTAGAAAAACTATTTTGATCAATTGATGACCGATTGATGGTTTATTTGAAAATTAACCATGGAATGAAGGAGAACTGGCTTCATGGGACCATGGATCAACCATGAAATTCTCATATGCTCACGTGAGCAAAAAACCAAGACCTCTTTGAAGAGTTGGTGAGTTAATGAAAGAATGATCAAATGCTGGTTTAATCATTTACTGAATTACTGCTGGGTTCAGCATTAGGTGATAAAACTTAATTAATTATTAAAATATGGGGACCACCAAGGAGTTATGAAACCGACCCTGGGTAGTCACGGGTGTTTGTGGGTAAAAACTATTCATGTCGATTTTGGTAATTTGGGGTGTGTATGGATGAGGAATGAATATAAACCTTAAATAATGCACTGCGCGGTGAGTGCTTGTAGATTCGAGAGGTCAATCTGTGCAAGTACGGCCTAAACCAAAAAGAATGGCCGTTCCAGACTTGTTTCAGTCACAAATTGAAGGAGATGGGGTTGATCTTAGGGAGGGAAGCGAAGAAGGTGTTGATATTGTGAAGGTGTTGGCTATGTATGACTTGTATCAGAAAGCTGAAATTGCTTGCATGATGTAAGCTATCAGTTCCGGTGTTTTAATACGATTGTATCAACACTTGCCTCTGTTATCTCGTCTTGTTCTGTTCTTGTTGAAAAATAGGGTGGAGAATCTATTTATACAAGTCTTTTAGCCTAACCTTCGTATCTCGTGGGAAGTGGAGAAAGTAGAGTGATGGAGTAGTGGAGTAGTGTGTTGGTGTCACACGACTAGGCTTGCCCAGTTCTCCCATCATCACTAACCGTCCATGACTTCCTGACACGTTCTTGTGATGGCGCGTTGTGTGTTGCACGCTGTAAACCGCCAGACCAATACCCCAGTATGTATCCCCCAGTTTGTGACATGATTGATGTCTCGAGTGTGTGGATCGTGGGACCCACAGAAAGTAGCATGTAATGCTACATTATTTAGGAAATTGATATGTGTGAAGTATCGTGTGTATACTATGCAGGTACTGCATCGATTATATTCAGCATGTATGAAGCATCGCTGTTTGAGAGTCTCAAATTAATTTCATGTCCAGCCTACTTGATGTGATGGTTTGGAAGTTGCGCATGCAAGCCCTCCCTTGACCGATCACCTGATGTGGTAGAGTGATGGGTGGTGATCACCATGATGCCACACTGACCAATTAACTCCTGACCAGGGCTGTATAGCCTAGCCGGTGAAGTTGGGCGGACGAGATGATCTTTGAGACACTGATCTGCGACCATTGATGGAATTAGGGTTTATGAAAAGGTTCGCAAGCATCACTTTTCAGCTTGGTCGAATCCAAGCTTGGGACATAACTTTGGCTAGGCCGGTCGTGCATGTTTGTAGAAAACATGATGGTGTAGGCGTCCATACCTCATTGTCTCACGAAAGTGTGATCTAGGCCACTCAATTCGTCCTGTGAAGTTGTGTTGTTGAGATTAATTTGCGACAGAAAATTGGTGCTGCAAAAGCCGCACGCCGTACCAACTTCGGGCGGGCATTCCAAGACGACCAGGCTTGGTCAGTCTTGGAAGATTGCTCCAACGTGTAGGTGGTAGGTGTGGATGGGGAAAAACGTGTCGCAGGTTTTTCGGGAAAGTGGAGAGTCGAGCGAGTTGTCAAGACTCCTCAGCCGTGCAAGATGTTAATCCTCACACAGATGCACCGCTGCAAAGAGGGTGCTTAAATTCGGGAAATCAATTTGTATGACCCTGCCCTAAACCAAGACAATGGCCGTTCCAGAATTAATTCGGTCGCAAATAGGGAGATGGGTTGATCTGTAGGAGGGAAGCTGAGATTTGTGTGGGATCAGTAATGATCGAGGATTGTGGGTGTGTTGAAGGTTTCTGCAGTATTGATGAACTGTTGAGTTCTGATAATTTCTGAGTGATTGATGAATTCTTGAGGGTAGTTACTCGAGAAATTCAGTGTTGGACCTGTATTCGAGTGTTCGAATGATGAGAAAAGCTTGTCCTTCAATCATGGATTCAGATACTTATTTATACTGTTAGATTAGTAACACCACTGACCCTTGTAAGTATGACGTTTTCTTGAGTGTAAGAGTGGGAAAGTGGGAGGTCGTGGTAAAGTCAGTTTCATATCATGTGGATACTTGACTGATCGTGCACCCACTACTTTGCTAACTCCTTCAACCTTTGACATGACTTACGCACATTTCTCGTCGTGGGATGAATCCACGTGCCGTAGACCGCCAGACCAAAACCCTAAGTGATATCCCCCCATTTGTGACGTGATGTATATGCATGTTTGTTCGTTAATTGGAGGAATAAGCAAAAAAAAATCCCTAATATGAAAGAGATATGTTAATTTTTGAATAGATATGGTCTAATTGCAGTAGTAAAAGTTTTGTTTATTAGGTTTCATGAAAACCCAATTCGTTTTTTGAAAGTATGAACTTTGCAAATACTTTTATAAACGTAATTTGTTCGTAAACGTAGTAAATAATAATCCTTAGAGTTCAAGGAATTTTGAAAAGACCTGGAGTTCATATTGAAATTTTATTTGAGAACTCTCGAAGTTTTATTTGAAATATGGAGAACTCTACAAAAATAAGAAAGTCCCTGGTTCCATAGACGAATGCTCAGTTGAGCAAAAAGTTTTTTTTTTTGTAAATTACGTGAGTTATTGACTCATGAAATTTATTTATTTTTTAAAAAGCACGTGACTTATTCACGCTTTATTAAACAAAAATTGGGGTTTTTGAAAATTCACAATTTATGAATTTGGTGAACTCACAGTGTACATGCGAATTCAGTGATTTTATAGCGTATGTATATACATAAAATCAGCGAGTGCTCACATAGAGGGTTATGTGAATTACTCATGGTTTATTGGAAAGTCAGTGTAGACTTTTGAATAGTATGTTTTATGCTCAACTTTGCAGGTTTGAAAGAAATAACAAGTTTTTGAGGTTTTACATTATTATCACTAAGTTTGTGAAATCGTAAAGAGGTGAGAATTGAGAAATACCATTTTTGCAGACATCAATTGTCGAATTTTATTTAGTCCCATTGTGTTGATGAATTCACGTATGGATGTTGCAGCAAGTTTGCAAAATGGTTGAATCCCGCAGTGCTTCTGAAGATGATGTTTCTTCGAGAGAAGATGTTTCCACAGATACCTCTTCCAGAGATGATGGTTCTTCCAGGAATGATGATACCGAGGTTTCCCAGGGGAAGAAGGAAAGTTCCAAGACTAAGAACATTCCAACTGCTGAGGACAAATTCTTCGTGTATTTGTATAGGCCTGAAAAGCATCCTCTAGGATCTTCTTTTCGGTTACTAATAAATCCTAGGTGTACTGCCCAGAACAAGTTGGTGTCTCCCCGAGCTGTGATTCAGTTTTGTTTGCACGGGAAGTATTTCGCAGCTTCTCAGGTGGAGTTGAAGCTTTCTCGGAGACCTCTGATGCACTTCTCTAGGTGGGCAAGGTACATGTTAGGCCATAGCCGTGTGAGGGCCATATTGGATAGTGCTCAGGTGACACCAGCCATTCAAGCTGCTGGAGATTTGATCATCAATCATGACATTCCAGGTATGATATCCCTGCTCACCCGTTGGTGTGTCCATACTCACACATTTATATGCTGATGGGGAGAATTCACCATTACTCGGAAAGATGTAGTTGCACCTTCCAATTACTGGTAATTTTCCTGAAGAACTCTCGACAGAGGAGAAGGAGATATCTGACACGTTAGAAGCAAAGATGCACGAATTTAATGAGTCACTTGCGTCTTGCTATGCCTGATGGTTATCACACTGGTGGCCAAGAGATATAACTCCTGAAGGACCGGTTGATGGCGTTTTTACAATTGCGGCTTTCTTGTGTCTGTGGCTCTCACGGGATATCTTCGAAGATTGTGGATACTTGCTGAAGCCGTTTATGATTCGCTTTGCCATTAAGATGGACAAAGGTGAGAAAATTCCTATTGGCAGTCTATTTTTGGGTTCTTTGTTCGCCAACTTGGACTCTCTAGTTGTGGACTCCAGTATTTATGATGGCTTCATGAAGATTGAGACATATGCTAATACCATGTTTCTCCAAGATTTGATGTGGGAACACCTTGAGAGCTATGCCCCAATTCCTCGTAACATTTTGCAAGGACCCAAGGTCGACTCTCGCCATTCCCTTCTTGAGGAGAATAATGCTAGGATCATGCGTTGGTCTAGAAATCCACCACAATACAAGATATGCCTTACTAACATTTTAGACATTGAGTCTGAGTTCAACTTTCGCCCCTAGGTGTCGGTTCCTTCTCTTTTCTCACAGTTGATTACTTTCAATATTACTGACGAGAATATCACGTTGACTACTGGTGCTGATCTAAGTGAAGGAGAGAGATCTTTCGTCTTGAGTCGTACTCCTGGTTTCTTGTTGTTAATAATGAATGGAGAATTCCAGGCGGAAGAGTACAACATTGACAGAGCTGCTAGACAGATGGTGTAGTTGCAGGAAATCCTACAACTACACCCTCAGTAGAATTCATAAAACTTTAAGAAGTTCTTGATGAAAAATGACAGTTTACTGATTAAGATTCTCAACTGATTACAAAGAAGTATGTTAATGGAACTTAGAACAGTTACAACTTTCTCTGTTCTCTCTCCTAAGACTTATTCTAATACTCACTTAAAGAACCCCTTCAATTTAACATTTGAACTACTATATATAGTGAAATCTATACAATTGTATATAGCTTGCGAAGTATCGCGACTTCTATTCGTAAATTTATTCTATATTCGTAATCTTTTCACACTTTTCCCGTGTTTCTTCTATTATCGCATTATCTTGCGACAGTTTTCTCTTGTATTTGTTACTATGTTCGTAACCCAATATCTTGCGATATTCTGTCCCTACATCTTGCCTCTTCTCATGTCATTTCTGCGAAGAAGTAATGATCGTGAGAATATAACCGTTACTTATTCTTTTCGGAATTCGAACACATCTTTTATAACCGTCTTTTCCTAATTATTCCCTTATAAATACTCCTTTTATTCCCTTCCTTATATTTTTTACCTTCTCTTTTTACTTCTGCAACTTCATCTTCTTCTCACATCACATCTTCGGTTATCGCCTTCTCTTCCTGTGAATCCCATCATGAGTTCTTCGAGGTAATTTTCTTTTATCTCTCGCATCTTTCATTTGTTTATCTCTTTGATTTCTATTTAATCCATTGTTTGACTTTGATTTCTTTCAGTGAAACTGCTCCTCAAGTGAAATCTTCAACCAAAAGTTCAAACTCTAACTTTCGGAGAAGAAAATCCGAGAATCAAAAGGTAATTAAAATACTCTGTCTCCCTTCTGAAACAATATATTGTTTCCTCAGTTTTTAATCTACATTTTGATTCGTAGTTAGGTGAAGAATCCAACCTTACCAAGAGATCTCGTATAATCAAATCCAAGCCACCAATTTCAATCAATGATTTCCTTCCTGTGATTGATAAAGAATTTTCCTCTCCCCCTCGTGAAAGCTCTTCTTCGCAAACTCTTGCCTATACTCCATTACCCAGTTTTCAGTCTCCCACCCCTGTCAATTTATCAACACTTCTTCAAGATCAACCTTCGCAAGTTACCTTCTCAACCCCTTCTCGTGAAAAACCCATTTTAGCTCCTAATCCTTTGAGTGCCGTTGATCCAAGCAATTTACAACTTGCTCTTATTCCTTCGAATTCTTCTCCCCTTCCTCAAGAAGTTCGAGATAGAATTTATTCAGCTTTCCAGATGTTATCTGATGTTTTAAGTAATACTACGAGGTCTTCAAATGTTCGCCCGCAGTCTGAATTTTGTGAAATGCTCAACAACTTCATCAATCCTGATATTTCTATTTCACATCAAGCCCTGGAAAAAGAAGTTGAATTGCTTCGCCAAACTCATGAGTCTTTGAAAGCGGAGTGTGAGAATCTTCGTAAAGAGAATCATCAACTTCAAAATGATTCTCTAGATTGTGCAATCCTTCGTAAGAGGAATGATGCATTAAAAGGTTTTGTTATTATCTTTATATTTTCTCCTTTTGTTTGTTTCTATTTCTAGTATGTTTGAAACACCCATTAAAACCCATTCCCCTTTATAGAATCAATCCAGGAATGTAGAATGTTGGTACTTCATCATGAATCAGACGCAGAAGATCTCAAGCCAAGTATGAAAGTCTTTTGAACCAATTTTTCCATTTATCTAGTCTTCATTCATGTGCTCTTGATAATTTAGATGCCCTTTTCCAAGAGAATACCCAACTAATTTACGATCAAAATTTTTTGAACGATGAAATATCTAAGCTCACTTCTTCTTTAACTAAAGCCGATTTAAGAATAGAAACCCTATTAGAAGAGAATGAAACCTTATTAGAAGAAAGATGTTCATATTTGAATATAATGGCCGTTTCTTCGCAACAATTGAATATTCTTCAGAGTAAATGTTGCGATCAAGAAAATCTCCTTTATTTGTTAAAAGGTGAACTTGAGGAATTAAAGAAGTCTTCAGATGCAGAGAGAAGTTCTTTTGCCGCCGAGAAGAAATCCCTTCTTAATAAGAATATAATCTTGAGCACTAAGAGGAATAAACTTAAAGAAGATTATTCCCAACTAGAAAACCTTAATGCAAAACTTGCGAAGAATAACAAATTTTTTCTTTACAAAGATCAAAAGCTTCAATCTAGACTTGAAGGATTAGTTGGTGATGGTTTTGATAAAGCTATGGATTAGATGAAGAATTGTTGTCTATCTTTAGCTCAATTTCTTACTTCACAAAGAGAAGGTAGTCATCAAAATTTGACTTCCTTTGATATACTTTTAAATTTTGTTATATTCGCAGAATTGATTCTTTGAATTTATTTCACTCGCAGAATCTGAGAACAATCTTCGCAATGATAAAGCTGGATTGGAGACCACCTGTTCTGATCTTCGCAAGAAGAACGCTTTGCTTTCTACTCATTTGATCAATTCTCGTGATTGTGCCAATCGGAGATTCAACCATATTTCTTATGCCAAAGATATTGAAGATATTAACCACCAGAAAGCTCTACTTCGTGAAAGTCATCTGAAAGCTCAAGTCTTTGTAAACAACATTCTCTTATCAAGATCCTTGCCTCCAGTGAAAGTTGAACCTCTGGAAATATCTGATGATGAAGTTGCTCGTGATCCTGATAGTGACTTTGATTACGAGAGTGATGATGAAGGACTTTGTGGTGAAAAAGAATCTATCCCTCAAGGAGAAGATCATGTTGAAGACTCTTCAAAGGGTAATGTTTCGCAAGAATTGAACACTGCTGATGATCCTACTCATCTTAAAGATCCAGCACAAAGTGTTGATGGAGAGCACTAAGCATGATAAACTTCTTTTCCCAAGTTATCGTTAATCCTCTTGTTTTTCTTTCTTTTGAACTCTTTCTCTTGGTTACTGTTGGTTCTCTTTTTACAAAAAATTCTGCTTACTGTTTATGTTCCTTAAGAAGTATATTTTATATTTTGCGATAATGAATTGACCTTTCTCTAATTGAATACTTTCTTGATTTGCATAAATTGAATAAATTGATCATATGAAGAGAAATAACATATCTTAAAGACTTAGCTTAGTATTCTCTTTCCCCTTATTATTGCTCTTCAGGTGATCAATTGTTGTTGTAAGTATTAGAATATCTGCCTCCGTTTAAGTTGCGAAGTTTCAGGTTGTTGCGAAGTAAATAAGAAATCTCCCCCTTGAAGTATAAGAAGTATGAAACCTCCTTGAAGAATTATGAAACATCCTTGAAGAAGTATAAGAATTATGAAACATCCTTGAAGAAGTATAAAAATTATGAGACATCCTTGAAGAAGTATAAAAAGTATTCAATCCTTGAAGAATTTAATGAGTATGAAATATTCGTCCTTGATTGCGAAAAAAATTGCCTCTTTTGGTAGGAATTATTGATACATATTCTTGTTGAGAATATAAAGAATCTCCAATGACATTGATGGAATTGACTTCATTAGTTTTTGTGGTCTTATCATGCCTTCCTAAGTAAAGGTCTTACTTTGCCACCTCTTTTGCGATAAAGTCGCAGGACGTTGGTGCACTCGCATGCCTCAACCCCTTGACTTTATCTTAAAAATATTTTTGTGTTTGCGATAATATGACAAGTCTGAGTATACTTGCGAATATACAGCCTTGTGACATTATCGTCTTGCGATGAAATCGCAGGACGTTATCACACTTTCATGTAATAACCCATTGATCTCATTTTAAATTTTTTGTATTTAATTCTGTGAGTAAATATATATATATATATATATATATATATATATATATTTTACTCGCATAAATACGATTGTTGCACAAATATGACAAGCCTTTATGTTCTTGCGAACAAAAAGCCTCGTGACATTTGCGTCTTATAGCACGTATCATCTCCCTAATGGAGGGTGCTGCCCTTTATCTTCCCCTTGGTTGCCCCTTCAAGGAAGCGTACATCGACCATACAAGGTTATCTCTTCCCATCCGGTTTTTCCAACAACCAGCTTTTGTTCTCAACCTCTTATCCTTTTTTCCTATAGGGCTTATAGTTACAAGGTTGCACCCTATGGGGTATCTTTGGGCCAAGTGCATCATTTGCCAAGACTTGTCAAGAATGGCAGATGTGCTTCAAACCCATCCGGTACTCTTGACTCAACCGTGTACCTCGGCGCCTTGATATTTTTCTGCACTTCTTAGAAAAGATAGTATGCCTTAGTCGCCCAACCTAAATCATGTTACATCGCAAGATTAGGTTGAGAATCCAAGGTGTCTTACCCGGATAGGTACCCTGTTTTTGGGTTATGTACCCCGTAATGTCCATGTACTCGGGTTCCGTGGTGGTGTCCCGTTTCCCCTGAGCCATGCTTATAGGTACCCCCTTAAATGACGTACTTTAGGACTTTGCCTCTTGCGAAATGCTGCTTCGCAAACTAGGGTGTACGTCACAAAGGTTTGCCTGTGTAAAATTTCTGCGGCTTTCTTTCTTTTTTGGAAGCTGATCATAGTTTGCGGCTTTCTTTTATGAAAGCTGATCGCAAATAAATTTTTGTGTCTTTCTTTAATGAAAGCTGATCGCAATAAGAATTTTAAAATTTGTAATTTTGGTAGTTTCTGTGGGAGCAAATGATATTCGTAAAATTATCATGAGTTTTATGGATAATACCTTTTTAAATACAATCTATTCCAGGGTTGACCAAGTCTTAAACCCATGTCTTTCCCTTCTGGATCCATAAACCGATAAGCTCCACTTCCTACAACCTCTTTAATGACATATGGTCCATCCCATTTTGGTGCTAGTTTTCCTCCATTTTCTTTCTGGTAGGGAGGTGTTTCTCGCATGACCAAATCACCTGGTTGATACTCACGTTCAATAACTCTCTTGTTATACTCTCGAGCTAATATTTCCTGATAAATTTTCATATGTCGCAACACCTTTTCCCTTTTTTCTTCCAAATCATCCAGTTCACTTAATATCACCCCTGCACTTAAATTTCTTTCCCAAGCTTCTTTCTTTGTTGTCGGAATTATAACCTCTGTTGGTAATACTGCTTCTACTCCATATGTTAAACAGTAAGGAGACATTCCAGTTGCCTCTCTTCTAGTTGTATTGTATGCCCAGACTGCACTAGGCACTTGCTCGCACCACCCTTTGAGATGTCCTTCTAATTTATTTTTGATTGTATCTGCGATTGTTTTATTTGTTGCCTCTGCTTGTCCATTAGCTTGTGGATATAATGGAGTTGATTTCCCATATTTTATCCTAAAAGCACTGAGTAACATCTCTATATTTTTCCCTTCAAATTGTTTCCCATTGTCGGATACTAATTGTGCTGGAACTCCATACATACAAATGATATTCTCAAATATGAATGTAAAAACATCCTTATCGCGAATATGTTGTACTGCTTTTATTTCTGCGAGCTTCGTAAAATAATCTGTTGCGACTATTAAGTATCTTCTCTGCCCAGATACAGGTAAAAATGGGCCAACAATATCCAATATCCAATCCCCATTTCCCGAAAGGCCAGCAGCTTGTTGAAGAGGTTAGTGGTGCCCCTGGTGCATGAGTTCTTTTCCCATGTCGTTGACATTCTTTGCATCGTCTCACCAACAATTTTGCGTCTGTGTGCATATAAGGCCAATAATATCCTTGTATTTTTGCTCTATAAGCTTGAGATCTTCCCCCACTATGATTACCAGCTTCTCCTCCATGTAACATCTTCAATATTTTTTCTCCTTCTTCACGAGTTAAACATCTGAGAGGTGGTCCACTGAAAGATTTTCTGTATAAAATTCCTTCTCGTAACTCATAATTTGTTGCACGACTCTTTAATTTATGTGCTTCGAGTCTGTTCCAGGGTATTTCCCCTTTTGAGAGATATACATGAATGTCCTTTCTCCAATCTGCGAGATCTTCTGCGATGTCGTCTGGTAGTTCCCTTTCTACTTCCATCGCAACTGCTTCCTCAATTTCTTCTTCTTTATTCACTGACGGATGTTGAATTGTCTGGATTTTGATATTTCTTGTATTATGGTTTGTCATCATACTTGGAATGAATGTAAAAGCATCTGCGAGTCGATTTTATTTTCTTGTTATATGCCTCCATTTTAATTTTGGTATCTTCGCAGATAACTCATCAACGAGTTTCTTGTATTTCTTCAAAGAAGACTCAGTTGTGGTATATTCCCCTTTAATTTGACAAATTACCAGTTGAGAATCACTTGTTATTCTTATATTTTCGAGCTTCTTTTCTATTGCGATATTCAATGCATGCACTACAGCTTCGTACTCTGTTTCATTGTTCGTAGATGCAAATTCTAATCTGAATGAGAATGCTATTCTTTCTCCTTCTGGTGAAATCAACACAACTCCTACTCCATTCCCCTCACTGTTGGATGATCCGTCTACTAAAATTTCCCATCTATTTGGTTATGTTAATAGGTCTTTTGGATTCCCAAATTCTTCTTCAATATCCATCATTTCTCCTAAAATAAGGTAAACTACACCCTCAGTAGAATTTGTAAAACTTTAAGAAGTTCTTGATGAAGAATGACAATTTTGATTAATATTCTCAATTGATTACAAAGAAATATGTTAATGGAAATTAGAACAGTTACAACTTTCTCTATTCTCTCTCCTAAGACTTTTTCTAACACTCACTTAAAGAACCTCCTCAATTTAACATTTGAACTACTATTTATAGTGAAGTATGTACAACTGTATATAGCTTGCGAAGTATCGCGACTTCTATTCGTAAGTTTATTCTATATTCGTAATCTCTTCACACTTTTCCCGTGTTTCTTCTATTATCGCATTATCTTACGACACTTATCTCTTGTATTTGTTACTATGTTCGTAACTCAATATCTTGCGATATTTTATCCCTACATCTTGCCTCTTCTCATGTCAGTTCTGCGAAGAAGAAATGTCATGAGAATCATTATTCTCGCAAATTTAATATAGTTATCATCACCTGTTATGTTCGCAACACGTGTTTTCTCTTCCATTAAATCTTCGACACGTTTTTTTCGTAACTGTCCTTCTTAACCACTCACGTCTAATCGCATTGATGAATTTCTATCTTCATCAAACTCTTTTCTTTATAAATACTATCTTTAATTCCTCCTTTTATTCTTCTATCTTTTTCATCTTCCTCACTACGTCTGCTTCTGCAATTTCTTCATTCTTTCTTGTACTGCTATTTCTTGCCTTTTTTATTTATTTTCTTCTCTGTTTTTTATCCTTCATCTAATGGCTCCGAAGAAGAAAACTGTGGAACAACTTAATGCAGAGCTTGCTGATAGAAATCTCGTTCTTTTTGAGATTGATGGTCATACCAATAAATCATATCTCTGTATGGAACTATTTATTGATCTCCATTGGGATGATCAGGTAGTTTTAGTCTCACGAGGCCAAATCCTCGCAGGTCTTCCTCTTCCTCTTTATGATTTCAATCTTCCTTTATTCTATGAGATTATTTCTCACCCAAATTTCTCACGAGCCATTTATCAATTGACTGGGGATTGCATTCGCATTCTGGTTGAGTTCGCAAACCGTGCTGCTACTGGAAAATATTTATACCCAATTGAACTTAGGAGACCTGTATTTAGAGATGTAGAGATTATCGCTGCAAATTACACAGTCGAGAATTTCTTTAAAAATTACACAGTAATTCCTGCGAAGAGGGAAGATAAGCGTTGGGGTGTTCGTCTTCATCGTAAAACTGATGTCGCAGAAGCTGATCTTCTTATGCATGATATTGATTATGCTTCTGGAAATAATCGAACCCCTCACCTCATGATGAAGATTGGTACAATTATCCTCTATCATTATCGAGTTCTTACATCTATGGGATAGTAGATCTTCCTGCGAATCTTCATGATCGTAACTATCAACCTTGGGTATTTTCTTGGCCTAGTAGAGATAAAGATGTATGTATCTCCATCTTCTTATCTTCTTGTTATTTTTCTTCTTTTACTAATCCTTTTGCAATATTTTTCAGGTGAATGAACTTAAGGAAAGTTACCTTAAAACTGGGAAATCCAGTACTCGCGAGGCTTTCCAACTGTTTTCAAATGAGGTAAGAAACATTCTTATATGTGTTTTAAACAATATATTGTTTCCTTTGTTTCTTATCCTTATTTGAATTTGTAGGTTTTTCCTGACTTCCCTGGGGCTGTTGTGAGTGAGAATAAGAATTCAACTTCTTTTGAAGAGCTAACTTCAAGACAAAAAACACTTCGCTCTGCGAAGAACACCAAGATTTCTGGTAATAAAGAAAATGTTCTTCGCAAAGAAAAGGGGAAACTTGAGGATATTATTTCTGCGAGGAAGAGGAAGAGACTCCCACCCAGTTCTTACTCCAATATGATCTCCTCTAGCAAGGATGTTGACGAAGAACAAAGTGATAAAGATGATATACCTTTTGAGAAGGATCTTAGTTCTAATTCTGATACTGACTCTGATAGGATAAATGATGATGATAATGATGAAGAAGATGAAGACTACAGCAATGTGGAAACTTTTGAGTCTGCAATGACTCGATTGTCTGAGGCTTTTCTCAACTCTTCCCGTGGATTAGGAAACTCTTCTACTGCGAATGCTCATAGGAATATTGCGAAGGCTTGCAAAGTTCCCACTGTAATCAATAATAATTCTCTTAATGGAATTTCGAGATTTATCTCTCATGTTGTATTATATTCTTTGGGGAGTATGGTGAGTTTCTCTCATATTCCTTGTTAATTTCCCCTACTTCATTGATTTCTAATCCTTTTTATTTGCTCAGGTTGGGAGGGTTAGCTGTGCAGCTGCTTCAGATTGGGAAAGACGTCATGCAATTGCTGAGAAGAAAACTTTAAGTCGTTGTAACAAGCTGGAGGTTGAGAATGAAAAACTTCTCCAGAAGATAGAGGATTTGAACATTGATAACGCAGAATTAAAATCCCGCTGCGAAGATAATGCGCAATCTGCGAGTATCGCAACTGGAAGTTCTTCTCTCCTTGAGAAGAATAATCAACTGGAGCTTGAAGTCACTTCTCTTCGTAATGATAAGAAGCAATTAGAAGATAAATTCACAAATCTTGATCACTTTAACTCCACAATTTGCTAATCAATTCCTTAATTTATTCCCTTACTCTTTATTCTCTTATTTCTTACTTATCCTTTTTCTTTGTAAATGCTGAAGAAAATTATACGAAGAGGATTGAAGAGCTGGAAGCTATTCTTGTTGCGGGTAATCAGAAGATTTCTAATTTAAAGTCTCAACATCAAATTTCTCAAAACAACCATGGCTTAAACATCAAACGCTTCCGAGCTATAATGACTCGCAGGATTTGTGAAGACAATCAAATTCCTCTTACTAAGTATCAAACGCTCATTTCTGAAGAAATCCCTGATGATACCCAAGATTTGGATATCTCTGATAGTGAAGTTGAAGATGATATCTCCGAAGAAGAAAGAGAAGATCATTTTGATGAAGATAAATCTCCCACAGAGTAGCTTTATTCGTTCCTGTATATTTGCTTTAGTTCTTTTCGTCTTGTTTTTTTGAGTACAATCTTTTCTTCTTTCCTGCATTTTTAATCAACCAGCAATTTCTTTTCGCAACTTAATTAGTATCAATGTCTTAATTTTGCGATGATGAGTTGATCTTTATTTAATTGAATGCTCCCCTTATTTTCATAACTTGATCATATGAAGAGAAATAATATATTTTGAAGACCTAGCTTAGTATTCCCTTTCCCCTTATTATTGCTCTTCAGGTGATCAACTGTTGTTGTAAGTATTAGAATATCTGCCTCAGTTTAAGTTGCAAAGTTTCAGGTTGTTGCGAAGTAAATAAGAAATCTCCCCCTTAAAGTATAAGAAGTATGAAACCTCCTTGAATAATTATGAAACATCCTTGAAGAAGTATAAGAATTACGAAACATCCTTGAAGAAGTATAAGAATTATGAGACATCCTTGAAGAAGTATAAGAAGTATTTAATCCTTGAAGAAATATGAGAAGTATTCAATCCTCGGAAAATTTAATAAGTATGAAATATCCGTCCTTGAATGCGAATAAAATTACATTTTTTGGTAGGAATTCTTGGTATATATTCTTGTTTAGAATATAAAGAATCTCCAATGATATTGACGGAATTGACTTCATTAGTTTCTGTGGTCTTATCATGCCTTCCTAAGTAAAGGTCTTACTTTTCCACCTATTTTGCGATAAAGTCGCAGGACATTGGTGCACGCGCATGCCTCAACCCCTTGACTTTATCTTAACAATATTTTTGTGTTTGCGATAATATGACAAGTCTGAATATACCTGCGAATAAACAGCCTTGTGACATTATCGTCTTGCGATGAAATCGCAGGACGTTATCACACTTTCATGTAATAAACCATTGATCTCATCTTAACTTCTTTGTATTTAATTCTGCGAGTATATATATACATTTTTTTTTACTCACAGAAATACAATTGTTGCACAAATATGACAAGCCTTTATGTTCTTGCGAACAAAAATCCTCGTGACATTTGCGTCTTATAGCACGTATCAACTCCCTAATGGAGGGTGCTGCCCTTTATCTTCCCCTTGGTTGCCCCTTCAAGGAAGCGTACATCGACCATACAAGGTTAGCTCTTCCCATCCGGTTTTGCCAACAACCATCTTTTGTTCGCAACCTCTTATCCTTTTTGCCTATAGGGCTTATAGTTACGAGGTTGCACCCTATGGGGTATCTTTGGGCCAAGTGTATCATTTTCCAAGACTTGTCAAGAATGGCAGATGTGCTTCAAACCCATCCGGCACTCTTGACTCAACCGTGTACCTCGGCGCCTTGATCGTTTTCTGCACTTCTTGGGAAAGACAGTATGCCTTAGTCGCCCAACCTAAATCATGTTACATCGCAAGATTAGGTTGAGAATCCAAAGTGTCTTACCCGGATAGGTACCCCGTAATGTTCATGTACTCAGGTTCCGTGGTGGTTTTCCGTTTCCCCTGAGCCATGCTTATAGGTACCCCCTTAAATGACGTACTTTAGGATTTTGCCTCTTGCGAAATGTTGCTTCGCGAACTAGGGTGTACGTCACAAAGGTTTGCCTGTGTAAAATTTATGCGGCTTTCTTTCTTTTTTGAAAGCTGATCACAGTTTGCGACTTTCTTTTATGAAAACTGATCGCAAATAAATTTTTGCGTCTTTCTTTAATGAAAGCTGATCGCAATAAATCGTTTTTATTCGTAAAAACTCATCATAAAGTTTTCCATGTTGCGAAATACCTCATTTCATTTTCTTGTTTTTCAAAATACATTTTGTTATACGTTGCGAACAAATATACTGATTACCTTTTTGTTTCATTACCTTTTTTCTTCATTCTCTTTTCTTCGCAAACCATATCCCTTTTCTATCATCGTAAATTCCTTGTATGCTTAATCATTGTAACTTTACTCCTTCATGCCTTAGTCCTCAGTCATTAAATTTTCGCTTCTTTTTGCAGCATTTGCTCTTTTTCTCCAACTTTCCTTTTCAACAGCTTTTCCTTCGCAAACTTCTACTTTTGTATCGTAACATTTCTTCCCTTCTGCCCAATCACCCTTGATAACTCCAATACCCTTTGGATGAGGAAATTTTATGCATTGATGAAGAGTTGAAGCTACACCTAGAATCCCATGAAGCCAAGGTCTCCCTATTAAAGCATTGTACGGTGATTCGACATCAACAACGCAAAATAGAATTTTAGTTCGCATTCCACTTAAGGGAATTCTCATGCTTACTTCTCCTTTAGTTTTATTAGAAGTTCCATTAAATCCATAAATCCTGTAGGTAGAAGGTATTAGATCTGCGTCTTTTCCCCCCATGGTTTTGTAAGCAGGATAGAAGAGAATATTGACAGAACTTCCTGTATCAATTAAGATTCTATTAAGACCAAATGATTCCTCGTCTGTATCATCTTCGCTTTCTTCCGTACTCAGACAAATTTCTAATCTCACTATCAATGGATTATCATGTATTTCGCAACCTTCTGGAATTTCTGTGGCTTCAAAAGAAATTTCACGCTTCTGCCAATCTTCAAGTCGTGAAATTTTTGCGATGTTCATTATTTCCCTTCCTTCACCATCTATCGCATATACCCTGCTTAACACATTATCATGAAAATATTCTATGGTTTTATACGAGTGAACAATATAATTGCAGAAAACATTCCTTGCTTTTGGTCCCACTTCTATGTGTAAGGTTTCCTTTCCCTTTTCTTGTATTGTGTTCACCATGCGAGTTATCACTGGAGCCTGTGGTAATTGTTGTGACTGTGCTTGCTTGAGTAAAAAGTGGTCCAGTTTACCTTGATCGATCATTCGCAAGATAATCCTTTTGATATTATTGCAATTATTTGTAGAATGTCCATGAAAGTGATGGTACAAGCAAAATTCATGACTTCTTGGACCCATTGGTGGTTCTTTTCCCATATTCCATGGTGTTGGTATATTTTCCATCAAGATGATTGCTTGCCATATCTTTTATACACTTGTATTCAAAGGTGACATCTTTATTTCTTCTCTTATCATTCTTTGACCTCCCTGTCCATTGTTATAGTTTTGTCTATGATTCCCTTGTCCAAAATAGTTCTGCCTTTGTCCTCCATAATTTTCCTGTTGATGATCTAATCTTGGGATCTGGTTATTTCCTCCTCGGCTATAGAAATTTCCTTTCTCTATCATACTCTTCTTGATCCTTGCTACTCATTGCTACCATTTTTGGTTGACTATTGCCAATTTTCTTCTCTTCTGATATCTGCGAAGATGTTTGCGAGGATGTCTGCGAGGTACCTGCTACGATATTGACTATTTTAGGAAGTAAGTTTGCTCTTGTATCTTGAGTGTTGGTGTTTGTCACTGGATATGACTCCATATTGTTTTGATTTTCCTCTAATGTAATATACTCCTCTTGCAATTCTCGCAACTCTGTCATCATAATGGAATTCTTTCTTCTGAAGATTTGAACATATAATTACTCAGTTGCGAACATCGCATTTACGAAAGACAAAATCAGGTACCTCTCGTCCATACGCCCTGCCATATCACTGCACATAGTTTTCCATCTTCTTACCAAATGCTTCAAACTTTCGCCAATTCTTTGCTTTAAACCAAACACATCTTCAATACCTAGTCGCGAGGAATGATTCGTGATATATGCTCCTAAGAAAGTTACTTGTAGAAGATTAAATGATGTAATAGTGTTCTTTGGAAGTCCTTCAAACCATTTTAGAGCTTCTCCTGTTAAGCTTGATGCGAAATGCTTGCATAATACAACATCGTGATTCTCCCATTGTAACATGCATCTTATATACGCTTTAATGTGCTGTATAGCACATGAAGTCCCATCAAAGATGCTGGTTAATGTAGGAAGATTGCATTTTGGTGGAATCCCTCCCAATTGTACTTCTCTAGAGAAAGGAGTCCTCGCAGCTTCTTATATTGCTTCATCTAATTGTCTTATATCTCCTCCTCCTCTACTGTATATCATTCCTCTCATTTCCGCTAATTCTCGAAAGATTGGTTCATTTGCCTCAGAATTCTCATCCATTGGTCTCTTCAACGCAGCCTCTCTTCTTCTACGTTCTTGCATTTTTTCTCTTGCGATCCTTCACATTCTATCATACTCCTAATTAATGTTTCCATTTGCACAATTTTGCAAATATCTTCTTTCCAGATTGTCACAATTGTTTTGTTGCAAAGCATCTTGAAATTCTTGTTCTTCCATTTCTATTCTCCTCATCCTTCTCATGTAAATATCAGGAATTTCTTCTTCTTCATTTTTTCTCCTTCTGCGATTTACCTCTCCCTGATTTGCCTGAATTCTGTTTTGAAGATTTGGTTCATTCCTTACCATTTCTGTTCGTTGATTTCCAACTCTCCTCTGAATTCTACCATACTCAATATTTTGATTGTTGCGAGCCTGTTCATGTCTTCTTACTCCATCCTCGTAATTGTTTTGATGCATTGCTCGTTTGCTTTTCTTATTCCTTGTAATTTCTTCCACAGGGTTTAGTTTACCTTTAAGAACTCGGTTTTACAAATTCTACTAAGATTGCAAAAGAGAAGAATGTAATATGATCACAAAGACAATGATTGATGAATTTCATAACAACATGAAAGGAAGGATACACAAACGAGATTGTAGAGGAAGAAAGATCATGGAAGTGGAGAAAATAACAACTTTGAAAGAATGGGAAAATCAGAAAATCACATTTTCAGTAGCAGAAATCCCAAATGAAGACTTGAACCACACTTCACCATTAGTAGTCACAATTCCGATCATGCGAGAAGAAAAGAAAACTACAAAATCTATAGAAAAATGGAAATTAAACCGAGTTTTGATTGATACAGGGAGTTCTGTTGATATTATATTATATCATGCACTTAAGGGGATGGGGATTAAAGATGAAGAGATCACAAATTCAGAATGTCTTATCCATGGATTGGGAAAATCTGCAACAAAATCCAAAGGGGAAATAATGTTACGAGTACCGCTTATGTGTGGTAGATATGGAATCTCCATATAATATGCTTATGGGAAGACCATGGATTCATGCGATTAAAGCTGTTGCTTCGATATTACATCAATCAATTAAGTTTCCTACACCAAGCGGAATACAAGAAATAAAAGGGGAACTTGATAGTGCAAAATTTTGTTATCAGATTGAAGTAAAACAGTGTGGAGGGAGAGCAAGAAAGAAACAATTTCGTAGAAAACTTGAGAAAGAAGCAAAAAAGGAAGAGGAGTTCAGAGTGTATACAATAAGAGCAAGAGAGGGAAAAGGAATACCAAGTGAGATCCCAGAAAAAGAAGGAGGGTGTAGTTGTAGGATTTCCTGCAGCTACAGATGGGACTTGACCAGTATATTCCGGGTCATCAAATGAACAAGCCAGAGATTGAGTACCTGAAGGTTCATTTGGATTGCACCCGCATGGAAGGAAATGAATACTTGTTCCCATGTTCTGACCGAGAAACCTTCGCAAATCCTGGCTATATAGGATTTTGGCGTCAGTAACTCGAGCATGTATATGTGTTTGTAACGGATGTTCAGTCTCTTATGCGATAGTTCCCTCCTCTTGACGTGGTTTCTGGTCGACCCAGGTTGAAGTATCTCCATGGTGGTGATAAGAGGAAGACATCTCCAAATGCGTCACAGGTAAGTGTTTCTTCTTATGATTTCGGCCAAAGCATGCCAATCATATTTTAATCGTGTTACTTTTCTTGTGATAGGGTGGTCGTGCTGTGAGACCTCGCATTGATGTAAATTCTCCAATATTTCAAGAAAGTCCTCAGGGAGGAGAATGCAGAAGTAAGACAACACATAGGATGATACCGAACAGAATACAGCCGCTTCTTTGGTGAGTTTCTTGCGTTTTTCTTCATTGCAACTTTCTCATCCATGTAATTAGGATTTAAGAGAGTATCGCTCATGCAGAACTAGTTACAAAAACAGACAACTCAAACTAGACACAATAAAAGACAACGATGCAGCTACACTAACTGAAACAAGATGCAGTTATGAGAATGACTGAAATTCAAAACTATAGCTACAGATGATGATGCCAGAAGGAAAAATTACAGGATGATTAAAGGTTACAGCTAGATACAAATACAATTTTAACTATGAAAGATATCAGATGATGCAGGTGATGGAAAGAACAAAAGATACTTAACTGGATGCAGTTTATATAAAAAAATGGATTCACACTACTATGATAAGAACACAAAAATTAACTAACAAATACTAATCATAGGGTGACTGAGATTAAAAGCTACAGCTACACTAACACAGAGTTGCAGGTTATAAGATTGAATGAATACTACTAAAATAAGACTAACAAACGTAAAAATAAAACAACATCTAAGTAACACAAATACTAATCAGAGGTTACAGGAGTATGTTACAGGACATTAAAAGATTACACACAACTGAATTATGCTAGAAGATGTTATAGAAGTGACAGAATTACAACAGACTAATAAGCTACAAAAATTAATGTAAATTAAGCTACAACTAGGACTAACAACAAAATGCAGAAAGTCTAAAATCTAAACAAGTATATACACAACCTAATAAGAACCTAGTGAAGTAAATATAGATCTACAGAACAGAATGCAATATGCGATGAAACTGAAGATTAAAAACTACCGCTACTACTGATACTGAGATGCATATTATGAACACAAATGACTTTACTGCTGAGATAAGAGTGACAAAAGAAAAGAAAGAGAGTTCAAAACATTTACAGATTCCTAACCAACTGGAGGAAATATATTACAGGACAATGAAATAGTTAACCTAATTTGAAAGAAAATCAAAAGCTACAGCTGCACTACAAACCTAAACAGAAGGATTGCACAAATAACACTAACAGTAGCATAAAAACTGAAAAATATAAACACATATATACATAGCTTAAACAAAAAAAAACAATTAAGTGAACAATAGATCAACCACACCGCTACCGAGTCCCCGGCAACGGCGCCAAAAACTTGGTAGGCTTATAAATATACCTACAATGATAACTGCAAGTGCACTCGTCTATAATAGACAGGGCAAATACAGGTCGATCCCACAGAGACTAGGGAAACGTAGAGTTGATTCTAAGGTCTTTCTATACTGATTCAAACGAGAAGTAACAAAATAGATGTTTGTTTGCGTCGATAAGACAAAGTGATGGACGATTATACAAAAGAAATAAGATTACAGAGAAATAAGTGGTAAACTAGGGCTTCAAATCCACCTCCTAAACGCATAGAAATCCCTAATTTGATATACTAGATCTCCCTTCAATCAAGGAGCTATAGAAGTTCTAGCCTCAAACTACCTTGAAGATGTGATAAATCACTAACAAATGTGATGAATTAATCTCAGCAAAATATGTCAATCCCTAGTATTACTTGTCTTTCTAAGGCACACGAAATCACAGATTGGACTAAAAATAGTTTACATAGGCTTAAATTTTGACAAAGAATATACCCAACTACCTAGGATGCTTGACATACAAGGTGAAAGCAATTTTCCAAAATTCAGAAATTAATCATGCTTTTCATTGAAATCCCATAGAAAAGAACAAGTAAAATCAAACAAGAAGAATTCTAAATATTAAAGGAAATTTCATATCTGCCCTAGCAGAGAAATTAGAACATAGAAATTAAACCTAAACTAACATTACATCTTGTACCGGCTACTCCGGGCTTTTTCTTTCATTTTTACAACCCTTTCTCTATTTATACAAAAGTTCCTTCTCACTTATCAATCAATCCTCATAGTCAATAATTACAAGAGCAGAAATTAGGGATTTGATATGACTACTCACCACTGCACTGCCACCCTATTGCCATCAAGTCCTTACTGCCATTGTTGGTGATTGCAAGGACCAACAATTTAAGATCTCTCCTAGTCAATTCTGTCGCTCTTGAAAACCAATTAGACGACCTATTGTTGCTCACATAATAATTACTGATTCTAGGTTTAGCTTGAAATGGATATAATAATAGGAGTAAGAATTGGTCATCTTGATTGATTTGTGAAAGAAGAAAACAGGGTATGGATTTGTTTATGGGTGAAAACTATTCCTGCTAATTTTGGTAATTTGGGGTGTGGATGAGGAATGAATCTAAACCTTAAAAAAATGCATTGCGCGGTAAGTGCTTGTAGATTCGAGAGATCAATCTGTGAAAGTCCGGCCTAAACCAAGAAATGGTCGTTCCAGGCTTGTTTCGGTCACAAAGTGAAGAAGATGGGGTTGATCTTAGGGAGGGAAGCGAAGAAGGTGTTGAGAATGTGAAGGTGTTGGATATGCAGGACTTGTATCTGAAAGCTGAACTGGCTTACAGGATGTAAGCTATCAGTTCCGGTGTTTGAATGCGATTGTATCAACACTTTCTTCTATTTTCTGGACTTATGTTGTTGTTAAAAATAGGGCGGAGAACCTATTTATACAAGCCTTTTAGCCTAACCTTCGTATCTCGTGGGAAGTGTAGAAAGTGGAGTGATGGAGTAGTGGAGTAGTGTGTTGGTGTCACACGACCAGGATTTCCCACTTCTCCCATCATCACTAACTGTCCATGACTTCCTGACACGTTCTTATGATGGCGCGTTGTGCGGTGCACGCTGTAAACCGCCAGACCAATACCCCAGTATGTATCCCTCAGTTTGTGACATGATTGATGTCTTGAATGTTTTTGGAAAACATGTAGCATGTTGTTGTGGATTGGCAAGTCAGGCTCGGGAAAACTTGCTAGCTTGGTGACCTTCGATGGCCGAGATTTTGCATCTTGAGAGGAGGGGCAACCGTTGATTGTTGCACTAGAAACCCTAATTAGCGCCCCTTACTAGAATCGTTGTAGAATTCTAGTATGGACTCGTATTTTGATGGTCCGCCCCTCCATTCCATACGGAAAAGAATTTCCTATCTCTTATCGCCGGAACATTTAGGTTTTAAGCTCGTTCGGGAGGAGAAAACAGCCCGAAAGCAAAACCCAGGAAGAATTTAGGAAATTGATACTTGTGAAGTATTGTGTGTATACTATGCAGGTACTGCATTGAGTATATCCAGCATAATTTGGAAGTTGTACATGCAAACCATTCCTTGACCGACCACATGGTGTGGTAAAGTGGCGGATGGTAATCACCATGACTCCGAACTGACTAATTAACTCCTGAACAGGTATATATAACCGAGTTGGTAAAGTTGGACGGATGAGATGATCTTTGAGACACTCATCTGCGACACTTGGTGATTTCAAAGGAGGTGCGCAAGCACTGCTCTTCACCCTGACCGAAACCAGGCTTAGGGAACTATTCTGACTGTCCGATCATGCATGTGTGTAGATGGTGTGACGGTGTAGGCTCCTATACCTACCATCCCATAAAAACGTGATCTGGGTCACTCAATTCGTCTGGAGAATTTGAGTGGTCGAGATCAAATTGCGACAGAAGATTAGTGCTGCAAAAGCCGTTTCCCATACCAACTCCGGGCGGGCGTTCCAAGACGACCAGGCTTGGTCGGTCTTGGTCGACTGATCCAACGTGTAGGTGGTAGGCTGATATTCACGCCTATGCCTTACCGTCCCATGAAAACGCGATCTAAGCCACCCAATTCGTCCGAAGAAATCGAGCAGTTGAGATTAGTGTGCAGCTTGGGAGGTCCGACCACGCATGTTGGAGCGAACTATTTGGGGATAGCCAGGCATGGTATGCCTTGGCCGATCAGGTGAGGAGATAGATAGGTCCACGGTGGTCATGTTGACATGGCCGAACCTGCTTTGATATAATCTCGGACCCTCCATTCGTTCCGGAGAAGATGGACGCTCGTGATTCAAAACCCTAATTTTTGGGTTTCAAAGCCGTGCGTCATGCTCCATTCAGGCGCACGATTTGGAATGACCAACCATGGTTTGTCCTGACCGATTGGTCAGGTATGTAGGCGGGCCTACGATGATTGTATTGACATAATCCGTGCCCTTTGAATCTACATCTGTACCCTCCATCTATACCTGCGAAGATGGATGGTTGAGGCTATTTTGCGACGCATGTAATGTGCTGCAAACCCTAATTTAGGGTTTTCCATCCATACTGCTATGGTTTGGTCATTTTGGAAAGCTAGGCCAAGGGATACCGACCATGCGGGGTCCGCGTTGGTTCGGCAGGTATTCCATACCTTCTTGGGGGTTATGGAATCGATCTGGGCCATCCAATCAGGCTGGTGGAGTTGGATGGTCGTGATCGTACCCAGACTGATACAGTCAGTCTGGATGCTCAATCGGGCTAGTATAACACACCGAGAGTTCAGCCTGTACGGGTATTTCGTACATGCTTTCATTATAATGCTTGGAGGTTTGTGTTGCTCTGCTAAGAGCAACACTCAGTCGTCATGCTGCACTGATAATGAGTACATGAAATACAAGGCTGTTTGCGCATTAATTAATAATGCTGGAAATTCACAGGGTATATGGGATTGTTGCTACATGCTCCAACCTGGATGAATTTCGTGTATTTTAGAATGGGATTGTTGCCACATGCTCCATCCTAAGTGAATTAATAAAGTGAAGGAGTATCCATCACTCATTAATGGCCTTATCTTTTACAAGATGTTTGCGCACAATTTTTTGGCTTTTACAATCTTAGCCTTAAATGAAAATCCACCATCAACATTAAGTCCCCTGCCTAGCACATAATGGTTACACTATTGTGGGGTAGGCATGAGATGGTGACATACATATGTGAGAAATACATGATAAAGGAAGTTTACCCGGAAGAGTATTGACCGCCCGCCAGTCGTCCATGCCGTTGCGCTTGTATGGAATCCTTTGGTGGGACCGGTTTCTTTCTTTGGGTATATGAATCAAAAGAGGAATCCAATCGAAAGAGGAATCCTTGTTCTATTGGGATTCTTCCAAACTTTGTCTATATAAGGGACCGACCCCTTTTTCTCTTCCTCACAACTTTTTTTTTGGGTTTTAGCAGCTCCCGTCCGTGCTCCACTGCCGCCGCCGACCGCCGTTGCCGGAGTTGCCGCCAGACGCCGCCGTCCATCCGACCAAGGTAAGTTTTGCTTTTTTTTTTTTTTTTTTTTTTATAGGAAAGAACCCTAATTTCTTAGGTAAAAAATCTTTGATAGACACATCGTGCTTAGCTTTCCTATCAAGACTGATAGTAAAACTGCCCATTTTTCCTAGTATTGTTTAGTATTGCAATCCCATGAATATGCCGTCTTTTGCTTCTTCTTCCATTGTTGCATGCAAAACCTAGCTTATTAGGTTGTAGCTTGGAGATAAATTTGGCTTGAACTTCGTAAACACAACTTCCATGAATATAAGGAACCGTAAATACGTGCACATGAATGCGGCCCCACCACGTATGTTTGATTCGAACGTGGCCATCTACATATGCTTGACTGAAAGCCGACCTTATACTAGTCTTGTGCCCTGGACCAACACCGGTCTTGATACTTGAGCAATACCATAATTGAAAACAATCCAGACTTGAGAAATACCAGCCTTGAAGCTATACCAGACTTGAAGTTATACCAGACTTAGAAAATACCGGACTTGAAGCTATACCAGACTTGATCCAATTCCTTTGTGCACGTGAACCATTTCTTGTTGTCTTCATACAAGTTCTAACCCCTGTATTTTATTTTATTGTGGAATGAAGAAAGGAATTCCTGTTGAGATATCTTCCGGAAATAATACTGGTGCCAAGTCAGGAAGTGTTGACAGCTTCAAAGATATGCCGAGCATCGATGATGAGTTGTTCACCTCGCCTTTTGCAAACACTAGGAGACATCCTTCTCACAAGATGTTGCTCTTGGATTCAGAAAACATGGAAGCTGATCCATCTTCTTCTTCAGCACTTGTGATGAGACTTTGTCTTCGAAGAAACGAATATCCGCCTTCCCCTATCGACTTCAAGATTTGCCATACTCCACTGGGTTCTTATGAAGGATGGATGAGACGCATTTTGAATAACAAGGATGTCAAAGCTAATTTGACCAAGGCGCGAATCCTTGATGCGGTCATGGCATCTGCTACTCTTGAAATTAAGAAAGATGCTTCGGGTTTGATTACCTTCATTTCTCGGTGGCGCCCTACTACTCATACAGCCATATATATATGGGGAGAGATGACCATTACTCTGGAGAGCGTAGCTGCATTAATGAACCATCCTATCACTGGGAATCTTTGTTATGAGATTTCTGACGCTGAACAACATAATTATGATTCCATACTCCAAAAGGTGGCAGAATTCAACGGTTTGGACAATGAGGAGAAAAAAGATACAAGATGCTTTTACACCTGGTGGGTGTCAGAATGGTCTTCTGTGGACTCAGGACCGGGTCAAGATTTGGAAAGCGAGCTCAGCGTGATTGCATTCCTGTCCTTATGGCTTTCCAGGGACATATTCGACGACGGTTCCGGAAAGAAGACCATAAGAGGCGACCTTGTCAGGATTGCTAAAAGGCTAGCGAAAGGTAAAGTCCTTCCCCTAGGTGCCTTGTTCCTTGGATCACTGTACTCTCATCTGGACGCCTTAGCAATGGATATGCATGCTTATAACGGGTATCGAATTGAGAGATTGAGATAATAACTCCTTGAGATATTTTCTATTGATTGAGTCTAGTTGATTCTCTAGAAAGTAACTCGGAGTTTTCCATACAGATTGCTAATCGAAATATTGGGTGTGGTTGTTAGACCTCTGCTTTTTCACACCGTTAGATGAAAAACCTGATTTATTCAAGCTAATATCTTTCAACCGTTAGATCGAAACTTAGCTTGCCACACACACAAATGGAATTTATTTGATTTAGGTTTGAGTAACTGTACATAAACGTGTACATTTGGTTGGTTCATGAATAGTTAACCAAAGGTTAGCCATATAAGCACTTTCATATCAACCATATTTATCTTCTCCATAACTAGTTCAAATGACTCATAAGAACTAGTTCAAGAGTTGTTAAATTGCTTAGATCTTTATACATAGACACAATTGAAAAAAATTGGTTTGATTCACTTGAATCAATTCATGAAAAATATATCCACGGTTTGCAAAGATTGCATTCCTGATTTATAGTTTAAGTTTATGAGATAACCGATTTAAGATATAACAAGCTTAGGTGCGCATACGGGTACGTGTACTCTAGCTTTACCGGAATTGGGTTTGAAAACCCAGCAGAAATTTTCAGTTGAAAACTTATGTGGGTACGCGTACCTAAGGTGACTGGTTTGTAAGTTCGTAAACTCCAAACTCGGCAGAAATTCACGGACGTAAACTTCCGCCAGTACGCGTACGAAGGAGATAGGTTGGGTACGCGTACCCAACCTATCTCCTTCACCAATACCGCATGCACACATATGCACGCACTTGGTTTCCGGTACATGGATTTATACACTAAAGTGTGAACACACTATATATGCTTATATCCATAGGTGGTTACGTAATCTCAACTCTACATTGCAATCATTGAAACATTCTTCTATAATGTTATAATAGTCGTTAGACATAAAGAATCGACTATCGTCATCAAAGCTATTTTCAAGATTGAAACGTCATCATGAATTTCATCACGGATAAAGATGAAAGATGGTTAAAACGAAAGCTTACCAACACATGTTTTGAGAAAACGATAGGCGAGTAAACTCGACTCGAAATAACAAATGTGTATGTATGAAAACTATCATACTTATATGATTGTTGTCTCAAGGGTAGGAGATAGATAGACTTTTGAGTGCTAGATAAGTTCAAGTCTCCACATAACTTTTTGGTCAGATGAAGTTCCACCAGTTCCTTGAGTAGTTCTTCATATTTATAAGATAATCTCCATGGAGTCTGGAGCTCAACTATACTTAACTATCCTAGACCGAGACTTAGTCATAAGTAAACTAGAAATCAATATGTATAGTTTTGATCACTAAAATTGACAAACATGCTTGAGATAGCAACACATGCGAGTTCGACCGAGCAACGCTCTAACACTTAAGATTCATGATACATAAACATAAAGTGATTCAGTTTATTAGCAATGTCGAACTTATTTGTGAAACTAGCTTATTAGCATCTGTTCAATTCGTACTAGGTAGGTATGTGTAGGGATACACTGACCTATGAACTAGTTCGTGAAATCATGGAGCTAAGGTACGCATATCTGGTGTACATACCCTTAAGTTATTCATGAACTCAAGCCTTTTGGATACGGGTACCTCCCATCTTTTACGAATTTACGAACTATAGGGTACGCGTACCAACCTTGTTCCGAAACTCAGTTAACTAGGGTACCATACATGGTATGCATACCTACCCCATGTCCATATTTCAGTAGTTTTGAAAACTATCCTTTTCACTTTTTGAAACATTCCCAATTGTCATAGATATAAAATATCATTGCTTAATCAATTTTCAAATGATCCATTTGAAACAAAGATAGTTCTTGAACAATAAATTGTTTTGAACTAAGATTGCTATGGATCTGTGAACATTCATTGGTTGAATCATAATTCGAGGTGTTTAACAAGACAGGCTTGACTCGAAACTTCTTCTTTGCAATATATAATCTACTAGAAGTCATACGACATGATATCGTATAGATAAAATTGTAATTATATGAATAAATAGAATGGTCCAGTCTTCACATACCTTTTTGTCGATGAAGTTATCCAAATATCTTCGTTTGATCTTCAGTCTTCAGTCTTCGAGGGTTATTCAGTGGTTTCTGATACTCAACTACCACACTCTAATCCTAGTCTAAGACTTGACTTAGTAGACTAGAAATCAAGATATAGTTTTACGCATCAAACATTGACACCAAGATTCAGATAGTAAAGCATGCGAGTTCTGAAAAAGCGGGGGTCTAACAACCACACCCAATATTTCAATTAGAAATCTGTATGGACAACTCCGAGTTACTTTCTAGAGAATTAACTAGACAGTCAGACTCAATAAATAGAAAATATCTTAAGGAGTTTATTATCTGTATCTCTGAATTTGATTTACTCAAACAAATACAATCTGCAAGTCTTAATCAAAGAGAGATAACTTAGATGGTACCAAAGACCAATATCCAAGTGTCAATCAATTTAAATCAATAAACCATAAGGTCAGATATTCTAATTGATTGAACAACGCACAACCTGTATTATTTCAATTATATAACAAAATATAATGCGGAAAAGAAATAACACAGACACCAGAATTTTGTTAACGAGGAAACCGCAAACGCAGAAAAACCCCGGGACCTAGTCTAGATTAAACATACACTGTATTAAGCCGCTACATACACTAGCCTACTCCAAGCTAACTTCGGTCTGGACTGTAGTTGAACCCCAACCAATCTCACACTGATCCAAGGTACAATTATATTCCTATGCCTCTGATCCCTGCAGGATACTGCGCACTTGGTTCCCTTAGCTGATCTCACCCACAACCAAGAGTTGTTATGACCCAAAGTCGAAGACTTTAATAAACAAATCTGTCTCACACACAAAAGTCTACAAGGATAGATAAATTCGTCTCCCACGAATAAACCTATGGGTTTTGTTCCATATTTTTATAATTCAAGGTGAACAGGAACCAATTGATAAAACCAGACTTATATTCCCAAAGAACAGCTCATCTTTATCAATCACCTCACAATAAACTTAATCGACGCAACGAAGAAGATTATTGAGGAATCACAAATGATGAGACGAAGTGTTTGTGACTACTTTTATATCTTGCCTATTGGAGATAAAAATCTCAAACCAATTATTACAATTGTACTCGTACGATAGAAGATACAAAATCAGATCACACAACTACGATAAAAGTAGTATCGGTCAGGCTTCACAATCCCAATGAAGTCTTTAAGTCGTTAACCTGGTTTTAGAAGAAGAAAACCAAAAGGAGAATTGACTTATCTTAGAAAACTAGTATCACACAGAATGTGTGGGGATTAGGTTTCCTAGTTGCTAGAGTTCTCCCTTACATAGTCTTTCAAATCATGGTTTGCAGTCAATGTTAGCTTAGTAACAAAGCATTCAATATCCACCATTAGATGAAAACCTGATTAGATACAAGCTAATATTTAGCAACTGTTAGATCGAAAACATAGCTTGTTATACACACATGTACTACACGTTTGTTGGCTTGTAAAAACCGTACCCAAACTTGTATATTAGTTGGTTCAACACTAGTTAACCAAAAGGTTAGCCAAATGATAACTTTCATATCAACCATATTCTTCTTCACCATAACTAATCTAAATGACTAAAATGAACTAGTTAGAGAGTTGTTCAATTGCAAGGAAATCTCATGTACTATACAAGACACAATTGAAGCAAAAACGATGTGATTCACTCGAATCGATTCATGAACTATAAATCCACGATTTGCAATAACATTCCTTAGTTTATTAAGATAAGTTCACAAACATAGTTTTTAGACATAACCTACTCAAGTTCGTGGACTGGGTTTGCGGACTTAAGTTCCCGGATGGAGTTATCAAACTCCAGCAGAAATTCTCGATCGAGAACTTCCGCCAGTTCGCTGACTGAAGCTCACGCACTTCTCCGGTTTCACTTGATCAACAAAGTTCGCAAACTTCGATTCAAGCAATAAGGACTTATACATATATATGATACCACAACAATGCTCATATCCTCTAATGGTTATATTGTCTAAACTCTCATTTCAATCATTGAAACATTTTCAGAGGGCGTTATATAGTTGTTATTCATAAACTATTTTTCATCAGAGCAATTTCCAAAATGATTGAAACATAACATGACTTTCGTCACTAGGTAAAGATGAACTTGGATAAAGCAAAATCTTTACCAACACATATTTCGAGAAATAGATAAGCGAGATATACTTAGCTCGAAATATCATATGTGTATATTCTTAGTCTATATAGTAATACGAATTTTGTCTCAAGATAGAAGATAGAATAGATAGACTTTCGAGTGAAAGATAAGTTCAAGTCTCCACATACCTTTTAGTCGATGAAGATCCACTGGTTCCTTGAGTAGTCCTTCGTCTTGTATGATGATCGCCATGAAGTTCTTGAGCTCAACTACACTTTCTATCCTAGTCCGAGACTTTAGCTATAGTAGACTAGAAATCAAAGACTTTATAGTTTTGATCATTAATATTGACAAACATGCGAGTTCGGTCGAGCAATGCTCTAACAATCTCCCCCTTTTTCAATTTTCGTGGCAAAACTATTAATACATATGGAATACAAAATATATAAATAAACTTTGTAGCTCCTATTCCACATGTAGTCTAATCTTCAACAATACTCGAAATCTTCGTCACTTTCAAGTAATCCAATGATCCCAAAGGTTGTAAGTTTAGCACCATCATTGTTGAAAATCCGAAGCTATAACAATGAGAAAAGCAATGGTTCTCAATCATTGTTATACAGGGTCATAGTATCATTACACAGCGTCAAAGTCTAATTGCATCACAACTTTAACAACAATACTATGGTGATACTTCACTCCCCCTTAGTCAATACTCCATCTCACATGGAAACCGCTCCCCCTTACATAATGATCCGAAAACCATATGTATTTGTAGTGTGAACTACATATTAATTCTCCCACTTTTTGTCAATAAAATTGGCAAAGGTATAAGAACGGGATCCTAATGAAATTTTCGTAAGAGACATTTCATGACCAAAGGTAAATGTATATAATCTTGTTTAGATGCAATCATAAAACCTAAGATAAATGAATTCATCAAGGAGTTTATAAAGATACAAGATAACCCATATAATATTCCACATCCGCACTCCCCACAAAGATTTGGCAATTACGCGCAAGTTCAAAAGACCCCCCCCCCCCACACACACACACACACACACCACCACCACCACCACATAAAATGTCATTCCCAAGGGAACAACAAGAGCGGCCTTAATTTCAAAAAGAAAAGAAGAATTTCTTTAGACTCAACAAATCACATACAAGTATGAATTTGGAATCCAAAAAGAAATATTCAATCATATTAACCAAGGAGAACCAAGATTAATTTAACTAAATATGCTCGACACAATTAAACTTATGGAGACTTAAATCAATTAGATTAATCACAAGAAGACTCGCAAATAATCTAATTGTCATACTCAACTAAACTAATTACAAAAGTAATCAATTTAATTGGACACACTCGACATAAGAAATCTATGGAGTAATGACTAAGTTAATCACGGATAACCAACCCAGTCAAGAAATGCTTAAACATAAGAAAACTTATGAAGTGATAACTAAATAACCCCACAAGATGATTAATTTAATTCAACATGTTCAACATAAAGTACCTTACGGAACAACAACTAAGCTAATCACAAAAGCAGTCAACTTTTGTTGTTTTAGTGCTCAACATAAGAAACTTCATGGAACAACACAGTATTTACACAAAAATTGTGGATCGGAGATCGACCTTATACCGTGGGATAAGCAAGGATTCATTATATGTTTCCATCACTATTTGCACAATAAGATAAAATAGAATAATCCTTGAATCACAAAAGATTTTAACCTATCTTACATCAATAATTTACAATATAGGCTTAACTTTCGTGTTTTTTCAAAAGTATATTCATTCTTTTATCAATATTTGCATATCCATTAACGAATGACTTTACTTTTGACAAAATATGGGACAATCAAGTTCACGGATGTAAACATACATATCCCGTAACAATATTGCAATATATAAAATCAGAGAGATTAATATTGCAAAACTCACCTTCAAAACAAGTTTAGAATTTAAACTAATAAATCAAAAAACAAGAAGATGAAAACTTTGAATATAGCTATGTGTAATCACAATAATGGTTATTCCAAAACACTAGTTATTCTTCTAAATAAAACAAGAAAAATAGAATTCGCATCAGAAGACTTACTAGTTGTCGTAGATCTTTCTCAGAGCATCTACTGAGAATTCCTTCTCATTATTGAAAAACCCATTGATTATGGGATCATTCAATTCCTCCAAATCTTCAAAAATATCAGTTAACTTACTGAGTTCTCTTCTCAAATCACGCAGGGTGTTCTTAGATAGAGACAACATTCGTTTATAGTGAGTTATCATTTCCAAAGAGGAAATGATTTGAGATTTTAAACCATTTCTCTTGTTGATGAACTCTTTTAGTATGCCCCTAAAATTAGCATCAAAAGGACAAATAAAAAAGAGGCAGTTAGAGGAAGAACTTTCTCCATTAATTGTAGTCTTCACTTTCTTCACCCTTGAGGAAGAAATCCCTTTACACATATACACATTAGATACTTCAACTGCATCCCTTCTTGTGATGCTTCTGGTTACATGATCCATAAGGTTGTATCTTTTCAAGGAAAAAACAAGTCTACCAATGATTTAAATAGACTTATGAACCTCAAAAACCCTAGAAGAAAAAGTCTTCTGAAGTTTAATGATCCATTATCTATATAGTTAGGAGAATATTTTCTTAACAGAAATAGATACAAAACTTGAAGACACACAAAAAACACAACGCCTCACTTTCTCAAGTTAAAGAAGAGGGTGCGAACGCCCCTAAATTTAGATAGGAACGTTACGAGCTAAACGCTCTCCTTGTTTATCACATAGTGATTTTTCAAGGTTTGTTGTGTAAGCAAGTCTCTTACCTCTTCTGATTCTGGAAGCATTTTTTTTAGGAGAGCCACACAGATTATCCAGATTCATCTTTTGCATGTTCTTCTTTAGTTTAGCTATTCTTTCAATGTTCCTCTTGAATCTCCAACACGTACTTTGAACATGCCTTGCATTTCCACAAAACAAACAGACCAAGGATTCTTTGTTTTGTTGACGAATCTTTTACTTAACACAGCTGCCAGCTTTTATTTTTCCCTGATCAATAGAAGCAACGGGATTGATAATGTCTACACACTTGCTTTTGTATCCTAAACCACTAGTGTTTCCAAAGGGCTTATGACCAAATAACATTGCTAAAATTTGTCAGAGCTTCCATACAATCTTTGAAGATCATCCATAAGAGTATTAATCTCTTTGTCCTTTAGATCAATGGTTCTGGTGAGTTTATCATTAAGACAATCTATCTCAAGATTTTTCACCTGAATTAATGATTCTAGTTTCTTCAATGAAGCTTTCAATTGAAGATTTTCTTGAAGAATCTCTTTTCCAAAAAATTGAAACCCCTGTGTCGGTCTCATATTCTGAATCAGAACTTGAGTATCTAGATGTTTCCAAAGGGATTCTGACCAAGCCGTCGACACTTAAAGGTTTTTCTTTCACATAATCATTAGCAGTGAAGGCAGACAAAGGATGTTTATCACGTCTAATACTCCTCTTTACAAATTCTATGATCTTCTCTGTAATCAATGGTTTTTTAAACCAGACATCATTCGTACAACATTCATCACCCCATGAGATTATTTCAGAAAGATGAATTTTCAGAAAGTGCATTGAGGTTATTTCCTCCATCGATGGTACATTTCTTACAAACATGTTTGTTGGCTTCAAAAGCAGTTTCTAAGATATCCCAGACATCTTTATACTTAGTGCAAGAAGACACATAGTGCTGAAGTTCTGGGGTAATGACCTGTCTGATAGCATCTAAGCCTTCAGAATTTTGCTTTGCAGCAAGAGTTTCTTCTAGATTATAACTATCAACATCCTTAAGGGTAGATACATCGCCTTATGTATTAACCGGAGGATCATAGCCATTAATAACATGTACCTATATTTAAAAATCACGAGCTTGGAGATACATGCTCATAGAAATTTTCCACCACGGGTAGTTTGAACCATCGAAGACTGGTGGTACATTTATTGAGATACTACTCTTGTCCATAGAGTCAGATCGCTATAAACACAGACTTGTGAGGTCTTGAACGTGTTTTCCTGCTCTGATACCAATTGAAAAAGCGGGGGTCTAACAACCGCACCCAATATTTCGATTAGCAATCGGTATGGACAACTCCGAGTTACTTTCTAGAGAATTAACTAGACAGCCAGACTCAATCAATAGAAAATACCTCAAGGAGTTTATTATCTCTATCTCTCAATTTGATTTACTCAAGCAAATACAATCTGTGAGTCTTAATCAAAGAGAGATAACTTGGATGGTACCAAAGACCAATATCCAAGTGTCAATAAATTTAAATCAATAACCAATAAGGTCGGATATTCTAATTGATTGAACAACGCACAACCTGTATTATTTCAATTATATAACAAAATATAATGCGGAAAAGAAATAACACAAACACCAGAATTTTGTTAATGAGGAAACCGCAAATGCAGAAAAATCCCGGGACCTAGTCCAGATTAAACATATATTGTATTAAGCCACTACAAACACTAGCCTACTCCAAGCTAACTTCGGTCTGGAATGTAGTTGAACCCCAACCAATCTCACACTGATCCAAGGTACATTTATGTTCTTACGCCTCTGATCCCAGTAGGATACTGCGCAATTTGTTCCCTTAGCTGATCTCACCCACAATCAAGAGTTCCTATGACCCAAAGTCGAAGACTTTAACAAACAAATCTGTCTCGCACAAAAAAGTCTACAGTAATAGATAAATTCCTCTCCCACGAATAAACCTACAATTTTTGTTCCGTATTTTGATAAATCAAGGTGAACAGGAACCAATTGATAAAACCAGACTTATATTCCCGAATAATATCTCAGCTTTATCAATCACCTCACAATAAACTTAATTGACGCAGTGAAGAATATTATTGAGGAATCACAAACGATGAGACGAAGTGTTTGTGACTACTTTTATATCTTGCCTATCGGAGATAGAAATCTCAAGCCAATTATTACAATTGTACTCGTACGGTAGAAGATGCAAGATCAGATCACACAACTACGATAAAAGTAGTATCGGTCTGGATTCACAATCCCAATGAAGTCTTTAAGTCGTTAACCTGGTTTTAGAAGAAGAAAACCAAAGGTTAAAGGAGAATCGACTCTAGCTTAGCAAACTAGTATCACACAGAATGTGTGGGGATTAGGTTTCCCAGTTGCTAGAGTTCTCCCTTATATAGTCTTTCAAATCCTGGTTTGCAATCAATGTTAGCTTAGTAACAAAGCATTCAATAGCTACCATTAGATGAAAACCTGATTAGATACAAGCTAATATTTATCAAACGTTAGATCGAAAACATAGCTTGTTATACACACATGTACTACACGTTTATTGGCTTGTGAAAACCGTACCCAAACTTGTACATTAGTTGGTTCAACACTAGTTTACCAAAATGTTAGCCAAATGATAATTTTCATATCAACCATATTCTTCTTCACCATAACGAGTCAAAATGACTCAAATGAACTAGTTAGAGAGTTGTTCAATTGCAAGGAAATCTCATGTACTGCACAAGACATAATTGAAGCAAAAATGATGTGATTCACTCTAATCGATTCATGAACTATAAAGCCACGGTTTGCAATAGTGTAGATGGTGGATTTTAGACGAAGGATAAAATTTTAAACCCATAATTATACGAACTTCTGATCCAGCAATCAGATACGAGAGTATTGAGACACGGGTCTCTCATCGAATCCTCTGACTGAAAATACTTTCTCTCAAAGTACATGCAGATATGTAGTCTCTCGACTGGACAAAGGCATATCTGTATTGAGACACGGGTCTCTCTCTGATTGAGAATACTTTCTCTCAGAGTACATGCAGATATGTAGTCTCTCGGCTGGACAACGACATATCTGTATTGAGACACGGGTCTCTCATTGAATCCTCTGATTGAGAATGCTTTCTCTCAGAGTACATGTAGATATGTGGTCTCACGGCTAGACAACAACATATCTCATGAATACTGAACATTTTAGTAATTATTTCTATATAGTATCACGGGATGGACGTCATATAGTTGTTATTCACGAACTAGTTTTCGTCAGAGCAATTTCCAAAGTGATTGAAACATAACATGACTTTCGTCACTAGGCAAAGATGAACTTGGCTAAAGAGAAAGCTTTACCAACACCCATTTCGAGAAATAGATAAGCGAGATATACTCAGCTCGAAATGTCACATGTGCATATTCTTACTCTATATAGTAAACCGACTTTTGTCTCAAGATAGGAGATAGAGTAGATAGACTTTTGAGTGATAGATAAGTTCAAGTCTCCACATACCTTTTAGTCGATGAAGATCCACTGGTTCCTTGAGTAGTCCTTCATCTTGTATGATGATCACCATGGAGTTCTTGAGCTCAACTATACTTTTTATCCTAGTCCGAGACCTTAGCTATAGTAGACTAGAAACCAAGACTATATAGTTTTGATCACTAAGATTGACAAACATGCTTGAGATAGCAACGCATGCGAGTTTGACCGAGCAGTGCTCTAACACATTCATTCTGAAGGAAACGCCACCAATAATTCATTTTGGATCAATACTGAACACTTTGGGGGGATATTAACTAGGGTTTTGGTCTGGAGGTCTACGACACGTGTGTTCAAACACATGATGGAATGTGAGAAAGTCGTGCAATCAGTTGAAGGAGTTAACAAAGTAGCGGGTGGAAAATCAACCAAGTCTCTGCACGATGAGCAACTGGTTTTAAAAATGATTTCCGCTTACCCACTCTTTGATTCCATAAAACTGTCATATTTCATGGGATCATGGTGTCTACAATTCCAGCAATATAAATAAGTCTCTAAATCATGATTGAAACAACAACGTCAACAACGAGAATCTCACGTCTCATTGACATTACAGGATCATAAACTCATCAATTGAGCAATTACTCTCAACTGAGCAATTTCAATCATTCAGAACTTATCTTATTCGAAATTCACAACACACCTACAATCTTTGATTACCATTGATTCCACATATTTCTTAGCTTCCCTCCTACAGATCAACCCATCCTCTCTTGTGACCGAATTTACTCTGGAACGACCATTGTCTTGGTTTAGGCCTGAGTACTATAGATTGATCTCTCGAATTCAAAGCACTCCCTTCTTGCAGTGTATCTGTGTGAGGTTAAACATTTCGCTCGGTTCAAGGAGTCTCCTCCGCACGGTCGTCTCCTCAATTCCATAAAAACCAGCAAATCGTTTTGCCCCATCGACAAATAGCATTCCTTAGTTTATTAAGATAAGTTTACAAATATCGCTTTTAGATATAACCTACTTAAGTTCGTGGACTTAAGTTCCCGGATGGAGTTCACAAACTCCAGCAGAAATTCTCGATCGAGAACTTCTGCCAGTTCGCGGTCTGGGTTCGCGGACTGAAGCTCACGCACTTCTCCGGTTTCACTTGATCAACAAAGTTCGAAACTTCGGTTCAAGCAATAAGTACTTATACATATATGTGTTACCACAACAATGCTTATATCCTCCAATGGTTATATTGTCTAAACTCTCATTTCAATCATTGAAACATTCTCAGAGGGCGTTATATAGTTGTTATTCACAAAATATTTTTCGTCAGAGCAATTTCTAAAATGATTGAAACATAACATGACTTTCGTCACTAGGTAAAGATGAACTTGGCTAAAGCGAAAGCTTTACCAACACATATTTCAAGAAATAGATAAGCAAGACATACTCAGCTCGAAATATCATATGTGTATATTCTTAGTCTATATAGTAATATGACTTTTGTATCAAGATAAGAGATAGAATAGATAGACTTTCGAGTAATAGATAAGTTCAAGTCTCCACATACCTTTTAGTCGATGAAGATCCACTGGTTTATTGAGTAGTCCTTCGTCTTGTATGATGGTCGCCATGGAGTTCTTGAGCTCAACTACACGTTATATCCTAGTACGAGACCTTAGATATAGTAGACTAGAAATCAAAGACTTTATAGTTTTGATCACAAATATTGACAAACATGCTTGAGATAGCAATGCATGCGAGTTCAACCGAGCAATGCTCTAACAAGTTCAACCGATTAGTGTTTTAATACTAATTCTGTCAAATTTTAGGTTGTTTTACTTTTCGTACGATAATCTATTTTTTTTTTAAATATATATATGTTAGTCTTTTATGTATATAAAGAGGATAACCTATTCTCCATTGAACAATATTTTATTTAAATAATTTTTTTCTTCCATTATTCACTATTTTATACAAAGTATCATTCGACAATGTCGAATCCATTATCATCAGCTACCAAGTTAACTGCTAAAATGGAAGAAGAGATACTCATGAGGAATAAATTAACTACTCCATCATCATCAACTACCAAAGGCAGTGACTAAATACAACCCTCCACTAAGTTAAATAAAACCAACAATTAAAAGAATGAGTATTTGTAGACCTAATTTACATGAGTAGCCAAAACCTACTTTAGTCTCCATCTTTATAAACTTGACTCACACTATTAATGGTGAAGAATTTTAATTGCTACCATTGTCGCTGCCATTAGAACAACCATCCACTACTTTTACCACTACCAACACCGTTAGACCACTTCCGCCTCCACTTTCCCTTAATCAAAATTTTATTACTCAAAAACTGATTAGCAAATGTAATCATTAAGTCTGATTAATTATCAATATATGGAACTCTGATTAATTATTATCTTCTTGATTTCCCAAACTTGTTCTTGTTTCGATCGAGTGATATCCATTAGTATATGATTAAAATCATGGTCGTGTAGGCAATAAAACAGTTGGGTTTATATGTTTGAGTCGTGAACATGTTAATTTCAAAACCGTGATCAAACCATCATAATTCTACCATCAGATCAATATAAGAATTAATAATAAGATCAATATACGTAACTGTGATGATAATAAAACCCTAAATTTAAGGAGGGAGAAGATATGGGTACGTTTTAGTTACCCACGTAAGTTGGGTTTACAAATATTTTAACTAATAACAGCGGGTTGCATTTAACCCCAAACGTGGGTTGCATTTAGTTACTGCCCTACCAAATCAATTATTGTTATGGAAGAAGGGATACACAAAAGAAGCAAACAAATAACTTTAAAAGAAACTACACATCATCCACTACTAAGTCAATTTATGTTATGGAAGAAGAGTTAACTAAGAGAAGCGAACAAGTTCGAAACAAAATCAAATAACTAAGAGAAGCGACAGTGAGGAGGATAGCGATAGTGATTTTGTGGACGGAATTGATGAAGGGATTCTTACTAGAAAGGAAGAAGAAACGATGTACAAGGACAGTTCGGTCATCCGTGTTCTTGAGGAAACGGGGCGTGAAGATACCCAAAGGAATATTGACGCATTAAAGGGGGCACACGGTCAAAAGTTGGATGTGGGCATCTCGAGTAATAAAGAAGTAAAAGACCATACGGAATCTACTAAAGTAACGTTAAATAATAGCCATGCTTTGAAAGCTAATGATAATGGAGCAGCTAATAAGGACGATAGGGTGACACCTAAGAAGCCACTCGGTTAACAAGGACGATTGCTCTACAGCTGATAAGAGTCTTCAATTGGTGGGAGTGCTCAATGAGAATCACGTGCAAGCTAAACATGATGGAGCCTCCAAAGGTAAAAAAGGGGAGGCGTTAGCTGTGAGTATTCCTAGTGCCTCAAAGGCAACAAACGGTCAGCAGGTGATAGACAATCCTTCTGCCCCACAGATTTTGTCTCCCAACAAATTTTGTATACTACAAGAAGAGTCAGATACTAATGAGGATATAGGTGAACATATACGGACTAGTGAGGAGGAGGCGGCTAGCCAAGATGGTAGCGTTCCAGTTTTGGAGCATGTACAATGCTTTTCGCCAGACCAAAAGGTGCCTTGCTTATCCTTAGTAGAGAAGGAACTATTTTGTGTCATGAAAAAATTCGATACACAACTAAAGTTTTTAAATGATCAATCTTTTCGGAGGGAGTATGTTAAGCAAAATTATGCCGGGCCAGGTGGGGAGCTAAAAACCATAGGTCAACGTAGGCGTTGGGAAGCTAAACTTGATAACATGATGCGTCAAATGGGTCTGATTCTGAAACGTCCATTTTGATTCATGGGCTTTGGTGAGAGGAAACTTGGTTTCCTCCCTTTCTGTAGCGAAACAAAGGCGTGGCGCTTTTTGTAACGCTGGGTTGTCAGCTGTGTAGTGGATTTTCTCAGTTCTTCCGTTTCTTTTGTTTTTGTTTTGCTTTATTTTCTCTTTTCTGTTTGGAAGTCAGGCCTAGCCCCCTTCTTCTCTTTTTTTCGTTCTAATAAAAATTAAAGCCACTTGGCTTTTCTGAAAAAAAAAGAAAAAATCAAATAAATGAATATTGAAAAGGATGTTAAGGAAGTGACTGAATGCGTTAAAAACTTTTACGTCATCATGGATATTTTCGATGAACACCTGTCTGAGCATATATTTTGGAATCTTGTTGCAACAGGTCCTTTCGTGCCCCAGTTGGAGGATAAGTACTGGAAAGCACCACCATATATATTACGGGGATGAGTATGTTTCTTCAAGGACAATTTATATTAAAAAAATTATGCTACAAGTACGACGAGTTTCTCGCTAGGCACAAAGAGGACATGTTTGCGACACATGATGCATATACCAAATGGAGAGAGAGTCGTTTTATCATTTCAAAGCTTCTTCGATTATTGAATCTAATATGCAATGTTGTTCTAATATAATGTTTAATTTCTCGTTTTCGATGTACTAGTATAAGTAAGTTTAAATTTTAATGGTTTATGCAAGTAAAATGTTAAGTTTTTGGCTTTATATTGCTATCTCTTTTATCCAAATAGTCTACAGTAGGCGCATATTACATGGCATATATGTTGATTCAGACAGTGAAAAAACTTTTCGTTTATCTGTAAATTATTTCAACAACAATAGGCCTTTATGGACATTCACATATGCCTATTCCAAAGATTTTCCATAAAAAGTTATTTCAGAAATTGGGCACCAAGGACATCATTATAAGAAGATTTTGTTGTTCATCTATAACCGACATACATTATATCTCATATAGGCGATGCAGAAAAATTTCCAGGAAATATTTTTTCATAATCATCCTTCAAAAACTCCAGTATAGGACGATTCATATGTTCATGAGACAAATTTGTTGACATTTATTATTCAATATAGCATATGAAAAAAAGCAAGTCCCCTATATTAAGCGTTGTTCAAATGGTAACATATAATATATAAAAGCGACAAAATATGGAAATCTGATATTTTATTTCTTAACAAAATCAAAACGCTAAATTCAACACTTGTAGACCCTTGATTTGATCTAGCTCGACAAACTCACCCTAATGTTTCATGTTCGCCTCGTATTTTTCCATCCATTCTTTGCTGAGCCCTGATTTATCAAAAACCTACAGAGTGGAGGTAGTGGACAATCTTCGTGTAGCTTAGGTGTTTGTGGGTGAAAACTTTTTCTGCTGATTTTGGTAATTTTAGGTGTATGGATGAGAAACGAATCTAAACCCTAAACAATGTACTGCATGGGAGTACTTTTGATTCGAGAGATCAATCTGTACAATCCTGGCCTAAACCAAGAAATGGTCGTTCTAGGCTTGCTTCGGTCATAAAGTGAAGGATAAGGGTTGGTCTTAAGGAGGGAAGAGAATAAATTGTTGAGACCAGAATGGTTGATTCTGAAGAAGTGGCTTGTTTTATGACTTGTATCAGAAAGTGGAACTGGCTTGCAAAGTGAAAAGCTATCAGTTCTTGGTGATTTCTAGATACTGTGTTGTTGCCGACTGAAAAACGTGTTGTTTGGTGGAAATAGGTGAAGCCTATTTATACAAGTCATATTGAAACGTACCCTGGTCTCGTAGGAAATGGAAACGATTGAGTGGTGGAAGAATAGAGTAACGTGTAACCGTCAGTCATTATGCTTCCATGATGAAGAAAATGAATTCGTTTACACCATTACTTTTTACCACCACTAATTGTCCCACCTCATGACACTTTATTGTAACGGGCGCCTTGCACGCCGCACACTGTAAACCGCCAGAACAATACCCTGATGAGCATCCCCCAGTTTGTGACATGTTTGATATCTCGAGTGTTTTCGTGGAAAACATGTAGCACTTTGCTATGTGTGGCAAGTCAAAGTCAAGGGACTTACCGCAAGAAAATAGCATGTAAAACTATTAGGCTCATTTTGGCTGGTCGCATAAAACTTTCCACAGATTTTCCAGTTCGGTGGCGAACTTCGATGGCTGAGATCATATCTCATGAAGGAGGGTAGTCGTTTATTATGGCTACCTTTTGTTGGCACCTGATGATAGCGCGGTGGAATTTTGGTGTATGCCAGTGACAATGTGGCATGGCTGGCATGGTTCGTGCATGCCAGTGGCACAGTGGTGCAAGTGGCGCCAGGTATAGCCATGGCCACTAGATTTAGGCTGCTTGGTCGCCTAAAATTTCCTACAAGTCTGTCAGTTTGGTGGCGAACTTGGATAGTTGAGATTGTAATTCAGGAGAGAGGGTGGCCGTTGATTATGTCCATATTATGTTGGCACCTGTTAATGGCATAACGGCATATCCACGGCATGGTGGCATGTGCCTATGGCATGGTGGCATAGCCGCGTCTGTGGCATTGTGGCATGGCCAACGCTAGGATTTGGCGTCGTGGACAAAGTTAGGGCTTGACGGCATGGCCAAGGATAGGATTTGGCATCATGGCCAAGGGATTTTGGGCCGTGGCTAAAGTTAGGGCTTGACGTCGTGGCTAAGGCTAGGATTTGGAGCCGTGGCCAAAGTTAGGGCTTGGAGGCATGACCAAGGCTAAATTGGATTGTGGCGTGTTGTGGACTATGACCAAAAATTAGGGTTTCGGATAATACTACCGAAGCAAAATTCTTGTTTCGGTCATGAAATCCTTATTGGAGTCCGTTATCGCATTGTCCACAAACAAAAAGTGAATTTGCAGCGTCATTTGTGGCACATTGGCATGTTACTGCGGCAGAGTGGCATGTTGGCATGCCGATTAATATGTTGTTGTGGCAGGCCGCGTTTGGCTTGCCAATTAGTATGGTGGCGCGGTAGGGTGCGTTTGGCCTTTAATGTATGGTGGTGAGTTTGAAGCAACTTGATTGGTCAAGGAAAGGGGCCGGCCAAACATTAGGCGCGGCCACACCTCTAGCGCTCGTGGCGCATTTTAAAGAGACTTGATTGGTCGGTAGGAAGGATAGGGGCAGGACAAGCATGGGCGTGGCTATACTTTTAGTGTGAGTGTGGCAGCTTTGGAGCAACCTGATTGGTTGAGGGGGATGGGGCCGGTTTAGGATGGGACGTGGCCAATGGCGCTGGTTGGCCTAAGGCATGGCCACGCCTCCCTTTGCTGCTGCTCCTATCCCATGGCTCCTTGTTTTCTGATTCTGGGCAAGATTTTGCACCTGTTAATCCATGGTGGATTAATTACCTAGTTTTCCTAGGCTTAATTTCGACAAGAAATGTCTGATATACTGACCAAGGCACAAAAATCCTAACTTTTGCAAATTAGTCAGGATAATTAATTGAATTCTATGTGTTGACACAGAGTTCTTTTAAGTTCATTGCCAGAGAGCAGCATGCTTTCTGATTGAATATCTTATGCAAAGACCTTATCCTTGATACTTGGAAATTCGTGTTACTCTGCTGCGAGTG
Organism: Papaver bracteatum; assembly: GCA_023529315.1. Taxonomy (NCBI): domain Eukaryota; kingdom Viridiplantae; phylum Streptophyta; class Magnoliopsida; order Ranunculales; family Papaveraceae; genus Papaver; species Papaver bracteatum. The sequence continues at coordinate 4,556,142 of JAJJWX010001561.1, read as the reverse complement.
AACACAAATTGTCATGCCATATCAACATTAAGGGTTCATCCGGGGAACATAGCACAAGAAGCATTCAAAGAAACTTATATTAATTGAATGTAGGCAAGGCACCGAAATTTACAGAATACTTGGGATTGTTGCTACATCCACCATTCTAGGTAATTTTTATGAGAGAATATTGAGTTGCTCAGTAAGTGTGTCAGTGGAGAGGTTAACACACATGGCTCCGCTTCCTTACAGAGTGACGTCACATCAGATGTAAGGTTTTACAATTTTAACCCTAAGCTAAAAACCACCATCAACATTAAGTCCTCTGCTTAGCTCGGAACAATGACATTATTGCGTGGTAAGCATGAGATTGTGACAGACAAGGATAGAATTGAAACGACAAGTCATGAAGGGGTTGTCAGGAAGAATTTGGCTAACCTTTTTCAGAAAGCATGAATAATCTGTGATCTTTGCATTGGAGGTTTTGCATAAATTCTGCTTGTCCATGGGGTGGTAGTATTAGCGCTGCAATTTTGGCTACTGATCGGCAGAGATATCGCTGCAACTTGGTCCGCGGAACAGGCACTGGCTGGATAGGAAGGTTAGATGGCTCTGTTGGATTTGAATGATGGATGACGCTGCTTGCTTGAGTACATCCATGGAATGGTGCTGCTTTGAACGACCAAGAGGGTGCTTCCTTGGCTGGCGGAGATGGCGCTGCTTTGAACGGCTAAGATTGTGTCGCTTTAGATGGCTAGGTTAGTGGCGCTGCTGGCTACGGAAGGGTGAATAATGCTGCTTTGGCTAGTGGAGATGGCACTCGGCTTTAGTCCATGGAATGATGGTAACTGGCTTCAGTTCGCGGAATGGTGGGAACATCACTTGGAACTTTGGCTACCAAAAAGTGAGGATGGAACCGGCTAGGTCACAAAATGGGAAGAGATAGCACGACTTTGATCATGGAGTGCTAGAGTCATGGTGTTATTTTCTAAGCTATAGAGTGGGCAGAGATGGCGTTGCTTTAGCTATCTGGCAGTTTTCTCTCGATCCTCATTAGGGTTTCGATGAAAGACTTCATCTGGTTGAGGCTTGATTTTCGGCCACCGTATAAACTCATTATGTTTTCTCAGCATCCGTTTCTCTTTAGGGTTTCTGTAGTATATATGATGGTGCAATTAGATTGTCCTTCTTAGTTCAATACAAAGACTTTCTCTGTTGAATCCATATTTTCTTCATCATGTCGAGCAGAAGCGAATCATCTTCGAGTCAGCTAGATTCTTCAGTCAAACACAGGCGGCTTGTACCCAGAGTATGTCTTTAACCATTTCTTAATTTTTTAAATGATGAATCTTCTTTCCCATAACATTCCTTCTCCCTTATTTTCTCAGTGTGGACAAATACCTGATTCTAGCAACAACTCCCCCATCCGGATCATCCGAGTCAAGAAGATCATACCGATATACTTTTTATTGACCAATAGATATTTATTTGTTACCACCAGCGAGTGAAAGAGAGAGTTTCTTTTGTGCAGAGATATCCATCTGGAACATGTGTGACCGTTTTCGATGATGATGATATGATCGCCCCTCTTCCTTCGAATCCGAGCATACCAACCGCGACAGATCTAGAAAATGCTGATTTGGGTATTTTTTTTCCATGTATATCCCAATGCGGGTTTGCCATTCGAAATCTGCATGAAGTGCTTATCTTCTAGCTATCAAAGTGTCGGTAGATTTCTAGTGCGAAAGGAATTCGTGACTCTGTATACGAAAATATGGAAACGATATGGCTATTATGCCACCAGGAATGTGGTGCAGCATTGGTCATATTCTTTGGTTACCATAGTGAACTGTCTCCTTCCCATGATTGTTGAAATGGAAGGCACATCCATCCGTGACGTCATGGAATCAGCTATTGAAAAGTGGGAAAACATGGTGTCTACCTGTGAATCCCTTGAGTTTAACGTAAGTTGTCTGCGGCATCGTCTTGAAATTATGACGGTTGATAGAGACGGTATCCTTTCCAACGTCGTTCCTTCCATAAAATCCATGTTGGAAGAGGAAGAGGCTCTGACAGTGGAATCCCGAAAGGTGGAAAAGGCAATCCAGGAGTTGAAGAGTAGGACTGGCTAGTCATGCTATGAGACGGCGAGGGTTGGGGTAATGGCTAGGTATGACCTGTCATGCAAGTGATCATAATGATTATGCATCATGAAGTTGCAGTCCAAGTTAGTACTCCGCCGTAATGGCGCATTACGAAGCCATAATAGCGGTATACTGTATTAACTGTCAAGCACTAAGATAGTGACACCCTACATGGCCAGTGAAGCGCAAAGGTGGCGCTACACTGTAAAGTACATTGGCTAAAAAATGAATCTTATTGGCCGACATAATGAAGCTTCATTGAGGGAAAGGCAAGACGAAGCCAAAGTGACAGATGCAACATGCGATGTTGGAATTAAGGTATGTCCATGGAATTGAGTTGGCCCAAACTCAAAGATAATGCAAGAAGGTAGTATATACCAAGAGTTGGTCTATGGAATTAATTCAAGGCTGGCCAAAGCTTGGACGATGCAAACAAATTAGTAATACAAGAGTTGCATTGTTGTTGTCAAGATAATTGGCGAAGTGAAGCATATATGACGCATGAGTAACTAGAGTGAGATTAAGGATTTAGCCTCGATAATTGAAGCATAAGGATTGTCCATGAATCAGCTTAGAGTGATAAGCACGCAGGGCCAAGAGGGTTGAACATTGGAGCGTGGCAGAATCCAGTATAGCACAATAAGTGGTGAATATAGCTCAAGTGACGGTTAAGAGTTGGTTACAAGCTTCACAAGCATGCCAGTGACGCGTGATGAATTCGAACGGTTATAAAGGAGTTTATAAGCATGGGAGAAGAGTTCTAACTGCTAGAGAACATATATTGGATGATTGGTGCGAGTTAGAGGAGAGCTGTCCAGTTAGCACAGTTATTGGCGGTTACTGAAAAAGCGGGGGTCTAACAACCACACCCAATATTTCGAATTAGCAATTTTTATGGAAAAACTCCAATATACTTTATATAAAATCAACTAGACAGTCAGACTCAATCAATAAAAATTATATCAAAGAGTTTATATCTCACTCACTTGATTTGATCTTTACTCAAACAAACAGAAATCTGCCAGTCTTTATCAAATTCAAGGAGATAACTTGGATAGTACCAAAGACCAATATCCAAGTGTCAATCAATTTAAATCAACAACCAAAAAAGTCGGATATTCTAATTGATTGAACAACGCATAACCTATATTATTTCAATAATATAACAAAATATAATGCGGAAAAGAAATAACACATACACCAGAATTTTGTTAACGAGGAAACCGCAAATGCAGAAAAACCCCGGGACCTAGTCCAGATTAAACATATACTGTATTAAGCCTCTACAGACACTAGCCTACTCCAATATAACTTTGGTATGTACTGTAGTTGAACCCAAATCAATCTCACACTGATCAAAGGTACAATTATGCTCCTATGTCTCTGATCCCAGCATAATGCTACGTACTTGATTCCCTTAGTTGATCTCACCCACCACTAAAAGTTGCTACGACCCAAAGTCGAAGACTTTAATAAACCAATCTGTATCACATAAAAAAGTCTACGGTAATAGATAAATTCGTCTCCCACGAATATACCTAAAAGTTTTTATTCTGTCTTTTGATAAATCAAGGTGAACAGGAACCAATTAATAAAACCAGCCTTATATTCCCGAAGAACAACTCAGCTTTATCAATCACCTCACAATAGTCTTAATCGACGCAGCGAAAAAAGATATTGTGGAATCACAAACGATGAGATGAAGTGTTTGTGACTACTTTTATATCTTGCCTATCGGAGATAGAAATCTCAAGATAATTATTACAATTGTACTCGTATGATAGAAACATCAATATCAGATCACACAACTACGATAAAAGTAGTATCGGTCTGGCTTCACAATCCCAATGAAGTCTTTAAGTCGTTAACCTGGTTTTTGAAGAAGAAAACCAAAGTTTAAAGGAGAATCGACTCTAGCTTAGCACAACTAGTATCACACAGAATGTGTGGGGATTAGGTTTCTCAGTTACTAGAGTTTTCCCTTATATAGTCTTTAAATCAGGGTTTGCAATCAATGTTAGCTTACTAACAAAGCATTCAATATTCACCATTGATGAAAACCTGATTAGATTCAAGCTAATTTTTATCAACCATTAGATTGAAAACATATCTTGTTATACACACATGTAATGCACGTTTCTAGGCTTGTGTAACCATACACAAACTTATACATTAGTTGGTTCAACAATAGTTAACCAAAATGTTATCCATATGATAACTTTCATATCAACCATATTCTTCTTCACCATAACTAGACCAAATGACTCAAATGAACTAGTTAAAGAGTTGTTCAATTGCTTAGATCTTTATGTACTATACAAGACACAATCGAATCAAAAACGATGTGATTCACTCGAATCAATTCATGAACTATAAAGCCACGGTTTGCAATAGCATTCCTTAGTTTATTAAGATAAGTTCACAAACACCTTTTTAGACGTAACCTACTCAAGTTCGGGGACTTAAGTTCTCGGATGGAGTTCACAAACTCCAGCAGGATTTCTCGGGTTCGAGAACTTCGCCAGTTTGCGGACTAAAGTTCACGTACTACTCCGGTTTTACTTGATAAACAAAGTTCGCAAAATTTGGTTCAAGTAATAAGGACTTATACATATATGTGTTTCCACAACAATGCTTATATTCTCTAATGGTTATATTTTCTAAACTCTCATTTCAATCATTGAAACATTCTCAGAGGGCGTTATATAGTTCTTATTCACAAACTATTTTTCGTCAGAGCAATTTTCAAATTGATTGAAACATAACATGACTTTCGTCACTAGGAAAAGATGAACTTGGCTAAAGCGAAAGCTTTACCAATACATATTTCGAGAAATAAATAAGTGAGATATACTCAGCTCGAAATGCCATATGTGTATAATCTTAGTCTATATAGTAATACGACTTTTGTCTCAAGATAAGAGATAGTGTAGATAGACTTTTGAGTGATAGATAAGTTCAAGTCTCCACATACCTTTTAGTCGATGAATATCCACTGGTTCCTTGAGTAGTCATTCGTCTTGTATGATGATTTCCATGGAGTTCTTGAGCTCAACTACACTTTCTATCCTAGTATGAGACGTTAGCTATAGTAGACTAGAAATCAAGACTTTATAGTTTTGATCACTAATATTGATAAAAATGCTTGAGATAGCAACGCATGTGAGTTCGACCGAGAAATGCTCTAACAGTTACAGAACTACTTTATGGGACAGATGGCTGTCCCATGGGTATGCACAGTTTTGTCCAAGTAAAGCTGCTGTATAAATAGTCCTAAGGCATGGAAAAATCGGCAGGCTTGCATATGTGAGTGTGAGACTCAAAACAGTAGAGTTTTTGTAATACTAAGGCTTGGTTCAAGGTGAACAAGTCTGTGTAAGTCCCAAGTGGGCAAGTTTTGTGTTTCTTCCCTTTGATGCAATAAAAGAAGTTAATTATGTCATGTGGTAAGTGTTCTTGGTTGGATGATTATTTTTAACAAAGTATGGAAATGTTTGAATGCATTATGGGGTGCATTTGAGAAGTTTAAGTGAAGAGCAAGAAGGTTAAAGACTTCCGCTGAAGAACCGTCGAGTTGGATGTTCGCATTGGTGCAAACTTATAAGGATGAAGTGCAGGTGAGTGAAGCTTAATTCACAGAACCACTGTACTACCGGGTTACACTTTCATAGAAAATTATTTGGAGACATATTGGCTTTGAAGGCATGGAGAATGGACAGCTAACAGGTTAGCTATGTTATGTCCAAAAAGAAAGTTAGTCACAGTTGCATAGATGGGTTGTGCAACTCAATAGTTTTGGTTAAACCAATTAAGCATAGAAAACTTGTCATTTCAGTTCGAGTATGCAAAATGGAATAAGTATGAAGAGTTTATACTTGGTGGCCACATTCGGAGAAACGAGTTCTTGAGTGATGCTTGCATAATCAGAGTTTGGCGAGGCATGAAGTGTTTAATTCAGGTGTCTTATGTGAGGAGAACCCCTATGCACTTTGTGACATGCTTAACAAGAACAGGAGAACAACAGTTCAAGGCATGTGCCGGCAAAACTATTGAAAATGAATCCAAGTCATTTATAAGCCCTTGTCATGTTGAGTTAAATGAAAGGTAAATTCGGAAGGCGAAATACTATGGATATGATCGTGGTGATCACTTAGAGAAGAATCACTCAGTGCGTACACTTAGGCATAAATGATTCAAGGAGAAATTCAGGCCTAAAAAGGGAGTTGGCTAAGAAGAATTTCAGGTTTACATTTAGGTATTGATGCATGATTTGAGCAGCAACGTAAGCGTAGTGCACGACGCCGAGAAGTGGCTCAATTATATGAGATCAATGGCAAAGCGGTAAAGCTAAGTGATGCGGATGCAATCAGAGGTGTAAAATTGTCTTAGAGATTAGTCAAGGAGAGTACTTCCAAAATTTTAGAAAGGGTTCTGAAAGCACATGAAGCAAAGTTAGGACAAGTATGGTGTTCATACTGGGTCACATTCAACGAGGGCATTGAACAGATTAGGTGTGGGAGGTCTATGACTAGTCCTGCTAGTGAGCATAATGATTATGCGTCACGAAGTTGCAGGCCAATTCAGTACTCCGCTGTAATGGCGTATTACGAAGCCTAATAGCGGTATACTATATTCTCTTTCAAGCACTAAGATAGTGACACCCTGCAGGGCTAGTGAATTACAAAGGTGGTGTTATACTATAAAGTACATTGGCTAAGAAATGAAGCTTATTGTCCGACACAATGAAGCTTCATTGAGGGAAAGGCAAGACGAAGCCAAAGTGACAGATGCAACATGCGATGTTGGCATTAAGGCATGTCCATGGAGTTGAGTTGGCCCAAACTCAAGGATAATGGAAGAAGGTAGAATAGACTAAGAGTTGGTGTATGAAATTAGTTTAAGGCTGGCCAAAGCTTGGACGATGCAAACAAATTAGTAATGCAAGAGTTGCATTGTTGTTATCAAGCTAATTGGCGAAGTGAAGCATACATGACACATGAGTAACTAGAGTGAGCTTAAAGAGTTGGCCTCGATTATTGAAGAATAAGGATTGTCTGTGCATCAGCTTAAATTGATAAGCACGCAGGTCCAAGAGGGTTGAACATTGGAGTATGGCAGAATCCAGTATAGCACAATAAGTGGTGCAATACAGCTCAAGTGACGGTTATGAGTTGGTTACGATATTCACAAGCATTCCAGTGATGCGTGATGAATTAGAATGGTTATAAAGGAGTTTATAAGCGTGGGAGAAGACTTCTAACTGCTAGAGAACAGGTGTTGGATGATTGGTGTGAGTTAGAGGAGAACTGACCAGTTAGCACAGTTATTGGCGGTTACAGAACTGCTTTATGGGATAGATGGATGTCCCATGGGTGTGCACAGTTTTGGCCAAGTAAAGCTGCTGTATAAATAGTCCCAAGGCATGTAAAATTCGGCATGCTTGCATATGTGAGTGTGAGACTCAAAACATGAGAGTTTTTGTAAGTCTAAGGCTTGTTTCAAGGTGAACAAGTCTGTGTAAGTCCCAAGTGGGAAAGTTTTGCATTTCTTCCCTTTGATGCAATAAAAAAATTGATTGTGTCATGTTCTAAGTGTTTTTGGTTGGCTGATTATTGTTAACAAAGTATGGCAATGTTTGAATGTATTATGGGGTGTATTTGAGAAGTTTAAGTGAAGAGAAAGAAGGTTAAAGACTTCCGCTGAAGAACCGTAGAGTTGGATATTTGCATTGGTGCAAACTTATAAGGCTGAAGTGCAGGTGGGTGAAGCTTAATTCACATAACCATGGTACTGCCGGGTTACACTTTCGCAGAAAATTATCTGGGGAGTTTGAAGGTGTGACACTAGGCGTAGTATGCCTTGAGCCATTTTCCATTGATGATTGTTTCCAATTTGCCTCCATCTTTCTTGATGACCTTGTAGTATCCACTGTTATACTCTTTGGTGACCACATAAGGCCCTTCCCATTTTAGGGAGAATTTTGGTGCAGACATGTCTTGTTGGATGTGTTTGGCGGTCTTCAACCCCAGATCCCCTACTTGAAAAACTCGAGATTTCATAGCTTTGTCATATTCTCGGGAAATTATATTTTTGTACGCTTGCATGTGATCTTTCGCTTTAGATCTTCTGGAATCCAAAGTGTCTAGCTCCGCTACCCTGGCATTCGATGCTTCAACTTTATCCCATTGGACTCTACTCGCCTTGGAAATCCTAGCCGATGGGATTTTAATTTCTGCTAGGAGAATGGCGTCTGCACCGTAGACGAGAGAATAGGGAGAGGTGCCAGTAGAGCTCCTTGGTGATGTCTGATATGCCCAAAGCGTCATTGGCAGTTGTTCGTGCCATGTCCGAGGGTTATTGTGCACTGTCCGGCTGAGGATTCGAATTAGATTCTTGTTGGTACTTTCAGCCTGTCCATTACCTTGGGGGTGGTAAATGGTGGAGAAGACTTGTTTAATTCCATATTCTTCAAGTAACTCCTGTACTTTCTTGTTGGCGAAAAGAGTGACGTTGTCGGTGATGATATGTTTAGGCATGCCGAAACAACAAATGATATATTCCTTAATGAACGCTGCAATTGTGGCTCCAGTAGTCCCTCGTTAAGGGATGGATTCGACCCATTTGGTGAAATACTCTGTTGCGATTATTATATACTCATGCTGTTTTGATGATGATGGGTTGATCTTCCCAATGATGTCGATTCCCCAGCTATAAAATGGCCACAGACTGCTTACCGAATGCAGGGGGTAGAGGGTGTGTGGATAAGGTCTCCATGAATTTGATATTTGTGGCATCTTTGAACAAAAGCAGACACATCGTCCTCCATGGTCAGCCAGTAGTATCGCTCATGTATTTGGAGAAACAACTTTTTTTTCCTTGGTGCTCACCTTCGTGTATTTCTTTCAGCATCATTAGGATTTCTGCCTCGCCCAAGCATCATACCAAATCTCCTCCAAAAATTTTACGATACAGGATTCCTACATGGATTACGAATCTCTTGGATCTTTGCTTCACCTTGGTTGTGTATTTCTTGCTGGTAGGGAGTACTCCGTCATAAAGATAACTGATGTACGACTTTTGCCAGTCCCCAGCATGGTCAACATTGAAAACTTCCAATTGATGCGGCGATGCTTGGAAATTGGAGCAAGATCCTTGGAGCGATCGAGATTGAGCCTCCATTTCTGGCCATTAGTAGCCAAGGCATTGTAGATGACGATAAAGTGTTACCACCAACGTTTTCCCGCAAGTTTCGTTATGAATATGGTTAAGTCGCTGCTGTGCCTCTTCATCTCCAAGGTACCTTGACAGGGAACCATCTGGGTTCCGGTGGTGCAATATCCCGTGAAGCATGAAGAAGTTTTGTAAGGTTTTGAGACTGACCTTTCCTTGGGAAAGCGAGCTGTTAAGTTCTTGAATAATTGGTGTTTTCCAGTCACTGGCTTCAGTCTCCTTAGATTGCGAAAGCCATGTTGATGCTATGGTTCATCTTTTTACCATCAGGGTTTCTTCCAAACCTTCGAACTGCAACTTCGATGCTAAGGTGGCTAGGAAATCAGCATGTTTATTGTTGCTATGGCCAACATGTGTTATGGTCGCGTCAGCGAAGTAATTTAGCAACTTTTACGTCTCGGATCTATAAGGGGCGAGTGTTACCTCTTTCAGTGTGTATACGCCATTCATCTGGCCAACCAGTAATTTAGAATCACCCATTATTTTCAGACGTGTGGCTCCATCTTGCTTGGCTAATGACAACCCTATGAGAAAGGCTTCATATTCTGCTGAATTGTTGGAGCAATGAAAGTTTAGCTTGAAGGAATGCGAGAAAACTTCACCGGTTTGGGATACCAGAACCACGTCCGCTCCTCCGGTATTATTGCTAGGGGTGGTGGAGACATCTAAAAATAGTATCCACGCTTCTTCTTTGTCAAAAGAGATTTCCAGAAACTCTCCAGGAAGGTCTTCGTGCAGTGTTGTGGTACCCTCTCCTGGGAAAGCTACTAGTAAATCTGCGACCGCTTGTCCTTTGATAGCTCTTGGGAACGCACACGTTATATCAAGCTCTAACATTTGGAGGATACATTTGGACGGCCTTCCTATCAGGTCCGGTTTTGAAAGCAAGAACTTCACAGGATCAGACTTTGATATCAACACCACTTTGTTTTAGAGCAGATAGTGCCTAAACTTATGAATGGATTGAATCAGAGCTAGGCACGCTTTTTATGCCCTGGGGTATCTGAGTTCAGCATCCCTCAAAGTCCGACTGAATTAGTATATAGGGTGATCAATTCCTTCATCATCTTCTTTGGAGAGAAGAGCTCCGACCGCAGTATCACTAAAAGCAGTGTAGAGACACAACATTCTTCCTTGTACATGAGATTTCATGACGGCTGGGGATGACAATATCTGTTGAATCTTCCAAAAAACTTCTTATTGTAGCGTTGTCCAAACAAAACTTTCCCCCTTCTTCAGCAAGGGGGTGAATGAAGCAACAAGCTGAGCTAAACCCGGTATAAAATTCCGGATGTAGTTTACCTTACCCATGAAGCTCTGGAGTTCTTTCACAATTTGTGGAGGTGACATCATGAGTATGGCTTAGGTTTTGGCTGGGTCGACTTTGATTCCCTCGGCGGTCACTTGGAAACCTAGAAATTTGCCCGAAGAGACGCCAAAGGCACACTTCAAAGGATTCATCTTTAGTTTGTATTCATGACATCTTTCAAACACCTGTCGCAGAACCTCTGTATGGGACGCCCGGGTTTTTGACTTAACCACTATGTCATCCACGTAGTTTTCAACTTGGTTATGCATCATATCGTGGAAAATTGCGGTCATGGCGCGTTGGTAGGTGGCTCCAGCATTTTTTAAACCGAAAGGAATCACGGTATAGTAAAATTTTTTGAGAGGAGTCTGAAAAGTTGTCTTTCTTGCGTCATGTTCGTACATCTTTATTTGATTGTAGCCTCTGTACCCGTCCATAAAAGAGAACATACCGTGACCACTGGTGGCGTCTACCATCATGTCAATGTTAGTAAGGGGAAATCGTCCTTGGGGCAGCATTTGTTCAGATCCCTAAAATCAACACATCACCTGATTTGGCCGCTCTTCTTCTTTACTGGAACCACATTGGCCAACTAGGTGGGATGGTGAATGGGTTTGATGAAACCAGTGGCTAGTAATTTTTGAATTCCCTTCTTGATCTGTTCCTTCACATCGTGTCTGAACTGTCTCGGAGATTGTTTGACCGGTTTGGATCTGGGTATTATATGTAAATGATGAGTGGCCAGTTTCTCATCCAAGCCAGGCATTTTGATATTCCTTAAGAAGGTCCACAAGTTTTGCATGTTTGCCGGCGTATAGAGTTGAGCTGATGGAGATATGCTGTGGAGATTCCTCACTTCCGATGTTGACAACTTCGAGTTCATCTGTGGTGGAGTTGGTTCCGTCCTGCAGTTGACGTGGTGCATCCGGTACCTCCTCTTGTGGCTCGCTACCGTGGTTGCATTCCATTGGGCAAATAGACTGGGTGGTAGTATCCCCTGATAATTGCTAACAGCGGCGCCGATATACGGTTTTCCCCTTTTCATCACGTCTTGCAATAAAATCCCGATTCTGCTTGGTATGAGCATGAGTCGTACCTCTGTTTGATGAGGGGAAATCGGCATGCTTTTCCTTTGGAGGGATGGCACGAGATTGGGTCTCTTGGTACAGTGATGCGATACTGTCTTCTTCTCCGATCGATGACCATGCCGGGAGTGGAGTGCAGTGAAATTTCCCTGACGAATCCCGCGAATTCTCTTTTGGTTCGAACATCTCCATACCACAGATTGGTGCATAAGGAGATAATGATGCAGGAATATGAATAACTTCTTCATTCAACATAGTCTTTAGGAAATGGCGATATGTTGAAGGAATGATCCTGTTATCGTGGAGCCACGCCCTTTCCAGTATCATGTAGTAGTCTGGCTCTTTTTCGATTACCTCGAACTTTAACTTCGAATGGATTGGTCCTACTAACAGATTCAGGTTAATTTACCCATATGTGCTGGTTTGGTTGCCTTCGAAATCTTTCATCATGGTAAGCTTCCGTATAATTTTGCTTGGCTACACCTTGGCTTTCTTGAGCGTTCTGAAGGTAATAACATTGGAAGGACGCCCCCGTGTCGATGAGGGCCCTTTTGAACTCTGAATCCTTGATGCGAGCAGTGATGTGTAGGGACCAGTTATGTCCTTCTTCTGCCATCATGCCGTCTTCAGTAAATGTAACATTGTTGACGGACATCTCTGATATTCTTGAAGTCTCTGAGCGTAAAGGACCCAAACACGCATCTAGGTCTTTTTGATTAATCGCAGTAAATATCTCAGCTCACTGGTCATAGAAGTTCACATAAACTTTCCACCAACGCGGATGCTTCCTGGTTCACCGGTCTCTGATTGGTGGTGAAGCTTTTGACCTGAGAATGATCATCTGGGATGTCAGTCCCCATTGATGGAATTTCAGGAGCGGGTGAACCTCTCAAAACTGATGTAAATCTGATAAGAAAGTTGAGTATGATGTTTATCGTCTCCTTCATCAGGTCCATGTTCCTTGTGTGGATCTTTTGAACCCGTGCCAATTCGACCAATCTTGGAATTTATTCATTGGTTTCGCTATTAGGTGCCGTGTTGGGGGAAGAGACATCGCCATTCGCTAGAGTCAAAGTGAAATTTGGGATCACGGACACGGTTCCAAGACCAACCATCTTCTGGAAATTAGAGTTACAAACGAGAGATTAATCTCCCACTGTGGTCACCAATTATTTGTAGGTGAAAAAAATTTCTGCCGATTTTGGTAATTTTGGGTGCATGGATGAGAAACGAATCTAAACCCTAAACAATATACTGCATGGGAGTACTTTTGGTTCGAGAGATCAATCTGTAAAATCCTGGCCTAAATCAAGAAATGACCGTTCCAGGATTGCTTCGGTCACAAATTGAAGGAGAAGGGTTGGTCTTAGGGAGGGAAGCAAAGAAAGTGTTGAGACCAGAATGGTTGATTCTGAAGATGTGGCTTGTTTTATGACTTGTATCATAAAGTAGAACTGGCTTGCAAATTTAAAAGCTATCAGTTCTTGGTGATTTATGGATATTGTGTTGCTGCCGACTAAAAAACTTATTGTTTATTGGAAATAGGTGAAGCCTATTTATACAAGTCATATTGAAACGTACCCTGATCTCGTAGGAAGTTGAAACGATTGAGTGGTGGAAGAATAGAGTAATATGTAACCGTCAGTCATTATGCTTCCATGATGAAGGAAGTGAATTCATTTACACCGTTACTTTTTACCACCACTAATTGTCCCGCTTCATGACACTTTCTTGTAACAGGAGCCTTGCAAGCCACACGTTGTAAACCGCCAGACTAATACCCTAATGAGCATCCCCCAGTTTGTGACATATTTTATGTCTCGAGTGTTTTCGTGGAAACCATGTAGCACTTTGCTACGTGTGGCAAGTCAAAGTCAATAGACTTACAACAGGAAAATAGCATGTAATGTTATTAGGATCATTTTGGCTGGTCGATAAAACTTGCCACAGGTTTGCTGAGATCATATCTCATGAAAGAGGGAAGATGTTGATTATGGCTACCTTGTGTTGGCGCCTGATGATGGCGATGTGTTGTTTTGGTGTACGACAATGACAATGTGGCATGGGTGGCATGGATCGTGCATGCCAGTGGCACGGTGGTGCAAGTGGAGCCTGTCGTAGCCATGGCCATTAGATTTAGGCGGCTTGGTCGCCTAAAATTTGATACAAGTCTGTCAGTTCGGTGGCGAACTTGGATGGCTGAGATTGTAATTCATGAGAGAGGGTGGTCGTTTATTATGGCCACATTCTGTTGGCACATGTTAATGTCATAACGGCATAGCCGCGACATGGTGGCATGTGCCTATGGCATGGTTGCATAGCCGCGTATGTGGCGTTGTGGCATGGCCAACGCTAGGATTTGGCGTCGTGGCCAAATTTAGGGCTTGGCGGCATGAACAAGGCTAGGATTTGGTGGCGTGACCAAAGTTAGGGCTTGGCGGCATGGCCAGGGCTAGGATTTGGAGCTATGGCCATAGTTAGATCTTGGAGGCATGGCCAAGGCTAGGATTTGGCGTCGTGGCCAAAGTTAGAGCTTGGAGGCATAGCCAAGTCTAGAATTTGGCGTCGTGGCCAAAGTTAGGGCTTGGCGGCATGGCTAAGACTAGGATTTGGCGTCGTGGCCAAAGTTAGGGCTTGGCGGTGTGTCTAAGGCTAGGATTTGGCGTCGTGGCCAAAGTTAGGGCTTGGCGGCATGATCAAGGCTAAAGTGGCTCGTGGCTTGTTGTGGACTATGACCAAAAATTAGGGTTTCGGCTAATGCTACTGAAGCAAAAGTCTTGTTTCGGTCATGAAATCCTAATTGGAGTCCGTTATGGCATTGGCCACAAACAAAAAGTGGATTAGCAGCGTCATTTGTGGCACTGTTGATCGTGGATTTTAGTTCATGGCTAAAGTTGTAAAACCAATATTTTGTACAAGCCGTCCTGCAGAGGATAAGGCCATTTAATAAGTGATGAATACTTCTTCGCTTTATTAATTCACCTAGAATGGAGCATGTAGCAACAATCCCCTGAATATTCTGTGAATTTTAGCATTATTGATTAATGTATAAAAATGCCTTGTATTTCCTGTGATGTTCCTAGCAGAACTCTCATTGTTGGTGCGGCATGATGACTGATTGTTACTCGCAGCAGAGTAGCATGAATATCCAAGTACCAATAGTGAGGCATGAACGAAATGCCCGTACAGGCTGTAACTCTCGGTATGTTATACTAGCCCGATGGAGCGTCTAGACTGTCCATAGCAGTCTAGAAACGATCACGATCATCCAACTTCACCAGCATGATTGGATGGTCCAGATCGAATCCAATACCCCCAAGAAGGTATTGAAATATTCAATGCCGACCCAACGCGGGCCCCCCATGGTCGGCCTCCCCAAAAGGGGTGGCATATCTTTCCAAACCGTCCAAACCAAGCAGAATGGACAAGAAACCCTAAATTAGGGTTTGCGGCACATTACATGTGTCGCAAAATGATCTCAACCATCCATCTTCGCATGCATAGATGGAGGGTGTGGATGTAGATTCAAAGGGCCCGTAGCATGTAAACACAATCACCGTGGGCCATTCTACACACATGACCAGTCGGTCAGGACGAACCATGGTTGGTTGTCCCAATTCGTGCGCACAAAACAAAGCATGACGCACGACCATCCAAAACCCTTATTTCCATTTTCTCATGATCGAATGAAGGGATTATGAGACAATTGAGCAGGTCCAGTGAGCATTAGCATGATCACCATGGAACCATCTATCTCCTCACCAGACCGAAAAAGGCATTTCATGCCTGTTTTCTCTAAATCGCACGCCCAAACTAGCGTGGTCACGCTTCCCAAATCACAAACTGATCTCGACCACTCAACTTCGCCAGACAAATTGAGTGGCTTGGATCACGTTTCCATGGGACAATCAGGTATAGGCGTGAATTTCAGCCTACCACCTACACGCTAGACCAAACAGCCGAGATAGACCAAGCTTGGTCGTCTCGAAATGCGCGCCTTGAAGGTGGCATGACGCGCCCCTTTAGGAATCCTTTGCGACATAGGATTTATGTCGCAAATCGATCTCATCCACTGGACTTCACCGGTAAATTTGAGTGGCCTAGATCAAACCTTCGTGGGACAGTGAAGCATGGACATGGGCATCAGCATGCTGTCTACACGCATGCCTGATCGGTCCTCCATGAAACGTTTCCCAGACTTGGATACCATCAAGCTGAAGGAGTGCACTCACGCACCTCCTAAACCATAATCCGACGATCGCATGTGTGGGTCGCAAGTCATCTTGTCCATCCAACTTCGCCAGCCTGGACGGACGGCCTAGGATAGGAGTTAGGCGACCAGTGAGGTATCACCGTCTGCCAATCTACCACACCATGTGGTCGGCCAAGGGAGGATTTGCTAGCGCAGCCTCCAAACCCTCACGTGAAGTAGGCAGGGCATAATGCTAAACATCGATGCTTCATATATGCCGAATACATTCGATGCATAACATGCGTAGAATACACACGATACTTTACAAGTATCGACTTCCTAAATAACTTAGTTATTTAACTAGCATTACATGCTACCTTCTGTGGGTCCCACGATCCACACACTCGAGACATCAATCATGTCACAAACTGGGGGATACATATTGGGGTATTGATATGGCGGTTTACAGAGTGCAGCGTGCAACGCGCCATCACAAGAACGTGTCAGGAAAACATGGACGGTTAGTGATGATAGGAGAAGTGGGCAAGATTGATCGTGTGACACTAACACACAACTCCACTACTCCATCATTCCAATTACTCCACTTCCCACGAGAGACGTGAATAAGGATCAAATGACTTGTATAAATAGGTTTTCCTCCCTATTTCCAAAACGAGGAACACAACACAGAAACCAAGTGTTAATACAAAACGTATTCGAACACCCAGAACCTGCTTGCATTATTCGTAAGCCTTCTCACCTTTTCTGTTACAAGTCATAAAACAACATACACCTTCATAATCTCAACACCTTCTTCGCTTCCCTCCCTAAGATCAACCCCATCTCCTTCACTTTGTGACCGAAACAAGTCTGGAATGGCCATTTCTTGGTTTAGGCCAGAATTGTATAGATTGATCTCTCGAATCAAAAGCACTCCCGTGCAGTGCATTTGTTTAGGATTTAGATTCATTTCTCATCCACACACCCCAAATTACCAAAACCAGCAGAAGTAGTTTTTACCCATAAACTATTGGCGACCATAGTGGGAGATTAATCTCTCGGTTTCAATATAAATTTCTTCAATACCCAATCCCATTGGTTGATTTCAAAATGGTTGGTCTTTGGACTCACCAAACAATTTTGAATTCCGGTCGAAGTTCCTCCAACGAAGATGCCCCTCCTCCCAACGATGTGTCTAATGGTGTAACCGCAAGAATACCAATATTGGTCGAGTTAGCATGGGTGCAGGAGATTCCCACAAAGAACATGGACCTGATCAAAGAAACGATAAATGTCATACTCGATCTCCTCGTCAAGGTGACATCAGATATGAGCGGTTCCCCTGTCACGGAGATTTATACACTGGGGACTGATCCTCACAATGATCCTTCTCAAGTCAAAAATTTCACGATGAACCCGAATCCGGTGGACCAGGAGGCTGCTTCTCTATTGGAAAGTTTGTGCGAACTTTTGCACCTCTCGAAGAATCAGCGGGCAGAGACATTTACTGCAATCAATCAGATAGCCTTGGACGTACAGTTAATTCCTTCATGTCCACAAGCCTCCAGAGCACCGGAGATGTCTGTGAATAACACTATATTTACAGAAGAAGACATGATGTAAGAAGAAGGTCACAACCGGGCCCTACACGTTACTGCACGCATCAAGGATTCAGAGTTCAAGAGGGCCGTCATCGACACAGGAGCGTCTTCGAATGTGATTACCCTCAAGAAACTCAGGACAGCCAATGTTCGCCTGAACAATGTCGTACGGCAGTCTACCACGATGAAATACTTTGAAGGAAACCAAACCAACACGTACGGGTATGTCAATCTGAATTTATATGTAGGGCCCGTCCAGTCAAAGGTGAAATTTGAATTCATAGAAAACTACCATATGATACTGGGGAGACCGTGGATTCATGACAATAGGATTGTCCCTTCGATGTATCATCAGTGCCCGAAGACTAGGTTGAATAAAGAAGTCGTTTGTATTCCTGCATCGCTGTCTCCTTACGCACCGATATGTGGAGTGGAGTTATTTGAACCAAGAGAAGATCCGCGGGAAGAACCAGACAAAGTTCATTGCATCCCACTCCCCACGTGGGTGTCAATCAAGGAGGAGGACCGAGTTGCATATCCTCACGATGCATCTTTGCTGAAAAGGCATTCTTCTTTATCCAGTGAAGCAGCAACCCACGTTCACACTAAGAGGGATACTGATGCCCAGTCTCCCCGCCCAGTTGAATGTTACAAGAACGACGAGCCACAAGAAGAAGTGTTGGATGCTCCACGACATCTGCAAGGCGGCGCCAACTCCACGATTGAAGAGATCGACGATGAGGAATCTCCTAGGCCTATCTTCATCAGCTCGACCTTGTGTAGGCATTCATACAATCTCCGATCCAAGCCAGTCAAACAATCACCGAGGCAATTCAGGCATGAGATCAGGTGTTGCGCGGATTCTAGAGACTTGAACGAATGCTACCCCAAAGACGATTTTCCTCTACCTAACATCAACATGTTAGTAGATGCCACCAGCGAACATGGCATGTTCTCCTTCATGGATGGATATAACGTCTACAATCAAATAAGGATGTATGAGCATGATGCGAGTAAGACAGCTTTTTGAACTCTCAAAAATTTTATTATACTGTAATGCCATTTGGTTTAAAAAATTCCGGTGCAACGTATCAACGCGCTACGATAGAAATCTTCCACGACATGATGCATAAGCAAGTTGAAGACTACGTGGATGATATAATGCTCAAATCAAAATCTCGGGCGGCCCATACAGGAGTCTTACGACAAGTATTCGAGTGTCGTGAATACAAGCTGAAGATGAATCGTTTGAAATGCGCTTTCAGCGTCTCTTCAGGCAAATTTCTAGGATTCTAGGTAACTACTGAGGGGATCAAAGTGGACCCATACAAGACCTAATCTATCCTTACGATGCCGCCTCCGCAAGATGTAAAGAAACTCCAGAGCTTCATGGGAAAGAAAGGAGCAAGTTTTTTCTGGACCGCACTACATCGGGAAACGTTTCGGAAGATTGAACGAACATTATCATCTCCAAATTATCATAAAGGGTTCTCCTATTATGTCAATCCGGAAGAAGAGCGAACCTGGGACATATTCAGATCTACTAGATCCAACACCTCAAGGGAGAAGCCTCAAGAAGGTAGGCATCATGTCGAGAAAGAATCCGCAGCTTGGGTGAATCACTCTGTCAGACTTAAGAGGAATGCGTCAGCGAAACAGTGAACATTCAAATGATTATGTCAAGAGGTCCCGAATTCAGGCACCGAAGGGTCACAATCCAAATGTGACTGAACAACAAGTGGAGTGATTATGCATTAATAGGATGGTACCTGTCAATCGTGCTTTGTCAAAGAGCCTATGCTTTCAGACACCCTCTGAACTCCGTGAAGCTGCTAAACTCTCAGGTTGCAACAACACCTGCCCTACTAGAAAGAACAATCATGCCCGTCATAAAGAGCCTCATGATGTTCGTGGAAACATACATCTCACCAACAGGCAATACAAGCTTTAGCCTTCTGTAAGCAGTTTCGCTGAAGCAGCAAGAGGAAGACCACCGAGATACAACATCTTGCATGTCCAAAATCACCAACTCCAGACTCCAGTACCATATGCACGACTGCCACAATAGTGAAACAACGTCCAAGATATTCCATATCTGGATTGACGGTAGCTACGTCAATGAGAGACGCTTTCAGAATATTTTTACCGTAGAAGAAGTAGTTGCGTTACTAAAGGAGTATGACTGGGGACTGCTTACCATTGCCCATCTCAAAGATGGTGAATTTAGAGAGATGCAAGCACGCTATCATTATGATTCCAAGATGGCTAAAGATGAGGATATACTCCTAGAGAGCAGATGTAAAGACGGCCTCGTGAACCTAGCGTGGAAACATCTATCAAGTCGAGAGCCCTGGATACTCGCGGGCAGGGGATTGTCTCCCTCTTCTCTATTCCATGAAGAAACATCAAGAAAGCTATCGGTTCCAGCGTATCCCTCTAATAACGAGACGATCTCTACCGTTATATGAAGAGTTCCAAGTTCGTGCAAGTTGATATCATGCCTCTTCCTGCCAGTCTCTTCTGATCACAGCTGCATCTAAGAACCGCCGTTCATTTGTTGATACCAGTGCCCGAGTTTCACGATGGAAATAACCACTACGGACAGAGGTAATCCGAACTTCTGCATATTTTATTTTCCCATGGAGAAGTAATAGATTCACGGAGAAGAGATGGAGATATCTTTATTATGGTAAAATCACCGACCATACAAGATAGAATCATATAAATCACGCTTGGGGACTAAGGCTCAACATGAAATTCCTTCGTCGTCAATCAAGGACTTCTTCAACACAAGAGAAATTGACAATCAAGAAGCATGTAATTTGCAAGGGGAAACCAAACTGAAGAAGTGGCTGCGTCAACGCTCCCTCCAGAAGAAGTCGCTTCAATCGCTCCCTCCAAGCCGGTTCAATGTTCTCTCCAGAAGAATGCGTTTCAGCTCTCTCCAGAAGAAGGCGTTTCAGCTCTCTCTCCAAAAGAAGAAGTCGCTTCAACACTTCAATATTCCCTCCAGCATAAGCTACTTCAACACTCTCCGAGACCTGTTCGCTACCGAAGCTGCTTAAAAAATCTCTGGGACCTGCTCGCTCCAGAAGATGCTTCAACGCTCTCTGCAGGACCCACATCCATAATTGAGCACACAATGTTCATTTTTGAGAAAATCAAGCACACAATGGGTCCCATATTTGAGCGAAGAAGGAAGTAAGGCCGGTTTTTGGTCAAGATAGCAGGGTCGGTGTTTTAAGGATGATGCTCGAGCAAGAACATCAACCGTACGGGCAAAGAAGGCACATGACAGGGCCGACGTCTGAAACATGTACACGATGGACCCGTGTTTGATCGAAAAATGCACAGCTTCCCATGTTCGATGCAAGCATGCTCACATCATGTACCACGCTCTACCGAAGCAGGCATAGCAAGGTCGATCGAAGCAGGCAATACTGATATCATGCTAGGGGAACGCTCGCCTGGACGCCTCTTGAACGTGACATGCTCCAAGGACAGGACGACCCGTCTCTCCTGGTAATATCTAAACTTTATCTCAAAAGTTTTATCTTTATTTGTTACCATCTAATGCCTACCCCACAATAGTGTAACCATTATGCGCTAGGCAGGGGACTTAATGTTGATAGTGGATTTTTGTTCAGGGCTAAAGTTGTAAAACCAATATTTTGTACAAGCCGTCCTGCAGAGGATAATGCCATTTAATAAGTGATGAATACTTCTTCTCTTTATTAATTCACCTAGAATTGAGCATGTAGCAACTATCCCCCGAATATTCTGTGAATTTTAGCATTATTGATTAATGCATAAAAATGCCTTGTATTTCCTATGATGTTCCTAGCAGAACTCTCATTGTTGGTGCGGCATGATGACTGATTGTTACTCGCAGCAGAGTAGCATGAATATCCAAGTACCAATAGTGAGGCATGCACAAAATGCCCGTACAGGCTGTAACTCTCAGTGTGTTATACTAGCCCTATTGAGCGTCTAGACTGTCCATAGCAGTCTAGAAATGATCACGATCATCCAACTTCACCAGCATGATTGGATGGTCCAGATCGAATCCAATACCCCCAAGAAGGTATTGGAAATTCACTGCCGACCCAACGCGGGCCTCGCATGGTCGGCCTCCCCAAAAGGGGTGGCATAGGTTGCCAAACCGTCCAAACCAAGCAGAATGGACAAGAAACCCTAAATTAGGGTTTGCGGCACATTATGTGTCGCAAAACGATCTCAAACATCCATCTTCGCAGGCATAGATGGAGGGTGTAGATGTGGATTCAAAGGGCCCGGAGCATGTCAACACAATCACTGTGGGCCCATCTACACACATGGCCAGTCGGTCAGGGCCAACCATGGTTGGTTGTCCCAATTCGTGCGCACAAAACAAAGCATGACGCACGACCATCCAAACCCCTAATTAGGGTTTGTGTTGATCACGAGCGTCCGTTTTCTCCTGATCGAATGAAGGGCTTAGGAGACAATTCAGCAGGTCCAGTGAGCATTAACATGATCACCGTGGAACCATCTATCTCCTCACCCGACCGAACAAGGCATACCATGCCTGGTTTCTCCAAATCGCACGCCCAAACTAGCGTGGTCACGCTTCCCAAATCGCAAACTGATCTCGACCACTCAACTTCGTCAGTCAAATTGAGTGGCTTAGATCACGTTTCCATGGGACAGTCAAGTATAGGCGTGAATATCAGCCTACCACCTACACGCTGGACCAAATGGCTGAGACAGACCAAGCTTGGTCGTCTTGAAACGTGCGCCTTGAAGGTGGCATGCCGCGCCCCTTTAGGAATCCTTTGCGACATAGGATTTCTGTCGCAAATCGATCTCAGCCACTCGACTTCACCGGTAAATTTGAGTGGCCTAGATCAAACCTTCGTGGTACAGTGAAGCATGGACATGGACATCAGCATGCTGTCTACACATATGCCAGATCGGTCCTCCATGAAATGTTTCCCAGAATTGGATTCGAACAAGCTGGAGGAGTGCAATCGCGCACCTCCTAAACCCTAATCCGACGGTCACAAGTGTGGGACGCAAGTCATTTTGTCCGTCTAACTTCGCCAGCCTGGACGAATGACCTAGGATAGGAGTTAGGCGACCAGTGAGGTATCACCGTGGTTACCGTCTGCCACTCTGCCACACCATGTGGTCGGCCAAGGGAGGATTTTCTAGCGCATCCTCCAAACCCTCACGTGAAGTATGAAGGGAATAATGCTCAAAAACAATGCTTCATATATGCCAAATACATTTGATGCATAACATGCATATAATACACACGATACTTTACAAGTATCGACTTCCTAAATAACTTAGTTATTTAACTAGCATTACATGCTACCTTCTGTGGGTCCCATGATCCACACACTCGAGATATCAATCATGTCACAAACTGGGGGATACATACTTGGGTATTGGTCTGGCGGTTTACAGCGTGCATCGTGCAACGCGCCATCACAAGAACGTGTCAGAAAGACATAGACGGTTAGTGATGATAAGAGAAGTGGGCAAGATTGATTGTGTGACACTAACACACTACTCCACTACTCTATCACTCCACTTCCTCCACTTCCCACAAGAGACGTTAATAAGGCTCAAATGACTTGTATAAATAGGTTCTCCTCCCTATTTCCAAAATGGAGAACACAACACAGAAACCAACAAAACGTATTCGAACGCCTAGAGCCTGCTTGCATTATTCGTAAGCCTGCTCACCTTTTCTATTACAAGTCATAAAACAGCATACACCTTCACAATCTCAACACCTTCTTCGCTTCCCT